>CM021766.1:123821271-123985622 GCA_011076525.1 Nettapus auritus | reverse complement strand
TTTGGTAATGAATGAGAGTATTTTCTCCATCTGAAAGTTGCTATAATGGTCTTGACCTGCTTGTACTTGTTTGCTTATTTACCTTTTTTTTTTTTGGGGGGGGGGGGGGGGAGGAGGATATTTGTATATTCTTTTTCCTCATAGTGAAGAAGATAAACTTAATGAAAGAATGGTATTATGTAACTAAAAAAAAATAAATCATAATATATTTGCATGATGTGGTAGAATATCCAAAGCAGCACTGATGACTGTCAAGCCACTGTTTCCCATGTTTCAGTGTCTTGAGTGTGTAAACCAAACTGTGTTCTTTCATAACTTGTGCAGGAGCCTCCCTGGGCTTAATGAGTAGGAAACAATAAGCTATAACTTCTTACTGCGGTATTAATGTCTTGGAGTATTTGACTGAGCTACAAAACTGTCAGGGCCATTGGTTTTTAGTAGGATGGTTAGTTTGGTTTTAGGTTTTTAAGTTGTTTGGATCGTCAGGAAAAATTCTGGTCTTGACTAGTCAAGCAGTCTTTTCCCTTGTCCAAGACTTGAAAATTATTCTTTGTTACCCACTTGTGGAACATTGGCTGCTGTAGCTAGGTATTGAACCTAGGTTTTTTTTAGGATCACAGTGTCACGGTTGGTGGTAAAGGATCTTCTGGCCTGCATGATGACTTTGGAAGGTAAATGAGAGGACACAGGAGGAAAAAGTTTTCTGCTGACTAGTTAAAGTGATTCTGACAATTCCATTGCTGCTTTGGTGGTGGGGTGAGCTAGGCTTTATAACCATTGGTTATGACTACGTTAAGCAGCCAAAAAATTTGCAGGAATGCAGGAGAGGAGGAAAAATTGACTTTAACAGCTTATATATCATCCAAAAGTGAAAGGAATTTCATAGGACAAAATGAAAACAGTTATATAGCCCATGGGGATTTCCTCTAGTGAATATCAAAGGTATACTGTAAACCACTGAGGTGTAAGCACTTCTGCTTGAAAAGATTTCAAGATCCTTTATGATGAAAGGAGTTAGGCAGTTGAAGTATAAGGGTTACTAACAAGTTTCATTGTAAAGTACATAGCAGTGTTATTTGAAATGTCCCATTGACCTCAATAGGTCTTTGTTTTATTTCTTTCTTGTTGTTTCTGTTTGACATTGAGACTGTTGAAAAGATTCTGTGATTTGATATTTTTGGGTATGCCTGGCAGTTTCTTCTCAATGGCCTAGCTCACACTGGGCCAAATTCAACTTCAGTAATTTCAATACATTTGTTTGCCAGAAATTGCATTTTTTTAGAAGCAGGTCTTGAAATCACAGGATTTTTGCAATATCACAGGTTCTGTGATGTACTTACTGCTTTTAGGCATATTACATTTGTTCCTGCTTAGAGGTATTAATTCTAATGTAATTAACTATTATATACTTAAATGTTGATCAAAGAATTATTATGACATGCATTAGAAAATTGTAGTGTTTTCCAAATCTACAGAAATTCCAACCAGATTCTCACCACCCTGCAGACAGTAATCTTGAGAATAATAGGAAATCCCTGCAGGGTGTGCCATTAACTTTCCCAGAGGATCAGCATTTATATTGTAAACTTTGCGAGACAGAGGCTGCCATTTTGTGTGGCTTGCAGTTTTTTAATTTTAAATTAATTAGGCTTTAATTCTAAGTAGAGTCTTTATTTCAGTTGTTCTCAAAGTTGTTTAACAAAAATAGCTTGTTCTGTGAACACTGGAACTAACAAATTGTGATTCTCCCACAAATTTTTGTCCTTTGTTTTCCTGTCTTGTGTCTTTCATCATAGTTTCCATCCTTCTTCCATCTACTCCTTTCTTGGGGAAAAAAAATTGTAATAAATTTAAAATTAAAATTGTAAAAGGCAAACACTATATAACTATACAATGGAAGCTGATTTTTTTCAGTGTATGTGGACTTAATCAGAACATGACTAGAACTGTGTTAATCTCATATAACAAGCACCCTTGTATTATTGTGGCTTGACTTCTGGGGCTCTTCCTCAGATGTCTAAGAATCAAGCAGTTAAAAATCAACATAATGAGAAGAGTCCTATTGAAGACTAAAACTTTCCAGTTTTAATTTAAAAATGTGTTTTAAAAAAAATCACGTTTTCTGAGAATGGTGACTCAGATAAATGACTCTTCATGTATTTTTTTGTTTCTGTGAAGTTAAATGGGTGGATATATAGATGTTTGTAGCTGATCATAAACTTCTGAAAAGCTTTTAAGTATTGTTCCTGAAGGCTGTGGATTTTACAGATGTAGCCATTCATGTGAGTGCAACTGGTAAACAAAACACAGGAGGAACTACAGGTAAAGGAATTAACCAAGGCTGTGTTACTGGTCAAGAACTCTAATTTTTTGACTGAACTGCTCTCAGGGCTCCACTGTCAAGCAGTGGAATAGCAAGCATTTTTATGCCACCAGCCTGGCCACTGTAATCAACATTTATGTGAACAAATTAGAGATAACTACAAGAGGATTATCTGTAATATTTAACCTGTGATCTCTAGAAGCTCAGTGTACTTGTGTCTCAAAAAATCGATGGCAGTACTACAGCCTGGCAGGGTATGCAAGGAGAAGTGCTGGTTGTCAAAGTGGAGTTGCAAGTGAAGTTCTGTTCCAGGCAAGCTGCTTGTGGGGTTCCTGGAAGACTTTTCTTGACTCCCCTAGCTTACATTGCACCCAGCCAGGTGAAACAGGAATGATATTCTTCAACAGCTTTGTGTTTTTTTTTTTTTTTTTTCTTTTCTTTTAATACTGTACAACTTTTGTGTGTGTTACGTAAGAAGCTTAAGGAACTTTCTTGTTTACATATATGTGTCCCTCATCTATGCACATTGTTCAAGGTATGTATCTTATGAAAAAGGAAATGTAAGGACAAGCTAAAGTAAAAATAACACAACCAGTAGTATTGTTTTAGCAGAACATATTAAGATGGCATGTAAGGATGTAAGAGCAAGAGGCATAGTTAGAAGGTCTATATATAAAGATCTTGGCTTCTGTTGCAAATCGACTGACTGTGGCATAGCAAAATTACATACAGGAATGTAAGGAATTAAAAGTCGTAAGATTACCAAGAGCTGTAAGACTCGACTGAGTCTAAGTATAGAAAAACATTTTAATATATTATTGTTTTAATAAAAGTCAACAGTCAAAACTTGCAGAAAAAAAAGATAAGACCTAGAAAAATCATAATTCTTAACCAATAGTGCAGATTTTTGAAGCAGCAATGTATTAGTAAAATATACTTTGAATCTGTGCTCTTAGTAAGAATCCAGTGATAGAGTTGTGTAGCAAGGAAAACCTCCTTTGAGACTTTGGTTTAGCAGCTAAATCTTATCAAATTATGCATTATGTGATACATGAATCAAACAAGAACAAAAGAAAGTAGTGAATTAGAATAAACAGACTAAACTGAAGTCAAGAATCGGAATACAGAGACTAAACTGAACACTTAATAACTCATATTAACTTGAGTTCAGCACGGGTTCTGTACATGCAAGACTTTGTGCTTACTAGTTGAGCTGTCTTGTTTGAAGCTAATGGTTAATAGCTTAGAAGTTGATTAACTTGTCATACCAGTCTCACAATACTTTTGTTTTTCTCAAACTAGATGAAAGGTTCATTTAAGTATGGTTACTGTACTACTGCATTCCTGATGATGCTGGTAGTTAATAACACTCTTTGTTGTAGAAATCAGGAAATGTGGGTTTGAGCCTCTGGGATCTGTATGGCTGGAGTATGAAAATATTATGTCTTAAATGGCAAAGTGTTGCTGGAACAACTTGGCATGCAGCATAGCTGATAGTAGATGTCAGTTTTGTTTTTTAGAAGAATTTATTCACTTGCAGTGCTGCTATGTAATGTCCACCCATGCAAAAAATACTACTTCTAAAACTATAAATCTCTTTATTAATAAGACTACTCCGTATTTGTTAGGGTGCTTGGTAGGGATGTCTGGCTTCCATCGCAAGTACTGTCTGACTGTATTTTTATTCAAAATTGATTGAATATATCTATTCAAAATCTAGGTTCTGGTTGGTTAAATTGGCTGACATTTAACATGAATTAATTTTGTTATACTGAATAAAACATCCCTTGTGGTATGCAGCCTTATTTCAATTTGAATTTTTAATTTAAATAGAAGGAAATTATTCATGGAAGTTTACATAATGGAATGTTTGTCATAAAGTGCATTTAATGTATGCCAAGCTCAAGTGTTCTTACTGTGAGAAGAGACTGAGACTTTCTTGCCCATTTGGCTTGTTTTTCGAAGTTTTCGGTGAAGTGTGGGTGGGGCAAAATTGGCATTGGAGACGAGAGATTTCTGGATTAGCAATTAATTTCATTGAAATATTAGGATCCTTGTGTTTCTTACAAATTTCATTTTGACTAATGATGTGAAAAAAAAAAAAATGAAGTGATATTTTCAGTTTTCCTAAATGAAATACGTGTGTGGTACCTTGGATGTTTATGAAGGGTCCTACACTATTTTGCTGTCTGAAGAAAAAGTCATCTATGGAAATACAGTCACTGCCAGTGTATCTTGGGGCTGCTGTTAGGGATGAAAGCATAACTTAGCTTCCTTCTCAACCTCTGGTCTCTCCACTAAGCAGTGTGCATCATTTGGAAACTTTATTATGTGGTGACCTGTTCTATCTAGGTGCATTAAGGATCAGTTCCTTAACCATGATGGCAGAGGATAAGGCAGATAGTTCAGTGCTGCTGAAAGGAATTTCATCTCATTGAGGACACTATGGTTGTTTGTATGCTAGAGATTGTGGTTAAACTCCTGTCTCCCCATGTAGACTCTTAAGTAGCTATTATGCAGTTCCATGTTTGAAACCATGTCTTTTGGTGCAAAAATGTAAATGGAAAGATGTCAAAACCTGTATGTTTTCAAGCAAGCCTGAACAGAATATCATAATTATGCTGTGTGTACATGGGATACCTATTGTGCATTCCTCAGTTCTTCACAAGAAAAAGTTGCTTAATTCTAGCAGGATTAATTTTCTATGGAGAAAGACAGATGATTTTAATTTTCATGAAGACTCAAATGTAAAGCAAATATACTAAGTATTAGTTATGAGCAATGGCAACCCCTTGTAACGAACTTACCATCACCTTCTTTCCCAGAGGTGGAAGCTGGTCCTGCAAAGAACTGAGAATGAACCAGAAATGTACATTTTTCTGCTTTTGAGATATATGGCAAAATTTCTTCATGTTCTGCAGGCTTACTAGACAATAGTGAGGTCTGAGGAAATACATAGTGATTCCAAAATTAACTTTCAAATTAAATTTTAATGAGAAGGAATCTGGAATTTATTCAAATCCTTCCCCTCCCACCATGCTGGGATACTGAAGAATGGTGGATACAGTCTAAGGATTTACGGCTCTCCCATTTACATTCACATAGAGAGGAGGTGCCATTCCTGAAAACTCTCAGCATCCTGACTCAAACTTTCATCCATAAAAGATATAACAACATTATACATATAGAAGAAGTGCATTAAATTAAGTAGATTTATTTATTTGGAGAGAAGGCTACAAATGGTGAAAGGGTGAATTCACTGCAGATAAGAAATGAAAAAGTGGGTCAATTGGAAGATGACACTTGGATTTTGGAAGTAGATTGGGAAATGAATGTTGCTAATTGTTCTAAAAATGTCAAGATTCCTATCATTCTACTCTGTTTATTCAGATTTAAGTATTTTTGTTTGTCATCTTTTATATGATCTCTAAAAGTGCTTGTTAACATAACTGTGACTCAGTTATTGCCTTAAAAACATAGTATTTTTGCATTGTATGAATACCACATTGATTTCCATTCTACACTAAACAGTTGACTTGGTGGCAAGCAAAGTTTGATGATTAAAAATATGGCAAAACCAAAAATACAACAGAATACTTGTTTTGTTTTCAGTTGACTAAAGCACTTTTTAATTTTCTTTTTAGCATCAAACAATGTATTTATATTCAGTAAGATGAAGTTATAAGGGTGGGTTATTTCAGCTTGTAGGCAGGAATGGAAAATTGCTAGTGTTTGAGGATTTTATTTCGGAGGTGTGTTTTTCCACAACTTTGTGGTCTAAAGTATTGAACAAACAAACAAAGCAAATTCCCCCACCCCCAAAAACAAACAAAGTCACCTAACTCTTCTAGGTTTTGGATTATAACTCAGAATTGTAAATAAGTGCCTCCTGCTGATGGAATAAAATGATGTTAAATCTGAGAAGTAACAAGATGGTGAATACCATGTCTTTTGAAACTCATTTTCCTTTTTTTGTTACTTACTGTTTCATTACAGTGTTACTCTAGTTAATGCTTTCTTAAGAATCATGAAATTATAGCCAATGTTAGAAAATCTGGCATTTTTCAAGCATTATCAAATCTAATCTAGGTATTTAAGAGGTTGGAGCTGAAGCTCCATGACTTGCCAAGGCAAGAATTATTCAGGAGATAGAAAAAGTTCAGTACATTGTCTTCAGGAAAGCATTGAAGTCTCTGATAAGACTGGAATTCAGCTGTTGGCTATGCCATCATTCCTTAGGAGCTCCATGCATACAATGGGTCTCTTGCCTCTTGCCTTTAATCACCTAAGAGAACTCCAGCCTATAGAAATGCTGTTTTTTTTTTGTTTGTTTGTTTGTTTTTTGGTTGAGGGCTAGAATAGTGCTATATCACTTCTTTAATGAGTTCAGTACTGAAGGAAACCTGAAGGAAAACTATTGTATATACCAATTGTCCTAAAATGTAGTTTAGAACTATCAAGACATAATTTTTCTACACTCTATTGAAATTTCTTCTTCTATAAAATCTGTGAGGTATTTGAACTATTTGTTGCATGAGGGGGGGAAAAAATAGAAAATCACTATTAGCGATTAACAGATGTATACTCTAATTCCAGGGTTCAAACTCAAAAAGACTACTGCTGGTTGCAACAGACTCAGAAATTGGGATGTTCCTTTTTTATTTGTATTTTTAAAAATAATTTACATTAGTATTTTCGCTCAGCTTTTGCAAAATAAATGTTTGATAATTTAATTAAGTTGTAGCATGACATTTTTAATACATAATCAGTGCTTTGGATAGATTTAAACTTGGAAAACTTTGACCTTATAAGGGAGATGGATGAAAGATGAGCCTAAAATAGGAGACTTGGCACATGTTTAACATCTTCAGAGGGGTATGAATGTAAGGACTGTTTCCAGCAAGATAGCTCTAGAAAAATCCCAGTATTTTAATCTGCTTAAAATTTTGGGCAGCAAGATTTCCCAGTTGTGTGATAAACTCAAACATGCTCAGTGTCAGAAAGCTGGAGAACTCTTGGTGCATAAAGTAATCTGGATTTTTATATATATATATATATATATATATATATGAAATTAATAAATCCATCTTCCAATCATCAATGAAGTATCCTGTTCATTATGAGTGTTCTTCTATCATCCTGTTCTGTGATCTTTGTATCTGGAGTTATAGGAAAAGAAAAACATAGGTTATGCCTACACAGCACCTACTCTGCTCCTCTCCAGAACTACTCACTCATATTCTTTATATGTCCAAAAAATCGCAGCCCTTTTTCCCCTATGAATTTGTTTTAAAGTTATGCTTAATCCAGAGGAAAAAAGCATGTTCATGTGGTATGAGCAAGTTGTTGTTTGTCAGCTACCTCAGTACCTGTTTTCTGTGCATGCCACTACCCTGTTGCATGCAGTCCCCTTTGCCCCTATGCGTGGTAAGTGTACAGTGCAGCTGATTCCTCAGCCAAAAGCCAGGCTGGCTTAAAATTGGTGTGAGGTGCAACACGATGTGTCAGTACTGCGAGCATGCTGAGCACAGGGACCTTGATCCCTTTGGAGCTGTGATCCTGACTTCAGAACCGAAATGTGGTGTCTTGCTAAATATTTCATCTGGAGTATTAGAGCTAGGCCTTTATTGTTTACGTAACATTGGGAGATTGTAGTCTGTATCCAATTAAAGAAAAAGCGTATGTTGTGCTTAACTGGTGTCTATTAACTTAGTAAGTGTCCCCACTTTTCTTCATTACAGCAAACCTTTAGTCTGTTTCTATTGTTGCACCTTATAGGTGCTGATGTTTACAAGCCTAGTGGGATATTTGCTTGGCAGTTATGCTAATAAGCAAGCTTATAAATCTATCGACTCCATGTATTAGGGTTATGCCTTGCCTAGTCCAGGCTTTTAAGGTGTGATCCTGATTGATTTACCTAGCTCGATCTAATTAACACCTCCAGTTAATGGAGTTAAAGCCTAGGGGGAAGCTTAAGCATTAACTTGTGAGGTTTAGCACTTTTTGAAGAACAATTGCTTTGTCTTGACAAGAGTTTTAGTAAGGAGTTAATTAGGTCAGAGCAGGTAACAGATCCAACATCGCTCTTAATTGCCAGGCAAGGCAATGTCCTACCTGTGCAATCCCAGAATTTCAGGCTTGCTGTGATTCAGTGTAATTTTTGTTCTCATCAGCTTATGAGAGTTGTGGGTAGTACAATACAAATGTGATGAAAGGTATTATGCATTCCCTATATACTAAGATATACCCTTCACTTAGAAAGGATTTAATGACCATTTGAAATTCAGAAGTTCACTGTTTAAACTTGTTTTGTGTTAAAAGCAATGATTGTGATTATGCTGTCTGCCTGTCTTAGGGTTTCATCACTTATTACTTTTGCATTATTAGCTCTTTTCAATAAAAATTGGCAAATGTCTCAAAGGGAATAGGAGTAAACGTCTCAAAAACCTTTATAACAACAGAAAGCTGAATAAAGGAGAGAGACTTTATTAGTACCTGAACTGAGGAAGAAAAGGCATTAGACCCAAGGGAATTGGCATTGGTAAGGGTGATCTCATAAACGTCTTAGCCATAGAAAGAGCTTTAATGTGACCAAAATCAATCAACTGCATAACACAGATGTGTAGGAAAGTAAGCTTTGTTACTTCACTCACAGTGCTTGTTGAATATTATTTTTTAGCAAGCATGCATTTATTTTATGTGTAGCTATATCTTAAGCAATCTATTTTGAACAAGGTGGCTATTGGCTATGTGCATATTGAATTAACTGATAAATTAACTTTATTTAGATTTCAGAGGTGCATTCAAGATCCACTGTGTTGCCATTAGGAAAGCCAAAGCTGAGACTGAGATGATGGACAAAAACTAATTGAGAATAAAAATTAATTCAGAACATGCTTGCAAATTAATTTATTGGTTAATGTTATTTTATGGACTCTTTAAAGGCCATTCTGTAGGATGATGAAACGTATCTTATTTGGGTGTACTTCTCCATATGAATGGTTTAATCTTTTTTTTTTTAAGTCATTTGGGCTGAGATGTCAGATCAGAGAAGTTTTTGTACCAAATAAAACAATGTGAAAATATTTAGGTGTATTTTGTAGGGGAAAGATGGTTTAGCTTTCTGGGAAACATCAGTCTGGGATTACAGTTACAGACAATATATGAAACGAAGTGACTAATCCAAATCTTTCATATCCTTGTTGTTTTACAGAATGACTTGATTTCTTGATTATTATTTTTTTTTTCCTGATTGGGAATCTGCATGAGATCTTTCCCTGAGTCTTGACACTGACATTGACTGTATCATATCACTCTTCACTGTATAAAAAATCAACTTGTATATGTACATAAGGGTTGCATAATGACACTAGTAGGCTGTTCACTTTTCCGATGTATGTGAAAGTGCTTAGCAAAGGGCATTTTTTAATGAGGAGTTTGTTTTCTTTTTCCCATAAGAAGACTGCTTCATATTTGAAATGTTATCTGCTTGTTTAGATAATCAGGAAGAAGTGGAATTTTCTTTGCCTGCAAATGTGTTGTCTTTTCTGTTAATTCAGAAAGTCATTTATTGTGTGATGGGATAAAGTATTTTTGACAAATCTCAGAGTGATCTGATATCTGCTTCTAACATTGTCAGTGACTTGGAAAGGTTTTAATTAAAAGCATTTCTTGTGTCAGTCAGAAATGCAGAAGCAATAAACTGATGTTGATTACTTTTAGTTAAAATTTTGTTTAAAAATGTTAATAAAAAGTATAAAACATCTTTGATCTTTACACTACACCATCTTCTAAAATTTTTTTTTTTTTAATTTGAGAGCACAGCTTCAGCTTTTCTTCCCCTCCCCTCTGTGCTTGATTAATGAAAGGGATTAGCATGGTTCCTATTGTTTACATCTCTGTGGGCTGAGATTGTTTCGTCGTCCTGCTTTGCAGTTTTATTCATTTTAGTAATAAGGAAAATAAAGTTGCTTTTAAAAAGTGATGTGTGTCAGACTTCTCTTGATGTGCATAAAAGGTCTGTCATATAAAGGGCATTATTAAATTAGTATTATAAGCAGCGATGCAAGCTGACTGGGGTGGGTAAGATGTGCTGTGAACAGAGACGCAGGGTTGCCAGCATCCCAAGCCAAAGCCCTCTTGTTCCTAACTGATGTCTCCAGCAAACTCCAGCTATGTTTTTGTGAAATGTGACCATGCAGAGAATGTTGACAAAATTTATGGTTTTAATGTATCTTTAAAACCAAAGTGAAATTATTTTGGGGGACTTCAGTGATGCTGGCCTTTATAATTTAAGTAAACTGGCATGCAGAGAACAGTTCTGTATCTGTGCTAATTTAAGGATAGCTGTGATTAACTTGTGCTGCAAAAAAAACTGAAGTAGTCACCAGTTTTGCCTTTCTGCTTCTCATTTGAAGATTTTTTTTTTGTGTGTGTTGTGGTTGGGATCTTCCTGTTTCCATTCCTTTCACTTTCCATTGCAAAATAATGAAGATGGTGGTGAAGGAAGCAAACTTTCTTCTCCAAAAGACAGCTAGGTGGAAATGAGCCAAGGATCAAGTTAAGGCACCCCTTCAGAAAATCACTGTGAACTTCTTAGAGTACAGTTCCCTGTGTACAGTCATCTGATCCAGCTTATAAATATATAGTAAAGAAGAAAAACTGTATGTATGCAAACACTGATTAGTTTTTTTGTTAGAAAAACAAACCATTTATATTCCACAGAAATCCAAAGACAAACTATGTCTTGATGAGATTTTTTTTTTTTTCTTTTTTAGATTGTTGACTGGTCTTGTCTCTCTTCTGTGTGGGGAAACTGCCACAGAAAAAATACAACCATTAGAAAATTTGCCTCGTTATTAGTTCCTGGGTGAGAGAAGATTTGAACTCACCCTTCAGTTCAGTGGAAGGGAAAGAGAAGGCATATGTAAGGAGGGGCAATGCTGCAGATCCTGTCACCTGGAGGCAGTGGTGCCCATGAGCAATGCATGCAGCTGTGGTGGCCAAGATTTTGAACATCCTTTTAATTGAGGATTTTTTGTAATGCACCAACTATGGGTAGGAAATCTGAGGCCTGCTATCCAGGGGGACGTGAGCTACTTTAGATCATGTCAGCCCTTTAATGTGTGACAATCTCCAATTCAAAGGGAAGTGAATAATTTTGTGTGAAAAACATGAGTGGAAAATGTATATCTTGACCCAAAAATCTATGGTGAGGGACATTTTGCTTCCATAAGTAAATTTTTTCCCCTTGCTTGGGGGAAAATCCCAGCCCTATGCTGACTACCACTGCTCAAAACAAAATAAACAACCAAAACTCCCACCACCTTACTTTGCAGACTTACAGCCAGGAAACTGAACCAGAGCTGGACATATTGAAGACATCTGACTTTGCCAGAAACAGTGTCATTAACTGTGCTTTTAAAACAGATTTAAATTTCCCCTCACAGATGTCTGAAAACCAGAGTATATGATCAAGATTTGCTGTATTGCAACTGCCTGACCTTTAGAAGAGATTGGTTGGTGGCTCTCCCAGAGCTGGGGAAGAGGAGGAGAGAGGTCATGGAAGACCTCAAGGTGATGAGTATATCTTAAGTCTCGCTCCAGCAGTACCCAAACTTTGGAATCTCTAGATGTAGAAATAGCAATGCTCTCACTGAAGATGTTTTGCACCATACTCTGAGGAAAAAAAGACAAGACAAATGAAGACAGACCATAAAACTTTAAAATTAAAAATACCTCCCCCCTAAACATCAAATTAATAAATAAAAACAAAAATCAAATTTCAAGATGATTAAGTCTGATCTTGTTTAAAAAAAAAACAAAAAACAAAAAAAACTAAAGGTAGATGCACATAAATTTGTGTATTTCACACTGTAGAAAGCACTTAAGATCCATCTGATTTGTGAAATAATCTTAAAATCTGTAAATCAATCTACAAATGAAAAATGATAGTTTAAAAATGTTCAATATTAGGCAGTTTGTGTGTAACAAAGAAATAAGGGAGGAGGAAAAAGAAGGCAGATCTATGAGTTGAAGCTTGTGCTTGTAGGAAGTAACAAAAAAAGCAGAGGGAACACAAGGAGAAAATAGTAACTTTGCATTTAAGAATGTGAAAAATGATGAATTTATTTCTTGTATTTTGTTTAAAAAAAAAAAAAGGCAACAACAAAAAAAGCCTATATTGTGGTCATAAGAGAAGATTATGTGATTGTGAAACTTTCCAGTACTAACTCAGGAGGCTGTGAAAGAGCAGAGTATTTAGACATACTAGGTAAATCAGCTAACTCCTGTCCAATAACTTCATGGATTATATGCAGAGCTCTCTGTACTGATAATGTTCGTTATTATTTTCTTTCCTCAATAACTTGTTGCATGTGGAGAATTAAGATTTACTTGGAAGAAGTTCCAGACTTAACAGCCCGACGCCAGTCTTGGATAAGAGTGACCCAGGACTTGATTAACTAAGAATTAAAGGGGGTCAATAAAATTTAATGCTAGCCAATATAACTTATTTGACAAAATCAGCTCTGATTTTCATCTGGGGGGGGAAAAAAAAAGTAGTTTTCATGCAAATATACTAATATGTAATATATAATACATTCCAGAAATAGAGCCCATATAAAGTTTAAATGACTGAGTGCTGAGATTGCCGTACAGCTTCTTCCTCTCCCCATCAGTACTGAGTGAGCAGTGTTCATTGTTCCAGCTCTTACAGTCTTTAAAAATATTTTTTGTTTTGTTTTAGCCCAGAAATACTGGGAAACAAAACAGAGATAGTCCTGGGAGCAAAGAGTAGGAGTCAGGATTTTTCTTTTTCTGCTTAGAAGAATTCCCTAACTCTAGGCTTGAAAAACAATGTTGGCTGTCACATTTTGCCCACGTTTCTTCCAGTTATTCTGAACAATGAAATACATATTAAAAAAAAAAAAAAAGCAGATGATGAGAATTTGTGTACTGTGGAGACTTAAGATATAATTAGATCTATGACTGCCATTTATCCTGGATAAATTTGTAGATGGTCTGTGGTCCATACGTTCTTATTTGGTGTTGCACAGACCTGTAAGAAGTTGGAACAAGGCAAAATCAAAATGCTCTATACCCACTATATTAATTATGGCTAATAAGTTGTAGTTGGGGAATCACTGAATGACTATTTCAGTTGAAAGCTGCAAGTGACTTATTTGATCTTATGCCCTTTGATATTTATGATATGAAATAGAACCTCGTATATGAAACAAGTCTGCAAATGTTACAAAAGTTTGTGAAAAGATGAACAGCGAAGAGAGCAAGCAGCTGCTTCAGAACCATATGGACCACTTGGCAGGCGGTAGCAAGATGACAAAATGCATTTGAATGCAATTAAATGTGGAGTCCTACATCCAGAAGCAAAGGTGGTTGTTGGAAGGGTGATGGTGAATAATCAGCTGAATCCAAGAGTTCCTGATAAAACCATGGCAAAAGGGATCAATACAAATGTGTGGCTGGGCAAACGGAAAACAGAGCAATGATATATACAAGTAGTCAGGATGTTATAATTTCTGTGGTAAGCTAATTATTTTGTTTGTTGCTGGCACCCATAAGTGGGGTTAAATTATAAGAGCTCAAAGCCCAATCTTTTAACTAAAGAATCAAAAAACAGCTGAAGAGCCTGGGTCTTGGGTCCCTTCAGAAAGACGAGTTGAGGCTCAGAAAGATGACCTTTGCCTGCCGCTGTGCTCCTACACAAAGAACTGTTCTGTGATAGTGGGTCCGTAAGTTAAGCATACAAATCTATAAGCAGATCCAGGGGTAGGAAGACTAGATAAATTTAATTCAAAACTAAAGGTGCAAGTTGTTTTTTTTTTTTTTTTCAGTAAGGATAACAACAGCAGAACATTGCATTGCCATATATGGGGTGAATTTCACGGTGAGTTTTAATCAAGATCAGATGTCTGTCCCTTCAGAAGAGCATTATTTCAAGTATTAATTCAAATATTAATTTAGCTTCATGGCCTGTAATACATGAAAAGTAAGGTTATGTGATCACAGTGGATCTAGTGGTTTACTAATCTGTGCTCCCTAATGTGATCAGGTGCTTACTGTACATGTTGGTAGTCTTGTCTTAAGGGAACCCAAAAACAAAGGCAGAAATATTCATCATATGAAGCTCAGTTTCCCAGCATGATAAACATCTGGCTCTTCATAGGAGACTTGAATTAATTTATTATTTTTAGTTCACAGGCGTCTTGGAGTAGGGTGGTGTTATTTACACATTACAATTGTAAACAAATATGATGCCAACGAACCAAACTTAGAGTTGCCTTTGCAGTGTATTTCACATTTAGTTGAATACTTTTTCATTAAATGTTCATTTTTCCAAAATGGGTGCTTTATTCTTTCATCTTTCATTTACTTCAATCATAACTCTTTCTCTCTCTTTCTCTTTCATATTGAAATAAAATTTTGGCTATAGTCATATATAAATACATATACACTTATTTTTATATAAAATACTTAAATTATATAAACATATATAAATAAAACTCAATACATCATGTAAATAAAATTCAATACATGATCATTCATAGCCTGTAAAGCTGACAGTTTACATAAAAGGGGCAGAGCTGGAGAAAGTAATATTTTTAAACAGGGTTTTAATATAATACCTGTAACTTACGTTGATAGAACTCAATATGAATAAGAAATCTGATTTTTAGTTGTGTCTATATTTACCATTTTTTCATGGTAGGTGTATACCTAGAACTGAATTCAAAAATACTTATTCTATCTTTTTCAATCAAAAATGTCTACCTGTTTTTGTGGGTGAAATTGCTTAAAACTTTATTGTGTCCTTTCTCAACAGTTCTGTAGAATGTGTATTTTGGAATGAGAATTTAGATTTTTTGGAGAAAAGGATATATTTCATAATGCATTTTCATCTGTCCCAGTGGGGGAAAAAAAAAAAAAAATGGGCAGGGTATAAGCTTTAAAATGCTTTGATTTTAGTAGATGAAATATCAGATATTGTCCTTATTGTGTACACTTGTATTTTGCTCAGCATCTTTTGCAAAACAAATGCATTATCTGTACAGACTTGCTCAGCCCCGTTTACTTTACTTTTCTTACCCCAATGGGGATGTGGTGCTTGACTGGGGGGTCTGGTGGATGGTGTGGGGCTGAGCAGGGCTGCATCAGGAGAGGTATTATGTCCGGCAGACCATGCAGGAGGCACTGCTTGCTTTGCTGAAGAGGAAACAGGACGGCACATCATTTCAGAAAGCTGTTTATTTATAAATGAGAATAAAGATTAGAGACTGGCTATTTTTCTGCTCTTCATAATATCTGTGAAAGTAAGCTAAATTATAGGACTTGCTTGCTTCCTCTTGCTGGTCCTGTGAGCTTGAAGCACTGGAGACTGTGTAGTTCAGTTCCTTGCCTGTACATACATCAGACGACAGACCTTGGCTGGGTCCCTGTATACAATTTAACTACAGTTTTATTTAGCCCATATGATGGACCTGTTCTTCATAGAAGTGCTGTTGGATTGCTGCCTTGTGAAGAAAAAATGGATAGTGAGAATAGAGCTGCCTTTGGGGCAGCTAGAAAGAGCTGAGCTCTGCGCTGGGCTCTGCCGCCCGTTTGCAGCGTGATGTTCATGTGTCACTTAGCTTTTTAGGAGGTCGTCACGAAATATGTGCCTTGCTTGCCTTTCTCAGCTCTGGGCTGATTTGCAAAAATGCTGAGCGCTCAGTCTTCTCAAGGAGAATCTGTACTTTGACTCAGGAGATGATGTGCTTTGAATATTTAAATACATATATTTCCTAAGTACTCTGGAAAATAAGGGCCTAAGTTTCCATAATAACCACCTATATTTATATGCTGCCTGTTGCTCATGCTAGAAGCAGGCATAATGCTGACCCTAAACGCTAATGATGCTGTAAGTGTATCACGTCGACTTACTGATGAACTTTGTAGAATATTCTCTCAGGAAAATAATTCTTGCCAACAAACAGCTCTGAAACTTTCAAGAAATGATGCAACTTTCAAGAAATGATGCACAGAGTCGTGCAATAGGCAGTGCAAGTAAGACAAAATAGTGAACATAGTGAATATTGTAGTGAAGTATAGAGGGCAACACAGCTGGAAAATGGCATATGTGTGTGGTTATATGTTGTGTTATAATTCATCTGTGTGAAGAGATTGATTTGCTCAGGCAAGCTAAGTTAGGTGCTAACTCAAGAGATTGATTTTCTATTCCCGTGCTCTATTTGTTTGTGGGTTGTGTTTTTTTTTTTTTTTTTTTTTTTTTTTTAAGGGGGGTATCAACATGGATACTGAGTGAATGAGATAAACCTTGTTTCCATGTGAAGTGAGTTTTTGTTGGTACTAAGGGATTCTTTCGTGCTTGTTTTTTTCTCGTCCTTTTTCCTTTTGTAGTTTTATAACTTAACTTTGTT
The DNA here is from genome assembly GCA_011076525.1 of Nettapus auritus. Taxonomy (NCBI): domain Eukaryota; kingdom Metazoa; phylum Chordata; class Aves; order Anseriformes; family Anatidae; genus Nettapus; species Nettapus auritus. The sequence goes on along the minus strand of CM021766.1, from coordinate 123,968,861 downwards.
GAATACTGAAAAGATTTATATGGATAGGAAGGAAGCAGTGCCTCTTCAAGATACAAAGGTACTAACAGAAAGAAGTAGCCCTGGGATCACTTAATTCCACTTGCTTTCTGCAGATGGTTTTAATGGCTTTAGTCTCCTGCAGATATTCAGTTGCACTCACGCCAAATTAACTATTATCTTGTAACTGGCTATAAATACTAAGGAATAAAACAGCTCTGAAGAATGCTAATTTATGGTTGGAACTCCAAATCTTCTCTTGTAGATATTAAATGTTTCGTTTCACTCCCCTGCTGGTATCAGTTCTCTGCCTTAAGCATTTTGTTGGCCCTTTGGGATAAGGGAACCCAAAACACATTGCCTGAAACAAAGGGGGTTGAGACACAACTAGGACCCTTAGGGGTACTGCAAATTCAAGTAAGTACAGATCTTGTTGGTATTCAAAATTGTATGTAATGGGGGATTTTATTTTGGCTGGCTGGCTGATTGGTGCACACATTGTACGTGTGGTGTGAAATCTCATACTTTTAAAATTTGTTGTTGTTATTGTTCATACTTTGGGAGAAATACTATAAGCTCAGAAAGAAAACTGTTGCTTTGGAATGGAAGTGAAATTTAAGATATGCACAGAGTCATACAGTTTGATTAAAAGCTGATGTACCTCTTCCTTCCCCCTCTAATAAACAATAAAAAACTTTATTAGCTGTAGTACTTGCACAGAAACAGAAGTGAGTTATCAGATCATCTCAGCTCTATTGGTGTGTATGTTACAGAAAGGAAACAAGTTTGGGACAGATACAGTAGGATATTTTTATGTTCCTCCATGAGAAGGAAAGCTCTGTAATTCCAGAAATCAATCAAGCTGTACACATAGTAAGTTAAAATTTATAACCGTTTAAATAAGTAAACCAGCAAAGTATCAACCAATGTCATTTTGGATAGTGTTTTCTTCTCTCTTTTTTTTTTTTTTTTTTTTTGGGGGGGGGGGGGAGAGTGGGTGTTATTGTTATTTCTATTGGGTTATTACTCAAAAGAAGGCTTAATTTCTCTGTGTTTGCAGTGTGAGTGCATTTTCCTTGAAACCAAAAAAACAGTTCCTTCTAGTGATATAGAAGTCTGAAGTTAGAAAGCTAGGAGGTGATGAGGGAGTAAGCAACAACAGTGATAGGCTGGGAAAGGGAATATGCACACTGGCAGAAGTTCAGTTCTTTGAGTAGCTAACACTGTCATACATTGAGATCATATAATGTAATTTTAATATTTAAATTTTGCTATTCCATTGTCAAAACACTCCATTAAAAACACCGTGTAGGTTTGACAAATAAAATAATTTTGCTCAGAAGAACTTCAGTAAACAGGCAATTAACCAGCGGTATTGGCAGAGCTAGGCAATTTTTTGCATAGATTATTGATAGTGACAGCCCAAAAAAGCCCAAGTAAACAGATGGGGACAGTTGATTTGAGATTAATTGATGTATGGATACCTTCCCCTATGCAGAAAAAATATGCCTCTTCTATCTTGAAAGCCTGTTTTTGAAGCATTTGCTTTGTTTGTAATTTTAGGTAGCATTATGTGATTTGATTCTAAATATATTAAGAGGTAGTGCTGAAAAAAAATACAGTTGTTAGGTTCCTGCCTAACAGAAAGACAGGCAGTATCAGTATCCAGGAATGTGTCATGAGATACCAGTATACTCTTTCTTGGTCTCAGCCCTTTCTTTTGGTAATGCTCCATGCCTCTGATCATGCGTTCTCTGAGCATCCTGCTGAATCTTTTGAGATGATTTACATAGACCTAGATGTGTTTATTTCTGTATTTTGAAAGAGAAATAGATAAAGGCTCACAAGAGCCTTTTTGGCACTGGCTGCAGATGCTTCTTGCAGGGAAAGTAGTATTGAGAAAACTCAGGGTCAGCTCTCCGGACCTTATTTGTTGATGTTGCTGCTGTCAAGTGAACTCTGTGCAGCCCTGCACTCTGATTGTGAACTTGCTGCTGTTGCCTTTGCTACTTGAGCTTTCTCTTTCAGCTCCAAGTGGTTAGCAAATATCTGAATAAGAACTCCAAGTTGCTGCTTTTCTAAGTGACAGATTTTGAGCAAGAATTTTTTCTCTCTTTTGAACTGGTTTAAAGACTGGTTTTAGAAACTGCACGTTGCTCCATCTCGGTCAGAATATAGCCTTCTCTTGGTCCAGGTCCATTGCCAACTTTAAAATTAAAATGAAAGTGGACATTTCTAGTCAGTTTAAATATCTTGTGGTTTTTTTAATGTTATATTTAAACATATATGTAATGACTATTTAGTTTTGCCTCCCCTTTTTTCCTATTCCAAGGAAGCTCATATGGTCAGGTATTTAAAAATAACCCTCTGAGAAAAACTCCCAGAGCCCGATTTACTCACACAAAACCCCAGCTGAGATTGGGCTGATGTTAAAACATGAAAAGCGTTTTGTTGCCACTTCCTCCTCTCCCGGATCTGGCCTGCAAAGCTGCATTGATGCCTTTTAGTGGTTCGCTGCCTTGTCAGCCAGCCTGGGGCTCCTTAACACAGCCTGCTTTTCCCAAGACAAGCATGATAAGCCGACTGTCTTTGCTTGTTTATTTGTTTGTAGCACCCTAAGCTTTCAAATAACTCCTCTTCTGCCTCCCATCTGGGAAGCTGCTCTGCAGCAGCCTTTCCTCTGTGTGGTAACAGAGCCTTTCCCTCCAGATCCCTACCTGCTGCTTCATCACGGAAATGAACATAGTCTTCTCAGGATTTTAACACCTATGGGCTGTATTTCTTATATATGTTGTATTCAGAATGCTTAATTTATCACTTTAATTATTTTTTTAGAATAATTTGTCATCTTTCGAGCAGTGGCTAGCATTAAGGTTGTTTATCATTGATATAAAGCTGGGGTGTGTGGATGCCTTGTAGGATGGTGCTTGGGCAGGATTCATTCTGGGGTTTAGTTACTGTGATAGTCTTGTATTTGCATACAGATTTCCTTTTTTTTTTTTTTTCCATGAATCTGTTCTGACTAATCCTTTGGCCTGTATTTCATTAAAAGTGTTGACTACACAATGATGGTTTTGGTAACAGATGAAACAAAACTTTTCCTTTTTTTCCTTGCATATAGAGAATAAGTACAGGATGACTCTTTTTATTTGATAATTGGGAATGTGCCTGACTTTGTTAGGAAAGCCATAGTCTAAGAATGCAATTTGCTACTCTTTTTATAAATTAATGTCAGTATGGTGTATCAGTTCTCACTCCCACTTATCCTCTTATCCCATCCCCTTCCCTTCCCCCTGCTCCCTTCCTATTTTTAGAGGCAACACAAAGCCGTTTTGCTTCAAGCATGGGACAAAGATTAGGAGAGTTTTAATGTTTTGCAGCAGATTTCTAAAAAGTACCTGAGCCCCAGATGTATATTCCACTTCCCAAATGACAGTAAATTGTTTCTGTGTTGCGTTCAGGAATGCTGTTTTTGTTTACTTAAAAAAAATAAATAAATTACTCCGTACCTCAGAGCTCTGAGCACATTGTGGCTGAAGGTTGAATTCTGGCGAATCTGTGTGTGAGGAGTACAGATTCTCTTCTCCTCCATATGAGCACTGGTGTTGTGTAACGTTTCCTGTGCTCTTGTGCAAATAAAACTCAGTTCAGAGTCTTCGTGTTCCTGTGATCTGCAAACGGCATGGCAAGGGGAGGAGCCTTAAAGAGGCCTGTTTATGTGGTGGTGGTAAAAGTCACGCGTACTTTCAGGAGCCCTAAAGACCCTGCAGATTTTATTAAACTTTAAAGAAAGCACGTGTGTTTGTGTATGTATCTGTACTGATAAATCCATATAATTCACGCAAAAGGGTGGTGGTAAGAATGCCTGGGCTCTCTTTTGTGTCAGATGCAGGTTTGCAGCGCTGGAGCCCCCTGGTACTGAATGAGGAGCTGGGCTTTTAGCTTATGCAAAGCATGCTGAATGCTTAATAACAGTTGCTTGGCTAATGAAAAAATAGTTGTTTACAATATTTAATAATGCGGGAAACATTTCTGATTTAGTTTGCAGTTCTTTTATCTTAAAGAATGAACAGAATTCATTGCTAAACAAAAAATGGGACAATTCAAGCATTTTTTATCAGCATGGACAGATACAGAGAAATCCTATAATGGAAAGAATATATTTTTAAACAATTAGTCCATTCAGTTTTACAGTGTGAAATTAAAAAGCATTGTGGGTACTATTATTCATAAGCTTCTGCTATAGAAAATGTACATTAATATACTGTGATATTGGGTGTATTTAGTGGAAATTGAAGTTTAATATTTTCCCTTGGATTTAATATGTTGTGTACCTGATTCAGTGTGATAAGCGTCATTTTAACAGGGCAGCACATCACCTTATCATAGCCATCTAGGAATCTATCCTCATTCTAGTTAAAAGCAAGGCACTCATTCCATCTTGGTAGTTTTTGTAGTTATTTTTTTTTTTCCTTTCTGAAAGCCCCATCCTTCTAAAAATAAATAAATAAATAAATAAATAGTCATCTTTCTATCTGAGGTTGCCATCAGTGCTCATTCAGCTTAAGGCCTTGCCCTGTCTGTCCCCATGACAATTTCTGCATGCCCTGCAATCACGAGTGAGGTGGTGAAACCGGCACATTAAGTATCATAGCTGCATACGGTGTGGCTTGGAAGCAGTCAGTGTTATTAAAGTCTAAATAGTTATCCAGGATGCTCATTTGCTATTGTATGAGATCTCATTCAATGTCTATATGCAAAGCTCATCTAGCAAAACATGAATGAGATCTTAGGATTTTAATGTAATTTGGCACTTCCATTTGGGTTATTATTATTATTATTATTATTATTTTTCTTTTGTGTTGAATTGTCAGTTCAGTTTTTTGCTCTCTTTTATAGAGTTGCAGTAACACTCATTGGAAGACACCAAAGGTTCATCTTTTGTTAAGTTGATACTGATAACAGGTTGTAAAAACTGTGGAATCTCTCTGTGCATGGCTGAATGAATTTGGGCTTTTACAAAGCAGGTGTGACACCTGGCCAGTTTTGGTCTCTGTAGACCTAATAAATGAAAGAGATTTTTCCACTGCCCTCTCACAGAAAACAAAAAAGCAGCTTACTGAATTGGCTGTTCACTGCCAGTTGAGGAAAAAAGTTGTCATTTTCTTGCCCCATCCAAAGAAATCACTACTAATTAGTAGAAAGCACTAAGACAATACTATATGCTTTTCATCTTGTATTTGAAAGCTTTTTTTTTTAATGTATGGTTGTGATAAGAACTTTTGAAAACTAAGTTTTGTTAAACCTCAGCAATTGAATTGCATGTGAGACTCAGACAGCTCTTAAGCATACAGGGATTGTGACAAAGGAGTACCTTTTCAAATTAAGCTGTTGGTTTGCAAACTCTTTCTGACATCTCCCTCTGTGAAAGCAAAGTAGACCTTTTCTTTATAAATTCAAAATAAACCCAGAATTGGTTTACAGGGCCTTGCGCTCAAGCTGATGGCATTTGTGTCCGTCTGTACTGCAGAAGGAAGAAATGTGGGAAAGAAGGAGCCCCTTGCATCTGGTGAGCAGGCCCAGGTCCATAATTGTCTGCAGATCAAAGAGCCATTTGATGGTAGCCGTTAACACCTTCTAGCAGAATATCCCCAGCTCACTTTCTGCCCATCCTCCTAGCATGGCTGGCACTCTGAAAGACCTGAATAGAATGGGAATGAGAATTTGAGGTTCATGGGAAGTGAGGTGAAAGGCAGAGTAGAAGGAATGTGACAAGAATCCCTGGTGTTACCAAATGGTGATGTACAAAACCTCTTTTTTGGGGGGTGGAATGGTAGACTGATGGTATTGGTGACATGCAAGAGAAGAAAAATTGAAAATCAGTCTTGCCAGCTGGTCAGTTATTAAAATATATATATATATGTAATATGCATCCAAAAATGTTTGGTGTGCATGCAATGATGCCCTGGCATGAGCAAGTCTTGCCAAAGGGATGGCCCAAATGTGGTGCAAAAGCCAGGAGCACGCACGGCCACGGCCAGACCTGTACACAGGCATTTCGACACATCCCGCTGTGGAGTGTCTACTAATAAAACTGGAAAATTCAGTTGTCTCATCCACAGTCATTAAGACAACAGTAAGAACTGGCCTGCCTGGTTAGAAACCAGTCAGGTAGCAAACATATAAAAGGCCCTTAGCTTCCAAAAAAAGTGGATGAAGGGAGGAGTCGTGCTCATGTGAGTCAAGGGAGTTGATGAGGTGGGTAGATAGTCTGTGAAATGGACCAGGACTGAAACATGACATGGGCTCTCCAAAGAGGTGCGATGAGTGTGACCGAGTGTCATAGACAAGTGTGAAGCTCTCTGTAGCTGCTTTAATTTATAAGTAGTCCAAATTTCTTCACACTCTACCTTGCCTGAGAACATGAATTAACTTGGTGAAAGCTATGGCCTGCACTGAGCTGTGGTTATGGCAGCTTTTCCATTTGCTTCCACTTGCACTTAGGGAACACTAGAAATGAAGTATTTTCTTTCTTGTGATAGATGCAGCCTATTCCATTTGTGTTCCACAGGAGCAAAAGCAGTTTCTCCATTTCTTTTGGGTGTCTGCAGAAAGATCCTGGAACCAAAAAAAAAGAAAATTAGTCCTAACATTCAGTCATAAAATTGAAGCTGTTTTGTTTTTTAGGAGAAATGAATAGAAGGTGTTTTTTTTGTTTGTTTGTTTGTTTGTTTTTTGTTTTTTTTTTTGGCAGAGTATTTTTTTAACCTGCATTAGAAAGTACGTGTATATAAATATATATGTTTTATGGTTTTATGTACACATGCATGTATATCTCTACATGTATATGCATAACATCTGCTCCCTGTTTTCTGGTAAACTGAATAGAATTATCTCATTTTACATTTTTATTTTAATGTTACACATTTATTTTTGCTCAGAAATTCATGGGATTAATATGTAATAATTGTTTTTGTGCTGTAGCTGCCACTGGAGGTAGGTATTAAAAGCATTTCACATTTGGGGACATTATGTGGTAAAGTAACATTTTTTGTTGTTGTTTGATTGGTTGCTTTTTTGTTTATTTTATTTTGGTCTTTGTTTAATAAATCTAGGTTCCATAGTAAGTTGTGGGTGAGTTGGTTTAAAGAAGAAAAAAAAAGAAAAAGACTCCTGGAAACAAATCAAAAAAAATAATAGAAACCAGGCAGCTCAATTTGAACCAAAATACTTAGTGTTGTTGTTTTTCCTCTTTGCTGAAGGACTTAGAAAAACTTCCATAACTGCTGCACTGCCCAGTTTGAGTTGTATGAAGTACGTGGTGGCCATGGGGTCCATACTGGCTAGAGATGAGAGAGGTATCTGAGACACCAAAGGTTCAGGATGGGGCCTGCTCTGGCCACTGGCTAAATGGGGGCTTTCTTTGTTCCTTCCACAAGGACCCATGCCAAACAAGTTCCATCACTAGGTCATTCCTAAAGTTTTGGGGATGTTAATACTAAAAGGTTACTACTCAATTGTCTCACTGGCTATTGGTGTAACCCAGTGAAATGTAGGCATTTATAATTACGCTATACGATGCAGTTCTGCCAGACTCCCTATAGTTTATACTCTATTGACCATGGATTTCAGCTTAGAAACTGCTGTTTTGGGGTATTCAGAGATTCTTCACACTCTGCAGAGGGACAGGAGACACAATATGCAGAGAAAGAGATGTGTAGTTTGAGGTGGTTGCCTACCTTAGACATGCACTCACCTGGCAGCACACATACCTGATTTCTAGTCCTTGGGCTAGTAAGTCTTAATTTATGTATGCAGAAAGGAGAAGCATCAAGAGGTGAAGGAAGGTTTGGTACGGTACTCTAAACTGACCTAAAATGGTAGGGAAAAAAGATGTCTGCTTCTAGAAATGAAGGCCCTTTCCTTTCTCCCCATCTTGTTCTCCATAGTCTTATCCAGGTTGCCATGTCAGCCCCCATTCCGCTGGCTGCAAAACCTCTCTCAACCCTTGGTGAACTGATTCAGTTTGCTAATCTACAGAAAACATGAGTAGTTTTATTCCAAGTTTGTGAGCTGATCTGGTGAACTAAACGATAAGGATGAGTGCAAGGAAGGGAGAGAACTTCGTAATAGTTCTTGGCTGTGAGGTTGGCTCAGCAGTCTGGTGTGACTGCACACTTCAAGCATGTTGATTCCCCATAATTTGTAAGGTGGTGTTTTGGGGTATTTTCATCAGAGGAAGGATTTGTGGGTTCAAATAAGAGATCTCAAAAAGATTACTAAATTTTGCAAATGTAGCCCAAGAGGTAGTGGAGAAAGCATTTAAACAGAGCTGTCAAGCTTTGAAGCGATGAAAACCACAATTGCTCACTTTGTTAGAAGATACTTTCTGCTTCTACTCATCATGTCTTTCAGGCTCAAAACTTAAAATTTCTGGAGCTAAGCACACTATTGAAATAGCAAGGTGGTATAAAAACTGACATTTCACTTGCAGGGTCTCACAAATTAGGCACAAATATTGTAATAAGAGTCTAATGAGCAGTTTCATTAAGAGTCCTATACATGACACAGATTTTTTATGGTTAGGAGCAATAAAACTTCATGGTTCTCCTTTTTTATTTTTTAATTCTCTGTCCTTTGGAGGACTTTCTTGTGTCTTTTTCAATTTCTGGAAGTTACCTAAGTGAAAACAAAAGCATAGTTTAAAAATTATAATAAGTCCCTATAGCAGTAAAAGGCATGACAAAAAAATAAAAAATAATAAAAAAATGGTCACACAGAGCATTCTTGTTGCAAGACACTGTAATAAGAGGGGGAGAACTTTAAAAGATTTGCTTTGGTACAGTACTGCCAAATGTATGCCAGGAGTCACCTTCACTCTGAGAGATAATGTAAGAGCCAGTAAATATTACAGGTGTGTTTGCATCTGTTCTAAGCACTTTCTGTTGAGTTTTCTACGCAAGATATACTTGTATCTGTGCTGTTATTCAGTCTTGTTAATATGACTCTGATTTTATTTAAAAAACTGTTAAATCACACATAAGTATATAACTTAAATTTCTCACAGATCTGAAACTCAAATGCATTCTTTTGGAAACTTAACAGGCTATAGATAGATTTGTTGTAGTTGATACCATATGGATAACATACTACTATATACCCTTTACTATTTGCTCTTTAGACATTTTTGGCACTGTAATTCATGGCGTAAGAAAAACAAATCGTCTTCTAGAGTACATAAAGTGAGGTGAGCTTAATTAAATATTGGTCTAAAAGAAGCATTTATGAAATGATGACCTAACACCCTTAGCCAGCAAGAGCAATGCCTGCAATTGCTGTAAATCCTAAGAAAATCAATGGGGGATATAAGTTGATGTCCATAAAGTAATGATACTTTGTCTCATTTTGCACCCTGTGTTTCCCTAAATGCTTGGTAAGGAATAGAAGAGGCAAGTGACAGTAGAAATAATTAACTGAAGCTAAATTCCCTCAAACTTACACAGTTAGCAGCAGAGGGCTGGTAGTGTGGGTGCTTCCTATGTCAGATGTGGCTTGCAAGACACTTGCTTCCTCTCATATGATGCTGAGCCATGAAATTATGGACAGTGTGCCACATCAGTAGGAAGCTGTAGCTGCTGTTATTAGTATTGGTTACTTATATTTCTTTGAATATTATTAATATTATTATTAAACTAATATAAGCTAAGTCAATAAAATCAATAGTATACAGGTATAAGGTTGCTGTTCCATTTTTATCTACTTTTCACTGTGAGAATAAGCTGTGAGCAGTTGCACGCAACGTATTGTGGAGTAGTAACCTTAATTTGGGAGCCTGCTTATTTGCATAGGAACCATAATGTCTTATACTGAACTTACATTGTCATGTTATTTGAACAGATTGAAAGAAAATTTAAACTATAGCATACGTGTCAGTCAGTGCATGAAGCAGCTTTGGTGCTGATGCTAATGCAGCAGCATGTATTTAGGATATGAAAATTTTCGTTTGTAAATTTGTTTTAGATACTTTTTAAATTAAAAGGGAAAACAGGATTTGTGGATTTGGGGTGAATGAAAGTTCTATCACTGTAGGAAACTGTGTTTCTTAAGGTTTGAAGAACAGCTTTCCTAAACAAACTTAACATAATTAATTCTGCCACATGGAGAATAATCCCTCATCAAATGATGCCAGTAAGTTGATCGTAATAAATACACTATTTGCATTGCAGTGTGGCTTTTGTGGTAATTGGTAAGAGAGAACTGATGAAGGTTTTCAGGAAGTAACTTGTACTTCAAAAATGCTGAAAGAGAAGAAAAAAAAAAAAAAGGAAAAAAAAAAAGTCTTACCTTAAAATGAATGAATGGTCTTGGATGAATCTTGGCTCTGGGGCTAGCTGTTCACTAGTATACTCTAGCCAGCTGGCTAAGGAAGATCAGTCTTCTTGATGATTAGTTCACTGCACTGAACCTCACCTTTTTCTTGATGTATATAGCCAAGTGTTTATATATTCACAAATCTTACATAAATACCTGCAGTTCTAGAGCCTTTTCAAGCATTTTCTTTATCAGTGTTTTATGATTTGTTTTACATGAAAGCTTTCCTACTTGATTTAGTGTTTTAGCCCATAAATATTGATTTCAATGACAAAATAATTAGGTTGGTTTATGTTAAACAAACAGATACCATTTTTGGAGGTCTGCTGGATTTCAGAGGAGTGTTTAGAAACACTCTATAGTGGTCTGTAGGATCTAAGTCAGCTTTGTTTGCTTACAGCAGAGAGACAACTACCAGTGCCTGATACTTCTAATCAGTTGAGCAGGGTTGTATGAATGGAAGTGCTTTCTTTTCCTTTCCCTTCAGTGAAAAAAAGTCCTTTACTGACAAGCAACGTGTTCTTCTGCCTAATGAAACAGTGCACAAAATTCTGATTTCTTTTCTAGGAAGAAGTTTATGTAGTTTCCATGATTGTATGTTGAAGCACTGCAATTTAATTCAACCTAATTATATTTTTCATCTTAACTATAACTAGTGATCAGATAATTATTTTGTCCTTTAAAGAAAAACCTAGCTATTATGGATGCTCGATAGCCAGTTGCATTACTTAAATTAAATTTAAGATATAATAAAAGCATTTATTAATCATTTATCCAAATGAAAACAAGCATTTAATGATTCATTATGATTTTACACACCGTTGTTTAATGCATGTAGGTCACTTTTTTCCCTTTTTTTTTTTTTTCCAGAGTTAGTAAGTGCTTTTTGAAAATTAGGTACATTAGATGTCTCTAGACTAAATACAATCTCACAGGAATAGTCAGTCATTCCTTGGAAATAATTATTTCTTATTGAAAAATAACTGTTGTGGTGCATTTAGTCTGTGCTATAATTTGCATGCAGCTGTGAACATGTGACACTTTGTTTCTGTTTTCTTGTTCTGCTCTTCTGGATCATGTTTATACAGACGTATTTACAAGAACCATCATGAAAATGTTGTCTTGTTTGCTCTTAAATGCTCAGTTAAAAAAAAATCGTAAATTGGATTTCACTGTAAAAGAAATGTGTTGTCCATTTTGAGGTTTTTCCTTTTCTGTATTTTACTTAACCATATATGTAATGACATTGAGTTCTGTATTTTTTTTCTCCTATGTTAACATAAATAACTGCTAAATAGGAAAAGGAAAGAAAAAGTTACCTCAAGTTTCATACAAGATTAATTCCCCTCCAGGCAGGGGCAGATAATCACAGGCAATAGCACCGTAAGAAGTTGCCCTTCCACATCTGAAATTTTACAGCTGATACCTGCCTGCTCTGATTTAGTGCAAATGGGAAGCAAAATGGGTTGGCTTAAATTATCTTTATTAGATCTGTGTGCCCCTCATCATGATTTGAGTTACCCCATTTTACTTCAGGTCCTTGTGGCCTAGGAGTGTTTGATGTGCAGTTACAGCTTTTCAGACAAGCATTGGTAACTCTGGGATATAAATGGTCATGGCTAAGAAACACTGGCTTGGTTGCGTGTGGCCGCCTGTCTGTACTGTGTTTGCACATTGCTTGTAGGCATACAACAGGACTGGTGGTGGTGAAGACAAGTGAGGCTTCCATGGTGTTCTCCCAGGAACTGCCCGAGCTCAGCAGCTCGTTTGCAGCTTGACCACTGATCTCAGATTTTTATATTTGTGTAGCCCTTGTTTTAGCAGCCTGAATGACTTGTGCTACTAAGGGCTGAAAGGGAAGTGCTTGGAATTGCAAAAAGGAAAGCTGCCTGATGTTTTCCTTTATAGGATGCTGGGTTTAGTTATTTATTTATTAGAACTTTGCAAAAAAAATAGCCTTTGGATTTGAAACATTTGAAGCTAGGTAGCTGCTTCTAACTTTTTTTTTCTTTTTTTTCTTTTTTTTTCTTTTTTCCTACCAAAATTATTTAGCTATTTATATGAATGCATGGAAAATTTTTTTTTTTTTTTTGGCTTTTTTTTTTTTTTTTTTTTTTAATAACCTTTTTGTTTTGCAAATGCTCACGTCTCTCCCTTTGAAGCAGAAACTAGAAATTACATGGTAGTGCAGAAAGTGCTGGTGATAGGCTTTGGGGGAAGAAGAGTGGCTTATGAGTCACAGCTTTGCCTTTGTCAGCACTGTGAGAATCTCAGATATAACCAAACTGTAAGCTTTTAAAGAAATCACAGTTCTCTCGTGCCGTCTTGAGTGCATTAGAGCTGTATGGCTGCAATTGACGGCGTTTTCCTTCTTGCTGAGCAAATTTGCACATCTTCCAATGCTGCATGGATTGCACGTGTCCCATCACTAAGAGCTGGCTAAAATACACCTGGGTAAGCTTCTCAGCAGGTGGTAATGAATGCCATTGGCCATTGTAACTGAGAGCAGAAAATCCTGCTTTTCTTATTCTCAATTATTTCTTCTCAAGAAGCTTCAGAAGAGAAACTGCTTGATTTGAAGACATGAAAACTCAGACGGAGTAGAAGATTGATAAAATTGGGGTAAGGGAGAGCAAGCTGTGCAGGCTGGCAGGGAGGCTGGAAGCTGAGCAGAGGCAGGGCTGGAGGACAAGCCAGCTGCCTGGTACCACAGTGCCTGAGAGCCAGGAGCAGAGCCACACTGTGGTCCCAGCCCCAAAATAACCCCATCAGTGAACAGCGAGACGGGTCCCCAGCATATGAGGGCCCTGTCTTTCCCTTATCCTTGCTCTGTCTTCCCCAAGGGAGGCTCTCTTCTGCCACTGTGGTTCCCCATAGTGTTTTTATGGGCAGTAGGTTAGGAACTAGGACTAAAAGGGCTAAATCTGGGCTAAAAGAAAGAGACTGTTGAAGGGGAATGGGACCTAAAAAGACACAAGGTCTCAAGAACTGATGAGCAGAGGGAGTGAGAAACTGAATCCAGGAGGCAGTGGGAGTCCTGATGAAGAAGTGTGTGATGGGGTGGAAAAGAGAGCTGTGGGCAAGGGTACGAGTCAGTATGACTGTCTGTCAGGGAGTGGAGGAGGGACAAAGCATGGGGAGGCAAGGGCAGAGCATGGCACTGCCAGCCAGCACTGGAAATGACAGAGCAAGGAGAGGTGAAAAGCAGTAGGAATGGGGTTTGAAGAGACCCTGAAGGTAGGATTGAAGAAAGGCTGAGACTTGAATCAGCTTAAGGAAAACAGGCAGAGGAGCTCTGGAAAGTCCTCTGTAAAAATCTGGGAGTATTCTTAAATACTTTTGGTTTCAGTAGAAGCTCCTTGGGAACATGCTGACCACCATCTATTGCTAGTCCTCACAGGGAAGATTGCTTTGCCTATGCTAACCATTGCTCATTTATTCCTTTACCACAAGAGCTGCACAGTACACATAAAGATGGTGACTCCTCTGCTACCTTGCATAGGTACCCGTGTGCCACCCTCACACTGACTATTTCTGCTGTCTCGTTTTGTTTTTGCCAGAAGTGGTGAAAGTAGTGTCCAAATCAAAATATGCCACAAGTGAGGATATCTTTACAAAGCTCCTTAGTTTGGCCACTTATGTGCTTTATAATTGAATGTTATTTACCCACGTGCTGACATGCTGTTTTTTTCCACAGGACCCCTGCTGTGTTGCGTGCACAGGATGGACCTGCTCTGGGAATGAACCTGCTGCATGTGGTGGCGAAGGCAGTTCTCCGTAGTAGCCCTGCCTCAGTGACAGCAGAAGCTGGGACTCGCGCGGCAGGCAGGGGCTGTGCTGATGCTCTGCGCAGCTGCACGCTGCCCTGGGGAACGGGACTCTCTTCCTGGCTGTGATGCTAGGTAAGTTGCTTAATCCGGCCTTTTCTCCTGTCTTTGTGCGTCTGGCTTTCTTGCGGGTGACTTGAGATCTTTGGATCTGATCTGTGAAAGTGCTGAGCACTGATAGCTACGAGTGAGGCAGCGGGGGCTGAGGTTCGAAAGTGCTATATAAAGCACACTGTAATGCTAAGTACTGCAAAAAAATTAGGTCTGAGTTGTGCCAAGCTGGAGACAAAGTTGTCTTCAGAGTTGGGGAATCATTTTGACCTTAAAGCTGTCTCTGCTCTGGTTAGGAAGTTAGGGCTAGCAGCGTTATTCTAAGTTAGGAGTGACGGAGTAAGAGTAAGAGTTACCATTATGTTTGTTGAGTGCCTGGCTGCGTCATTGAATTCACAAAGAAATTACTTGTTCTGTCTTCCGAAAAAGTTTGAATAGCATGCAGTAAATACGGAATCAGACTGTACGGCAAACACCAAGAGGAAAACAGATCGCTGTTTTGATTTGCGGTACTTCTGTACACTGAGCAAAAAGCAGAGACGCTGTGGGAATTGGGTGACACGACCGCGGTGTGTACCATGCCACATAAGCAAACAAAGGCAAAGCTCAGGTTTCTCTGAAACTTACTTGTGACATTTCCTCCTGTCAGTGCTTGCCTTTACAGATGTATTTTAGGCTGGATGTTCATATCACGTAGTACAATTTGGGGTAAAAGGAGCAGGGCATTTTTTGATGCTGTCAGCTCTGATAATGTGTGTGCACAAAACTGAAATGACAAGTAAATTCATCGTTCATCCCAGGCACATGCCTCTTGTGCCTGGTTATTGTATCAGATACAAAGTACACAGTGTTTGTAATACCCACTATCAGAATGGCTTGAGGTCAGAAATTCAGCTGCATTTCTTCAGCCTCAGGATTTGTGTTTTCCCAGTGTGATGTCCATAGCCAGCTACAATAGAATTGTAATCACTAGATAGCAGTGAATTTTTGGCCAAGGCATGGTTAGGCTAAATATTGTTTTAACTTAGCTAACCTGAATGCAAAATATCTAACGTTAGATCAGATTTTATGAATTAACCAAGAGCATGTCTTTGGTGCCTAGAAACATAGTGAGCGTGCTTGCCAGATAAGCTGTTACTCTCTATTGCAGAAGAGGGAGACAGTAAAAGCCATGAAGCTTTAATAGTAGCTAAATATTATATTAAATACACAGAGTAAGAATGTGCATTCCCCTTCTAGCCTGCTCATGGGGGATCCACTGCATCTGGCTCTGTGGAAGGCTGCAGCAATGCTTCAGGCACAGAGCAGGATTTCCAAGTGCTGCTTTCTAAGAAAACCTGAGATATTTTTGTCTCACTGCTGCCCTGCAGTGTGAGCGTTTCTTTAAATCCCAGCATTTAAAACATAAACAAAAAAAAAAAAAAAAAAAAAAAAAAAAAAGAAGGGGGAGGGGTTGAAGCAATCTGCCTTTTACAAGCAGAAGCTGAAAATGAAATTATTTGCCTTACCTAGAGCATTGGGAATAATGTTGCAATTAGACTGATGCAACAGCACCTATTACAAAACGCTCGCCCAGTGCATGGCGGCTGCTGGAGGAAGGCAGGAGGCCGCATCAGCAGGGGAGCTGCGGGGCACCACGCTGGCACGGCTACGCAGGGAGGATTATCGGCTAACGCGGAGAGAGGAATGCCAAGCAAAATAAAAACTGTACCGTTCCTGTGTGTGCCATGAAACGGGAGGCGGGATGGGAGGGGGGAGTTGTGTTATCAATGCGCCTACTTTATTTCAGCGACACGTCTCGGCTGGCATGGAAAATGTTCTCTGCTAGGTGGAAGAAATAATGGGGATGGAAGCTGATTTTGAGCTAATATATTTTGAAAGCTACTAATAACAGTGGAATTTTATTCATGGCTCTTTATTTCTACAATAGAAAAGTAAAAATTCCTTTGGGTTAACTGAAACATCTGTTGAACAAATTGGTTCAGTTTCATGAGTCTGTTCCTAATTCTGAGAAGTAGATGGTGCCTTATAAAGCTGGTAGAGGCTGGGGTTTAGTGGCCATAATCTTTCATTTTTTTATTATTATTAAAGTAGGTCATTTTGAAGTGTTATGCTTTCATGAATATAGTAATACCACAGTTAGTATTCCTAGTATTTCAAGTTTTACCTTTGTTTTAATGAGTTTTCTTCACTTTTGTTTTTATTCAACATTACTAATACTCTTTATAAGACCATGGGTTTCTAGCTTTTACCAAGTTCTTAGAAATTAAGTAATTGAGCTATTAAAAAACCACTAAATTTCTGATTATGTTTCTTTGTTTCTGTAGTTTTATTCTGCTCTGTTTTTCTTACAAAGAAAGTTTGCATGTTAACAGTATTTTAGTTGCTCCTGCTGCTGTTTTGTCATTTATATTAATTTTCTGAATATGACTTCACAGTTGTAGGAAGAAATGACAAATCAGTTTATGACCTCATGTGATAGAAGGAGAGTGTCTAAAGTGTCAAAGAGCCGACATCCTATGAATTAATAAAAGAAGAAAAAGGAAACATTTTAATACAGTTTCTAAGATTCTGTTCATATGCATCACAAATGCATTAATTTAATCTCATGCACATGCACACATCTTAAAGTAGTTTATGTTTCTCAGGTATGTTCCCTGCCAATGTAATCATTGAAAGGAAATCACAAGTAAATATGATGTTAGTATGCAAACAAAATTAAATTGTTTGTGCTTTACTGTTAAATATAAAAATTAAATGTAAGTTATTTTTGTGTAGTAATGCTTTGACCCATTTTTTGTTCAGGATTTAAAAAGAAAAGCTGAACTTGGAATTTAGACAATGAATATACACTTTCTTTGTGGTGCATATATGATGTAGAAAATACAAGACTGGCCTTAAACGCAAACATTTACCATAATTGTAAGCTGTTATAGTCAGCTGCATAGTCTGGGTACTTGACTGTTCAGAGTAGTTCAGTGTATGGGTAATAAAGAACGTGAACTGAAACTGATAGTACTTTCTAATTTTGCTTTAATGGATAATTATATTTTTTGTATTATGGCTATTTTTTGAAGATTTAATATATGTCAAATATGTGGTAATTTGGTTGTCATCTCTGAAGTGGAAGGTAATGTAAGTACAAATAAGAGGTACAGCATTCTGCCATACCATTAATGTTGTGTTGTGCTTTGTTTTTTTTTTTTTTTTTCTTTTCATGAGAGATTGCTAAATTGAGAAGGAATGGATAAGTATAGCTGAGTTTTGTGAAGGTGCATTTGAGTATTGGCAGTGCAAGGAACTGCCCTACTGATAAGATGTTCCAAACTCTCCTCGTGTTAGCTTTGTCCTTGGTGCAGCTTGCTGTAGTTTCAGATGACATGCATGAGATGAAGCGAGGGGGAAGTTTTGTGGCTGAAGTCCTGTGCCAAGTCTTTTTGAAGTTGTTTGCAGCAGCTGTGCTGTAGCTAAAGAAAGTCTTTCTTTGCCTCCATCATAACATCTGCATAATCTTTAACAGCAGAATTGTTCCACTATGATGTATCGTTTAGCTAATCTGGGCTGCTTTCATGAAGTCTTTTTTTTTTTTTTTTTTTTTTCCCATATTAGAAACGCTTACAGTATTTTTGAGGATAAGATTGTGAAGCTCTGGACATGAGTTCTTCCATATAGAAACAGTAGGTTCCAGTCAAATAAATAATAATAATAAAAAAGTTTTTTTTTTAAAAAAAATTGAGGCTTTGAGTTTGAGTCTCTAACTCAGCAAGGCTTTTAAGGTAATTGGGGACCTTAGACAGCACCCTGAGAACTGGATTTTTCTGTCCTCCCTTGTTTGGAGGGTAGAGGCTGAACACAGGGCCAGTTCCTGTGAGGATGTCACAGCTGTGGTGTCACTGCAGCAAACCTTGCTCTAATGGCTTCCTAGAGAGTGGTTTGCAGCCTTCCAGCTGAGGTGTTGCCCCATTTCCCTCGTGCCAGTGCTGCTGCTGCCACAGCTCGTGAGTGAGTTGGCTCAGGGACCTGAAATAGCGGTCAGCTAACCACATGTTTGGTTGGGTTAGTTGGCTGGTTCTCCAGCTCCTTGAACTTGCTAACCATGGGGCTGGACCAGTGTCTGTGCTGAAGATGGCTTGGGAGAAGGGGCGGCGCGACCAGCCTCTTGATGGCAAATGGGGTTGTGGGCCCCTTCAAAGCTATGCCTGCAACTGAGGCAGGAAGAAGGCGACTGAGAGAAGTGTTTTCAAAGAAGTGCACAAGTTAAACCTTTCACCATGTTTACTTTAAAAGTTAAGTAAAGAGAATTTATTACATCAGGTGTAATAGAATTTGAAGTTTTAGCTTCAGTGTTTCTTTTGGTTGGAGTTATTTTTGCATAAGAACTTCTCAATTGAACCTTTATTTAATCTTCATCCAGTCTGAGATGTAGAGGTCTGCAATAGTTCACTCTCTGTTAGCACTGCAAAACTTTAGTTACAGGATTGGATCTAACGGTCAGATATAACAGGCTGTGATCTTGGACAGCAAAAGAATTAAAGGTAATAGAAATGCTGGCTCTTCTCTGTATTAAGGCTTTTGGTGATCTATACTGTTTACATTTACATTTACACTGTGTACATTTATAGAAGGTACTTGAATCTCAAGCTGTATGTCAGGAAATAAACTTGAAGTAATATATTGTAAACTAAATTCCCCTCCATAACCCCCCCCCCCCCCCCCCCCCTTTTTTTTTTGTAAAGATTATAATCGCAGTTTATCATCAGGAATTTATCAATATGCATTTGATTTTTAATTGATCTTGCTATAGATGCCTTCCCACTATAATCTGTTAGGAAAATACTTGTCAGTGGAAAAGCAGAATGCTGATTTATCTAACTGCATTCATTGCAGAAGTTTGGTTTGTGAGATCCATTTAAATAATCAGAGTAAAAGAAAAGACATAGGAAACATCCTGTTGCTTATTAGGGTTATTAAATGGTGTTTTCAAAATTATCTTCTGGTGAAATAATGATTTTTTTATTATTATTATTTATGCTGTAATGACTGTGTTTTTCCACAGGCTCAGTGTTTATAAAACTGAACATGTCCTTGCCACAATTAAGAATTAATAATGTACTGTGCAGAACAACAAAGCTGCTATTACAAATTACTTGAGATATTCCACATTGAGTGGAAAAAGGTAGATCTGCCAGTGGGTGTAAATCAGAGCGCAGGCTGCCTGCTTGGTGGAAGGCAAAGTGCCCGAGAGGGACTGTGACCACGTCAGCGGGAACTGAGCATGTCCTGGGTGACAGCTGGGCGTTTCGGGCTCACACGTGGAAAGCATATGTGCTTCCTGATGCCCAAGGAATATGCTTAGGTCCTAGAAATAGAGATGCTTGACAGCAGCAGTCCAATATGTGCATTTTAATTTATGCATTTAAAAATAGGAAACTAAGATCTTAAGACCGGTCTTCAAAAGTGCACACATTTGCTACATTCTGGTTCCAGAAACGTTACCATGAGCTAAGTAATAGTAGTGGAGTACTCGTTTCAAAAACAGGAAGTGCCCACATTATATAAATTGCATAGTTTCAGCTGTCATAAATGTGGTTTCAATGCAGTTGCCGGAGTAAAGCCCAAAGTAGTTATAACCAGCTTACTTCCTCTTCCAGTCAAAGTGCAAATAGCCATATAATTAACAATCTGTGGCTCATTTTCTCTAGCTGGGTTAAGTATTCTATTTCACATGTTCAGTCCCTGTATAAACAGAGGGAACTCGACTTGCTTAAGAATATTTTTAAAACCCAAATATTCTCAGCCATAACCAGGCCTGCAGATTTGCAAAGCGGGAGCTTCGATCGCCCCTCAAGCTTGGCAGCAGTGCCGAGACCTGCGAGTGTGCCTGGCGCGCGTCCAGGCTCCATGTGGAAGGGAGCACCCTGCCAAGTTGGCTCCTCGCCACGCTAAACTGCATGGGGCAGCAAAACCTGCTGCAGAGCTGGTAGACAGTTTCTCTCTTCAGGGACTTCCCTTCTTACATTCCATTACAAATTGGCTTTATTCAAAGTCTTTTATCATTAATTTTTTGAGGACTGATTGCTCAGCTTTTTTGGACAGCTTTTTTGTTGTTGTTGTTTCTTTTTTTTTTTTTTTTTTTTCTTTTTTCTTTTTCTGAGTTAATTCACCCATCCTGCCTTTGACTCTGCTCATGCACTGGGTACGGCAGAAAAGCACAGCAAGTACAGAGGGTAAGAAAGAGTTCCTCTTCTGTTCCTGTACACTCACAGGTCATTTCAAATACGTTTTAGGCTGTTTGGGGCCTTTGAGTAGAGCTCTAACTTCTCATCCAGAAAGGGCCTGTCATCACTTCTCTGCCTCTGCTGTTATCAGGTACTTGAGCAGCAAATACCTCCTGAATTTTCCCTGCTTACTCTGCTCACTGGGAAAACTGGCAAGGAGCCTGTCCAGGGACAGTTAGATCTCTTCAGGAGAGCTTCTCTGGGGAAGCTCTGCTTGGTTGCTGAAGGTGAGGATCCCACCACATACAAGGATCACCAGTGGACATTTCTTGTTCTGACAGTCTTGGAGAGGCCTTTCTTCACGTGAGAGGTGGCACTACATTTTGCATAGCCCTGTAAGAAACCCTCAGGCAGAGCTCAACAAGCATTACTCTGTCCTAAACATACTATGATGGCAAAGAAACATTCCCCTTCCCTTTCCTAGCTTTCCTCTTCAGCTATCAGATAAATAATGGAGAATGCTCACTCAAGGCCTTGTGAAGTATTATACATTTATAGTGACCATCTTTGACTTTATTTAAGGATTATTTCATACAGCACTACCCAAGGTTTTCCATTCTTAGGGAGAGGATGGCTAACCCATTTTTTTGTCATTGGAACAACCAGAAGAGATGCATCGATGGAAGAGAGCCTTGATTTATCTCTCTGAATGGAATTTTAAAAGCGAAAGAAGTCTTAACAGCCTCTGCATAAAAAAGCAGGTTACATCTAACAATTGTGAAGGAAACGGAAATCAGGACAGAGTTCTGCTTGAAGCTTCCCAGAATTTTTGGCTGTAATTTAATGGGGGAGACAAGGGAAGACCAAAGGAAGTGAGAACTGCATTGTGTCCTGTGGAAAAAAAAAAAAAAAATGTAGTTGTTTGATATATTGAGGTGTTTATTTCATTCTAAATACAATTTGGAAACTTTTAGACACAGTAAGGGTTATAACATATTTAATTGTGTAAAGGATTCCTTCCTATTCTTGCCTTCCAATACTTTCAGAGAACATATAGCTCCTGCTGTGAGGGGGAATGGTTGCACAGCTTAAACTTGAGCTTCTCCATACTCAGTATCTGTGTGTAGGTAATAATTTATTATAACATTAATATAACATTATCATCATTCATTCAGAAGAGCCTTATCTTAGGCACTTGCAAGAGTTACTCATGTTTCTTTGCTTAGAATGACATGGCTGTAGTTTCCTCCATGGCTCAGTTCCCAACCCAAGCCCAGGTGATGAAATGTGCTCACATTGTGCTGTGTTTTATCTTTGAATTAAGGGATTGGAATGAGTTGTGTTGTAAAAGAAGACAGTAGGGCTGGTCAGTTTGATTAAATGAATGGGTTGCTCTTATTTCGTAGAGTAGTAGGGTCCAAATGGTGGTCTGTGGGCCAACACCAGCCTACAGGGGGTTTGCATCTCTGCTTTTTGCCAAAGAAGATAGGGAGCAGCTCTGAAGGAGCAGGTGCTGCCCAGCAGCTGGACATTATTCAGGGCTTGCCACAGTCCAGGTTAGAGGGCTGCCACCAGGGGAGTGGCAAAGGTGGAGTGGAATGAGCCCAGTAGATGATCTTCCCTCCTCTTGTGGTTCAACCTCATTTCATTGATGACATCTTGGCAATATATCTAGGACAGGTGTTTGTGGCATGTACAGGATGGTCAGGTTGGTGAGTGCTGTGAAGGCTTGGAGGAGAGGTCGGTGAGAATTAGGTGGTGGGAGGATCTATATCCAACCACCAAAATATAATTGCAAAGCCCTTGTGAAAAGTGACCTCTTTTAATAAAAAAAAACACATCCTTCAACACTGTTCATTAAAAACACTATCATGGTATATAAAAAATCTCTTATTTGCATATGAAGTAATTCAGTTTCCAAATTCTAATTGCCATTTGAAAAGTCAAATAGTACTTTCTGAGGAGACTTTGATACTATGGTTTTATATTGGCTTTTAGGAGAATTTCAAAATTGATTTCAGACAGTAACTATTAAACCTGAAAAGATCATAAGAAGCTGGAAAGCTCTGTATATATATATGCATATGAAATAATAATAATAAAAATATATTATTACATATGTGCTCTTAATTGGTATGCTGTCATAGCCTATAAAGATTTTATTATTCTGAGATAATACACATAGTCATTACATGAGAGCACTGAGTACTTATTTAATATAAGCAGGGCATCCCAAACAAGGTCCTCTCTAACAATTATCTTCATGCTTGGTTGTGTAATCTGGTTATCATAAGATTAAATACTAAATGAAGATTTCAGTTTTTATATTATTTATATTTTCTTTAAATTCTTCATTTTTCATATTGACTGTTTTAAGAATTTTCACACTTAGGGAACCTTTAAGGTCTTATAGTAATGAAGATGATTCAAGTAAAAATTGAATAATAGGAAAGTCATGTACAAAGAAGACACTAGTTTTGCTATGTTTATGTCTTTCAGCCAACGGTAGAAAAATCTTTAAGTTACTGCTGTGTATGTCTATTTAAATAATCTATATTGCTTAATTCAAAAACAGACAAACAGAGAACCATATGCGCTGCTTTAGAGAGTCATTGCAATTCCTCTAGCCTCTAGTATTTTTTGCACAATTGTTCTTTAATTAACTTGAATAGAAGCACCGGTTCTCCTGCATTGTAGTTCCCTCTTGTTGGTGCTCTGTGGACCAACATTAAATCCAGGTACTTGTAAATCCCATTGAGCCTCATCAGGCTCCTGTATGGTTTATGGCATAAAAGATCTGTTTCCTGGGGATAGGCTGTTTCTCCTTGAGGGGAATGGGGCCCACGCGGGTCAGCTAACCAAATTGGTAAGATCAATGTTGAACTCTTCAAATTTCCCCAGTAATACAAAAAGTAGTATAAACTCATGCTCTCTTGCTGAAAACTTTCTTATTTTAATTGTAGAAAAATTAGACGTGGTGTGCAAACTTAGATGAAATGGTAAATGGCTACACAGCATTTCCATGCTACTGGATCATCTTTGAGTCAGACTCAGATTTCTTGTCTTATCAGCTTCCCTCCTTCACTCTTGTCTTCTGTTGTTTGAGCTCTTCTCCTGATCAGACTTTTCTGCCAGGGTGAAAAATTGCCCTTTGTTCAGACATGTATGTACCTTTAGGTACCTTCAGCCTTCACATTTCTGTTCTTAGTAATTAGTTCTGACATCTGGCTTTCTTTGTGCCAGGGTTTTCCCGCTGTTCTTTGCCCATTCTGCTGATAAGTTGAGTGGATTTCCTCTAAACATCAGCTATCTTGCTGTTCTCAGATTCTTGCTCCTGGATGAAAGACTATTTGCCTGTTCCTAGCCTGGGTTATAGGTGATACCAACCCTGTTATCATATGACTGAGTGCTATATGTGCAACTGAGTGCTATATGTGCATGTGTGCACATTTTATTTATTCTATAATTTATTATTTTTATATAAAATAACATCTGCCAGCATTTTTCCACTTGGGTATCTCTGTTTCTCATTGCCTTAAAACATTGATTTTTATTGTTTTTTTGTTTTTTTGGTTTTTTTTTTTTGTTTTTTTGGTTTTTTTTTTTGAGAAGGGGGTTGGGGGGAAGGTGGTCTAGAAAAAATGCAACAATCCCAATAGCTTTTTCTGTGTCCTGTTGAATAGAGAAACATTGTCAACTGTTGACTGAGAATACTCAGCATATGAAAATAGTATATAACTTGATGGATAGTAGTTTACAGTGAAGAGATGTACCTCTTGAAAGGATGTGTAACTACTTGGGTTCAGATCTTGTGTATTTTTACTCTGGTGAGACTCCTTCCTAGCAATATTCTTCTGTGTTTGTTACTACAGTGTTTTAGTTCTTCTCTTCAGTAATTAAGTGGTGTTCTCAGGGCTTCTCCCAACTTTTGGTCATAAGAGCCTTTTTCTTTCAAATCTCTTTTCTATTTTAGATAGATTTCTTTCATCTTCCTACAGTAAGAAGAATTACCGAGTCCAGTAGAAGCAGTGAAACTTTAAAATTCTGTTTATGCAAAAATTTAAATTAATATTCTGTCATTCTTGTTAATAAGGGACAAAAAATGACAGAAAAAATCAGCAAATTTTTAAGGACATGGAGATTTATTCAAGTATTAAGTACACAAATATATCAAAGATCTACACCGTCTAGAGTTTTGTTAAAGATTTTAGACAGGAATTATGATTGTTGAGATTTGAACAACTTCTTTTCTGAGTGTATTTGCAGAACAGAGCCATGTAAGTATCTCCCACTGATTTAGAAGCACATACTTTGTGTGTTTTGCTTTTGACAGTATGTATATGTCCAGATGTGGTCATTTCTGAATTGAGTAGATTGTTGGTAACAAAGCACAAAAGCAGTAAAATTAGCTGACGGATGCCAGCATATCAGCCTTGCTTTAGGAGTTGCTAAGCAAAATCCTATGGTCTTTGCTATACAAGAAGTAAGATAGACCATTTTGGCCTTAGATTCTATTTTGGTTTATTTATATGGAGTAATTTTTATTCTTTTGTTTGTTTTGTTTTGTTTTATTTTAAGTAAATGATTGTGATTTCATAACAATTTGAACTTTGAATGTGAACATATTTTAGCTTACAGACTGAAATGGACTTAGAAATGATTTAATGTTGTTATTAATTTGATTATTCATTGTTATATATTACTTAATTGATGTTTTCAGTGGAAAGGGCTTGCTGTTGTTCTCTGTTACATTTACAAAGGGTTTAGCATTTAAGAGTTAAACACGAGACAGCTATGCAACTATTCATGAGTGTTGACTTTAGTTTGTCCTTGGAGATAGAATGCACTTGCATAAATACTCAATTACAAGAAAAAATTAAAGGATCACAAATCTATCACAATTCATAGGCTACAGTAAAATAAATGTCCTTGAAAATGTATCTCTATACATTTATCTCTTATTAGAATATATATATGCAGTCTGTTTGTTTTACTTTGTCTAGAAAAATCCACTATAGGTGCATTTAAATATTGTGATGCTTCTTTTAGGCAATAAAAAGCTGGTTAGTATAACCAGCTGTCTGGTTTGGGCCATCTAAATTAGCTTACTGTGAAATTATAATAAGGTCAAATATTTATTTTTAACCTCATTTCCTATGGAAACAAGGCTCATAAGGTCATACCATGCACTTGTGTGCATGCATACATGTTGATCCTTCATCTGCCCTCAGTGGCTTTTGAACCTATTGGTGATTTTGGTCATATCTTTTGACAAAGTGTAGAGGTCTCAAAATGCAGCACCCACAGGCTCTGTGAAAACAGGTAGTTGAATATAGTTGGGAGCATCTAAAGGTGTTCTGACAGAGGGAAATTGCATGAAATACTCTTGTTAGTGGCCTGTGAATCCTAGGAATGGGTAAATATGGACTTTTTACAAATGTGGAAAAAGTTTCTTTCAAAGCTTTCACTGTTCCAGACACCAAAGTCAACTAATGAAGAGCTGTAAATCTGTGGGAGATGAGGTTTCATTAATTCTGTTGCTCATGGGACTACTTATGTAAATATTTTAATAATGATAATGTCACCAACATAAATATCTTCATGCAATCTATTTTTGCATATTCAATTTTTAAGTTAAATACATGGGAATCCTCTTGTGAAAATCTTAATTTTCAAAGACAGATTTTGTTTTCACTGTGAATATTAGTTGAAATGCCCACAGAGCTTCTTCTCCCCATTAGGACAAACTGTGCAGTTGTTTTGCTCTCCTTTTAAAACTGCAGGTACAGTAAATGCTTTCTGGCCACGTTTTGCATGTGGTTCCGAATTGCAAATAGCCAGAAATGCCACAGTGTTTTACAGGGAGAATTCAGTACAGTTGCTATGCTCCAAGGGAGTTCACTGGGAAGAACAATATCTATACAGTACGTTTACTGAATATGGAAATAATAATAATAATTATTAAGCTAACCAACAAGAGGTGTATTCTTAATAAAACGTGTGGGTTGTTTTTTCTTCGGTGTAATCATATGACTGTATAATACAAAAATTGCTTTGAGAATGGGTCAAAGATTACACATAGCAAAGACTCCTGTGATTGGTTATGAACAAGTGAAAATACTGTAAACTTTTGACCCGGCAGCAGCAAATGGAACTGTGTAAAGCACCTACAGATGGCAGGATTTAACATATAGTCGGTCTCTCACCCTTTCACAGCAATTACGATCATATTACACCGGGCACAGAGGGGAAGTCGCTTTGTAACTGTAACACAGTGCGTCTTTGAAAGTTTTGCATATGCAGTTGCATGTTTCATTTTGGTACAGCCATCAATTAGCTTAGCAAAAAGAATTCAACTTTTGTTGTTCTTGTTTGGCTTAATTTCCTGACTACCGTGCCAAGTTGGTTTTGAACAAAAAAATCATTTGACCATTCTGAGTAATTTTGATAATTCAGACTGCAGGGTATTTATTGCTAAGCCTTAAAGACGTGGTGAAAGTTTTATGTCATTCTGCTGCTGACTTGGGGATGAAGGGATGAGGAAGTGTGACTTCAGAGATCTGGGAAACAGCACTACCAATAAGCTCATTCAGTTCTCCTGTTGTTCTCAATGCAGGCATTTTCTCATTTGAGTTTTGAGTTTACAAAACTTAAACAGCAAGAAGACCAATGGATAAACTGTGTTTATTCATCTGACAAAAAATAAGGCATTTAGACCATTTGGCAGGTTTGGGTTTCATTTGTGCCCATGAAATCACAGATTAGATAAAGTGAAAGAGTCTTGTGAATTAGAGACTAACAATTGCCATTTTCCTGTGAACTTTGTCAGTTAACAAAATCAGAAGTCCGGTTGCACTTTTGGCACAGAGAACTGGTTATGAAGTCATCCAAGCATATTTCGTGTAACCCAGTGCCTTTCAGGGAACTGATCAAAGCAGGGGGTTGTTTGCCTGTCTGTGTGCAGACTTCTCCTGTGTTTGGTTTTATTTGTCACACTTCAACACATCGGCAGTCAGAAAAAAAAGTCCGACTTGTAGAAGGCACGCTTCTATATTTGTGATGCAGCCACTATCTTCCTTTCCGTCTCTTCGATTTGCCTCCTGGCCTGTAATCCGATGCGTGTGCCAGATGTGGGGAGGTGGAGTGGGAGCACTCCAAGCTTTTAGACCATTTCATGGAGGGCGTTATTTTATTATAACTGTGGTTCACAAATAATTTGCCTTTGGTTTTCCAGGATGACTTTTTATGGAGAGTGGAAATTGCAAGCATATGGTAATAAGATAAATAAGATACTGAAATATGCTTTTTAGAGGAAGGAAGAAATTTCAAATACAGATAAAATAAAGGTGTTTCTTTTTCTTCATTTTTTTTTTCTTCATGTTGAAGCTTGCACTGTACATTGACTGCTGGGTTTAATTCCATTTCTTTTTGGAGACAAATGTATTCACTTCAGCCATGCCTGTACCTGCAGCAAAGAGCTGCTGATGAAAGCTTTAAGGCACTTAAATGGCTCAGTGGCTGCTACCACATGAGTTTGATTGATTTGGTCACACAAGATTTTGAAACTTTCCAGTTTATTAAAATACAATATAATGAATCCTACTCTTCTCAAATGCCAAGCAGCGTACCCTACTGTAGACTAATTTTTCTACAGATTTTTAATAACCCCTCCAAACCTCTCCCTCCCTCTCCCCAAAACAAACAAACAAAACAAACAAAAAAAAACTTGGGCATTTAAAAATCCCACCCATATATTTTCCTCTTATGCCAATGGGAAGATATTCAGGATTCAGCGACGCTCAAAATTTGCCCGGAGCCATTGAAGCAGCAGCCTCTCGGAGGAGGCTGGAGCACATCGGTGCTGCCCCGTGTTCCCTGCACAGCCTGGGGTCTGTTGGGAGTTACCCACCAGACCTCAACAAAAAGTTCAATGAGTAATCTTGATCTTAAAGGTAGTAGCGTAATTTGTAATTCTTCAATGTGTGTCTCTGTTGAGTTAATGACTTGGATGAATTTGTTGTTTGCATGGAAGCTATTCCACCTGAAAATACAGGCTGTTATTGCCAGGTTTCTACCTAATAAATGCAATTTTCAGGTAGGTATTCTGGATTTGTTCTGCTTTGGAGATCCAAAACCAAAATGTAACTTGATAGGGAAAAATGTTCTTAACGTATGGAGTAGAAAAGCAAATTAATTAAGAAGATGGGTTTCATACTTAAGAAAGGAAGCTATTTTATCTACTTATGTTCTTTCATCTTCTTTTTGAAGCACAAGAAGGTATTGAAATGTTATTACTGAAATTGTACTATTGAAACTTTAGAGAAATATTGTGGGATTATTTCCATAGTTCCACTGATTAAAATAGAAATCTAAATGAAGGACACTTACACAACTATTTTGTAAATAATAGACTAACCAGTTTTATATTGCAGTAATTAAAAAATCTCCAAGAATTACATCTACTTAATAAATACGCTGTATGCTTCTATAAAATGTAAAACATGTTAGCACATCTACCAATCCGAGGGATATATTAAACCTTTAACAAGTAACACATGCTTTATAGTGCCAGCCTCTTTTTTTTTTTTTTAATTCTAATCATTATTTCCACAGTATAACAGAGGTGCTTACATTTCTTAATCATTGATGGAAATAAAATAGTTAAAATGACTCTTCCAGTATCACTCAAGTCTGAGTACTACGGTTTCCATTATAAGTTGAACAAAAAGGTCTTATCTACACTTTGGTAAGTAGGTGAAACTCCTGTGTACCGTATTAGTAAGCATAGTTTCCTTTCAATGTTATCTAAATATCTAATTTAGTTTTCCTTTATACTCACTCTGAAAAAACAACTGACAAAAGCTATCATTTCTTAGATTGCATCTTGCATACAGATACCATAAAGCATGATGTGCTTTCCTCCTTTTCTCCTCCCAAAAGATAAATTTCCCAACCTTGTGGAATACTTCCCTTATTGTCCTGTGCTGAAGTGTAGCTTACCTGCATCAGTACTTACCTGGTCTAATTCAGATTTTAAAGTTGTGCTGCAAAAGAGGACCATCGCTGCTGTATCAGGAATATTTAGATCACCACAAGTGAATTGCTGTCACCAAGGATATTCTGGATATTGAAATGGTTTTAAATTGTTATTTAACCACTGAAAAATCTTTACAAATAAATTAGCACATAGATGCTATTTGTGTGCTGCACACCAAGCTAAGCTCTGGCTGAATAACTTCGGGATAATAGTAGTAATTTGCCCGTTTAAATCTAGCTAAAGGAACTTTTGTTCCTGATAGATTTAATTTATTAGTGGAATAGTAAGTAGAGAAAGTGCAGATTTAGATCCTTTTTCACATGAAACACCAAAAATAAGGTGAGATACCTATTACAATGGAAGAAATTTCTGAATTTGGCTCCCTTCATTTGTAAACCTGGTAGGAACACAGAAGATGTTGAGTCATGAAGGTGTGGGATCTGATATTTTCTCTTCAGCCAACTGCTGGAGACGTTCTCCAACGTAAGCTGGAGAGGTCACCACCTTTGGGCAACATACGTGATACAACAAACATCTCAAAAATGAAAAAAATGATGATTTGACACTTATTCTCCATCTAAGTGGGAGTTATCTCAATGCTAATTTAGCAGAAGAAGGGGAAATAGGAGTGTAATTCTTGGGGTCCATGTTAGCTCAGGTGACAGTTTTGACCTCGTGACAGTCAATCCCGAGGCACAGCAAGAGCAATATTAGTGTGCAGATTAGTGAAAGCTGATTGGCGAAAGCAGTGCCCATGTTTGCAGACGTGACCACTTAAAGCTAATAAGATTATAATAATTTACATAGTATCTACTTAAGCACAGGTGGTGAAAGTAGTAGCAAGGAAAAAAAAAAAAAAGATAAGGAGCTTAAATGCATAGAAGGTATGGGGAGAATTGTGGTGAAACATGCTGCATGTGGTAGTGGTAATTGCCTGGCACGTTCGCACAGGGGCTTGTTTGTGTTCATCTCTGTCCTTGATGCTGATATTCCTGCTTACACTTCACTTGTATGGCAATCAAAGACCCAATTCCACTGAGAAGCATTACTTACCTCTTCATTACATTCAGCTGTTTTTGCAGACAGGAGTAAATATCAATGCTTTTCACAGCTTCTTGTAAAACCTATGCAGGAATTTTTTGATGACATACACACGTTTCATTTTACTGTCTGGAGGACTCCATTTGCACAGAGGAATATATATATCATTCGGTCTCCAGAAAAATTTTATGTTTAGAAAGCTTAAAAAATTCTCTAAAACAGCATCAGATTGCTTTGTTGAGGATGACTTGATTGGAAAATAGCACGTACTTCCCTGCTTACTTTGCATTTGTTACCTAAATGGAGTAAGTTTAGCTTGGAGAGGCTTGGAGAAAAGAGAGAGATTTAAAATGGTTCTTAATTAATCCCGGGAAAATTCTGGCAAATCTCATCTTTTCTTAATGCATGGTGTATATATCTTTTAGCTTCATTTCATTCTGATAGCACAGACAAAAAAATAAAATAAAAATCCATTTCACAATGATACTTCGGTTTGTCAATAGCCAGACTTTGAGTTTACCTCATTTTAGCATAAGGAGTGTGTGTGGTTTGTGATTTTTTTTTTCTTTTTTCTTTTTTTCCTTTTTCTTTTTTTTCCTTTTTTATTTTCTTTTCTGTATAAAAACTTGTTTTCTGTTAAGGAAGCATTCCAATGTCATGTTAGTTAAATCTAGCTTTGAAGTGCTTTTATGAAATAGTGTTTTACTACCAATTGTTATACATGCCAATGGTGATAACAGTGTTGATAATTATTTTTTTTTCCCCTGTAAAATATAAATCTTTGTTTGTTTAAATATCATGCCATTTAAACAGAGTAAGCTGTCCTCTGTGGCAGAATATCATATGTTCTTTCTTCAGGTAAAGAAAAAGAAACAAACAAAAGCAAAACAAAAACACAGCCCAAGGCTTACTTCTTTGTTATCTTTCTTGGCTAACACATACGGACCTTGGGTCCTATTGCTTCTGCACTTCAGAGGGCAGCTGAACAGATTCATTTGTGCATGTTATATGCTTTTAAGTCCACAGCAGTCTTACACAACATACATCCTGAAAAGTCAGGAGTAGGCTGATCGGAAGCCAACAAAGCATTTACACATAATCTTTACAGTTAAGGACATGAATGGAGCCTTGGACTTAACATTAGGTAAGACAATTCAGAGAACTGGAAGATTAAGATTTAATCCGAACCATCACTGCTGTGGTGTTAAAATAAATAAACTGTCTTCCCACGGTGGTATAGTCTCATAAATATTCTCATATTTATGGATTAGTTTGGGGTTGCAATTATACAGTTTTATATAGAGCAATACTTGTTTGTTTGTTTTGTTTGGTTGCTTGTTTTTTCATTTCAAATACTTTTTTTTTTTTTTTTCATGAGTTAGAGAGGAATATTAACACCACAAAACCCACCAATTTTTTATAGATCATGAAAATATAAAAGAATGTCTTAGGTTTTCTAGAATATTTAATGGGCCTCAGTTCTGTTTGAAATAACTTTAGTCCTAGCAGAATACCTTCTTCTGGTAAGCTTTTGGTAGGTGGAATCAGTCTTTCTGAAATAAATTATTTTCAGGTTGGACTGTTCACAAGGTGTGGTAACATCTATATCAGAAAATAATCTGCTGAAATACTTCTCTGTACAATTCATGTATTAGTATACCATTATTACTTTTTCCAAGAGCAGACTAGTATCTGACATGGTCTCCAAGAAATTCACTCTGTGGAATAGAGACAGCATTGTGGATCCCTGTTCAGGAGATGCTGACAACTTTGCTCAAGGAGCTCATGCCCCTTCCCTGTACCATATCCCTAGAATCAGTAATTGTTTCTCCTTTTTCCCCATGAGTATGTTTAGTTTTATAAATCTGTGAAAGGGCTAACATCCATTGTGCTTTCTCATGGGTATTGTTTAAGTTCAAGGTGGTATGTGGCTGTTTTCTTAGTGTTACTGTAAGCTGCAACCTAAGTAAAAAGGCAGCATGCCTGATATTACCCACCTAAATACACCTGGCTTGCTGAATGACCTTGAATAGGTCATTTTATTTCTTTGTTCATTCTGCGATCTATAAACTGGAGATAATAAAACATATATCCACCTTTGCAAAAGCTCTTTGAAAATCCATGGGTAAAAGGTATCCAATAAGGTCAAAATATGAATTATTTATTGCTACATGACATGCACAGCATGCAGACTGTAGGGTTATAGAAATTCTGTCTGTTCCTTTTTCCCTGGAGAATAGAAGTCATACCTTCAGAACTCTACTTAGTAGAGAAGAAGTATTCGTTGTATGAAATCTAATATAATCTTTGTGTGTATGAGCATGTGATAATATTGAAACTTTGGTATCTCAAAGGAATTGGTTCAAACTTTAGTCCCCAGCTTACTCTGATGAGTGCAAATGCAGTTTTCAAAATACTAAACACCTTCAAAACTAAAGAACAAATAAAAAGAGATTAGCAAAAATAGTTGGGGTTTTGAACTACGACTAGAATTTCATGAGATCAAAACTGTTGTAGACTTACCACAGGGTGAAGGATCACTTGACTTCCAGCTGATTACTAATACTAGTAGCCATTATTCTTTTTCTGATATTTGAAATGCCAGCTGTATGGTTTGAAAAGAACTAATATTTTTAGGATGATTCCTAGGGTTTCTTGTAGGCCCTACTTGTCAAAAAAATGCAGAAGGGGAAAAATGTTGCGGCCAGTACTTATATTATTTTATTCATTTGGGTAAGTGTTATTCAAGATTTTATACTTTATATATAACACATATTTCTACACACACATATATAAGATACTGAAAGCAAGAATAGTCATGTCCAAGTCATTCTGGGCTTTGTATTCCATTGTGAACATCTTCAACTCTACCTGGAAATCAGTAGGCAACTAACACAGGTTTTGAAGGATTGGTGTACATGTTCCTGCTGAGATATGCTACTTTATAATTGTTTTTCTCTCCTGTGCATCAGTTTTGGCTTCTGGATGGGTTTAAGGAATAGTCTTCAGCAGAACACACTGATTGGTTATCTACCCTTTGGATTCATAACATTAGCATGAATTTAAAGTGCTTGGCCTTTAATCCAAGTCCAAATATTAGGTCAGAATTATATCCAGCTAAATCCAAATAAGCCTTTAACTATTTGGGAAAGGCCCAGGCTTTCTAATACTGACAACAGAGGCAAGAAGGTTCTTGCACAAATTTTAAATCTTGCCTGGGGATAACAAACTTCTGGATCACTTTTTTTTTTTTTTTTTCCTGCACTATTGGGTGAAGTGTAGCTTTACACATGAAGTCACATTCAGTTAGAAAGATTGTGGGGAGATGAAACAAAATCGTGGTAGAGAAGGGAAGCAGTGCTATGCCTATGTAAGAGATTTTTCAGTTAAAAAAAAATCAAGGAAAAATTACTTCTATATGTCTTAATACAGTTGGTTTAGAAGACCGTATATTTAGGCCATAGTAAATTGCCTGATTAAAAGCTGTCATCTGCTCTGAAATATTTCTCTTCATGTTGCCTTCCATCTTGGTCCTCTTCCATTATGCTTTAGGCATCATTTGGTTTGTTCTTTGCATTTATTTGATAATTTCATCTAGCACTCTTCTCAGCTGTAGAGGTTGAGGACTTTACTGGTTTGATTTTTATGTATCTGCCCACTGCTCCAGCTCTGAGAGTGACGGAGATGCTGCAGAATATATAGTAGTAAAGGTAATACATCTACATGAATTTACATGTAACGTAGATATTGAGTGCAATATATTAAAGATTGCAGGGATCCTATGTCATGGAAGCTTTCTAAATACCTAAAACATATAAATGGGTACTTTATCACTTCCTCTTCTTTCCCCCATCTTTCTTAATAATCTGTATTTTAAACACAAAAGTTAGTGCGTTATGTAGGGGTACCAGCTTGACCTTCCCTTTGCTGTTTTTCCACCTTGTATTATGAAATATTTAAATGGTATTGCGACCACAGAAGTTTTAAAACCCTGCTTTTGTAGTAGAGAATGAAAACATTGCAGCCAGGAGCTGTAATCTCATGTTGCCTGGTTTTCTAAAATTGAGGTACTTTAACTGACTTTATTAATTCCCAGTGCACTGCTCATTGCTTCCACTGGAGGCTCTCCCTTTTTGCTGCTGTCAAAAATTGTTCTCAACATTTACCCCTCCTTAGTGCCATCTAGTATAAGCTTCTATATAGTATGTACAGTTAGCATATTCAGAATCATGTTGAATCCAAAGACATCAGGCGATTTTCAGAGATTGCCACTATCTTAGCTAATAAGGGCATAGATTCAATATCTAGTAGCTACTTTCCATAGTAATGCTGGTTTGCTTGTTTGTGTGTGTGTGTGTGTTTTGTTTTAATTTGTTTTAATTTTTATTTTTTATTTTGCATACTGATTTCATAGAATCATAGAATATCCTGAGTTGGAAGGGACCATAAGGATCATCAAGTCCAACTCCCAGGTTGGATTTGTAAGGGTTTACATTTTTGGAAAGTCATCACTGTTTGTTGCACACACTGTCATTAATATGATTAAAAACAAACAAACAAACAAACAAAAAAACCACAACTTTGTAAAAAGGCCTATTTCAAGAAAAAAGCAACAAAAACCCTTCAGCTGCCCCTTAATACTTTAACTTTGTTTGAACTTGCTTCCATTGTTAATATTAGCAGTGTCAAATATGTTTATCAAGATAATCGCTCCTGTTTGAGCGTAAAACTCCCTTTAATAAATATTAACAGTCTTAATTCACTTAAACTATATTCTATCTACCCATTAGGCTATTGTCTTTCAGAACAAGTGACTGTTCCTGAACCTTAGTTCTGCCAAGCTAAGTTTGAAGCCATTTCTGAAATGTGAGCATCCCAAATCCACAACTCCCATCATGTGCAATAAAGGGGAAACCAATCACCAATCCTTCCAGCACAGAGGATCATAAATGGTGTCATCTATAACAATTAGCATCACAGCATTGTATGTAAATGAGTTGATCCAAATGCATGTCATAGAACAAAGCTGCAAGATGTTCTCCTTTGGAAATGCAGCTCAGTGAGTGAGGCTGAATTGCACTTGGGCAAGGGTAGCAGTGTTCACTTGGTGTTGGAGGTGGTCCTCCATGGCATCCTGCTTCTCAGGTGAAAATGTAATTTGCAAGCACAGAGCACATCAGCTCTCTGGCAGTTTCTTTGGTTGTCTATTGACTTGTGGTTGAAATTTTGTCTTTTGAAAGCCATAAATGACTTTACATACTGATTATTTGAGAGAGATCTGTCCTCCTTTGTTATACTGCTATTAAAACTACCAGTGAAATCTACTCTGTGAGGCTTTTTTGTCCAGAAATGTCTCATATTCCACTTATTTTCTCAGTAGTATTGGGCAGGATGTTGAACAAGAGAAAGGACAGTTCATTTCAGGGGCTTGGATGATCTCTTCTTGAAGGGAAGCCCTGCTGATGGCAAATGACTTATACTATAGTATTTATTATTACATAGTTAACTTGAAGCTTTGAAAGTAAGAGGTCTTAAAAACCTGGGAGAGACTATTTGTAAACATCTAAATAACTCATAAATCTCAGTATTAAGGGTGACTTGTGAAGTTTTAAGAAATTATTCCTTGAACTGTGAAGTACTACAGTTTAAAGATGAGAGAGTCATGACAACCATATGTTTGGAAGAAAAGGATGGCAGTCTGTCAAAATAAAATAAACAAAATAACAGTGTATTCTTCCAAACATGAATTTTCTCCCTGTTTAACTGACCTTGTATCATCTTGCTCCTCAGTACAACATGATCAAGCACAGGCTTCAAGAAAATGAAAAGCACAGTCTATGTTGTTGATAGCTTTGTTATATTAGTGTAGAGTAATGTTTTCGAGATAGCACCATGGAAAATGTTTAAAGTGTAAACGTGGTCAGGGCTACTAATTTACTTTGAGGAAAGACCCATCAGCCCTGTGATATGCAGTTGTAATGTGCCTGCCCTCTATTCTCAAAACTTGTGGCTGACTTTAGCTTTTCATATTGCTGTACAGTATAACACTGATGTGTTCTCATGATGTGATGGTATTTTATGTATGTTCTAAATATTTCAGATGAAAAGACTGAGCTGTATGCTGGTTCTGAGCTTTTTTCTTCTGCCATACATATGCACTTACTCTTCAGTTCCTTTTAGGGAAAACCCAGAACAAACAGAGAACTATAGTTCTGTTTTGAAATTCAGCCTGTTGAACTTTTCTCCTAGAGTTAGGAGTAGGCTCAAGCCCTGACATGCTTCCTCTCTTATCATCGAGTTAAATATTCAACTCTAAACACTGGAGGTTATTTGAGATTGTATAGCATTTTTGTTTAAAATTAGGCCTCTGTTAGACTGTTGTGTCTCATTTCGACTGCAAATAATTACCTGCATACGTAAATTTTGCTCTTTCTCTATTCAGATAAAATGACTATCATCTTCTGTGTTTTAGAGCTGCCATTTGTCAATACTGGCACGGGTAGAAAACCTGCACTGTTGTGAGAGGAGAAGTAAACAAGTTCTGTTTCTGTTGAACACATAACTGTCATTGTTTTAAATATTCCTGAATATCCTACATGCAGTGATTGCTGTTGTATTGGCACTTTTTTTTTTTTTTCACTTTTATTCTCACCATGTGAAATTTGAAGATTTGAATGTTCACAATATTTGAGTTAAATTTCAATTTTGCCACATCAGCCTCATTAAAAAAAGGAACAGTTTAGGAATTGGCCTAACGTTGATTTTATTTCATATTAGATTATTTAACTATTTGATTGTAAATCAGATGAGTTCTGATTGCTGATACTTTTCCTTTCACTTTTGGTTTACTTTGGAGGCTGTAGACTTCAGCTCTTGGTTTTCTCATCAGATACAATTTTCTGTGACAGGAGTTTTCAGGAGTGCTTGCATTCAGGTTCAGTTAAACTAGTGGATTTTGTGTTTGTTTGTTTGTTTGTTTTTCCCCATACTTCTGATGCCGATTGAAATGATTACCAGAACACCTAAAACTTTTACTAGAAAAGCTATCTTTCTTTAGTTTCTCTTCTGTATTTTTCATCATCCACTGATGTTCTAGATGCTTAATAGTCAGGCTTTATACCAAAATTTGGCATGGCCCTGCTCTAGCAACACAAGATTACTGTGCATGAAATTCCTAATGATTAAGGCAAGAGGTCAATCCTTAAGGTTTACTGTTCTCCTCTGTATGTTGTTCATCATTTACACTGACTTAGTGCTTTCTGATGTGTTCATAAGGTTTAGCTCGAGTGGATGATGCCGCATTAAATTAGCTTCTTATTTATTCTCAGATTTGCAATGAGCAGCTGTCCCTGTCTCTCGGTTTCTCACATGTGAGCCCAGTTATACTGGTAGAATCTCCCTTCTTCAGTGAGGTCCCCTGGAGGGACATGAAAGCCCAGAATTTGGGGATCTGCAAGTTAAGTCCCTCTGTGTACCCTTCTCTCCACTTACAGGAACTGGCTGTTCAAATGCACAGCAGTATCTGCAGGGCACGGGCAGTAAGAAGACTACTGAGAGCAGACAGGACACCAGACTTTCATGACTTACTGGGAAATGTTAACTTTCTCTTTGGAGAGAGGTCTAGGCACAGAGACTCAACATATTCTTCACTAGGTATGGTAATTTGCTGTATCCTGAACTAAAGGTAGAGGTCCCACTTGCATTAAACACAACAGCAACTTTCTATTTCAAGGAAAACCACAGGCAATATATCAAATCTTGCTGAGTTCACGTAGTGTTGCTTTTATGGCCAGGTGGCGCATTACACTCTGCTGCCTTGCCTGGTTATCGAGACCATAACATTTCACTTAATGATTTCTCCCTTAATCCTCTACCTTGATTGAACCATGGGATGTCATTTATAGATGTATTTGTCTCCAGCTGAGACTGCATCAAAGAAAACCTACCTTATCCTTAGGTGAATTAGAATGTTTTTGTCCCACTATCAAAAGTAAACATTTTTAGTTTGTCTTTTATGTAATTTAAACTTTTATCTAACTTAAAATTTCAGCCACTGAATCTTGCCATCTGATGGTCTGCAGGTTTAAAGATCCTTTTATGATCAGGAGTCTTTCCCCTTACCAGTACTTCTTGATCTGTGATAAGGTGACTTCCGAGTTCTCAAAAAATATATATATATATATATATCTGGCAGTTTTTAAAAATATAACTCACTGATAAGAGGCACGTTTAGTAGAGTTAATAGTAATTTCTTTTTCTTTAACAAAATTGTTCTGGATTTCATTATGTAGCTGCATTCTCTGTAAGAAGAGATAGTAGAGGTTACTACATTCATACACCGTATTGTGGTAGTACAACCTATTTACTTCTATTCTCTAGTATTTCCATTCTCGTTCTGGTTTTCTCCGCTTGCTCAACTTCCTGTGTTAGTTCCTCTTCTGTGTTTTCAGTGTCAGTGGAAGCACTCTGCTGTCGTGAGATTCTCTCTCTGTGCGCTCAGGCCTAGCTCCATCAGAGAGCAGTCCTCTGTGTGTAACCCATAGAGCCCTGGCAAGTACCCTGATGCAGGGGATCTGGCCCTTTATTAGTTTAGAAGAGGAAATACAAGTCCTTTGCAGGATATGACCATCCTCTCCTATGTCTTCTAAATTAAAGGTAAGGGGTTGAAGAAGCAGCGATTTAAAAAATAATAATAATAATTATAATCCCAACCATTACTCAAAAAGCTCAGTAAACCGGAGTCATCAAACTTTTTTTTTTTTTTTTTTTAATAATAATAATAAAAAAAGGCACAATTGACAATGGACATACACAACTTATTTGCTATATATAGCACACGGCACAATATTGAGTTTTCCAGTCAGATACTGCGGAAACTTGCACACTGAATACTCTGTGGGTGGCAGTGTGCACAGTTATGAAGTTATGAGAGCCTTGGGTAAGCCATGCTTAAGAAGCATGGACATTTTCATACTATAAAGAGAAGTTAATAGGAATATCTGACATATTAAGAGAGGAGGAGGTTTCTGTCTTTTCGTTGTCATGTTATGGACAGAAGTCACAAGGTAGTTAGCAGCATGTTACTGAGACTGTCAGAAATGCCAGGTACTAAAATTGCAGTGGAAGTGCATTCAGTTTGATTCCAGCAGGAGTCTGTGGTGTTCATTGGCCCTCACGAGAAGGTGCAAAGGTCAGAAAAATTAGATTTCGTCTCTAATGCATTAAAAAAAAAAAAAAATCTTCAGCTGGTAAAAGGAAAAGGAAAAATCTACTTCATGTTCAAATAGTGGTGCATTAGAAGGAGTTCCTGAACTGTAGAAACGTTCATGTCATTGACATGTAAGTCAACAGGTTTCCAGTTTTGACTTGAAAATCCTAACATTTATGTTAGCGTTCACACAGGAATTTTATGACCTAACATTTGAAAGCTGTATGTTAGCTTCTACATTTATGGAAACTTAACGTGAAAAATCATTGCACTGTCTTTATTCCTGATCTGAGCTGTAATATGCTTGTTGTGCTTCCTGGAAGTCAGTCTTAGTCATTTCTGTTTCTCATTTTCTGTGCTGATGGAGGTCTTTGCCCTTCCAGTCTTTCTCACAAACAGCACTTGACACAAGCTAGTCAGCTTTCCTAAAAGTCAGTGGCCTCCTGTCTTGAATAAAGCCTGGAGAGTCAGCTTTGTAATCTTTCCAACACATTTTCAAGTGTCTTACTACTCTGCAGTGTAAACAGCTGCCATCGTTGTAACTGGCAATCTTTGCACCCCATTTGCTATGCTGAATTGAGAGGACTGAAGGGCTGATGAAGCTTGAACTGGATTCTCCAGGATGTGGAGAATAGGCAGTGAGAGAACAGACTAAAAGAAACATGAGAGCTTTTGGAACTGCTTGGCCAGTCTGTGCCTGAGATGCAAGTGTGTTGGAAGAAGGGCAAGCAACAGGTCAGACCCTGTTGTGATCTGTCCTTGTCTCTGCCCAATTCACTCTTTCTTCTGCAGAGGAAAGAAAGAAAGAAAGAAAGAGAGAGAGAAAGAAAGAAAGAAAAAGAAAGAAAGAAACCATAACAACACACACACACACACTACAATCTATAAAATGCCTGTAATGAAATCAGTTTTCTCTTTATCAATTTCAATTATTTTATCATGTTAAATATAATCTGTAAGTGTTTTAGTGAAGGGACAGCTTTCCTGCAAAATCACTTATATTTGGGCAAACAAAACAAAGTATTAATGAAATATATATCTAAGGGAAAACTTCAGATGAAACTCTTCTGCTGTGTAAGATGTTTGTCTTATCCTCATAGGAAAAATCTGTGTTACCAGAATTCGTTTTAAAGGTCACCTGCTCATCTCCAGAATAGTTGTAGGACTTGTTTGTGTGAAACTGTATTGAAAAGCAGACACAGACTCTGTGGTTTCGACTGGAAGCATTTATTCACTGGTTGATAAAACCAAAGAGCCCTTCCTCCTTCTCAGCTGCATGTTTCCTTATTTATATGCAGACTGGTGTTTTTTAATAGAAGTATTTTTTGCTTGTTTCTTCTTTCTCTTTTTGTCTGGAATCAGTCTATGTACTGCAGTGCTTTACTCCCTCTTCTCCATTCATTTTATCTGTTCTCTGTTCTTCACTAAGCAATCTTTTTAATAACATCTGTATACTTCCACTTCTTTCAGTCTTTAATTCACACTTTATGGCTGTAACAATCCTCTCCTGTACTCTCCTTTTTATTTACATGTAATTCCTTCCCTAACACAGCCATTATTGTGTTTGTGCTCGCCATATTGTGTTGTCTTTGAATTTTTATCTCATGTTTCCTGCGAATATCAGCAGTACAGTTCTAGCTCTGGTGTGTGACTGGCGTGCTACCAGTTTTTGAGTTTTTCTTAGGCTGTTGTTCACAGCTGCAGTATTTTGTGTATATTCTTGGGAAAGCTGATTTTACTTATAAAATTTGTTTATTAATATGTTTTATTGATTATCAAATAGCTGACAGTTATTTTCAGAGTTTTTCCCACATTTGTGTCATTTGCTAATTTAGACAATATTTTTGGTGCTCCTTCCTTCAGTTAATTAATATGGAAAATGCTGGTGACAGTTTGCTTTGAGAAAAGAAAGATTGCAAAGCAGTTCTTATTCTGTTGTTGTAGGTAGCTCAAAATAATGCTCATTTTAATTACCTTATACAATGTGACACTTTGGGATAGAAAGGCATACTAGGAGAAAACTTAATATGAAAATATTAATATTCAGTTTAGTATGTATGTTTGTGTTAGGTGTAATATGGAGGGTAATATGGTGTAATTTGGTATAATTGTTTAGGGTAATATGTAGTCTCCTTATTGAATCAGATTTTTTACTCCTGGACTTTGGGTCTTTCTCACAATCATCCCTAAAGCATAGAAAAAAGAAAAAAAGATTTGAGAAATTGGAAAAAGGGATTTATTCTGCTGCAGAGAGGGGTCTTCGTTCCCATTC
This sequence comes from Nettapus auritus, assembly GCA_011076525.1. Taxonomy (NCBI): domain Eukaryota; kingdom Metazoa; phylum Chordata; class Aves; order Anseriformes; family Anatidae; genus Nettapus; species Nettapus auritus. The sequence continues at coordinate 123,926,839 of CM021766.1, read as the reverse complement.
CTGTTCCATTTCCAGCTCCTGTGCCCCGGAAAGGTCATCCCTTGACTTGGTCATGGCCTGGGAGTGGGGTTTCTCTAGAGCCTTGAACAGGGCCTGCTCCTGAATAAGCTTGTCCCTAGAGAGAGGAGTAAAGAGAAAAGGTGATGGGGCAAAGCTTGATTACATGGGATAGTCATTAGTTCCTCACAATGTCCACCTTATTCCTCTATGAATACAACCACAGTCCCTTACACTTACCTTCTCCGTGTCTGGAGAAGCCGTAAGTTTATGATAAGTCTTGTCTTGTCTAAGGAGAATAATGTGGGATAATGGGAGGTGATGGAAATAGAAGGAGAAAAGAAAACAATTGTTTCCTCATTAAGATCTGAACAGAGTAGATGCAAAGCTGCAAAAGTTGTTTTGCGGGCTTGAAAATTACTTTAAGATGCTTCATCCAGAGCTTTCTTAAAGAATTTGCAAATCCCAGCTCTGAAATAGAAGGTGAAAGATTGCTGATCTGTGATGTCAGAGGTGTTTGTGCATATACTTTGCCTTTTGTGTATATGCTTTGCCTTTTACAAGTAGAAACCCTCCTGAACAGTTGCAATTCCAGGTGCAAACCCACCTGGGATCTGGCACTATGTAAACAGGAGGGATGGGAACTCAGAAGCTGAAGCTTAGGTGTGTTTCCCTGTTGTTCCCTGTTGGGCAGTGCAGTGTTTAAGATGCTTGTCAGGGTACTGAGTTAAAGCAAGATAAATGACGTTGCTTGGAAAAAAAAAAAAAAAAAAAAAAAAGGAAGCACTTGGGCTGGATGTTGTAGCAAAATATTGAAATATTGTTTGTTATTTGTGCTTTTGAGTTCAGTGCTGGGAGGAGTTAAGCCATAGGATGTTGCTGAGAGAAGAGTATTTATTGCAGCAGAAATAAAATTACAGAAAAAAATAAAGTACTCTAGGGGAAAAAGAGTAAATCTAACATGCCAGATATTTGGTATTAAGAATGCTTAATATTCAGTTTAGTCCCATATGACATGTTTATGACCAGTGTGTGTGCCCCAGCAAAGGCAGTGCCTAAAAAAGTATCTGTTAATTAGTTTTGGTGCAAGAAGTGGAGTGGGGGCGCGTGCATTTGTCCTCTGCATCAGCAGCCCGATTTCCTTGTCAATGGAGGAAGAAGCAGAAAGGATCTCTAGTGTTGCGGGTTCGGATTTCTTCGGGAGTCGGACCCTGAAAAATCAGAAGATCGGAGGGAGGGGAGTTGCTCTGACGATTATCATAAAGCGCTGCTAATGTAGCCCAGGCACCACGTGACTGCAGAAAAAGCTATTATCTCAATGAAAAGGAAACTGCTTTTTAGAGCAGCAACAGAACAGAAGCAGGAGGAATTTTCGAGTACTCCACCATGCTGGATTGTCAAAGGGAGCTCTCTCTGATCAGCAGTTAGGGAAGGATTAGTGTGGCCAGTTTGTCAGCTGTCATTAGAAGCAGATGACAGAGATGATAAGCTGCTGTGTGCGCACGTCCTCACTCAGCATGTGCTTTGGTTTACATCAAGACATAACACTGGTTTGGGATAATGCAGAGCTGATATTTTTAACGCTGTAAATTTACTGGTAATTGCTTTTTTTTTTCTTCTTTTTTTTTTTTTTTTTTTTTTTCCTCCTGTTTTTAATAAAAAGCAAGTGGAATGGATGGGGGATTTATCTACATCTTGATCTGAAGACGCAGGAAAAAATAGTAGGATCTGCCTTGAACTGCAAAGGCTGGAAGACGACAAGGTGTGTTTCTGAAGTGCTGTGACTTCATTGTCCTTACTGCTCTCTTTCTGCACGTCTCTGTGCCCCTGCGTGTGCATCGGAGGTTTCTGGATTTTGCTAGGGGTGGGAGGTTGCTTTTGGGGAGCGGGATGAACAGTTAATTTCTTTTTGAGCAAGGGAGTTTAAAGCTATTGTTTCTAAGTAACAAAGACAAAGAAATAATGTGAAATTGGTGCTCCAGTTTCTGTAGTTTCCCCCCTTTTTAATGGCTACAGGTGTACTTGTGGTTGCCTGTGACAGTTTTATGGGTTTATGTGGCTAAATATATCTTAGTCAGTGTGCAGGAAATACTTTTGTAAGCAAGTTTTCTGGCGTCCAGAATAATACACAAACCTATCTATATTTTCCCACTGTCAAGAGGAGGTGGAGCCCACGAGTGCCTTTTTCATTGCAGTAATTACCATTCAGTATTCAGTAATTTCTATGCACATGAAAAAGTACAGAGGAAGTCAGACTGAGACATTTTTGCTCTAAAGCTTTCTTTTTCTGACCAAGAGCTTAAGTAGACAAAACACATGGAAATATTTGCAGTTATATAACTTTCTCTCTTTTCTAATCTTAATAGTTTTCTTTACAAGTCTGTGACCCTGCAAACAGAATGACATTCAGTTAATCTTCAGACCTCGTATTTATCTCATGGTTATGCATGCTGATGTCATTGAATACCTTGGCAGTATTTACTTTTCTGTTAACCTTGGGAGGGCAACATTTAATTTTGCAGATGAATTTAATAATAATATCCCCTGAAAATTGTTACTTGCAGCAAGGGAAGATGGTGTGCTGTCTCCCCTGTCTGGGAAGTTCTTGAAAGCTTGTTTGTTTTATTTTCCTGTCATACCCGGCATTAAGCCCAGCATTGTGCTTCACCTCGTAGCAATAACAGTGATCCTGCGCTACAAAAAAAATGATAAAATGAAATGTTGGGATTTGCGTGGGAGCACTGATTGTAACTTCTCTACAGTGTTGCCTCCCAAGTTAAGGGCAGGCTTGCAAGGATAGGTATAACAGGTCATTACTGCAGTGCACTGGCAGCTTGCTAGAAGTGTGCTTTCCCGGATCCCTATTGCAATAGCGGTGGTGACTATCATGCGTCGGATCCCTTTAATAATTAATTAAATGCACACAGGAAATGCCGTAGTTTATTTTCTTCAGGACTTTGAAAAACTCATGCTGCTTTGAGATAGGAGGGGGAAGGAAAATATTATGGTTCCCAGATTAACAGAGCGTGTGTTTGAAGCTACTTTACTTCATACTGTGAGGACAGAGACAGAAACGTAAACAAGCCGGTGCTATTTATTTGCTTGCCCTCTTTTGTCTTCACTGGGCTGCTGGAAGCGCAGCCCCACTGCAGGCTGGAGCACGGGCCTGGGCCTGGGCCCAGCGTGCGGCACCACTGGCCAGCGCCCGGCGAGCCCCTCGCCTTCCCGTCAGCAAACGGAGAAACGACCAGAACAATGAAACTTCCTCTCCCTGCTGCCTGGGGTTCCTTTATTTCACTGCGGAAGACCTCACAAGAGAGTGGGGGCTGAGCAGCCCTAGCTGGAATTGTGGTACCTATGTTTTGGAGGAAAATAGACCTTTACCACTGGTGCAGTCATTTGTATTTGCTTGTATTTGACATTTTAAGGGAAAAAAAATGGAATAATATCAACCTTTTGGATAGACTGTGCTGTTGAAATGGCTCTGGGTTCTCACAAAGCTCCAAAGTCCGGTATTTCCTTTGTAACTAATTCTTCAACTATGGTATGTAGCCCATCTAAAACTTCAATCACTATCTTTGACCAGAGGGATATTATTTTGCCTTTTGGCCACACATCAAAATTCAGTATGCTAACAGACCAACAGGTTGTGTTGGTAACAATCAGAAGATGTGGCTGTCTTCTTTCATTCCTTTAGTTAGTTTGTTTGTTTGCCATCTCTGTAAGGGAACATTCTTGTATAAGGTAGAAGGGAATGCATTAGTGCATTGAAAAATACACTGTGTTATAAGAAAACAAACAAACAAAAATACTTCTTGGAAAATCTGAGCTGGGTGACTACTTTGAAAATGGCTTTTCGTTCCAGAGGTCTAACCACGATACTTAATAACAAATGCTGTGCTGAAGTCAGCTGGTTGGTTATTTTTTGCAGCACCATTTTATTTATGTTGTGTTAGTAACCAGGACAGGGGGAAATGAGGACAGGTGTGAACATAGCCTTGATGATCAAAACCTCCTTCATTAATAAATTGAATAAATTTGTTAGCGCACTATGGTAAAATAGCCCCATAATTATTATGACAAAGCTGAACTAAGGACTGTTGAATGGGTCAACGAGCCCAGCTGGCTGAACGGAGTGCAGGGGAACACCACCCATAAGCTGATGATCGCTGTACTTCTGAGGGCATTCTGCTGGATTCCTGGTTGGCTTTCCTGACTCATACCCACTTGGCTCTGGCAGGCATAGAAGAGTGTCTGAATTGCACTAAAAATTATTCAAAGCAGATAAGGCTTTAGGTCTTCAAATCTTATTCCTCACATTCATTATCTACTATGCATGCTGTCCCCAAACAAACCATATGATACTGTGGTGCTCTTTTCTCTCATTCCTGATAGCACAGGACTCAGGAATGAGAAATGATGATTCCTCATTTCTTTATCACAGTCATGTTGCAATTAAGCAACCATCTAATACTAGATGTCAATAAGAAATTTCTGTTAGAACTCCATGGTAATAATAATATATTTTTTTTCAGTTCAGTCCAGCTAGCTTTAAATGCATGCTGTTTTGCACTTTGGGCCAGTAATATTGCAGCCTTCTGGTCAACCACTTTTATGAATGCAGTGAATATTTATTCTCCACTTCAGTAACTATATTTAATTATATTCCAAAATTAAAAATACATAGAATATACACTCATTCTTTCTTACCAGTGTTATTCTTCTTTACCATAAATGGTTTCATTGTTACTGCAAATTAATTTCAGTTTATTTTTACGAGGAGAGTAAAATGGGTAGTAACAATCAGCTTTAGTGGTAGAGCAGCCTTGTTTTCTTTGGGCTGCAGGATACCAGCACAGTTGTGACAGGCCCGTGGAGTGATTTATGTTATACAAAAGAGTGAAATAACAATTTGACATCTTCCTCTCGTAGGCTAGGAGGAAAATCCAAGCTTCAGTGAAGTCAGTGATAAAATTCTGATTTATTTCAATTGAGTCATAATATACCCCCATTTTTTTCCAAAATGCCATTTCTGCTGTTAACAGAGCTATAGCAAGCTTATAGGGTTTTGCCTGTAAGTGCTGGGGAAAACAAAGTTATGCATATGGATTAAGGAATATATTAGGCACAAATGGAGATAGGTTTGAAGGGAAGAAGAGGGGCAGAATACCAGAGCCAAGATGGCTCATGAACCTCCGATTTTTAGAAACAGAGGAAAGGGTCATTCTGCAGTTGTCTTGTAGTTTTTTTTCAAAACACCTTTTATTAACTTCCATGTCAGACAAACCACTACATAAATTTTAGTCTTTAACTTGATGTGCACAGCCACTCTTACATATGTTTTAGTTGGTCATAGGCTGCATTCCTCTCTTGTGGATATGAAGTTTGTACCCACAAGGTTATATTCTCTGACAACTGACTAACTAAAGCAAATAGTTTTATGAGTTATGTTTCTTTTTAGATAGTTAAAGATGACAGTTAAACTTTTCTCTTCTTTTATTGCTAGTTGCTGTATTTCACTGAGGCAAATAGAAGAGTATGAATGAAGACTGATATAAACATGGAATTTGAAGTCATTAATAATTATTTGTGTTCACAGATCAGTTTTTAAAGTTATGGGTCTATTAAGAATGTATCTGACTAGGGTGTACTGCTGTAGACAGTTAAATTTCTATTCAGTTATTTTTTTACCTAGAACTTCATGTGTGTTTGCAAGAAACTTTTGTGTGGCTCTGACATCATTTATTTTATTAGTTTATATTTCTGAGCTTAATCACAACTTGTAGAGTTAATACTCTCAATATCTTTGACAAGACTTTAATATATATCTATGTAAAGATTTTAAAAAATGTATTTCTGCATATTGGCAGTTGGTACAAGTGTATGCACTCAAATAATGCATATGCCATCAAGGTTGTATGCACTCAGAAATGCATATTAACCAGATTGTTCTTCGAGCTTTAAATAATAAGAGTTATTTGTTTGTTTGTTTTAATTCCAAACTCTTATGCTGCTGCTCCACTATAAGCAGAGGATACTGCTATGGGTATGATTCGGAAAGCACCAGATGAAGGGAGCTAGCTACTCCCCTCACACAGATATGGGGTCAAAGCCAGGACTGCTGTCTCCCATGGCAGTGCCACCCAGGACTGCATCCCTGTCATCAGGACCAGGGCTGAAGCAAGCCGAGCCACCTTCAGCTGAGGAGGGCACTGAATTTTCCTGCTCTAAATTCATTTCAGAGGCAGAGGCAATAGCCAATCCAATCATTGTACAGAAGAGGATGACATGGGTGTATAATTTCAAGAAGTGGTGCAGAGCTCTGAACCTCATATGGGCACCAGCCGCATTCCTGACTGACAGAGGGCATCATAAAACTACAGAATGGCTGAGGTTGGTAGGAGCCTCTAGGAGTCACCTGGTCCAACCTCCTGCTCAGGCAGGGTCACCCAGAGCAGGCTGCCCAGGACCATGTCTAGATGTGAAGCTGAATTTACCTCTCAAGAAGCTGTAAACATTCCTATTCCCATGGCTATTTGTGAAGCTGAGTACAAGGATATATCTAAATTGAATATAGAAGCTTTTGGCTGGTCCATTGTTAGCTTCCAATATATTATTACACACTGTTAAACTAAATGCATGCATATCAATAACTATTTTGAAAAGAAGTGTGTTAGTATATAGGTGTATCTTACAGGTATGTGTAGAGTAAGTTATTGTTTCACCATGATAACACCAAAATATGTCGAACTACTTTAGGTAATGTTTTAGCTACACTTCCTGCAAATCAGAGTTTTAATTAAGTGCTTGGTATTTAGCATCTTGGCATTCAGAAGAATGACCTGAAGTTTCAGTGTGCTTCATACTAATAGGTAATTGGGTAGAAGAGAAAAACTCTCTTAGTGCTGCAGCGGAGTGCAAGCCTGAGCCGTGAGTTTAATTCTTGATGAGGTACAAGAAATGGTATATAGAACTCGACTTTCTGAAATGCAGCTAAGATTTCAGTAAGATTATGTACTTTCAGTACCTGATCCGAGACTGGAGGAACATGATTTTGATGACCAGGTTAGAGCTATGAAAGGTGGCATGCAGAAAAAGCATCTCTTACTGAGGCTCAGTGCAAGCTTGGGTTATACTTAGCTTAGTAGCTGAGTGTTAGCTCTTGAGTCACAGAGCCATGTAGAGATGCTAAGCTGATCCTAGTGACCAGGAGGACCACTGTGTGAAGTCGTTGAAACTGAGGCTGATAAATGATAGAACTCAAATTCAAATATGATCTGTTGGATCATTTCATATATTATTACATACAACTGATACAGAAAAGTCATGCTGTTTTCTCTGTTTCACCCTCTGCTTTTCACTTTTTAGTTGTAAGGAACCCAGTTTTCTGGCCTTTTTATTAATGCAATATGTTTTATCTAGTATGTGACAAGCTTGAGTTAAAACCTAGTGTAGGGCATGCACATGACACAGAGATGTGTAAATGCCTTTGTCTATTGTGGTCTGACGACTTTTTCTCACTATTGAGATAGGCATCTTGAAAATCGCACTGTATAAGCTTACTGGTATTGTAAGTAGTGTATACTTTCATATCAGTAATATTTATGAGATTGCAAAATGTTCCTGGATTTGAGTTTTCACACAGTGCCTTAAACTCGTGAGAGCAGTTGTCTGCTTTTCCACTTGCTACTTGATGGCTTTTTGGGGAACGTTGACGTGGGGATTTAAGTGGAAAAATAGCAGTTTTTTGAAACTGAGATTGGCAAAGAGGATTCAGTAGGAGTCAAAATATGCTTAACTCACTGTTAAAAATAGTGCCTTCAAGTTGAAATGATGGCTATTTAAACACTGGGTTTCCTATAATATTATTGTGTTCTATGCTGTTACATTTGCTTCATTTGTCAGCTTCTTTTGATATTCACAAATATTTAGTTCAAATTATAGTAGATTTGAAATACTGTTTCCAAATCAGTTTGCTAAGTAAAATTATTAATAGATGTGAAATACAAGAAAAACTTCAGCTTAAATAAACATCTTATGTAAGAATTTTGATTCTTCCTTTTCCAGTGAACATGCTTGAAGGTATAGTGTTTTTTATAGCCATTGTTTGGTTAGTATCAAGTGCAACCTAGAAGGTTAAATGGTTTTATTGAAATTTGGGCTTTTTTTGTTTTGTTGGCTTATGTTTTGTTTTCCTTATTCACCCACCACAAACAAAAGAATACAAGAGTGACTAGCATATATTACAAAAACATTTTGGCATTGTGTTTTTGCTGTTGTTGTTTAATGCAATGTTTTAATGGAAACTTTGGTGGTATTTAGCTGTATTTCTTTTGTTGTCAAATATTAAGAATTGGAAATAATTCTTGATAATGAGAGAGAAGTAAAATCCCTGATCAGAAATTATGATGCAGAGTTGAACAATTTTTCTTCAGTAATATCACATGGTACTACTGGTGAAAAAAGTGAAAACAGACCTTTTTGAAAGTGGAAATGGAGTAAAACTCTTGTACATTAGGTTAAAGAGGTACTTTCTTCCTATGATATTTTTCTCTGTTGTCTTATTAAAGCCTAGTCTTGCTATTTCTGGGCATATTAGAGGTGGCTGATGCAGGCTAATCTGTAAGGAGCTCAGTGACTAGCTATATTAAGAGACTTTGCCTATGGGAATACAGAAGATAGGAGCCATCTTACACTGCTGATGTCAGCCGGGAGTTTTTGGGTAACATCTAAAGTAGATATGTGGGTTTCTCAAACCTGTGGTTTTGACTATCTGAGGGAAAAACAACAACAATAACAAAAAAAAACTTTATTTTTTAAGACTTAGGTGGATTTTAAGGAAAGTCCTATGAAATACCAGCCTAACACTGAATGTTAATGTTAGCCATTTATTTGATTGTTATAGCATGTGTTAAAGAGCTGCTGCTGCCCATTTGCAGCCTAATGTGTTTATTAGACGGTCTTCCCAGTGGCATCTTGAAGTGTCTTTTAGCTAAAAAATTCATGAGCATTATTGGCTTTCAGTCTGCAAATGGAATATGTCTTCTTGTTACTGTCTAACACACCACTCTAAAGCCATTACACAGAAGTAAGAGAAAAGATATTGTTGAGGAAGGAGCCTTCAGTTTAAACATTTGTTTATAGTCTATTAGGCCTTTTTGTAGCTAGAGCAAAAATACAAGTGGGAGGTAGGTGTCGGAGCCAGTGTTCAATTCTCTTAGAGTTATTTTTTCTAATAAATTATGTATCTTTTCTTAGTTCTAGTTTGTGGAGTTCAAGCATGAAGCAGAATTTAGTAAAAATTACCATCAATCTTGTTTTGATGTTACCTCTAATAGTCTCACTTTCAAATGAAATTGTATCTTTGAAGTAGTGAGTGCTATTTTCAGACAGAAAAGGCTACTGCCAGATGAACCATGGGTGCACATCAGCTTTCAATACAAGCCCTTTAAAGATGACTTTAGAGTTTTTTTTAACTTATTACTAACTTACTACCTTCCTCATAGAAACTTTGTTTTCTGTTTTCACTTTATACTGTGTGACCATTGCAGGGTGACAAAGATTTTAGGCAGTTTCATCTGCAGTGAAATTAGTGGTGGATTTCAGGAAAACAAAGGAACATACACTTGGATTACATAATTTGGATTTTTAATGAGATTAACTTTGCCAAATTAGATACTGGATATCTTACTTGTTTTGACAGAATGATTTTGTTTCTTTTGGGGTATGTCCCATCTGCATGTATTGGGTGATTATGGATAAGTATAAGAAGTTGGTTGTGGAACATGTTGCTTACTTACACCAGGGTGTGTATACAGGATGATGGTTTAATATCTTTTTTTTTTTTTTTTTTTTCCCATCAAACTTTTTAGTGGTGCCTTTATCTTGGTTTAGTTTAATATTAGCAGACAGTGCAATCACTTTTCTTTTGCTCCTTTTGTTTCCTGAATTTTCTACTCTACTTTTTACTCATTTGCAAACCCTTATTCATGTGTCCATTGATTTGTCCGAACGCCAGTGCAAGGGAAAGCCAGTTCCCAAGGAACCTGAGCATCCCCAGCCATACAGGGAGCTGCACAGTCACAGGCTGGATCCCTCAGCTTCTGGGAATTCTGACACTTTCTCAATGGCAAATGCTGGGAATTGAAGCGTATTTCAAACCATCTCTGTGAACTGCTGCTGGTCACAACTAACAGATTGTCCTTAGGCTATCGTGGCCGCAGTCTCTGGGATAGGATGTTATCCTGTCTCTGACAGTGATTTCCTTTTCAGGCCTGGGAAAGTTGCTATCAAGTACTTGCCATCATTGCCTTCTTCAAAGGAGCTGTGCATCACAGCATATACCACTGTTAAATATTTTCAGATATAAAAATGCACCCAATGAAAAAGAGTTCATAAGCAAGAAAAAACATGAAGAATCACAAGTTACATGTGACTTCTAACTTCACTCTGGCTTGTACCAGAATTAGTGTTACACAGGGTGCCTCAGTAATTTTGAAACTGAGACTGAAAGTTTCTAATCATAAGAACTTCACAGGAAAAAAATGAATTATAATGGATGTATGTTTGACTTGTAATTAACCACAGAAATATGAGCTGTTTATATTGGTAAGCTGTAAGAGAAAATTTTAGCCAAATTTTTCATTAAATTGTAATTTATTTTTTTCCCAAGGAAACTGGATATTTCTTTGTTGTTTATTACTTACCAAAACAGTAACTTGAACAAATTGCTTCTATATTTAGCACTTGTACCTACACTAGCTGTGTGTGTGCTGGAAGGGTAGCAGTATGGTACTGCTACCTGATTCTCTGCTATATGGTACGTTACCTTTTGTTTGCTACTTTTCAGACTGAAATAGCTGCTTTGAAGGTGTAATCCTCATTTATTCTTTAACTGCATTTGTTGGGCTTATAATAAATCAGACAGTTTAACAGGCCTTGTTTGGAAGATGGCCTGCACTGATAAGAGATAAAATGCACATTCTCTTATTCTGCATTAACTCTGGATGATTAACTGGATTCATTCATGCTGAGAATCAGTGTTGGAAGGTTTACTCCAATACACCATGTTCCTTGGTGGCATTTGAGAAGTGGAGGAGATGTTACAAATTCATGCAACTGATTTCTTTGTCTTGTCTTTCATGAGGCCTCTACTGTTTTTTTATTGCCTCACATGTTTTATTTTGGGGTTTACATTGTTTTATTTCTTTCCCCTTGAAAGACAACTGTCTTGTAAAATACCATGTTTGCTATTGCTTCATAATTAGGTTAAAATTTCTCTCTGTGTTTCTTAGAGCAGTTGCTGGTGGGGGTTGTGAAGGCGGATGTGCTGTCACAATGAGAGCAGAAATTTTTGTTTTGTTACTGATAACATGAAAAAAATGAATTGAAACCTCTTTCAGGCTCTGTCTTTTCAATCTCCCAACATCTGGTAGTAACTGAATAGGTTCAATGACTGTCATTACTAACGTGCACTGTCCAACAGATTATTCATTTAATTTTCTGAATTGTGATTTACATTTAACAATTAGGGAAAAAAACAGGCAGAAACGCACAGGTATTTTGGATGCTTAGTGAAACAGAGAGAGCAGAAAAATACATCTTTATTTTTAAATATAAATGCGAAGTAAGAAATTAATTACCTGAGATGTCCTGTTGGTACAGGGCATCTGTTGGAGCCTAGAATTAGTTCTTTAGCTATTTTTAGTAATAACAGTACCGTTTCTCTAATTATCTCCTTCCTTCTATAAAAATGCTGCAGTGAGTGCAATCTTTCCATTGCTTAGTTGTTCCTCACGGATGCCCAGTGGAATTGAAGCTTGAGCGGCATCTGAGCCAGTGTTAGAAGTTGAGCTCTTACTTATTTTTACAGTCTTTTTTGGTAGCACAAATGGAAAAGTGTATACATATTTTTCAACTTTATATATATAGTTGCTACCACCATTGAAGGCAAAATACTAATCCCACAGTGGGATATTATGTTTGCATCTTGGAGTACAGTACAACTCCTGGGTAACTTACAAAATAAAAGAATGACTGATCTTGCATGACAGTTCATTCTGCAAGACATTCATTTTAATTCATCTTTGTGAGACATTTTTTTGCAAATAAACATTGTTTTAGTTCATTATATGACATCTATTCCAGTCATTTTTTTTCCTTAACAAAAGGATTTCTCTGTCTCTCTCTCCTCAATTCAGTGATTACTGTTGGTTTTATTTTTACTCACCTGGTTTGGTTAATTCTTTTCCTAGTCTATACCGAGCTAAATAAGCCTTACCATTTTTTTCTTGATTTTTGCTGCAAATTGTTTCAGAAAACATGTGAAAGAGATGGTATTTCATTTCAGTTTCTTCTAAAACACTAGATGAAGAGAACTGTTCAATTTCTTTACCTCTTTCTGGAAATTCCTGCAGAGATGAATAAAAAGATCAGAAGAGCATGATCAATGTTGCTTTCCAATCCAAGGTAGTTCCCTATAGGGGAGGTATATTGGAATAAAACTTTGAGCCTTTAACTTGTCATTCTACTCTCAGCAGCTTCAGTTTTGAATTGTGACGTTTCCTGGAAAAGGTTAGATTTCAAGTTTGGGAGTTTGTTTTCCTGTCTGAGGAACTCTCCATGTGGTTCAGGAAACAAAGAATGTTTAGAACAACCTTAAAAGTTACTAAATCATCCTGTTAAAGTCTAAATTTAAGTAATGTTATGAATTTTTGTGTATTGTAATACTACTACTAATAATGAGTAACCAAGAAAGTTCAGGATGGGTAAATTAATGTGTGTGGAGAGAGAGCAACACCTAAAAACCATGATAGGCCATTTAGCTGTTCCTGATCCAAAGATATATATATATATATATATTTGTATCTTTAGGCCCTTAGTATCTAAATTCATTAGACTTCGTCCCTTTTCACTTGAAAATTTCCTAGGTGCCTTCTCTTCTGGTTCTACATGTGCCCAGAAGTAATCTCTCCCAGAAAATGTGCGTTGAGTTCCTTGCTTACATTTCATTTAAGTCACGGAGATACCTAGACCCTCCAGAGATCTTCATCTAATAATATGCATAGATTTTGAACACGAATTAGCTCATGAAGAAAAAAATGAGATAGCTGCTTTCTTTTCAAAACACGTGAGGAACCTTGGTGGGTGCTCATCTCTATGTCTCTTCTTGACTTGTTAGCATCATTTCTTGAGAAGGGAGACAGGATGGCTGCCCTCCTCAGCCCAAGGGATTCAAACCTGAGTCCCTTTCTTATTAAGACAAACTTTGTACTACTTACCTGTGAGTTTAGTTGAATACATGTCCAAAGATTCCCAAGAGTTAATGTCTTTGCTTCCAGGTTCAGCAAGCAGTTAACCTACCACCTCTGAGGCTGTTCTGCATGATTAAACATACAGGCTTGAAACGCGATGAGCAGGGCAGCAGATAATCTATCCACAGCTTTTAAAAGACAATTCTTCCCCATTTTTTCTAACTCAGAAGATTTTGATTTTTGAATACCAAGAAAGCAGCAGAAATATGTGTATCCCAGTCAGACCCTAATCTCCCTAGGAAGGTATGTTTTGCATGCCTTTTGATTTTAGTACTGGATAGTGCTAAGTGACTTTCATTTTGGCTTGTGAGATTTTTTTTTAGACTGCCCACTATCATCAGAATGTAGCTCTCCACTTTCCAAGGTACATAACTCTGGATTTTGCACACTGCTCCAGAGCACAGGCATCTAAAATACAGGAGTTGTGGAGCCTGTGTTTGAGGTATTGAATGTGATTTTTAATGTAGACATCAGGAGAGCAGAAAACAAACATTATAGTAGGCGGTAGATTTCCAGAAAAACTTTATGATGAGTAAAAAGGAAAAGGTAATTCATTCTAAGAGCAAACTGACAGTGCTGCTGAGAAAAAGATGTTATGGCCCATAAATGCAAATAATAATAATAAAGAAAATAAAATATAAATAATAAAAACTGCTTGGAACCATTTACTGTGTTTAATATGGGGAGAAGATACTAATTTTATAATAATAGTACCAATTTTGTTCCCTTTAAATACAGAGAGATGGAGTTTAGATGTTTATGGTGGCGGGTTAGTTTTAATGTATCCTCTGAAGGCTGATAGTAAGCATCCTAAGGGGAATACCTACAGAACAGCGTCACTGTGAATGAAAGGAGAATTGAGCTATGCCTTGGTGGATCTACCAGTGAAACTTTGGTTCCTGCAAAAATAAAATTTGCTTTGAAGTAAGCCCAAATGATTAGGTAGAAAAATGAATATATATTCCTGCACCCTTTCCTAGGGACGAAGGAGGAGTGGAGAGAGATGTTTCCTCTAAATGTGGTTGAATATTTGACAGGTTTTCATGGATCTCTGCGCTTGCTTTTCTCTAGAAAAACACCCAACTGATCTACATTTCTCAGGTATTACTTGGGAAGCGTAAGAAAGGAAGGGATTCCCCAGCCTAATTTTTCTTCTGAACTTTAGGCCACCATCTGAGTCTTACTCAGAGATGATCTCTGGAATGTACAGCTTTCATCATGCTGATGATTTTCTTTTACTGGTCAGTGAAAAATTTGTTCTTTGAAGCATGGCCTGAAGCTCTCCAGCTCTCCGCTGACAGACACGTGGGATTGCGGTCTCCTCATAACTTCTCTGTAATCGTTGTCACAATTTTCTTAAGAGTGTATTTCCTCTTCCTTGGCTCTCTACTGTTGCATACTTGTGAAACTGCACATTCTCAAGAAAGTGCTTATCTTTTAGCCATTTAGACAAATGTGTATCTCTACTTTTATGTTTATGTAAGTAGGATGATGTGAATGACTGTCTACAATCAGTTAAGACATGTCATTGTCAGGGAACAGACAGTATGCCACAGGACGCGTTTGAGGCTGCAGCAGATGCTTCATACTCTGCAGCAAGGTCAGCATTGGTGTGGCATTGGGAATGCCCTGAGTACAGTCCCTGGGAGTCCCCCAGGCAGTGCAGGGTGACAGATTGTGGTCAACAGGTTGATAGTATACGCATACATGGATGTATAGTTATGCATGTATAGACATAATAGAGAAAAAGATAATCCAAATACTTTTTTCAAACAGAATCTGGTACCACCCATGTATAAGACTGTGAGTTTAAGATTGGGAGCCAGACTAGTACCTAGAAAAAGGAAAATAACTCTGCTTTCTTCTCACTGTTATCTTGTGTTTTTTGTTTGTTTGTTTGTTTGTTTCACTACAAATAAATTGATTTTATTTTTATTTTTTTAACTCAGAAAAATGTTTAGGTGATATTCAGTTGTGAATCTGAGAAGGCTCTGTGTTTTCATTTGCTTGCTCAAGTTTAAGCAAGTGGCCTTTCCCAGCATCTCTGCAGAACTGCCTGGATCTTAGTCTCCAGACTGTTTGCACGAGTATATTCAGTCAGCCAGCTCATTGGGAAAACTAAGATTTATAGTATGAGCCAACACATTTATTACCGACACAGACTGGTTGCTAGATTTTAAAAAGATAAAATGAAAAGGAGGAGACTGCAGTTTTAACCCACACCAGCTCCCTCAGTAAGTTCAGTGTGATGAGGTCAGCAAAGGGAAGGGAGTTGGCAAAAATGTGGGGCTCAGAGGATGTGGGGCTCAGAGGAGGTGGTAGACCCACAGTTTTGATACCTGACCAAGTTTTCCAGTTTGTGCCAGTGTGAAGTAGCACTAGCCTCCAAGCACTCATTTTAACATGGTTTGAATCACCTCCTTGAGATGCTCATCTCCTCCATTATGGCCCTCCTATTTATTTTTCTGCTCATCCCAAACAATGCAGGAGCTCTCTGAAATGTCTGGAAGTGTCTCTCTGCCATCTTCTTCACAAAGCTGGCAGCAACTGCACAGATGATGACTGAGGGCTGTCTTGCATTACATGGTCTTTTTGATCACCTGCATCACCTCCCCATGCCCTTTTTATAGTGTTTTCTGTCTCTGGGATATTGCTATTTATTGAGGAGTGTGTAAGACGACTTCCATGTGTGTTCATAACATGTACAGGACAATAGGGGCCAGGAGCGGGGCAGGATTTCCCTGGCCTGTTTATCGCACAAATTGTAATAAGCCTGTTTTGTTTTAACACGTGATAGCTTGACAAGTTATTTTCCTTATGAGATAGATTAAATATACAAAATATTTATCAGCTCCTCAGTGATCTCTGGTGTTGACAGATGTTCTGTTTCTACTATGTTGTGCAGGCACTTGTGCAAACATCATGTTTTGATTTTAAAGTAAAGCTGTATGTGCTACCTTTTTGTGTAGCTGGGATACTTGTCATTTCATGTATTTCAGTTCGGTTGTGTTTTTCTTGTGTGGCATTATGGATTTTCCTTTGTCTTTCCCCATTCAAACTTGCAAGATTGCCATGAAAATTCAGCAACCCAGGCACAAAATGTACTTATCTGAGTTCTTACATAACTGGTAACAATGAAAGAGATGAGAATGCTTGGCTTGCCCATCACAGATTTTGTTCTGGAGGAGTTTTGTATAGCATTTTGTGGGGTCATAAACATAGTATTTTTATTGGTGCCTTTCAAACAATCTCTATTTCTAATGATGGAATTGCACAGTAAAAACTGAGTTGAGTATGGTACAAGAAACTTAGAAATACAAACAAAAGAATTCTTAACTTTTCCACCATAACCCTTTCCCTGCTCTTTCTTCCTTTCAGTTGCTGATATGTGTTCAAGATGAGTGGAATGGGAGAAAATACCTCTGACCCATCCAGGGCAGAGTCAAGAAAGCGCAAGGATCCTGATCAGCTTGGACCCAGGTTAGACCACTTAAGTCAAAAGACGAAGACTTAGAAAATATGTTAAATGTTCACGTGTTTTTCATGAATCTTAGAAAATGACAAACTTGCCATTCTAGCTAAGAGGAGACAGTACTAAACTGATTTGGTAATTCTGAGTTGTTGTGGATAGAGAGTAGGGATTGGGTTGTTGTTTTTTTTTACTTGCTTGGTGGTGGTTTTTTGTTTGTTTGTTCATTTGTTGTTGTTGTTTTCTTTTTAAATCCTCTGTAGAGTGAAATACACAATTTGGGTGACAATATGAGAGCTGTGTAAAAATCTTGTTTGGCCAATCACTGCAAAGAGTCTTCAGACAATCATACTGGCAATCTACAAGTTATTTTGTTTGTTTGTTTTACCACCTCTCTTGTACATTATTATCAAAGAATTGAAAAATATTTTACTGTTTTATAACATTTGCATGACCAACACTGAAATAATTCGTAAAACGTAACAGCTGATTCAGCATTTTTTCGTATGACTGTCTTGCACAATTTCAGAAGGCAGCACGAGGAGTGTGGATTGTTTGTTTTAGCTTTCTAAGCTGTTTTATTTCCTTGTACATTGCTTGATATTCCTCGGATTCTCAACATGAGGAAGCAGACTTGTAAATGTTCAGATGTCACCACCGCCCCAGTCAATCCTCTGTTTTGAACTTCATATCCCAAATCTCTTTTGAAACAACTACTGGAAATTTTGTTTTGTTTTGTTTTGTTTTGTTTTGTTTTTTATGACACTTTTCTTGTTCAAGAAGAAACCTTTCTGCTTGAGAAACTTGTAATATATCTTTGTAGTGAGAGAGGGCAGTTCTCTCAAAGCATTTAAAAATCAACTTTGACCAGATGGCAAACAAACTGACATTAAATACAACATTTTTTTAAACTCCTCTTTCAGCCCTAAACGAAGCACTGAGAAACGCAATCGTGAGCAAGAGAATAAATACATAGAGGAACTTGCAGAGCTGATTTTTGCAAATTTTAATGATATTGACAACTTTAACTTTAAACCTGACAAATGTGCAATCTTGAAAGAAACTGTGAAGCAAATTCGTCAGATAAAAGAACAAGGTAAGAAGACTAATTAATTGACTTTGAATATTTTGCAGGTTTATTATTACTTTTGGCAAACCCAAATTATCTCTTCAACTTTTCTTTAGCTAATTTCCAGTGGTTTTTTTTTTTTTTTTTTTTTTAATCAATAGTGAAAAATGTTGTAATGCAATGTGTATGGAGTGTGTTAATTATCATGTTCAGCATTTTAAAAATAACCTTCAAAAAATTCAGGAATTGCCTAGAGTGAGGGAAAGTCGATCAGTCCAATGCGTGCATCTAACGGAATTGTAATCAGTTGCGCCTTTACAAAAGTTAAACTAGCAGAATGGTTAAAAAAAGAGTACTTATATACTCTTCCATGAATGATGACTCCACAGAAAACGGCAATAATCCAGGAGAGCATGGGTTATGAAAGTATTCTTCATTCCCCTTCTTGCTTTCTTTTGTTCATATGAATAGATATTGTGGCCTAAATGATCTGCGTCCCCTAAATTCTTACATCACATCCTGAACTACAATAGTTCTGGAGTTATTCTAATCTCCAGATAGGGTCCTGTTATAAATGTAAACCAGAGAACGTGACAGTTTTCTTCCTGTTCTTTGTCTAGATTACTTTTTTTTTTTTCTTTTGATCTATTTCTTATATAAAGCGCAAAATCTTTTAAGAACTTAAAAATTTTAGAAGGTTTTTTTTTTTTATGTTATGGATCTATCTTGGCAGGCTTGAATAGCACTGAAGGTGTCTGGGCAGATTCAAATTCTTAAAGTATGTACACATTAGTTTTCTTTTCATTTAGAAGAATGGAATCTCGTTATAAACTGTATTTTGAGTAATTCCTTTACTTTTCAAAGTAATGCTTCTTTTTCCATATTGTATAAGTGAATTTATAAAACTATAGCTTATGTATTGCATACTTTAGACATTTCTAAAACAAATAGATAAGAAGTGTAGTTCCAGACATTAACCTGTTCAAAACTAAATGGAAAGTACAAAATGTCAGATTATTTCAAATGTCTCCAAAGTGTCTGGTTTTGGTGAATCATTAGGGATGTTTCTATGCCTTAGTTCTCTTCTTAATGCTATTATGTTTCCATAATTTTTTAACTGATAATGATGGTCAAGTTGCCATGCTTCATGATAAACATATACTTCTTATGCTGGCACAGTGTCCATCAATTTTGCACCTTTCTGACTTTGGGGATTTACATTTTCCCTTATCTTTTTCATTCTTCCTTTTCTCACTTTCAATTTTGGATTTTTTTTATTCTTTGCTGTCATCAGCAGACACATTCTCCTTATCTTTATGGATATGGCATAAGGAAAAAGCTTTTCCTAACGACAATAAAACTGTTTTATTGGGAAGTGAGTGCACAGAGACAAATCTGTTAGTCCCCTTGATAATTCTCTAAAAATCTCTAGAAAATCTAGTGTGAAAATTTGGCTCTAACTCATGCTCACTCTGGCAAAGGCAGGGTTTTGTTGTTCAAGACCAGTATCTTAAGAGCAGTTTTCATATTGTTATAAAATGTTTACACTCATCAGACCAGGTTACATTTACATTATCTAAGTCATCATGGGCTAACAATAATGCCAGAATTTTACCAAAGCTGAATGTGCACTTCATTTTCTAAACTCATAAAGTTTTACTGCAAAAACAATTGAAAGTAAAATTCAAAAGGTAAGCTAAAAAAGCTATGCAGTTTATTTCAACAAGTAGAAGTAGTTTGCAACCCCCGAGCAATAACGATATTAAATTACTAATTTATGATGTTGATCTGTTATACAAGGTTCTTCAGCTGAGAACAATTATACTGATAAGTCTTTGAATCTTTACATATAAGTTAGAGCTGGTACAGACTGGATTTTAATCCTCTCTAAGGAGCGTTGCAAAAAATTCCGACTTTCAAAGTGGTCATTATAACAGCGTCTTAGAGTCTAGAAACAAAGATTGTTAAGCTTCAAGTTAATTCCTTAAATTAATTGATAGTTTGATGCCATTTTCTATATAGAAGCTGCATCTGTTTGCTGTTACAGCAAATTTAAGGTGATTTTCCTTTTAATAAAAGTTCAGATGACAGCATGTTCAGAAATGCAACATTGTTCTCAAACAGGTTCTTGTTAACACATTTTGTTAACAAATATGACTCACATATAATAAACATTCAAACAGCATTAACAATAGAGTGTGCCTGTACTTCTCTTGTGCCTGACCTAATCAAGGCAAACATATTGAAGAGATAATGAAAATGTTACTATTACTGCCTCATATTTTGCAGAGGTTTTATCACTTCACATTTGAAATCCTGCTCTTAATGTATTTAAATGAGGAATATAAATACATGTTTTATGTCGTTCCAAATCAGTTTGATGACATCTTCTGCATGCTGTACCTTTACAATGGTGAAACACTCCCATTATCTTAATAGTACCTATTTCTAAAACAAAATAATAAAAATAATATTGTACTTATATAAAGTGCCATGAGACTCAGGTTAAAAATCATATTTTCTTACAGTTATTTTGTTGACTTTGTTTTTAATGTTATTACTTTCAGGGTTACACTGAATACCTGTAGCAGGAAACTTAAATTGGAGGTTCTGAGTGATTCTACACTAATCTGGACAAATTAAGGTGGCTCAGTTTTTGCACAGTGGGGCTATTGTGCATTTGTTCAAAGACTGATTCGATTTGTGAAAACTTATTTCATAGAAGTTTTACTAAAGAATTTGGATTTTTTTTAAATAAATACTAAAAATTCTTCAACGCACATTTTCTTCTCTGTCTATGAATAGAATAACGCATTAGGGTCTAATTACTTACAAAGCACATTCATTTATAAATACCTTGTAAAGCCACTGAAAGCAACAAGTTTTATAGCTGCAACTCAGATTTGACAAGGAGACTTTATTCTAAGTCTGAATGAAAATGAGGAAGGAAAGAGTACAGACTGATATTCATTTCCTATGTCAAGCTTGCTGGGCTGGTAACTGAAAAAAAAGTAATAGTTTTTTGTTGTTGTTGTTTTGTTTTGTTTTGTTTTTCCACAGTTATACTATAAAATTTAGTACATTATTATCCTGATATATTTTATATGCAAATCTATGTTTGTAATACTTTTTCTGTTATCAATATATCATTTCTCACAGTATATATTCAAAGATTCTTTAGTTGTGGTATGTTAGAGATTCATTTTATTACAATTTGGAAGCAAGTTAAGAATACATGCAACTGAATTCATTAGATGAATTAAAGATATTTGGGAGATATAACCATTGAATACAGTTTTTAATCTGGGATTTGAAATGTTTTCAGTAGTTGGGAGAATGAAGTCTCTCTAAAAAGCTTAATTTTCCTCAGGGGACTCTCTATATTATCTTACAGTGATCTCATAGACATTTGTGTTTGTCCAGTGCAGATTAAAACTTGTGATTCTAGTATAAGGATAAAACAGGAGCTGTATTAATGTAAATCTTAAGTGGCTATTTCTACTAGAGATTTGAGACTTTTGCTTGGAAAAAAAATATTTTGTCTTTCATAGCATAAAATTGATGTGCAAAGGTATTATAGTTGTGTTATATGATCATGAAACTGTAATTTCTCCTTCTATATGCATACATTCTATGCTACATTATTTTGAAAGAATAATAGTCATATGTTGCAGATGTGTTCATAGTGTGTGTGTACAAGCACATTAAGTTCATATTTGAACATGCTCAATTTAAGAAGCTTGTTTTAGGGAAGAGTAAAGACCATTGGGATAAATGTTCCTTTATATGCCAGACAGCCTAGAAGCTATAATTAGCTTTCATTAGTTTATAATCAGTTGAACTGTTTCACATCAATCTTATTAAATTTCATACCTATAGCAGGCCTTTTCCTTGAATTGTATCCTCTGACTCTCTCCTCTCATTTTTCCTTCTCATTATTGTTTTTGGTTGCTACATCCTCCTCTAGCTATTTTTTTCCCTATTGAACAGGCTATCAAAATTAAATCTTTGTTCTTAGTTTAAAGCTCTTTTTTCTCCTTCATGCTAACCTCACTCTCAGGAGGTAAATAGCTCCCATTTCCAAGCAGAGACTATTCATTACATTTCACTGCTTGAGCATCTCCTGGTTCGGTCTTTGAAACTTCCTTGTCTTCATTATCTAGTTGTGCTTTTACCCTCTCCTCTGGGTATCTGAAGTATACTAGGTACCAGAGGATACCTCAAGCTTCTTCAGCAGTTTCTCTAGCTAGCTAGTCTTCTCTGCCCCCTTCAGTGGGATTGCTGGAGAATGTGTCCAGCACATTCTCATGAATGAGTACAATGTATGTATTGTTTTGCTTTGTGTTTTTTTCTCAATTCCCCTTTGTAGCTTTTATTAAATTCTAGGTCTGCATCTCTTATCTCCCTCTACTCTTCATGCCTTTCTGTTTTCGGCAGCCTTTTTTTTTTTTTTTTTTTTTTTTTTTTGGAAACCCTTTTTTTTTTTTTTTTTTTTTTTTTTAGGACATCCACTTGTGTTATTTAGATTTATGTGCAGTGGGATATAACGTACTGTACCAAAGTACCCCCAATGCAATTTGATATGTCAACTCCATTTCCTCACATAGCCCAGCTTTCATGTTTCCCTATTTTCTGAAGAGGTTTTGTGTTCTGTGTATCAGATTTTCAGTAGTACAGTGAAGGGGCATCAGGGTGGTGGTTATTAGTCTAGCTGTTAATGTGTACTTTTGAGTTGTCAAATCTTGTTTTCAGAATAGCCTTACAAGACAGGCCTTGGACTGAAAGAATCACCATGTGAAAGCTGAACAGCACGGGGAGAAGGAATAGTAGTTAATGAAAAGAGACATGGAAGAGCTAGGGGATCTGTGTGATTTAAAAAAAAAAAAAAAAAAAAAAAAAAAAAAAAGGCTTGTTATTAATCACATACATCTTCTTTTTCTGGTTTCACTTTTGATAGCAAAAACAGTTTTAACATCCCTATGGCAGTACTACTTTGTAATCACAGGTTCACTCCAGCAGATATTCTCTCGTTGCCTCCAGCACCAGTATGCAAGTAAAATTTCTTGCTAAAGGAAAACAGCATGATCTTAAAGGTGTAATGAGCTGTTACTTTGGCTGCTGCTACTTTGAATTTATCAGATCTGAATTTAGATTTATATTTCACAAGGTATTTAAGCAACTGCCTAACTTTAAGCACATGAGTAATCCTTGTTAAGTCAGTGGAACTGCTTGTATGTTTAAAGTTATGTGCATAAATATCTTACCTTATCAGGCCATTATGAGAATATATACAGACAGTGTGTACAGGGTTTTGTTTGTTGTTGTTTGTTTAAATATTTCAGCTGGTCAATTTTACTGTAATTCTAAATTATTGTAAGCTAATTGCATTTGAGATGTCAGGAGATTTTGACTTGTACATTTTACACATTTTTTAATGTACTTTTGTAATGTACTTTTTGTACATTAATTTATACTTTTTGAATCTTTTTTTGAAGGAGTTCTATATGGCTATTATTGTTTACATATGCTCTATTTCCAGCTTGATAGGGTTTTAATCTGTGTTAAGTGTCAGAGGAATTTGTACTGTGAAGTTGAGCAATTTATGCAGAACATTTACAAAAAAATCTAGTACAGAATTTGTTTTGCTGTCTCTGCTTCCTACAGCTGAGAGTGATGCACTGAAAATGGCTTTGATCTTCCTCTGTAGACTGTAAAGCGTTTTGGCTAAATATCCAGTTATGTTGACTTTAATACTTGCATGCCTCCCGAGAACTGCTGATTCAGTGATGAATTTAGGTAATGCACATCTTTAGGTAATGCAGAACGTCAGTTTCTTTTCTGGCTCTGATGAAAAGTAGTCATTAGGCAGCAGATTCACCAAGTGTGAAATTTCCTGGGGTTTGCTTATTTTAACAGAGTTGCATGTCATGTAGACTAGTTGATATAGGCCTTATCTACACACAAGTTGTGACATTTTAACTGATAGTTTTCTGTGGAAGTGGTGTTGTAATTTCCCTAGTATGACTTACGTTAGAGTAGCTGAAAACACCTTTGTGAGATACAGCTCGTTGACAGTAGGCCCAAATTATTGATTCGGGAAAATAGGCAAAAATAATCACCACACTTATTAAAAATAGTGAAATTGTGTGATACCTACACACGTAAAAGGATTTTAGCGTTGTTTGTTGTTGATTTTTGCTCCCTTAGTCATGACTAAAGTTGTTGTATCTGCAGGTTTAGAATAAATATAGCCTTGTTCCCCCAAGTTAATGAGACTGTTTACTTGCTATCTGATTAGCAGATTTAGGTCAATTTTGTTGTTATTTATTTTTACTAAGAGCAATAATAGAGTGGTTCTAAGGATGGTGATGTGCAGGCTGGAGACCAATCCATAGGAAATGAGGTGGCTGTTGGAAGTGCATTTTCCACCCGTGACAGACCTCATCTTTGCCGCAAGTTCCTATTCCCTCCATTACCTTAGCATTAGCATTTATGCAGTTGTGTGGTGAGTTTGAGAAGTATTTTTGATTTGGCTGGTCTGGTGAGGGAGGAGAGGAGCTGCTTCCCCACAGGACCTTGGTGGGTTCCCTGGTCAAAGCCTGCCAACAGACCAAGAACCTGCAGTGACTGAGACATGATGTGTCTACAGCTGTTTTTGAAGTGCTGGACATTGCAGGGTATTGGGAATGTCTTTCACTTAACAACAAACTGTATGTCCTGACAGTAGGCTTCAACTTCAGTTTTGATGGATGGCTTCAGTTCTAGGGATAATTTTCTAGAAGTTTTAGACCGGAAATCTCAGCTTTGACTCCGAGTTGTGGAGGAGTGTGACTCAAAGTTGAAGAGGAACTGAGTGTTCAATCCTAACAGGTCTTTTTTCAAGTAGGAATATTAATCATTCGCAGATGTTACAGGAAAACTTGTTTGTTTTCCATCCTACTTGAATGTGGCTTTTCTTTGATCTTTATTTTGCTTTCTTTCGTAACTTTTAAGTGACCAAGGTAGAAAATCATTCAAAACTAGTGTAGCATTATTGTTAATTTTATATTCTGTATCTGCAGAGATGGTTGCAGGTCTGGAATACTAATGTTGTGAAATACTATACAGGATTAAGGTAGTTCTGCTATATTTCACATGCTTTGGGAGATATGGCTAAAGTGTTCCCTCTTTGTTTCTTGCAGGCATATTTTCATTAAGGTTTTGGTTTTGTTACTTTAAATATAAATAGTCACTGAGCAGTTTAAAGTTCAAAACTTTACAATTTTTCATTTACACTTTTTCTTGCAATCTTTTGTGAACTGAATACAGAACATAAATGTATTTTAGCATTTTAAATTTTGGAAAGAATATAGAAATTTAGACTCATATCCAGAACTCCATATTTGAACTAATTTTTTGAGCCTAGAGCTACCCACCAGCTGCATCATCTTCAGAGGTGCCTGATCAATAAGAAACACTAATTCTAGGCAGTAAAAATGAATTAGGAGCTGCTGAGTAGGATCTTAGTATTTGTACTCTCTGTTATTGCTGGAATATGCAGTGTAACAGGTACTGACTCCAGGCCACCAGGGTTTGCTGCGTGCTTTAGATTAGTGTGTGCAAGGTTCTAATCACAGCAACATGTAAAGCACGTAAATGAAGAAGGAGGCTTCATGTTACATTGATTTTTCGCTGTGGAGCTTAATTTAAGGAATAGCAAATTAATTTACTGAGAGTAGTGATGATACTTCAGTCAAAATAATCTATTATAAGGAACCTAGCTTTTGTTGCACAGCTTTTATCTTTTATTTTTAAAGAATTCAGACTTAAAAGTGATAATATTTACTCACAATAGGGTGCAATGCCTTTCATACTGTGTTTGAATCCTGAAAACCTGTGGATTCGCAGCACATTAAAGCTGTATTGATCAAAGGCACTGTGTTCAAACTGGAACCAAGATAATTGCATCTGTTCTAAGTCACGCCTTTTCATATTGCTGCAAAGATTCTGTATATGGACAACTGCACGGTTAGTTAGAAATAAGGGTCCATGCAAATGAAATGACTGAAGATATGAAAAACAGCTAACACTTCAGGTTTCGGTTTCTTTTATGAAAACCCACAGTGTGCAATGGGGGAAAAATATAGAAAGACTGAAATTTGAAAGATGACATGGCAAATGATCATTTACTTGTTCAGTGATATACACCATTGAGCTCCTAGTGAATGTCCTTAGACAGATGGTTAGAGAGCCAAGACACACATGCCTTCTGTTTCCTTTTATCATTAAAGTGTGTTGGCACATCTGTATGTATTTTACAAGGCAACGGGTGCTCTAGTGTGTGCACTACACACATGCACACACACATGCTCTCTCTCTTCCCTCTGAAAGCGATCCACTCTTGACAACTCTGATAAGTTGAGAGCAAATATAAGGAGATGGAGAGAGGAGAGTACATAAATAAATTTAAGTTCTGCTGAAGTTGAAAAAATTCAGAGTAGAAATACTTGAAGATACTCCAAAACTGGATATATTACAGATATTGCTGTATTATCTGAAACAGTATCCACGTGTCCCTTTAGAACAAGCAACAGTATGGTACCTCTGTTGATTTAGGCTCCATTCATCTTTTAGCAGAAAGGCATTTCCCTACAAACCTTGCCTTGGTTACTGACAAAATGGAGCTATGCACTCTGCCTGCCACAGAGGACTCTTTAAAAAGCAAGAGGCAGTATACGGCCTAATAGCTGGAGTCTGTGGCCAAAGTCAACTCATACAAGAGGCACAGATTTTGAGTAGAAAGTTATTTGAAATTTGAAGCAACTTAGTGGACAATTTGGTGGGTTTCATCAACCCTCCCAATCAGATTTGCATATCTTTTGAAATACATATTGTAACACAGGGAACTTCTTGGCATGATGCAATAATCGCATGGTGAAACATTTTGGGTTGCATTAGGGACATTTGGCTAGGCAGGTATAGTAGTCCCTTGTCATCTGAAGATGTGTGAGTATGAAGAATACTAACCTTTTACTGGTTATTTTTTCTTCTGAGGCACAATTTCCTAGAAAGACTTGGAACAACCTGCAGTTCCCATGATCCTTCTGAGAGAGACGTCTTCCAGAGACAGGTTATTTTATGTCACATTAGGTCTGGGCCTATGTTCAACATGGAAGAGGAAGTGTGCTTAAATATAACAATTGATTCACTTGGAAATGAAAAAAAAAGAGGAGGAAGAGATGTCAAGGTTATAAATTCTAATTATAGATTGGAAAACTCAGAGGGACCCTCATTTAGATTTTTCTTGTTTTGTTTGTTTTGGTGTTGCGCGGAAAAATATAAAGCTGTTTTGTGCCAATAACACAATATTTTCCCTGTCTTCCTTCACTTCTACAAAACCTCCTTAGCTTGGAGGAAATATTTGAATGTTATTTTTCTATCTTTAGTTACTTTTATATATATATATCTCCCGTGACTTTCCTGAATGCAATGCTCCCAGTGACTAACTGTCAAAATAGGTATTTTTGTAGAATGGATTTTCTTCATCTATCCTTGTTTCTCCCTTTTGCTCTTGAAAGGCTTTATTTTTCAGCTTCTGTTGCTTTATTTTCTCTCATCTTTAATAATTCTGCATTTTCTTTTTAACTTCTTCCCCGGTTACACTGATTCATGTCTTCACTGCAGTTTTAATTTGGGGTCTAGCATTGCCATACCTGTGATGGCTTTATTCCTTTCACTTTTGTCTCTCTGACACCGTTTTTTTTTCTTTGTTTTTGTTTTGTTGTTGTGGTTTTTTGTTTTGTTTTGTTTTTCTTTTAGTGCTCCAGTAAGAAATTAGTTTAAGAAATGTGACAAAATTTACTAATTGTTCAGTGTTACAGTGATCGATATCAAAGATTACTGTAATTGCTATTAAGCTCCTAAGTGGTCACCATCTGTCTAACTGCTAGAGATGCTGACTTTAACTGGACATTTATAAAACAGCTTGTTGGGCTTTTATACTTAATGTTCAAAATATAATTATGTGTTTGCAGTTGGCAATCTAAACTGTAAAGATGCCCAGTAAGCTTTTATCTTGCTTGCTATCAGTGATAAAGGTTGAGAAGTCAGTCCATAAAACCTTTATTAAATATAACTGAGGGATTATATTGGCTTTCTCAGGTTAATTGTGAGTTGCAGCATAAGAAAACTTTTCTTTTACCTGAGTTCTGTAATGGTCAGAGGCATTGTCATTCTTTCTTTCTTTGAAGCTCAGACAATGGGCATATATCCTTTATCTTAAGAGCTTAAAACCAAAGATTTGTGTTGTCATTGTCACTGTTTTTTATAAGGACTTTAGCTCAGGTCTAAAAAAGTGTTTAGAATTCAGATTTACAGATCAAAAAACATCAGCCTTAAATGTTTAAGCTGAGGCAGACCCAGCATCCTGTGGAAGTAACAAATTTTAAAAGGATCACCTGTTGGAGCTTACATGGGTGAATTGAGGAGCAGCTACCCAAGTTTCCTTTTGAAAAACAATAAGTAAATTGCTGACTTGAGGAAAAGGTTCAGGGTTATGACTTCTGATCTGATATATGGGCTTCACTGTAGACCAGCTTTACCAGCCTTAGTGTAAAGGAGGGCTGTGGCTGGAGTCACACCTTACTCTTCAACATTCCCTGGCTGATGCCATGTTTTGTTCAGCATGCTGTCACCAAATTGAGGCACCTCCCTCCCAGCCTGGTATGGTAGCATCCATACCCATGACATGGAGCATCCTTTTCCATGAGCTCCTGATTATTCGTGGTTAAGGGAACCATTTGCTTTTAAGGCAGGTCAAAATTTATTCTCAGAGGAGAGTTGATAAAGCTCACTAAGAAAATTGAGAAGGCATTACTACTTGGTTTCAATTATTTTTCTGTTTATGAATTAATATACTGAATTATAGTGCCAGTTAAGATGGGGTGCAGATCCTTACTTTATGACTGTGAAATAGAGAGCAAGAAATGATAACGTCTAATTAATTATGTTGTAAGAATGGTTCCATCTATTGAAGGGAACCCATTTGTAACTATCAGTTCTATTAGCAGGCATTTTAAAATCTGACAGAACAAATTAATGTAAATTGAACATTCATTGAGATTAAAAGTGACTTTGTCTGGATGTAAATCTTAGCAACAAGATAAGCCAAACTTTTCTAGGATGATGGAAAAAAAAATTCATTTTAGAGAATATCTTACATGATACTGTGTTCAGCCGCTCCCAGGAGAGCAGGGCTCATCACACATAACAGTTTCTTGGAAAGACAAATGCCATCACTCTGAACGCCCCATTGCTTCCTCTTTCTTTACTCCAGCTTTTATTGCTGAGCAAGCATGACGCCACATGGTGTGGGACATCGCTTTGGTCGCTGGCATCACCTGTCCTGGTTCTGTCCCCTCCCAGCCCCTGGTGCACCCCCAGCCACCTCGCTGGCAGGGCAGCACAAGAAGTGGAAAAGTCCTTGGCTCTGTGTAAGCACTGCTCTGCAACAACTAAAACACCAGTGTGTTATCACCACTAGTCTCATAAAAAAAATCCAAACCACAACATCATACAATCCTCTCTGAAGAAAATTAACTCTATCCCAGTCAAAACCATGGCATTGACATACCTGAAGCAATGTAGTCAATGTTGAAATATGTGAAAAGAATCTTACACACAGTTTCATAACGGATTTAGATTTATTTATTTTATTTTTATTTTTTTAAGCAACTATCACGCAGAATAAAAGAGGTTCTTTTAGGAAGCTTTTGTTTTTCTTTATGCTTTCCTTGCAGTTATAGGAACATTGCCGTCTAAATTCACTTAAACATTTGGCTCAGGCCTGTGATGATGGGTAAGACAAGCAAGAGAAGGGGCCCCAGTGTCTATTTCTGAACACTGAGCTATTATAGGAAGAAAACTTTACTTGTCCTTAATGATTTAGAGCTTTTTCATAAAAGATTTATCTCCTATAATCTGTACTATTAGAAGCAGTAGGAGCCTTGTTCTCCATGTTAGCATGGGCACATTAAATTAAACTTGTTTCTGTTCTTCCTTAGCTGTCTTCAATTATCTGTGCTCCGTTTTGGCCTACACTTCATTACAGAAACTTTTTCCTTCTCAAAGATCACAGGGAACCCAAGATCCTTCGTATTTTTTTTCAGTGCGCCATATTGGGTCTCTTGAAAACTTTTGCAGTCATCTATGGCAATTTATAAAAGCAAAAAGCTCTTTGCATGTCACTGCAAATGATCTGGTATGTCACAAAGATTTATCATCAGCGTCCCAAAATAAAGAAGATATTTTGTAATCATGGTGATGTGGCATTCAAAGAAAGGGAGTCATCTGTTTCCTTTTAACAGTTGGTTGAGTACGTAAGAATAAGGCTTCGAGAAATGGAGTCTGGTTAGATTAGTATTCCTTAAAAGTATGCTATTTTGGCCTAAGTTTTGGAAACCTATAGGTTTAATTAGCTTGGCAATTATATCTGCATATTCCAATCTAAAGAGTGTTAACCCTTGAATATTTGTTTTCAGAATCTTGCCTGTGGTTTTTATGTTTCGAGTAGCTAAGTGGAGGGCTGTTAACTTTTGTGAAAGCAATACATTGTTTCTGAGACAGCGATGGAGCCCTGTTTTGAACTAAATTTGCAGATCCTGCCATATTTCTTGTCTTTCAAAACATCAGCTCAGCCAAAATGTTAAAGAACATTGGGCTTCCACCATTTAGATATTTCATATTAATACCGTTTTTAGAGATGAATTATCAAAACAAGATGAGGTTATTCGTTAAGTAAATAACTAGCCTTACAAAAATTTTAATGCCAAAAAGTACAGTAACATTTTCTGTCCTAATTCAGTATATACCAAAGAAAATAATTACTCTGTTAAACTGGGTGATGCCAAATATTTGTATCCACTATTTCAGTGCAAAGGTCATTTGGCTAGGCCTTTTCTTTTGAAATTAATCCATATTAATGTAACAGATTATAAGTCAGCATTGATGGACACACAGCATTTGTTAATATGTACAGGTGAGTAGTTTAGATTAGTGTTTTGAAGTAGCTAAATACTAAGAGACAAAAGTGTTTCCTGAATATACGTGTTTGTCTATGTATACAACTATGGCTACTTGTATTTGAATCTGCTTATCTGATTCTAGAGTTTATCAGTGACTGATTAAAGTGAGGGTACTTTGGTGTAAGACACTAATGGCCAATGTACTTGGGCTATGATGTGTAGTCCTTACTTGTCTAAGTGCTGTATTCTAGGCTTTTCTAAAATACTCAAAAGTTGCATCACAAAGAGTCAGGGATCCAAGCCTATACCAGTTACTTCATGTTCCTAGAAAGTGTAAATGCAGGTGAAAAAAAAATTAAAACAGCATTTTAAACCAGTAAAAATTATAAATCCTTAGCACTATCCTGGATTTTGGCCTTTTGATGGGGAAGTCTCCTGGGCAGGCAACACCTTTGATTATTAATTTACTTATGCTCTTTCTCTAGATACTCAGTATGCTCTGGAAGGTTAGCGTTAGTGGTCTTTTTGGAGAAAAGAGAAATAATGTTGCTTAAAAACATAGGAATACACACATACACATTTGATTTGTCAGTTTGCACATGAAGTTTGCACCCTGTCAGTTTGCACCCTTTTGATGTTATTTAAAAACATATATTGAAAGTACACAAATATTTTAATAAGCTAAGAACTGTCCGAAAATTCTGTGGAGTAAAGCTGCATCCTGTTGCATCTCCCCCCACCACCTTTTTTTAATTTAAAAAAAAAAAAAATAGTGGAAAAGGTCAATGTTGCAGCAGGTCCAGGTTGTGATGGAAGCTTAATTCCACATTCAAGAGATCTTTATGAAAAACAAAACATCTTTCCACTCACCATGTGGTAGTTTGAAACATCATCACAGTTTAAAATGAGGTGTTGAGTGAGAATTAGTTTCTGAATCCAGGGCTACTTTAAGGCTTAGTTTAGATTTCACTGAAATAGCAGGATGACTTCTGTCTTTCTGTGTCTTTACTGATAAATAAGCTTACTAGAAATAATTTCAGTAGGGAAATTATTTTACTTGCTATGTTGTTTTGTATTTTTATTGTATGCTGGGGATGGAGCAAATAACTGAGGATTTGGGGTCCTGGCTGTGACTGTTTATTCTTCAACTCTGCTTTTAGCAGCAGCAAGTGGGTTTTAATTCTCGGTTTTACTTCAGTTCCCAATCCTAGAAGCACTTAGCTGAAACCAGTGACCTCCTGGTCATCCCAGATTTTTAATAATCCTTGCTGCTGCATTAAACAGTGGATAAATGTCAGAATAGTAGGTGCGTATTTTTGCAAATAATGCTATTTCTGTAAAAAATGTCACTTATACTATTTGCTGTTAAACAGTTAGTGATCTTCAGAGAAGGTATTGAAGTGTATTTATAGAGGGTGAGACTTGGGCTCAGTACTTTGAATAGAGCGAGCACTGTGCTGGGAATGTGGCACGGTGGCGTCCCAACCAAAGCAGTCGGCTGCAGGGCCGGGGGACACTGCCACTGCTGCCCCAGAAAATCACACCTGCCCTGATGGGTGGACAGGGGACCAAGTTACTCTTGCAAGGTAATGCCTGGAAGTGCAGAAAAGCTTTTATGCTTTGTTTTCTTTTTGTTCAAATTGCAAGAAGGTAGAGCGTTATGTTTTGTAATCATGAGAGAAAAGAGGGATCTTAAGTGCGATGGCAGAAAATACGTGAGACAGAATGAGAATAATGAAGAGAAGAAAAAAGCAATTGTAGTAAAGTACAAGTTAAAGTATTTAGTAAAAATGCATACACAGGTACTTGGCTTCTTTCCATCCAGTAGTTAAATATTATTCTTGGTGAGTTGAATTTGGTGATTTTTGTCCTTGATATCCTGAATATCTCCAGGTCTAACTGAGCTGAAGGGGATTATTTCACAGACAGCGCTTCCAATGGAAGTTGTACAGGATGAAAAAATGCCAATTTGAACAAAAAATGAATGATAGAGAATGGTCAAAATTATTAGCAGAAAGGAAACTTACTGATTTTATGTGTTGCTAGTTCAGTTTGTTTCTGTTCCTAAATCCATCGTGCTTTCTCAGTCCTTAATTTACTTTTGGTGTTGTGGCACTGGCTGCTCTTTCTAAGTTTTCTGAGATTGGACTTCACTCAAATCTTAAAAAGCTCCAGGAATCTTTTCATATATTTGGTGTTTTTGAGGGAACAGAAAGCTTTCCTCACAGCCAGTGTCTTCCTGATGCTTCTTTGCCACGGGAACACAGGGCAGGTGGCTGCAGCAAATCCTGCAAAGAGCAAGGCACGGCACTGTAAGCGCTATTACTCCTGAGTGAGTAATTGAGCTTACAGCTTCCCAGCATCTTCCAGCTTAATCCACAGGATCATTTGCCATGTAAGCCTACTTCCACCAGCGGTAGGAACCGTGAGGCTGTGACAAGCGGGGCCTGGGGAGGCACGCTGGGCTGGAGCCTGTCCACGCGAAGGGGAGCCGAGCCCCGCCGTAACAAGAGGGCTGTGTGTCGGAGATCTGGGCAAAGCTCTGCTCTTAGATGGCTCGCACTGAATAAATGTGCTGAGAAAAAGTGCAGCTGTGCTTTTTTAATATGCACTGCAGGAGATTTCAGCAGCCTGATGATATATCGTGCATTAATGTTGAAAAGATAAACACATTTGGAGAGCACAGGAAGGCCTTGTGTTTTTATGTTAGCAGAATGCTTCCTAATGAATAAGAACGTGCTGCTGGCTTCACAGAGCCATATGGCAGCTTTTCTAATTTTAGTTTGGTGCAGATGCATAATTCTCCCTTGTTTTACCTCCTAAAACCTTCCTGAGATGTTGCATAGTTTTTCCTGTAAGACTTGATCTATAGTTTCTGAGTGAAAAATGTATTCGGGAGTCTAATGGCGGCTTTGCTCTGGACAGATGTGTGCTGTGTGATGAAAGAGCAACCTCACTGCATAATCACTTCCTTAAAATAGTAGCTAACTTTATTCATAGACATAGGATAAGCTGGTCTTAAAACTGATTACTGAAATAGTTGCTGTTTCTTAGACAGTGGTCTTTTTGAAAAATGGCTTGGTTTCAGGAAGAAAAAACAACTTGTGTTGAGGCAATGGGAACCAGCTAAGAAATGTGCAGGCAGATATTGAGTGCCTTGTGAGCCATGGGCTGCAGCAGCATGAATTGCACAGCTATGAGGCAGAGCTGCTTTCCCTGTGGTTAACCAAGCATCAGAATAACTTACACGTCCTCCACTGTTTTGCTTCATCACGTGTCATGATCCAAAACCACTCACGTTACCAAATACAAGCTTGCTTTTCTTCATTTGTTTGTTGTTTTTGTTCTTTGTATGTGTGTTTTTGTGTTTTGTTTTGTTTTGTTTTTTTTTTTCACTTTTGTATAGCCCTATTCTTGTGGAAAACCTACTGTCTACAACCACCGTCAATATTATGACTTAGCAATCATCATAGACATTATTAAATCTAATATTTACAAAGGTAACGTCAACTAAAACTTAGCCGTTTGCCCAAGTATTATTCTTTCGTTTTTATTTTAACATTACTTCTTAATACTGTATCTGACTTTGTCTTTGGCTAGTTACATACTTTTACTATTTCCATGACTGTTTGCATTTTGTTTTTGCCAGCAGCTCAGGAGAGGTCAGGAGGATCACACAGCCTAAACCTGTTCACAAACATGAATGAGGGAAGGCAGAAGTAGTCGGCTAATGCATAGAAAAAATAGAGAAGATGAGTTGTTTTCAAGAGAGTTGCACTGTAAAATTTAATTGCATGTTTAAACATTATGTGGCATATACAGTCACATTCAAGTGATGCTGCTGTTACCGTTGTAAATTATAAGGGTCTTTTTTCATTCATGTGATTTTCTAATGTGCAGAACTGAACTTTATAGTACCCCTTATAATAAATCTCCTTGCTTATATTTTTTACCTATTACTATAAAGGGAGAGTATATAATTTTAGATGGGTATGACATTTCAATAGTAATTCCAGAAAATTATGAAGAACATGAATTATATGAGGCATCTGAGAAAACCAGTTTTAAACAGTATTGGATAATAAATTTGCTTCTGCCCACTCCATTTTTTTTTCTCTTCACCTCTTTCCTCAGCAGTTTGTAGAACATGGGTCCTGCCCTCTCCAGTGTTTCACTGACATTTCTCTTTTGCTCTTCTTGTTCTGTGAAGAACCTGAAGTGTTTCTTCTCTGACAAATGTGTGTAGATGCAAATTCTATCTTTCAGAGTACACTTCATCTTTTCACAGTACCTAAAGGGGCTACAGTTTTGTTCTTTGAATATGCGTTTTGGTTTTGCAGAGTGCCAAGGGGGAAATATTTCTGTAGCTGGTTTCATTAAGGAAGTTGGAGTAGGGCATGGATAAAGACAAAGAGAGCTTTTTGGGTAGTTCTGCCATGCCTGATTACCCACCTGTAGGAAGGGGGAGTTTGAAACACAACGCAGAGGAGGTGATGCCCATCAGTAGCACTTCGGAGTCTGCTGTCAGAAACACAGAGCTGAGAGAGCCTGAGCTGGGAGGCAACCGAACGATAGTAAATGAGGAAGGCTTCTTAAGTTTACATGTAGCAGGAGATTTCAAACTATTGCTTTTGGCTTCTCTTTCACTGATTTAGGAATTTCTGTTAAACTAATGTGATTTCACAAAGGTTTGCTTTCAGAATCTGGAAGGAGCTTCAAATAAGGCTTCAGGCATTCCCACTGACAAATTTGAAAGAAAATGTTTGTGAAGGTTTTGGATTTTTTTTCCCCATCTTCCTTCTCTATAATAACACAGAAAAAAAATACTAGGAAAATATCCAGCTGAAAATATTAATACGCATGTCAGTATATTACTACTTACACAATTGTATATCCACAGTTTAAAGTCTAAATTACACACATCACTAACGTGCTACATAATTGGATGTATATATTCTTTGTAGTATCTCTCTCAAGGGTGCTTCTATTTTATTTAAATTTCTTTTGCTCTCTAGGCTAAATTCTTAACTGAGCAGAGCTAATAATTATTTAATGTGCGTGAAGTTTATTCCGCTGTAATTTAGATGAAACACACTTGATCCCTGGTAGCGGTATTCATAAGGATGGATCCCGTTTCTGATTTACACCTCCTCTCTGCTGAAACCCTCGGGGTGGGTGCTGCAGCTCAACCTCCAGCAGGGGAGTCCCTTGCGGAGGAGCCCCTTGCTGCCCCTCTCTCTTCCTCTACTGACATTAAGGCTGTATTTCTTTCCATACTGAATCTCCACTCTGTGCTGCCTTGCTGCTGGGATGCCTGGAAATGTTTTTCCAGTGTTTTACAACAGGGGCAGAGCTGGTGCAGCAGGCAGCACAGCCAGACATTGCCAGATCAGGGAACCAGCTCGCATTCTCCATGTTATGTGGCTGCAGTGGAAAAATAGAGGCCAGGGCTAGTCGCAGGGTAATGCCACCAATCCCAGTGGAGCAGGAAAAATGGTTTCCAAGAGGCTTTGCAAGGTTGGGCCTCTGCAGCTATTTTCCTAACCCCAAGCATTCAAAAATCATTCATCTAGTGCAGAAATAATAAACTTTCTGTGCTTTTGATTTGTTTGTAGAGCCCTCAGTGAACCTAGAAAAGATAGGAGAAGTAAAAATAGGAAAAGCAAACTTTACATTTTTACACTGCTACTTAACTCCAGAAGCTAGAACTGTTGAGAAAAGCAAAAAATACAAACTTGTGTCTAAATACATGAGTATATTCAGCGCTAGAAATTCATGCATCATTTATTTTTTTTCCAACCTTCCTGCAATAAATTTTTGTTCTCAATTAGCCCCACGTGCTATATTGCTGAAGAAAATATTTGCATTTCAAGTTCTTCCTTGTGCTTGCCACCAGGGCCACACTGCTGACAGTCCTTGCACGCACTGTTCCTGTATGTGCTGATCGAGTCTTCAAGAGGGGCTTTGTACTTCAGTCAAAATTGGCTAATTTGTTGCACCACTGCACATTATCAGGAGCTGCAGATTATAACATCGACATAAGTTACCTCTGGACCTGCTTTTATGAGGCTGTCTGAGGCCATGGTTTCCTATACAGTGCTGCTTAAATAAATGTACAGGAACCAGTGGCCTGAACATGTAGCCTATTCTAAGCTCTCTGGCCTCTTAACTTCTTATGCAATTAAGTTACAGATCCAATTATAAAGTCCATCATTTGGGAGCACTTGTGATTTATGAGGCTTTTTGTAATGCCTAAACAAATGTTGTAATGTAGTATGTGTCGTCACTGTCACTGATAATATCTAAAGAGCATTTTCATATTTTTTACATTTGTTATAGCATTCCCTATAGCAAGTGGTGTGTTTGTTGACCATTTAGGGTTGGGACTTCTGTGGAAAAGGCTGGAGAAGGGAAAGGAAAATGGGGAAGTCAAATGATTTTGAGGGACAGCTGATGATACAACAGAAGTGGTCAGGGATCAAAGGGTCAAAACAAAGAAATGGGGAACCATTTTAGTAGATGGTTTCAGAGACTGGGTATGAGGCTTGGTGGATCTTTGGTCTGACCTGGTCTTGTGGTTTCTATGTTAATTACCATTAAAGTCATTAAAACCTGTTTCACTTTTCTATGAGTAAAATCTTGCCTCTCTGTGCATAAAAGAGAGCAGCTGATTTAGAGAAAGAGCGGTTTTTGATACATAAATACGTTGTTGGTGATTTGTCTGAACTCTGTGGCTGTAACAGTTGAAAAAAAAAAATCTTTAGCGAATCTTCTGTATTATGTGAGAAATAATCAGAAAAAGTCACCCTTGTAAATCCATAAAACCAGGACGTCATGTGGTGAACATGCTTGCACGCCATCACTGTAGTGCATCTGCTGTCCCTGCAGCTCTGGCGCACGGAGTATAATCCCATGTTCCCTGATAGTCAAGATGCTATCACTGGCTACAGCAGTGAGGGGATGAAAGCAGGAAGATGGTATCCGTACCCATTATAGTAGTTTGCAGTGTGAAACCAGGGATTGCTTTATGATACCAGGAACAGATGGGAAACGAGTATCGTTGCTGACTTTATTAAAAGCTCAACCCCATTTTTAGAATTCATTTACAATTTTTAGACTA
This sequence comes from Nettapus auritus, assembly GCA_011076525.1. Classification (NCBI taxonomy): domain Eukaryota; kingdom Metazoa; phylum Chordata; class Aves; order Anseriformes; family Anatidae; genus Nettapus; species Nettapus auritus. The sequence continues at coordinate 123,888,870 of CM021766.1, read as the reverse complement.
TGTTTTCAGTACTGTATCATCATGTGGTACCAGCTCTGCTATACTGTAATATGTGAAGGACTGGTTTTTACTTTTTTTTTTTTTTTTCCTTACACCTAATCTCTGCCATTTGCCAAAAGAAAAAAGAAAGTGGTAGTGGAATAGAGTGGGGAGGGGAGGCCTACTGCAGTCCTCAGAAATACAGATTCTGTTGAGTTTAAGTGGCAGAGGAAAGTGGGTTATCAATATTTCTAGTGCATTTATTTCTATCAGATTATTTTAATCTAAATGATTTAAGCTATCCAATACTCTTAACAGTTCCTTTCCAGAACAGTTTTGTTTCATCATTATTCACAATGGTGTCATATTGTGTATGAAAACACTATAAGAAGGCACCTAAGATTTTCCTGAATCTTTTCTCATGAAAGCAAGAAATGCCAGAGATCCAGGATGAGACAGTCTAAGTGACCAAAGGCTCATTGCCAGTGGGTGGCCACAGATAGGAAAACACCCAGGGGTTCTCAGAAGCAGTTCCTTTGCTTTATGTCTAAGCACTGTATATCATTGACCTTATAACCTCTACCAAGGAAAGAGTTCAGAGGAAATTTGACTGCAGAATTGCAGATCTGCAGACAGTGGAAGATCCTATACATTTGGGTACATTTTAATTTGTACTACTGATACTTTAATTTTCACTAATGGTGAATTTGCAAGAGCATGTTGGTCTACCTGCACTTGGTACTTTCATTAATTCCCACAATGAGTTGTCTTCTGATTTGTTGTTGTAGAAGGAACAAATTCTTGTTATAATAATTGCAATGAGATTTCATGTTTATTAAAATAATCTATTGTGTAATATTCAAATTTAAAAAAAAAAAGATTGCAGTATAGACCGTTTGCATATTTACTTGAAAAATAATGAAAGAATGTTGTTCTGTGTATAGAACTTGTAACAAAAAATTGTTTGTTTCATTAACTTAAAATGTAGAATATGTATTTTATATAATATTATTTTTCTATATTATTATTTCTTCCTTAAACACAAATATCATTCACTGAATAGAAAAAATAATACAGTCCATTACCTGATAGGAATTGTAAACCCTCTTGATTTGAAAGTTCCCGTATGTATGAATGCCCCTTACCTTTGGAGCTGTGTATACTGTGATACTCTCTGCTATAATACATTGCAATATGTGACTTCATACTTCAGAAACCATAAATCATTCTTGCCTGTAATTTTCAAACACAGCACTTGAAACTGTATGTACTTTTAATTTACTGGTAGTTGAAGTGGCAGAGGAAGGGGTTATCAGTATTTCTAGTGTATTTATTTCTATCAAATTATTTTAATCTGTATGATCTTATTTACTGGTAAATAACACAGTACAAAAATCATGTGATAGTGAAAATGTGCTCCCAGAGGCCTTGGAGCAGAAACGAGCCCACTGTTTCTCGGTACTGTTTCAAGCATATTGTGGGCTTGTGTTTTTCCTTCTAAATACAGCGATCGTGGAAAAGTTGTGCAGCTGTGAGCTTTGCGTGCTCTGTTAGCTCAGTCTCTTAACAAGCCTTGATCCTGGCCATTACTCACCCCACCTTCATAAGGAGTCCCTTGTCTTTGCCCAGAGATAGGTTTTGTAGTTTAGTAAAGCACCTAGCAGAGAAAAAACAGAAATGATTTCATTTGTGTCTTCAAACTTCACAACCAAGAAGCAAGTTATGTTTCTGTTGAGTCATTAAGGGAGATTTTTTTGATCTCAGTATTGTTGTACTGTAACTGGTTCATAGCTAGTCTCGATACTCCATGATCTCTTACTGTGTCGCTTAATGAGCACTGCTCTGTCATTTAATACATAGTTTTCTTTACTGCAGAAAAAGCAGCAGCAGCTAATGAAGATGAAGTGCAAAAGGCAGATGTATCATCTACGGGTCAGAGTGTCATCGACAAGGACGCACTTGGACCAATGATGCTTGAGGTGAAGATCACAAAATTCCTTTATTTAAGCCAGTTCTCTGCCCCTGTGGATGAAATGAAGTGAAAAAGTGCAGTTGGAGGTTTCTGTAAAAGAATGGTCAAACAATACAAGCCACCCTGGCAATTTAAGATTATGGCATTTAGGAGTGGGCAGCATATTTCTGTTGGGTTTGATGTTAAAACTCTATCTTTGAGGGGATGAGGGGGGAGACAGAGAAAGAGAGAATTCAGCTGCTTTATTACAGTCTTCTGTGTCTGTATGTGCGTTTTTTATTTGTGTTAAACCATGACAGATTTGGAAGAGCTACTGTACCTTACAATTAACTGACAGATGCAGTAGTGCACACATGAATAATACTTCCTTTAAAATTGTGTGTCATTGCTATACAGTTTTAATGATTTATTATTTCAGCATTTCCAGCTTTACTCTTTTCCCTCTAGAATATGTAAGGAATCTAGCAGAGCTTTTCAAAATACGTATTTCAGTTTGTTCAGTTAAGGTTACTGCCTGATTCTAGCTGTTATTTTGATATCCAGAAAGGCTGCATGGTTAAAACCTAGCTTCCAAATGCAGTAATAGTAATGTTGTGTAGGTATTTTATCTGGGATCCTGATGTCTGTCGTATGCTACTGTCTTTTTGTGCTACTGCTCTATCTGCATAAGCTCACTTGCAAATTGTTTATTCCTTTTCTGGCAGTGGGCTTTACCCATAAGGAAGAATAAATGTTGCTCCAGACAGAATAAAACAATCCCTGAATCTAGCTAAAGGAACTAACTTTGGCTGAAGCATAACTATTCCATCACTTCTGAATGTTGCAAGTAGCAAGATGCACCAGTTTATATCAGTTTTAAGTATTGATGAAAACATAGTTTTCAGTACCATGTGTGAAATAAAGGCTCCAAAGGCATACTACTAAACATAAGGAAGATTAGACAGGTTGGAGTGAAAACATTCTGCTTTGAAAAGCTGGGGTAACAAATTAATTGATTTAATTTAATATTTATTATACATGCCCACTGAATTGAATGTTGTTGTTGTTTTTGCTATCAAAGTTAAACATCCACCTCTTTCACAGCTACATTAAAACTTACCTTTAAGTTCATATTAATTTAATTGTAAGGACCTATTTTAGTCACAGGGAATATAAGGATAAGATTTTTTATTCCCAGCTTGTCTTAGATGATTAGCCACTGCAGCAAACATGACGTGTAAAATCACCAGTCTATTCCGTTATTCCATTTAGTTTTTTTTTCCTTCACGGTATGGAAGAACTGAATAGCATTGCATATTAACAACGAAAGATTGTGGAACTAAATTAATAAAGTGTGGTCCTCTTGCAACAAGAAACTTAAAAGGACTGAAAGTTGTTACAAATTTACTGTGAAAAGACTACAGATACTTTCTTTGTGTCTTTATCTCTTTAAGGAAATGCAATTAAGTTATTTCATCTTTACAAAACCCCTTTATACAACCTCTTAAAAAATCTCCTCTTTTTACATTGCCAAGTAGTAATAAAAATGGCAATGCTGATGAACACTTTCTGACTTGATTTGGTTCAGAAACGTAATTGTCTGTTTTTATTAAAGAATAAAACTGAAGAATCCTCAAACTAGCAAGTGTTTCCAGCTGAAGAAAGTGAGTAAAATTTATCATGCAGCTGCCTCTGAGGAATATTTTAACATATTTCTTGGTTAAAGCAGAAAAGTAGATATAGAGGGAGCATAAAAAATAGTCAAGAGAGAGCTGGCAAGAGCTCAGAATGAACACAGATTTATTTTCTGTTCCAATATATCATCAAAAATAATATCTGTTCTTGTTTTCTCTTTTAGAATGTTGCCCATTATTTGTTCCCCCATTGTACCAATAGCTCTGAAGAAAAGTGTGCAGGCCTTCATTATTGTTCTAGTTGTTTATTGTGGTGGAATACGTCTGGGAACAGAATTAAGAAATCATTGCAAAAGTGGAAGCTTCTAAGAGATTTAAGTGGCTTGGTGCATTAACTTGCTCAAAAGCCTTCTGCTTACCTAAAATACTATTTTATTATGGCTTTTGCCTCTGAATAGAAAGAAATGGGAGACCGGCCTATAAGGCATGTTCCTCTGCCTTTATTACTCTAAGCTCAGATGACCATTTCTGTGGTTAACCCAAGAAGCAGCTGTGAGGAAGCAGCCCAGAGCTATTCCTTGCCAAATTAAGTTGCTGTAGTAGGAAATGGTAGGGAAAACTGAAGATTATTGTGGGATGCCAGTAATGCTAATAATCTCTTGCCTGCCCTCTCTGCCTTTGAAAGTCTTCTTAGGACTGCGATAAACATCTGCTACGGCTTTGGTTTTGCAATCCCTTTGAATTGATGTAAATGTGGACTGTGGCCAAACAGAACGGTTCAGCCAAACCCACACCCTTCTGCCAGCTTTAAAAGCCCTGTGGTTCCACGGCAGGCCAGTTCGGGTGACTGATGTGGCTAGCTTTTTTTTTTTTTTTTTTTTTTTTTCTTACATTAGTTTTCGGTCAGCTCATCTCCCTGGTCTAGCTCTTTATATCCTCAGAAACCCTGCTGAGAGGTGGGAGTTGTTGTGGTGTGGAGGGGACTAAACCAAAGAGGCTGTGCTTACATTGGCTTCAGGCAGTGGTGAAATGCAGTTTAAGACAGCAATCCGTAGCAGAGATGCTGATAGAAATTAACTTGAGAGCCTCAATTATTTGAATCTTGTAAATCGTTATTAGTTAAACTAAATACTAGTCACCAGGAAAATGGCATGGATGTCCTGAAAGCACACAAGGAGAGAGCTTGCTACAGTAATGGAATTAGTGGGAGGAACCAAGAATGATCAGAAACAAAAAGAAGGCAGTGATTCAAAAAGAGAAAATAAAAAAGATAGAAAAAGAAGGAAAAGAAAGGTTGAGATTAGAATTTGTGACAATTAACAGGAGAAAAAAGACCTAGATTATCTTCATTTAAAGGCAGTCAGGAAAAGTATGTTCTTGTGCATTTATTATTATGTTCTTACGCTTTTATTATTTTGTAATTTAAAAGCAGCATGCACAGAGCATTTGGCAATCATTAGCTCAGGCACTCTGCTCTTATGCTGTGTGTCCACCACCACTCCCTGGAACAAATCTGGTACCTGATTTAGCCTAGGGAGGACTCCTGGGGGTTGCGGGGTCCCACCTCCCACACAGAGGTCCTAAGCAGGTAGTCCGGGGTTGAGGCCAGCCCCATTTTGAACGTCTCCAGGGAAGGAGATTTCACAGCTTCTTTGGGCAGCCCCTTCCCACATGTGACCACCTTCATGGTGATTTTTTTTTTTAAACGTAGATCTCCATGAAGTTTCCTGCATTGCAGCCTGTGACTGTTGTGTCTTGTCCTTCCCCTGTGAACCTCTTTTTATGCCCCTGGTAGGTGGCTGAGGAGAGAAATACCATCTCTGCTTGGCTTCCTCTTCTGCACTGTCTGGATCTGCTAACTGCTTAACAGTGCACAGCATTTTTAATATGTATCTGTAGCCTGAGTCCTTGACAACTGCCTGTTAACACCAACATGTAAGTTGTGTTGAACCCAAGTTTGGTCACATCAAAAAATGCCACGTGCCTGTATACACTTGCTGTGGCAGCTTCTCCTTGTTAAGCTGTTTTGCAGGGAGCTGAGTTCAGGCTTAGTATGGATCCATTCGCTTTTAAATCTGTTAAATCATGGGTTACCAGTTTTTCTGATTTGCCTTTCTCCCTGGAGGCACAATATAGTGGTTTCTAGTTTGAGACTGAAATGCAAACTAACAACTGTTCCAGTGATTTCCCACCACCCTTTGGAGAGAGGTGAATAAATCAGGCAAAGCTGCAAAAGTCTGCAGGGGTTAATTCTTAATTGAATGCTTAGATCAAAAGCTTTGCTGCTTTAAGTTTAAATCCTCCTTATCTGCTCATATGACATATAGTCAGAGGGATGTACTCTGAAATATTTCTAGCTTGCACAACCATGCTTGTATCTGAAGAAAAAGAAAGTTTGCATGAGAAGTTTTACTGATACTCAGATTTTTGTTTTATGCTGATCACGTAGAAGTAATGTAATATTTGGCTTAGGTTTCAGATAGCATACAGCAGGTATCTGGAAGAATCCTTTAGCCGTGTTGTCTCCGTCTCAAGAGATAATAGGGGAAAAACCGTCAGCATAATTTAAGAAATGCCTAATTTAAATACTTCCTTGCAGAAATTGCAAGTCCTTTAGAATACCGTGGGGCTGAGATGAAAAGGTGAAATTAAACTGGTGTCAAATAAGGAAATGAAAACTGCCTTGTGAGCAGGGACTAAAGCTGCAGGATCCTTGCTGCTGCGCTGCTCACTGCCTGCTCTCAGCCTTAGGGCAGGCTGGGCTGCGTTTTCCTTCCCTCGTTTGTAACCCTGAGGTTTTCACATTCCCGGCTGCATGGGGCCAAGATGCATTGCTGGGGATGCAGAGAGAGCCTTTCTTGAGGCAAATCCTATAATGTTTTCCTGGGCTCCGGGATCAGTCTCCCTGTGGTGAAAGAAGGTGTGAACAGGTTCTGTGTTTAGCAGAACTGGCTTCTAGTCCAGGTTTCCTGCCTCATGGGCAGGCAGATCGGTAGCAGCCTCTTCCCTTTCTAAAATGTATTATTATTACTATTGTTGGATTTTTATGTTTGTTTCCATCTATAGATTTCATCAGTTTGTAAGGTGTGCATCTTTCTGTGCTTTTAAACTGGTTTGATATAAGTTAAGATGTTCAATATGAATTGTGCACTTTGCTATGACAAGAATATAAGAACTGGAATGGATGCAGAACGCTTCATAAAGAACTTCTGAAGTGTGAATTTATTTATTGGATATCTTTTTGTTTCTCCCCCCCCGGCCCCCGCCGGGCCCCCCCCCCCCGCCTTTTTGTTTTTCCCCTCAGGCCCTGGATGGGTTCTTCTTTGTAGTGAACCCAGAAGGCAATGTTATGTTTGTTTCTGAGAATGTGACGCAGTACCTAAGGTACAACCAAGAAGAGCTGATGAACACAAGCATATATAGCATCCTGCATGTAGGGGACCACAATGAATTTGTCAAAATTCTGCTGCCAAAATCTTTAGGTATATATGTTTTCCTCTTACACCTTTATTTGTTTAACTTTGGTTTCATAAATCAGCATTTCCATAACTTTAGTTAAAGCCCTTCCACTGCTTATGGTTTCATAATATTCTATTTATTTTTAATGCATTATATCAGCTGTATGAATGATTTATATTTTTCTGAAAAGCATCCTCTGCTTTTCAGTCTTGCCATATTTGTTAACTGATATTTTAAATGGATCTTTAGAGTGAATCACTAAAAGACAGCATTTAGCTCTGTTAGCTGTCAGTATTCTAGGCTGGTTATTCTAAAAATGTCTAAAAAAAAGAGGGATATATTATGCAAAATTAGAAAGCTCCTGATGCTATTTTTTTTCAGTGTTTTTTGTCTTACCAATATTTTCCAATATTTACCAATTCTCTTTCAAAAAACTTTAGTTGCAGTCATTTTTGCATTCATACTAATATTGGTTTTAGCGTCATTATATTTTGGAAGCGGTGCAAAGAAAAAGAAAGTCAATACAGAACTTATTTACTCACAGAAGTTTAAAAAGTATTATGTAATTCACTTTAGCATTTTATGACTTTGTGTATAAACCCCTGAAGAATTGAAAATGTAACACTTTTAATGGCTAAGCCCCATAAATTACTGCCTTTATTGCATTTTATGACTGAAGAGGGCAAGTGAAGAGTATTTTAAATATGACCCTTCTATTTCTTTATGTGGTGTTACATTAATTTGCTCTGACTGATGTCCACTACCTATATTTGTGCATGGCAGGATTTTGTTTCCTTTTTTACTTATCTTAAGCACTGTGTTAGGGTTTAGTTTTATCCACCCAGGTCATTGTCATCCCTTCAGTCTTTCCCATTGCAGCTGGGACTGTGTGTTTCAATATATTCCCGGTTGCATTGCTTTTTGTTTTTTATAAAATGCATATGAGTTTATTTTCTTTCTATTTCTAATCTGGACACAGACTTTTATACACTGTTGCTATCTCTGTTGTATTAACCAGTTTTTAATTCAATGGACAGATTATACATACTGCCTTTTTTCTTCTAGGCACATAAGTTAACCTATCTCTATCCAGTAAGGTTTTCACTGTACTCTATCACCTTTACATAAACCAATATTTAGAATTTTACTCTGCTTTTCTACTGCTGTCATTATAAGTTGCTTAAAAAAGACACAGTGGCTGAACAAATTAGACATCAATGTTTTTAAAATATAGAATGTTACAAATTGCCTTGCTATGCGCTGGTTTGGGCTCTAATATTAAAAACAGATGGTTGTTATTAAATTAGCTTGATTTCTGATCAGTTTGCAAAGCACCTTGATTAATTTCCCATGGATAAGCTGTAGAAATGATTGCTACCAGGTTTATCTCACTATATGATCTTTGCTTTGTTCAGTGAATGGGGGATCTTGGTCCGGTGACACTCCTAGGCGTAATAGCCATACCTTTAATTGTCGGATGCTGGTAAAACCTCTTGCTGATTCTGAAGAAGGCCATGATAACCAGGAAGCACATCAGAAATATGAAACTATGCAGTGCTTTGCTGTTTCTCAACCAAATTCCTTCAAGGAGGACGGTGAAGGTAATTACCACTTTCCATTTGTGTAATTGCTTTCTCTTTCCATGCTATCTCAAATAGTTACAGGATAGCAGTTCTGGTATGGTTGATAAAATGGCCTCTGAATTCTGAAAAAAATAAAAAGGTGTAAGGTGAAAGTTTTCTCTTTTTCTATTAACTGTAGAAGTTTTCGTGTTGGATTATTAGTCTATTCACTAACATGTACCCGATTTGTTCTGTTATAATGGTTTGAGAGTAACTCCATTTACAGTAATGAGGTTTTATACCCCTGTAATTGTAAGCAGAATATCACAGACTGAGAGAAAAGTTTGAATTGGCAATCTTTTGAGTTCTCAAAATGCAAAGACAATTGTGATTCACCATTTCCTTTACCATTTTACTACTTCAGCAGGTAAGTTTCCTTAGATTGTACTTCAAGCATTCAGATAAGTAAAAATGGTTTATTATGAAGCTGCTTCCTCAGGGACAGCAAGCATTTAGGTCATGTTTAAGAAACGTGGCTTAGAAGGTACAAAGCAGTGAGTGTAGAAGAAACTTGATCTCTGTGCATGCATCGTATTCCTTTTTATTATTTATCTTTCAAGAGAGTTGAGCATATGGTATATGTATATGCAGGTGTATGCATAAAACACATGCCAATAACTGTGGGTCACAGTGGAGTCCTTGAATAATTTTTCTTCTTTGAAAGAAAACAAACACACCTCTCCTGTGATGTTTAATGTTATTGGAAATAGTGAAGATGTAAAACCATTAAGATCTATGTATCCTTTTATTGGTATGAAGTATTGCTTTTGGTCCAAAAAAGAATTAAACCATGTACTAAAAAATATTTGAATTATTTTTGGAAACAAAACCTTACTTATCTATGCAAATTAATAAAGTAACATTTTTGTTTAAGATTTGCAGTCTTGCTTGATTTGTGTTGCAAGAAGAGCACCAATGAAGGAAAGACCACTTCTTCCTTCATCAGAGAGCTTTACTACTCGCCAGGATCTACAAGGTATTGTGAAAGACTTTTTTTTTTTTTTTTAATACCTTTGTTGAGTTTTGTTTGCTTGTTTTCCCAAGGGGGAAATTGCTGTAACAACTGTTTTATCTAATCTCAGGCAAAATAACTTCACTGGACACAAGTAGCATGCGAGCAGCTATGAAACCTGGCTGGGAGGATTTGGTAAGAAGATGTATTCAGAGGTTCCATTCGCAGCATGAGGGAGAAATATCTTTTGCCAAGAGGCATCACCAGGAAGGTTAGGTTTCATATTTTTAGCACTTTCTATATTTAAACTGTTTGTCATTTGTATCTATTGGTTGTGTTCTCTTTGTTATGTCTACATGGAACACTTACAGACTACTGACAATCACTTTTTAAAGCTTATTTCCCGAACACATTGATTGGTCTCCATAGAGAGGTTTTACACCATTCTCCCTGTTCGTTTTAGCCTTCTTGTTATAACTGTGCTATATTGGAGGCTGCTTTAAATCTTGAAATTACTGCAGTTATTTTAGAAAGCAAGACCTTTGCATGTTGTCTCCCCATACGTTCATTATACAGTATTCTTCAGAATCTCAGCTTACACATTGAGTTCATTGTCCTGCATTCCGTTTCTCTGCAAGAAGAATGGACTTTAACTGTCACATTTCCTGTGAGAAACACTCTCTGTGAATTATCAAAGATGCAGCACTCATGCTATCAGGAGCCCTACATTGTTGTACCATATCTAGCAGATAAGTGTTATAGGATTCACCACAACCACTTCTACTCAGTCAAGGTTATGGAAGGTAAGCTGTAGGAAACTACTGCATTGTGAAAGGTTCCCCATGAGGTTTTTGTGGTAGTGACTGGGTGGGGATTTTTTCTTTTCATAAACCCCCGTTAGTGTTAATTCTAATAAAACAGATCCAAATTACTAAAAACTAATAACCCTTTATAAACCACTGGAAAGTACTTTCAAAATCAATTGAGAATAACCAGAACATTTCCGGTGAAGGAGCATCAGTCTTTGGTTCATATTTGTAGAACAGGATTTACAGGTGGTTGTAACGGCCATTAAACAAGTGTCATGCTGTCTGCAATACTAAATTGCAGTTGGAGTCTCAAACAATTCCACCAAATATACATACAAGCACACATACCCCTTTAATCTTGCAGTTTTCATTCAGTATTCTTTAATATGTTTTTAATGTATCCTGCCTTCATGAAACCTTCAAGTTGGGAATTTGGGGGCACAAAATTACTGTGGTATTTAATATAACAGCTTTTGGGGTATACACAAGAGGAGTGCTAAAAGCTCACAATCTTATGCTGTGATTTCAGACAGCTGAAGGAGGATAGTATGCAATTCAAGTTACAGTAGGGATTTAGAGAGAGAGCAGTTTCAGGTAAGGATCGTTCTGCAGAGGTGTGATTTAGGTGTTTCTGTTGTGGCATCCAGCCATGTGTTACTTCAGTCCTCTTCAAAGGATTCCTGACCAAATTAGCAGCTCTTACACTCAGTGCTGAGGTTTGAGTGCCTCTTCTCTCAGCTATGTGTGAACTGATAAAAATATACATGTTTGGGGGTTTTAACTGTATCATTTTGCAGCAGAGGCTTAGGATAGTCATATAAACTGTGAAGTTGGTTGAAATGAGGGGGCTCTTCTTGTGGAAGTGAAGAGAGTAAGTGATAAGAGGAGGAGGAAAAACCTGTGGAATTGCTTTGCTGCAAAGGATCCAGTACTAGAGATGAAAAATGGCTGAAATGTTTCCATCCTGTAGGATGGAGAAGAAAAACAAGGCATATCTTGGGCAGTAGCATCTTTGCATTTGACAGAGGAACCCCTTGCATTTTTTAAGTCACTTAGGTTTTTATTATGGTTTGGGAATAGAAGCAAATTAAGTAGAAGTCTCCTACATGTAATTTGGTGATACAGTGGGAAAAAATCAACATTAGCTTGACAAACAAACAACAACAACAACGACAGAAATCTTTTGAATTAACTCTATGTATAAAGTGCAGAATATATGCCAAGTTTTTATTGGCTGCAGTCAGAAAAATAGCATTTCCTCAAGAGGAATACGGAAACATTCTTGTTTGCTTAAAGAATTAGTTTGGAAAATGATTTAAGTAGAGATTTCACTTGTATCCTGTTGGCATTGAGTATTGGAATTTCCTGATGTGGTATATGCTAAAGTTAAGAGCTTTGGACCTTCTGGTGCCCAAAGGTTAAACTGAAACAATGACATACCTAACAGTGAAATTTCGCTTTGTATTGTTTCACAGTTGTAGGTTTTTGTTTTTCTTTACATTTTTACTCTGAAAACCCCTTCTGGTTGTTTAAATTGTGCTTCCTGTTTTCTCACTGCCTAAATAATACTTTAAAACCTTGCAGAACAATATATAGCAGTGGGGGGACAGGGAAGGAAAGCAATCATAACCAGTCCTGCAAGTCTAAAAATCTGGTAGCTCAGTCGTGGAGGCTGTTTAATAAAGCCACACTTGAAAAACAGTCATTTCACTATTGCAGGAAAAAATAAATAAACAAGAAAAAACAAACAAGAAAAGGCAACAAAATGAAGATCAGATGATAATATTAATTCAAAAAAAAAAAAAAAGTATACATGAAAAATAAGTGTTTATAGTGTTTTATTTCTATTTTTTCCCCTAAACAATTATATGGACATTCTGAAATGAAGTATTTGCCTCCTGCCATACCTTCAGTCCTAATGTAATAGCCTTTGGACTTTGAAAATGTTCAGGCTTGTTTCACTGATGGCAAGGTTTCAACAGTAGAATCAGTGTTTGAAGATTAGCTTTTTCCTAACATGATTTTCCATTTTAATGAAAGAAATGTTGCTGGGGGTTACAGAAGTTAAATAACTTGATTTGGTGAAGTTCAGATTTGTGCTGAAAACTTAAGGGCTGCAGAATATGTGCAGTGAAATAAGCCTGACATGCAGTCACATCTAATACTGGAGGAAGGTAGCACAGACACAGTTTTAGTTTAGGTAATTTGTTTGAGCTGTATATTTTTGTATTTGTTCTTTGAAAAGTAATAATTTGTTATTCCAGCTGTTCTTATTTCTAATTGCTTCTATGTGAAGGATTTATGTACTTTTTAAATTAAAGAATTATTGAGAGTAACTGTTATAAGATAATTTAAGCAAGCAATAACGAGTAGAAAATAGACACTAATGGAAAAAGATGATCTAGAAACCAAAGGCATTTATATTAATTATCTTGATGTAGGTGATACAGATTAAAAATGTATGAGCAACAAAAGGAGTTAGATGAGAAGTGATATGGACATCAAGGGCTTCTTGACCCACTCCTGAAATAATTTGTATTTCATAATATCTGTCCTATTATTGCTGTCACTCCTCATAAGTTTTCTTTTGATCACCCTACAACATGTGAGTTCCTTTATTTTATATGCATCATCACCTCTATTTATTTCCAAAATCATTCTTCTGTTTTTCTGAAAAATTGTGCTGTGTCTGTGGTATCAGTGCTGATGGATTTAGAACATCAGACACTGAGTGACTAAGCTATCTGTATTAGAGTTTCTCATTAATTCTGTTGTTTTGCTTGCTTGCAGTGCTGAGGCAGGGACTAGCGTTCAGTCCTGTTTATCGGTTTTCCTTGTCTGATGGCACTATAGTTTCTGCCCAAACGAAGAGCAAGCTCATCCGTTCCCAGACAACTAGTGAACCTCAGCTTGTCATCTCCCTGCACATGCTTCACAGGTAATTCTCACCAGCTCTTTCTCCCCCTGCAGAGTGTGGGTGCAACAAACGGATAAAGTTGCCAAAGCAAATAGATTGGTTTAGGCTGATGGACATTTCAGTTGACCTAGAACTGATAGCATTAAAACAAAATATTTTTTTTAATCAATGCTTACCACAGGAAAAGACTTATTTCAGTACTACAGCAGGAAAATATTTCAGTATTACAAGCAGCAGGCTGGTATTACAGTATTACAAGCATCAAGATCTTCCATTAAAATACAAAATTTTCTTTAATCTCACATTCTTAATTTCAGTATTTTAATTTCCTGTATTTTTCATAGTAGGCACAACAAAATTTTCTGGATGTAATTAAATCTCAAAAAAACTTTGGTGGATTAAATTCCTGTAGTTCATAATCGGTTAGATGTTGGGCTTGGGTCTCTAACGAATATATTATGACTATTAAAACTGCATTTTAAACAAGCTGCATATTTTAACTCTTTGTCTCTTTTCATTCCTTCTCTTTTCTGGTACACTCATACAATTCTGTGAAATGCCACCACTATCAGTTAAAATAAATAAGAAAAAAATAAAAACAAAAAGCACAGGCAATAATACGTTAAAGTCAAGGATAAGTAATCACAGACCTCAGAATTTCAATATAAAATTAGGTTATTGCATGTACCAGTACACTTGTGTCAGATTTTATTTCAAATTTTATTTGCTGATTATAATTGCAATGCTGTTTTCCTATATCCACACTATCAATTTTTTTAAAAGGAAGAAAACGTTTCTAAACATAATTAAAACTGAAACCATTTTACAGAGGTTGTATATTTGGAAAACCAAAAGCTGCCTGAAATTTGTTTAGTCTGGATTAGTGAAAATATATGATATTTCATAAAGTGCTAAATTTGAAGTTTAAAAATGCACTATTAATTAAATTAAATTAAATTAAATTAAAACTTATACTTACAAATAAAATAGACTTGCTTGTGCTTTTTTTTTTTTTTTTTTTTTTTTTTTTTTTTTTTAGCAGAGCACTGATAATATCTAAATTGTAGTAAGGTTTTAAAAATCCACCTCTCTATTTACTGTTAATGTTGTTCATCTTTGCCTTTATACCTAAGTTAACAAATACAGAGTAACAAGCTCCACTACTTTGTGTGCTTCAGTTCTTCCACTTGTCATGCTTTAGCAAAATGGGAAGCTTTATCTGCACTTATCTTGAGCAAGTAGGAATGTTTTTAATCTAATCGAAAATATATATTAGGAATGTTCCATTAGCATTTGTTTTTGGAAGTCCAGAGTTGATTTGATTTTTCTCACGACCTAATTTTTTTTCTTCCTAATTTACTTGACTATGGCTCTTTCATAGCTTTTAGCATTTGGGAATATGCCTTATTTTTCTGATTTAAGTTTTAGCACAGAAGTAAAAAGTATATTGCATCCTTCTATAAACTGATTAAAATCTACTGAGAAGTGATCTCTAGCTGCTCTCGCAAGATTTTTTTCTGTGCATATATGTCTCTTTGTTTCTTCCACCTTACAGCCTTCAGCTGTAAGATCTGAGTTTCAGCTTGTGTATGTATGGTGGTTTTCTTTTCTTTTTCTAACTGTCTGTGCAGAAGTGGATGGCTAACAGATTATTGCCATTCTGGAGTACTATCCAGTAGTTCTCTTGGCTCACGTACTTTTTTGGATCATCATCAAAATACTCTGGCAGTATAGGAATGTGACTTTTTAAACTTTCTTTTGGCTATGAGCTTGGTGGACAAATAGCCCAATCCACTCTCGTGGTGAGGCTAGCTAATGGACTTTCAAAGTTCCATTGAACAGCTGTCTACAGCTGTCTTGTAAAACACACATTTGTTGGGGTTTAAGATGTTTAAGATGAGATTGCTCTGTTATGAAAGTTAGCTCTTGCTGAATTGTAGAGGAAAGATATACATTAAAGGGAGAGAGTCTAAAATTATAACCTATCTGCATTTCTAATGACTGTCATTTAGATGAGGTCTAATTTTGTTTTTCCTCTATTCTACTGATTTGTTAATGAGCTACTGAAAAACCATACTGTTAATGCTCAGCCATGTTGGTAGTTGCATATCACTTTTGTCAAATTGTCAATTTGTTTTTAATCGTAGGTTTGTTGTGTTATTTTAAAGTGAGGTTTGGGGTTTTGCTTCTTTTTCTGTAATGTAATTGCAAGTTGGCCACTGTCATTTTAGCTAATGGGTTGTTTTTCTTTCCCTTGCCACATAGAGAGCAGAATGTCTGTGGAATGAATCAGGATTTGACTGGACAAGGAATGGGAAAGATACTGAACCCCATTAGCTCCAGCAGCCCTGCCCATCAGGCCATGTGCAGTGGGAACCCAGGTCAGGATATGACCATCAGTAGCAATATAAATTTTGCCATAAATGGCCCAAAGGAACAAATGGGCATGCCAGCAGGCAGGTTTGGTGGTTCAGGGGGAATGAACCATGTGTCAAGCATACAAGCATCCACTCCTCAGGGTAGTAACTATGCACTAAAAATGAATAGCCCCTCACAAAGCAGCCCCGGCATGAACCCAGGGCAGCCAAACTCAATGCTTTCCCCAAGGCATCGTGTGAGCCCTGGAGTGGCAGGCAGTCCTCGAATCCCACCTAGTCAGTTCTCCCCTGCAGGAAGCTTGCATTCGCCCGTGGGAGTTTGCAGCAGCACAGGAAATAGCCATAACTACACCAACAGTTCCCTGAATGCGCTTCAGGCCCTCAGTGAGGGCCATGGAGTTTCTCTAGGATCATCGTTGGCTTCACCTGACCTAAAAATGGGAAATTTACAAAATTCCCCTGTGAATATGAATCCTCCCCAGCTAAGCAAGATGGGAAGCCTGGACTCTAAAGACTGCTTTGGACTCTATGGGGAGCAATCGGAAGGTACAACTGGACAAGCAGAGAGCAGCTGCCATTCAGGAGAACAGAAGGATACCAGTGAGAGCAGCATGCCACCGGTTGTCAGTGGCGAGAGACCCGATGGACAGAATAAGCTGCATGACGGGAAAAGCCAGACAAAGCTCTTACAGTTGCTGACCACCAAATCGGATCAGATGGAGCCTTCGCCTTTGTCCAATACCATGGGAGATGTCAGCAAGGACTCCACGGGAGGGTTGCCTGGGTCTGGTTCGGCACATGGAACCTCGCTCAAGGAGAAGCATAAAATTTTGCACAGACTATTGCAGGACAGTAGTTCTCCTGTAGATTTGGCCAAGCTCACAGCAGAGGCCACAGGAAAAGAACTGAACCAGGAGGCCAGTAGCACAGCTCCTGGTTCAGAGGTGACTGTTAAACAGGAGCCAGTGAGTCCTAAGAAGAATAATAATGCACTACTTCGCTACTTGCTAGATAAAGATGATACTAAAGATATTGGTTTACCAGACATACCCCCAAAACTGGAGAGGTTGGACAGTAAGACAGACCCTTCAGGTAGCACAAAGTTGATAGCTATGAGGACGGAAAAAGAAGAGATAAGCTTTGAGCCTAATGAACAGGTAAGCGAATCTTTGTGTTGTGTGTAAATCAGATGTTCAAAGTCTATGTTCCTTCTACCTTAATTTTTTCCAGACTTCCTCTGCCAGTAATTTCTTGACATTCAAGGCTGTTGATAAGTAAACTGTTACCTGTCTTTTGAAATCTGATCTTCACTCCATTTTCCAATTTATGTTAATAAGTTGTGGTCATCTCACTGTCTAAAAGAGCAGACCAGTTGTGTGATTGACAGACCATGCCTGGGAGGAGATGGATGACACAGGGACTGAAAACTGGGCAATTTTTCCCAGCTGGTAGTCACAGTAAGAGAAAATACTGGCAATTGTTGGTTGATGCTAAATTATTGACAGCTTTTTCCACAGGCTGTTGTTGAACAGCTAGATGCACTCGTGGCCAAGCCCAGCGTAATAACTACACAGCTCCCATGCAAAGCAGGGAGCTGTTTGAAAGGGCTGGTACCACCTTCGTATTACTGGTCCTTTTGTATTACTGGTCCTTGTACTATGGTTGACCTGCAAATTAAAATCAAGGCAAATAGGCTTACCTTGTTTCTATGCCAATTTTTTGTGGTGGTGGTAGTGTGTTTTGTTTACTTAAAAAGTTTTATATTCAACCCCAATCCCTATGGATGGTTAGTTGTTCAGTGCCAGGATCTTGTCTCTCCGTATATTTCATGTTGCTTCCAGAATTTTTTAGGGTTCTGTGCAAAATTTCTTACTGCTGTGCCACCCAACATACTAATAAACTGTATGTCGTTAGGGCCTGTTCTAAAAAGTGTCATCTCATAGTCTGTGCAGACTTCACTTCCAAAAAGCACGATGTTCTCGTCACCAGGAATGCTCTCATTTCAGAGCTTTGCAGGGAAAAGTGACGCTACAGAAGCAATTTGCCTCTTCATTATTGCTGTTTTATTTATAAAATGCATAACTAGAACACCAATTTTAGTATAAAGCAATTTTTGGGGAGTTTATAACTAGCTAGAATTAATGTTCCTTAGCTTTGTCCTACACTATCAACTCTCAGTTGGTCATTAATCCCTAGGCAGTGCCCTGTGCATGAAGCCTTCGTTCTTAAATCATGATCAGATCATTCACGGTGTAAACGTTTCATGACTCTCATTTGTGGGCACATCCTTCACTTTTAAAATATTACATATTTTTAATGTGCAGAATATGTTTGGGCCTGGATATTTTTGTGAATATATTGTGGTTTTATTGTTTGTGTATATAAATACATAATTGTTAATATTTTCTATATTGCATCCTGAGGCTGAGGAGGGATATACAAAACTTTCTTAGCCCTACATCACAGGATTGGATTTTCTGGGGTGGTTTTGTTTGCTTGTTTGGTTGGTTTTGTTTGTTTTTATTTTTCCCTTGCAACAGTCTCCAATCAGTGGGCAGATCTTTCAACAATGCTCATAATCACAAAACATAAAGGCCAAACATGCCACTGCAGTGTGGACGAAGCATTGTTAAAATTGTAGTTACCCAAGCATTCTCTAAGGTTGCTTTAATTCTTCCATTTCTACAGAATTTAACAGCTATTGCCATTATGTAGGAGCAATTGTGGTTTTAAAATTCTTCCTATGCTTTAGGAGGAAACTGAGTCAAATTACAGTAATTTCTGCAGAGATTAATCCTCAAACCTGGATATAATTTAGTTGTGAATACAGCTAGTATTTTGTTGCTACCTGCAGGGGGAGGGCACAGGTTTTCAGTGAGAATTTATACTTTGCTAGGCTAGAAAAACATATCAAGAAAATCACAGCTAAACTGGCTAGAATAAGCTTTTAAGACAGTCCTCGGTGTCTGATACTGCACGAGAATGTAAAATTTAGTAGTCATCGAAAAAATTACTTCTATGTCAGTAATTGAGAAGATCGAAATCATAGCCTTCAGAAGGCTTATGCTCCAAAAATATTTTTTTTTAAAGAATTACAATCTTCTCTTTCATGATCTCTGTAGAGTAGACAAAAAATAGCTTAGCTGTGAACCCATTCATAATGGGCAGGGTTTATCCCCTCTGGAAAGTAGCTATCTACAATTTAGTTTAAGCTAGTCCTACAAGCTTCTCTTATGGCTGGTGAAAAAGTACATAAATACTTGGTGGGGCAGCATTATGTTTTCTTCATAGGCATTTGAAACAGTGAAGGTAAGCTGCTGTCTAGTGACATTTTTATTGACTACTGGTAGCCTAGACAGCTGGTTTAAATGAGCTGCCTTACTTTTTCATGACCAGGCAGGTTGTGTCTCACCCTAAATGTAAATAGGTAACTATAAAGACTAACTTTAAAGAAAGAGGCTTCAGTTTCTTCAAGTATTGCCAGCCTCAAGCATTTGAAAACTGGGTCCTCAACATTATGAACTTTTTAAAATGAATAGTCTGTTCATTTTTTATTTTTAGACTTAATGTTTCTGAGGTCGAGGGAGGGATTTGAGGGGGCTGGAGTATGGACTGTGGATGCATTGCCTTTTCTTAAAGTCTGAAGGTGGAGGTTTTCTCCCAGGAGAGAAGGGACTGGAGGTGCAGGAAGGGCCAGGAGCTTGGAGAACACGAAGCCCTGCAGGAGTCATGATGGAGTGGTGAGGGCTGGCGAGCTGGGGCTTCCCCAGTGTTGAGGCAGAGAGAAGCCAGTTCCGCAGCTGCCTTGTAAGGCTGCTGGATAATGACAGAGGGGCTTTTGTTGTTCCTGTTGGTTTTTAAATAGTGTTTTAAAACCTACTTAAAATGCAGTGAAACCTGGAGCTGAATAAACAAGAGAAATCCAACATGGAGTAGGAGAGGAAATGGTGGGGAATATAAAATAATGTAAGCATTTATCTAGCTGAAGGCCAGGCCTTTAAACAAATAACCACTTTACTCCAATTATAAAATCACTGAAAATATTTAGCATCAAAAACTCTTCAGCTTTGGAAGACGGTCTCCCACAGGAAGTGCTCATTGCCTAAATTTAGATCAAAGCTGGAACTATTTAGTACAAGACTAGAACACAGATTCTTGTGCTAAATTCTTCCATCCTCCCGTGTCCTTTTCCCTCCCCCCCTTTTTCCTCCCATATTTAAAAATTAGCTGTGTGCTTGTGTTACCTATTTTGCAGGTTTATTTAAGACTTCTCCCCGAGGAATGTTGTATTTTTAAGTAATTAGTCACTTGAATGTTCAGTTTCTCTGGAAACTGCCATGGAATGGCACTGGGATGTCCTCTGCAAGGGCCGTTCGGGGGCAAAAGAGCCATTACGTTTTCTCCTTTTACTTTTGGTGTGACTTTCTGAACAGGAAATGCTTTGAAGTGCACCACTGACCTAAAAATAGCAGCCTTCTAGGTAGTGTGTTTAAACATACACTTCTGCAGAGACCAGCAACTGACAGGAAGCCTTTCTCAAATGGCAGAGAATATTTCCAGTGCCTCTGCACCTTTTTCCCTTCCTTGGCGTGGTGATGGTTATCGAGATCTATCAGGCTGATTGTTATTCCAGTTTGGGCAGCTGTGGAGGAGAGAGGATGAGAGAGAGACCTGCTGAGGAGGCACTGGTAGGAGCAGGACTGCTGCTATCGAGGGGCTCTCCTTGCCCCTTACCTTAGCGGTGGCAATAACTGAATCTCTTTCATCTACTCCATCAAAGAAACACTTGAGAAACCTGGTTTATCTGAGGCTGCTGTTCTTTGTCAGATCTGCTGGGACTGGCTAACAGCTCAGAGGGCAGGAGAGTGAAAGCATAGGGGAGCTTCACAGAAATATCACGTACTGGACAATGTTGTGCATTGCCTTGCAAAAGAAACATTCTGTTTTGCTGTATTATTTTGTGCTGCAAAACCATTTTGTAAAATTGGGTGTGCATTTACATTCATATTTCAGATAAAGAATCCAAGATGTAGAAACTTGACATGACTTACACTCCAAGAAAGCACTTGGCATAGTATGAAATTAAATCCTTATCTCAAAACGTATTTGCCACTCATTTAGCCAGCAGACAATTTAGACAACCTGTTTGTCTGACAGGAACTTTGTAACACTGCTGTCTCCACCAGTGCTATTCCAGATATCTTCATAAGCATCTTTTTTCTTCCTAAGTCCCTTTTTCTCCCCAGATTCAGAAACTGTTCTGGTGTTCCTCACACTTCTTGTCAACACTGCAGTCCTCTTGTTTTATATGGAAACAAGAATCTTCCCGATACTAAAATATTTTCTTTACACACATCCTTATCATCCAAAAAGCTATTTCTTAATGTCCAGAATCCATCAGATTAATGATGGACATTTGTTTCTTCTTGAAATTCTATCAAAACCCTAGAATGGGGCTTTCATTTTCTGAATAGCTTCTAATTAGAGTTTTAGAAAACAGTCTCCATAAGTTAGTAGTAGATTATCCTTATAATAAAACAGGATGTCTAGCCAACTCTATGTTTACTGCAGTCAGCAGGGAGAAAGAGACTATATTGATTTCACTTCTGACTTACATTTCCCTCTTTTTAATCCTTTAATTTGTGGCCAATTTGGAGCAGAGATTAGGTTTTTGTTTATCTTTCATGGCCAAATGTTTTGCCTGTGCTGAGAAGGTAGCTAATGAGCTAATTTGAAACTATACTCACCTTATATAATCCCCAGTTTGTGTCCCCACCTAAAGTCATCCTGTTGTAAGGAAGAGGTCCAAGGTGCCTCTGTCGTGTGTGGTTGTAAGGGAAGTGTATACGTGTGTGAAGTTTGGAATAACGCCTCAGTGCAAGTCTTGGGCATTGCCCATGGTGGAAGAGAGCTCTCCAGAGTGTGCAGGATTTAAGACACATCCAGGCCTAAATCCACAGAAAGATCCCCTCTAGACTCTCACATGGCAACATTTGGAAACCAAACTTCATGCTTAGGTGTAACTGTACGTCAGTAGTGCTGAAAGAATTTTATTAATATTTGATTCCACCTCCTCTCTGTGATGGTGATAAGCACTTCAAAAGTCGCTAATTTTTCAAATAGAAAAATATTTCCAAGCACAATTTGTCTGATGTATTCTAGGACTTAGTTTCTCAGTTCTACTGAGATTGTAATAATTGTGTTGCTTAGAGTTAGTTAGCACAAGAACTTTCTTGTGCTCCTTTGCACTTTATCAGAAATATATATATATATTTTAATTCACGACAAATAATTGTTTTAGAGGGAGTTTAGGGTGTGCCTTTTATTTACATAAAGTTCAATTTAGGCCATTAGCAAAATAAATACAGTATATAAATAAAAGAAAAATCCCACAAAACTAAGTACGGATTTTAACTCTAGTTTCTGCACATATGGTGCCATCTGAGGGTGGATCTGGAAAGTCTTAGGTTAACATCACAGCTAAAACTAACTTGGAGCTTTTGTAACTGTTGAGAACCCTCATCTCATTTAAAAAAATAATTAAATAAATAATATTTGATATTGATTACGTTAAAGTAAAAAAAAAAAAGTTATTTTGTTGTTGTTGTTGTTAAAATTGTTAAAATACATCTGTTTTATTTAGCCTTTTTTTGGCACTTCCTGAGGGGAATTAAAAGCATCTTGGGGACTGCAGTTTTCTGACACGTTTGGATCAATATGTTCTTCTCTGTTTGTTATTTATTTTTTTAATGTCTGATGTTTAAAGAAATAAATGTAGTAGCCAGAATGTTTTAAAAAAAGAGACACAAAGTCCCGCATATAACCAAAGGAAAACACCCTGCAACATATAAAAACTTCCCTCACTGTTTTCTAAAATATGTTTAATGAAGGCCATATGTCTTAATTCCCCCAAAGAGTATTGAATCATCCTTTTATAATTCATGATACTCTACATCAGTCTCCTTTACTGGCTCTTGCAGGCTTCTTTTACCAGCTCTCCCAGTGCTCAAAATGCAGCTTCTGTAAACATCTCTCAACTGTCTCTTGGAGTGCCTTTTTGAATCTGCTTATCACCTGTCTGCTTAATGATTTAGGCTTCTTCTAATGACATTCAATTCCTCCTGGCTCGACCTTTTCTTTTGGTGTGCTGTGTCAACCAAACTGCTTGTGCAAGCCTGGAAGGTAGCGAGGCAGCAGAGGGATTTGTCAAGAGCAGGCAATGTCAGACCCATTTATTTTCCTTCTGCAACAGGGTAACAGGCTTTTTGGCTGAAGAGAAGCAGTGTATGCTATGTGTCTTGATTTTAGCAAAGCTTTTTGGCACTATTACACGTGGTATTCTCGTAAGCAGATCAGAGATGCATGGTCAAGATGAAACTACTGTGAGTGGGTAGGAAGCTGCCTGGAAATCCTTACACACAAAGTAGTTATTTAGGGATTCACTGTCATAATGGAGGTACTGCAGAAGTTTGGGCAGCATCTGGAGGTATTCAGTATTTTTGTTAACCCAAATGACCTGATGCTAGAATACTAGTGCACTTAGTAAGGCTACAGGTGATACTTGCTTGTTTGCAAATACTTTGGAGGACAGCTTTATCTGGAGGAATTCAACTTAGTTTGCAACTTGGAGATACGTTGGAAAATTATTCAGAGAATATTCAGGATGAACAAATCCTATGTATTACAATTAGGCAAGAATTTGTGCACAGATTAAAAATAAAGCAGGAGGGATGACAGGCTGCATGGCACTTTTTCAGGGCTGTGCCTACAGATCACAGTGAACACATGATAAATGAGAATCACTAATGTCATGTAATGAAAAAAAAAAGGGGGACTTTTCTGGAACATTCCATCAAATGTGTAAACTTTCTGCTTTACTCAGCAGTTGGAAGGCTTCCTCTTAAGTACTGTTCTGGACACTGCACTGCAACAAGAGTGAGGACCAACTGAAGGCAGGCTACAGGAGCATCAAGAAAAGTTAAGAGATCTTGAAAATAGGTTATATGATGAAGAAAAGTTGAAAAGTTGAGATTTCTTAATTTTAGCCTGAAACCCCAAAACACAAGTACAAAGCAGCTTTCAAATACAGAAAAGATTAGAAGAAAGGGGAACACAATTTGTTCTCCAGATTCAAAATACAACAGGAAGGAAGGGACTAAATTCCAGTGGGGGAGGTTTTGTGTTGATACTGAGAAAAAAAAAAAAAAAAAAAAAAACTTGAACAGTAGGGATGGCAGAGTGCTGAAAGAAATTCCCTTGGGAAGCTGTGGATTTTCTGTCACTGCCTGTCTTTAACAAGAGGTTATATCAACTTCTGTTGGGAATGGCAGACACTGATTTTCTGCCTTGAGGCTTTACATTTCTTCCAGTCCTCTTGGTTCTGTGATTTCCTACCACTTTGCCACTAACACCAGCCTCCAAATCACCCACATGCTGTTTTTTAACAGAGTAAAGTCTTCCCTCTCTGCACTATATAGCTTGATCTATAGGTGTACAAGGTCATGTGGAAGGAGTAAAGTGTAATACCATGTTTATTTGCAGCAAATCATCCAAAAAAGGTATGTAGAGATGTAACCTAGGGATATCTTAGCTACCTCTGCAGGTTAGCGGTGGCAGCAGCAGTTTAAAACAGCATTAGCACACCGCGTCTTAGCTAGGCTGAGTGCCTTGGTAGGTAGTTTGAAGGTATTTCATCTCAGGTATTTCTGTATTGCCTGGTGACTGCAGTACAAGCATGCTGTGAATAAGTGATCACGTTCATGATGTGGTGGTGAGAGAAAAAAGAACAGGAAGAATGGTATCACAGTGTGTGCATGTTTGTATTGTTGTTTCTCTGGTTCCCATCTGTTGAGTCTGTCTGCTCGCTCACCGCTTCTCTTCTATGTTTGTAGGTTTTTTAAAGAAGGTACTGATTTGGGGTTGATTTTTGTTATAAATACTGTCAAAAATGTTTCCTGTGCAACTTAGTGATAACAGACTGTACTGCTTATTTGTAACTATTACACCAAAAAGTTGGAAAAGCCTTGCCTATTTAAAGTTTTAGAATTGGACAATATATACTTGTAATAATTTCCAACTTTCAGTAAGCAAACGATTTTAATTCTGAGTGTTTATAGACAAATAGGTGGGCAAAAACATTACTGGTGAAAATCAACATTTTTGAGAAATATATGCAGGTCAATATTTTTGTTAGTATAGGATGAACTTAATCTTTTTTGCCATCTTCATTTCATGTTAAATTTTTATTGAGGGGTACGTAACTGGATTTCTCTTTTTTTCTTGCTGTAGAGAGGTTATTTTCACAGATTTTAAAAGTTGTGATCAAAATAAGTTCTTAAATCTAGTAACTAGTTGACAGCTGTTAATTTATAGAGCTTCATTGAAATGTGCATTTCTTGCCAGTTAACTTCTATACAGTTCTTCATTGTTATGGTTTTTAATGTAACAAAGAAAATACATGCAGGGAATTGTATTAGCCATGAAGCAACTTTTCCATCGTGTGCTTTTAATCAAGTCATAAAGAGACCAGAAATACGACTGTGCTGAAAGAAATATTTGCTATACCTACATAAATCCCCATCTTCATCACTGTGGGATTTCTTTCGGTGCCAAATTACATTTACTGCCTGCACTGATCATGACAAGAAGCCTCCTGGTTCCCTTTGGCGTGAGGTACGTATCATGTGGGTCTTTGTATGTACCCATGCCAAGGTGTTGAAGGGGTGCCAGCAATGCCTGCAATGCCAGGCTCTCCAAGAGCAAGATAGATGAGCCCAGGAAAGCCTGCACAGTCCCTTTTTTACAACTTAGTGAGCTTTGCACTGGGGTTCTTGGATAAAACATCTGAAGCTGGTACAGGTGAAACAGTGCGTGAGCAGGACACCGACAGCAGGCAAGCAGCAACATGTGCCATGTTTTCTTTGCTTGCAGCCAGGCAGTGAGCTGGATAACTTGGAGGAGATTCTGGATGACCTGCAGAACAGCCAGTTACCGCAGCTTTTCCCAGATAGCCGCCCAGGCGCGCCAGCAGGCTCGGTCGACAAGCAAGCCATCATCAATGACCTCATGCAGCTCACCAGTGACGGCAGCCCCGGCGCGGCTGTGGCCACGCAGAAACCAGCAATGAGGATTTCACAGAGCAGTGAGTCCGGCTTGCGCGCGTGTAGGAAAAGCTTGTGAAGCCCCAAAGCGGGGGCTGTGGTGTCTGTTCCTCCCCTGTCAAGCCAGGCGAGGAACCAAGGCAGTTTCTCATCCTTTCCTTAGTCTTGTGTGATGACCTAGCGCCATCTGCGGTCGTCTCATTTTGAAACACGTTTGGAGATTACATCTAATACACATGGTGTGCTGCAAATTGGTGCCCTTTTGAGGAGATATAACGGATGATTTCAAAATAAATTAAATGTTTCTGTCAGAATGTAATTCCCCTGCCACAGTTATGGGTGATGATGCTATTGCCGTGTTCTTGGCATCGCGAGCATCTGCATTTTGTGTTGATGTAAATTGCTCTTTTTCAGCAGTTCTTTCGGTAAAAGTGGTAAGTCAGGCTTTCCAAAGCCTGTAAGAAAATATTCTCCTAAAACCACAATATAAATAGAAAGAAATATGATTGAGACGAATGCCTAAATTTAATTTGAAATTGTGGCTTTTAATTGAGTCACTTCCAGCTGACCATGTTCCTTAACTTTATCAATTAACTTGCAAATCGGGATTGAAACGTTAGTATGCCACCATAAAATAGTGGCAAGCAAGCAAAGTAAGACTGTTATCAGCTATGAATGTTGAAGAAAATAGCATACAAGGTCACTGCTTCATTGTTTTTTCCCCTGTAGGCTAGGATGGCAGCATCTGTTCACTTCCTTAAATGTATAGTGCTGGTGTGTTTTTTGTTGCCTTTAAAAAAAAAAAAGTGTTTAGAACACATTTTTTAATAAAAATTTATTATGTGAAAGTATTTTTATTATATAATATAGTATATGATTATATGATATACTATATGATTATATGATATAGTATATGATATGAAGGTATATTTTCTTTGAATAATATGAAGAATAACACCAATTCACTTGAAATGGACTCAAATTATTTCTTAGAAATGTTTAAGTAGATATAATGTTTAAATTTACATTAAAGCCATTTCACATCCTTAAATTATTATTCATTGAAACTGAATGCAAGTATGGGAGTACTGTCAGCAGCAGCACATAAGTTAAGTCATCTGAAATTTTTAGTATATTATTTCTGAAGCAAGGTCTGTTGGTTCCTTTTGGCTTTTCAGAGTTAAGCCTTTGCTTTGGCTGGTAAGTGTTCAGTGCCAGGTTAGTTGGGATTTGAAGCAACCTTGTCCAGTGAAAGAGGTGCCCCTGTCCATGGCAGGGGGGTTGGAACCAGATAATCTTTAGAGGTCTTTTCCAACCAAAGCCATTCTGTGATATTCCTTTCTCTTATCTACATCCTTTTTAGATGGGATGTTAACTGCTCATTTCCAAAAGTTTCTCCCAGGAAAGTGTTAACATCTTCATTGCTAGACAAAGAATTTTAGATGACTCAGTGTGTAATTTATATATATATATATACACATATATGTATATATATGTATATTTATATTTAGGTATCGTGTAGTAAGATTTATGACCAATGATGGTCTTTTTTCATGTTGTTATCAGTCTTTATTACCACAATGTAAAAGAACTGTTTTGCCATCCTACTTTTGTCAGGGGGTTTGCTGGGCTAAATCTTTAAGTTTTGTCAAGTTGTTTAGATGATGCATAGTACCAAAAGATTTAATGTGCAGTACTATCAAATAGGATATTGGTTTTAATTGTTTTCCATTTTGTCTTATGGACACAGTATTATTGACTCTTTATCTGTGTATCACATAGCACAAAGGAACTTTGGAATCATTTTCACATCTTTGGCTTTACATCTGCTTTCAAAGCTACTGACAATACAGTAACAGTATGATTATAAATGAAAACATCTTGGTGGTTAGCAGCAGTTTTTAAAAAAGAAGCATCCTGTTTCCCATGTAAATTAAAATCCTTAAATGTTTCCCCTAGCTTCCATAGTCTTATGTCTGTTCCTAATTCTCCTAGGAATTTTCTGCCTTGTCTTCAGTAGAAGAGTGTACACAAAACAGGTGCATAGAAATAGTGAGCGGCTTTTTGTATGCTCACAGAAAAGCGATGTAGAATGAATGTCAAATCATATACAATTTCACTCTCTTTTTTTTTTTTTTTTTTTTTTCTTTCCCAAGAAATAACTAGCTTTCATTTTGTAAAGGTTTTAGATGAAAATACTTTAAATACTTTGACCTGTTAAAAATATTTCTTTAATTGTAGAAAGCTGTTAGATTTGCCAGATTCTTAGAGTTTGCTGCCTGGGGGACAGAGTGCCTCCTTCAGTCCTATCCTGACCAACAGTAGAGCACCCATCACGTCTCATCATCCATGTTGTTATTTTGTGCTGCACTTCCAGCTTTCCTTTTTGTAGTGTCAGTGATTGCTTTCAAAGCTACCCCTATTACAATAAGTTACTCATCTATATGATTTTTCAAACTACTGGGGAAAACTGTTCTGAAACTATCAATAGTGATAAGCTTTAGATAAATCCAAGACTTTAGTGTGCCCCTAAACTTGGGAAAATCATTTTTGTCTCCTAAGTAACTTTTGTTTGCCTGTCTGAACAGACGTTGAAGACAAAATTTGATCTCATGGTTAGGAATTAGGTGTATGTGATGTAATTTATTCCTTCTACATACATACAAGCAAATTCACCTAACAGAAAATTAATATATGTAGAGAAAATTCCTATAATCTGGTTTCACAGAATAAGAAAAAAAACAGAGACCTTTGTAAAAAAATATTTCCATACTTATAAACAAGATTAATAAACCTTGTCTAAGTTCTCAAATTCAGAAGTATCACTACTACTTTGATCTAAAATAAGAAAGAAGTTCTTTGAATCCTTTCTAATGTGGTGAACTTAAAAATGCAGAAGTCGCCTGTTCAATCAGAAACTCTTCTGGTGGAAACTATCATAATTTATTGCAAATAACAATTTTACAAAAATGGTTAATGTGTGTATATGTATTTTTTTATATATAAATGGAAATGGAGTCATATAGGCACAGGGTCAGTATTTATCTGACGTTTGAGAACTGCTTGTGAACATAGGAGACAGTTTCATGTATTTGAACATTTTCCAAAGACCAGCTGAAACAGATGTTTGCCAATCAAGTTCTGAAGTTCATTTTTCTAAGACAGTCTTCAGTTTTCTTTACAGAGACTGATTTTAAGAGCACATAACATCTCAACAGAAGAAAATTGTTATATAAAGATGACAGTGATCATCAAGCATAGTTCTGTTTACCAGAACATTATGGTGTTATAGATCTAAATCCGGACCATTTATTCTTCGTTGCTGAATCATGGAAGTATTTATTTCTATTAATGACAAAAATATATTTTAAAAATTGGAATGAGATGTAGAAACAGTGCTACAGGATCCGATATATACTCAATCTGTCTTTAATTTTGGTAACTTCTTCAAGGACACAGCTTATGCTAGGTAACTTTCAAGACTGAGATAATTCCTTACAATCTGCCTCAGGCAACTGTACACAGTTACAGTTCTACTAGATATGAGATTAAATGGCAGTAGTATGCACATCACACAGTGGTATGTTTTCTTGCAGTGTCTCTCCTGTAAGTTAAATTGCATCATTTAAGTTTTTTAAAACATATGTCATAGCTGTTTCAGTGTCAGAAAGTTCCATTTTGAAAGTTACATGAAAATGTCAAGAAGGGATGTTTCTCAGACTGATATAGAATGGAGCATTAAATAAATAGCTCAGCCCAAGAGCTTAAAGTGTGTTTGGGTTCCTTTTTTTTTTTTTTTTTTTTTTTTTTTTTTTTTAACGAGTGAAGTTTACATTCTTGTAACTTTGCTTTTTGTTTGCTCCTCCTGTCTAGCTTTTAATAACCCACGAGCAGGGCAACTGGGCAGGTTATTACCAAACCAGAATTTACCACTTGACATCACACTGCAGAACCCAACAGGTGCAGGAGCTTTCCCACCCATAAGGACGAGTAGCCCATATTCAGTAATACCTCAGCCGGGACTGATGGGCAGGAATGAAGGGATGATAGCAAGTCAAGGAACTTTAGGAAACAGTAGCACAGGTAAGAAGTGTTTCCCTTTGTTTTCATGTGCTTGATTAACAGACTATGTCACAAGTAACTTAATGTTGGGGTTATTAACAAGTACAGAACATTTGTGTACAAACAATATGGAAAAAAAATTAGTGTAGTGTGCTGTTACTTATTGGCATATCTACTTTGAACTTTCTGCATATTTTTAGGCATGCTCTTTTTGCACTACTTTTCACTTCCCTTAATATTTCTAGATGCACACACTGTATTGGCAGTTAGAGTCTGTTCACACCAATGTTCCAGATTCAGCTGAGGCTTAGGTAAAAATCAAATCTTTCTGCCTCAAGAAAGTAAATAAATGAAGTATTCCAGTTCTTTGTGCAGGTCCTTCAAAAACAAAATTGTGGACACTACTGTTGCCTTTATGATGTGCATCTCTACAGACCCTGCTGTTGCCCTCAGTTATCCTTTACTTAGTAGCCTTAATTCTCATTGTGACTGAAAGAAAATCTAATGCTTTCATCATTTGCTGAAACATAAACTTTTCAGGAACCATCAGATCTTGTAACGGTATTACCCCTTGTCCTGGATTGTGTCTGGTCTGCAGTGCATTGATTTCTTCATGTTGTCTTAATAATCTATGAAGATACTGGAGGGGGTTTCATAGGAAAAGTCTGAATGGTTGACTTATTTCAACTAGTACATAGTCCAAGACTGTTCAAGTGTGAAACAACTGCTAAGAAAGCTGAATAAATTAAGTCCTTTCAGCTAGCTACTCACTCCCAAAATTTTACATTTAGTTTGCACCAATGTTAAAAAAGAAAGATGTACTGACAGACTCTGAAATATCTTATTTGAGTAGTTTAGAGGTCAACTTGCAGTCTTTCAAGTGCCCTATTACTTTCATCTTCTGTGTACATACTTGAGGATGTTATTCATCTTATGTATACAAGTTAGCAAGTATTATCTGTGTTCCTGCCATTTGCTCTAGAGCACCACATATTTCAGCTGATAGAAAATGTACACAAACAGAACAAACCTGAGGATGTAATGTTGAAGCATATTTTGCACAGCGGATGAAACAATTACCCTCTTCAGAGGGTTTTTCTCCTTGGTTATATATTGAATAATTGAACTAATGAATAACAATTATTTGGCTGGCTTTTAGCATTCATTTAAGGATGTTGCAAAATGCAACTGGAGAGAGCCAATCTGAAATTCACGTTCTATCTGCTCTCTAGACTGTATAAAATCAAAACGCATAAATGGTATGAATACATGTCTGTGGGTGTGTGCATTGTTTTATGGTTTTTTACATGTGTGTTTGTTTGTTGGTTGTTTGTTTTAATACTGTCAGAGTGTAGTACTGTGTATATTCCGAATGTAAATAAACTGTATCAGTTGTTTACAGTAGATGTAGGAGGACTTCCCCTAAAATAACGGTAATGAACTTCAGCATCTATCGGAAAGTTCCTGTGAGTAATTTCCCTGCACTGTATATTGGTTCAAGATTATCTTGGGTAAGCCTTGAAGCTAAATAGGCTGTAGGCTATGAATGAAAGGACTTACCAAAAGATGTTTGCAGAATACGAATTTAAATGTAATCCTTCTAACTTGTAAGCATGTGTAGTGATAACATGTTGGTACTCAAGTCTTCATTCTCACTTAGCACTTGGAAAGTAAAGCACTGACACACACATCAGCAAACGTGATTCATTTCCTGAGGAAGGAAGTTAGGGCTATCCACACACCCTCAGCACCTGTTGCAGACTACACGTGGGAACACTTACTTTCAACAATGTTTCAGAAATGATAAAAGGATCTTCCTCATGCAAAATGTATAATAATCTCCACTCCCTTGACTAAGCAGTGTAAGGCATCATTCTGTAGCCTTGCACATCTGGACAAGCAGTTGTGATACAATGTGCTTTGAGTGAAACTGCTGCATTTTCATCTCTAAAAATTCAGCTCATCAGCCAATTGCAATGCTAAAGCTGCTCTGAGTCATGTTCCCGCACCTGAATCTGTCTGGCTTTTGTGCAGGAATGATCAGCGGCAATGCCCCACGACCTGCCATGACATCTGGAGACTGGGGAAGCCAGGCTTCTGCTGTGAGGGTAACTTGTGCACCCACCGCTAGTGCCATTAACAGGCCGGTGCAAGCAGGCATGATCCGCAACCCCACAGCCAGCATCCCCTTGAGACCCAGCAACCAGCCTGGCCCAAGGCAGATGCTTCCATCTCAGGTCATGAATATGGGTAAGTCTGCATGTATGTGGAGTTTGTGGAGTTGGGACTTTTTGCATGCACTGCATTGTCAAAGACAAAGCAGAAAAAAAGAAAAAAAAAGTCTCACTTCAATTATAGATTTGATGAGAACTCTATTCCACAGTGAAAGCTTCCTGTGGGACTAGGAAGGAAGGTATGTAAAATGTTAATTTTAATGCATGTGTTGATAGGAACAGTTCCTGATACACTTGAACTCCATAGTGGTATGTATTTCCTAAGAAAGAGGATATGAAGTTGCTCTTGCTCATTAAAGACTGTGGATTTTTTAAAGAGGAAATGTTGTGAATATTGTCATTGTACTTGACCAGTTCCAAAGCAAGTACATTCCTGTTATGATACTGACTTTATATACTGTCTTTATTTAATAATTTTCTTACTTTTTTTTTTTTTTGCATCTGTGATGTCATGTTTGCTGTTTTATGGTTTTGAATCCTTTCACAGTTCTTAACTTGTTCTAATTTTAAAAGTGAGATTTAACCCCACAAAAATCACAATGCTTTTAAGTGTAATGTTACTAAACTCTTAATGATTTTGATGTTTTTTATTGTAACATAGATAATTCAATGGAAAGGATTAACATGAAAGTAGAAAAAAAATATATTATTATTTTTCCTTGGTTAGGGCCATCTGAATTGGAGATGAACATAGGAGGACCTCAGTACAGCCAACAACAGGCCCCTCCAAATCAGACCGCACCATGGCCAGACAGCATCTTGCCTATAGACCAGGCAACTTTTGGTGGTCAGAACAGGTAAGTTTAGTGATGCGTCAAAACATGGAGAGATATTACAGGCCTGTATATATGCCTCATGGAAGTAAAGTCCTATGTAAAATACCAAATGCATATCAATTTAACGGTTGTAGTATTTTATGCTCATGATATGTATATGTGTTCCAGTAACACAAATGCTCTCTTTGCCATTTAATGTGTTGGAGGAATTGAAAGTTCTGTATAACAGTGAATGCTGCCAGTGCTACAGGTAGTTTCATCATTTTCACGTCTCATACATGAATATGGGCATGATTCTGTCTAGTCTGGGTAGTGTTCTTGTTAACAGCGCATAGTGCTGTTAAGTACATAGAAAGTATTTAAAACTCAGTGTGGAAAAATGCCAGAGCTTTGTATTTACAACATAGCTGTCTTTTCCTGCTTCGGGGTAGCATTTCTAGTAGTGCAGGACTTCATCAGCATCTCTCTTATTTGGGGTTTTTTAATTGACCTAAATTCTGTAAAAGGTGAGGGAAGAAAAATGAAGTGAAATGGAGGCTGTCTCTTCTATGACGTTACTTCTTTCTCAGGTAACCAGAATCACCACTGTTTAATCACAGTTTATTTAAGCCTACATGTAAAATGCTAACTTTATTTATTATTACACCTTTTAAATAATGTCACACCTATGAGAAGCAGTGTATGCTTGTCTAAAAAGACCCATATGTCTTCAAAACATTTGCCACTTAAATTAGAGAGATACATACTATATATGTGATACAAAACGGACAGACAAATAAAGAAGAAATGTTGAGATGTTTTGAATCTGTGAGTTGGGCTATCTTTTCCAGTATCAGATAGGAGTGCTGAAAAGGAAATGAGGAGGAAGCAGCTGAGGAAAAAGTTTGTTTGAAGGAAGTTTAATCTTCTGACTACGTTATCTTAATTATCTTTCCAAAAGGATGTTCTAAAATATTATACATAAAGTTAACTATGTTGCATGTTTATTCTCTGTTACTTTTCTATTTTTTTTTCCAATTTTTCAAAATGTTTCGTGCTAATTTTCCCTCTGGTAGGGTGTCCATATGCCAAAAGCACTGTTGACATAACTTACTTTTATAATAATACCCTAAGATAAAATACAGGACCACATATTGTGATCAGCAAGTGTGGCGGTTTTACCCTGCTGGGCTGCCGAGCTCCACCACAACCAGTCTCTCACTCCCCCTTCTCAAAGGGAAAGGGGGAGAAAATAAAATGTAAAAGTCTCAAGAGTTGTGATAAGGAGATCACTCAACAATTACTCTGAGGGCAAAACAGACTCAGCACAGGAAAATTAATAAAATTTATGACGTATTACTTACAACAAGCTACAGCAGTGATAAAAAACAAACAAACAACAACAACAACAAAAAAAAACTACAAAGACCTTCCCCCCATCCACCCTCTTCCACCTCCTCCCCCCAAGCATTAATTGTATATGGGCTTCCCACAGGCAGCAGCTCTTCAAGAACTGCTCGCATATGGCTCTGTACCACAGGGTCCATCCCCCAGGAGCAAACTGCTCCAGCACGGGTGCCCCATGGGTGGCAGGTCCCTCCAGACCCCCTGCTCCTGCGTGGACTCCTCTCCACGGGCTGCAGTGTGGAGATCTGCTCCATGTAGGACCCATGGGCTGCAGGGGGATAGCCTGCTCCACCAGGGACCTCTCCACAGGCTGCAGGGGAACTGCTGCTACCTGCCTGGAGCACCTCCTGCCCTCCTGCTGTACTGGCCTTGGGGGCTGCAGGGCTGCTTCTCTCCCCCCTCTCCCAGCTGCTGTTGCACAGCAGGTTTTGTTTGTTTGTTTTTGGTGCTTTTTTCCTTAAATCTGCTCTCCCAGAGGGTCACACAGTGTCACTCCCTGTCTTGGTTCTGGCCAGCAGCATGTCTCTTGGAGTCGGCTTTTGGAGCTGGCTCTGATCTGACATGGGCAGCAGCTGGGTTCTGCTCACAGAATCCACCCCTGCCGCACCTCCACTACCAAAACCTTGCCATATAAACCTAGTACAACAAGACAGGCAGGTAATTCTTCAGTTTTGTTGCTTCTGCATTGCTTGTAATTTCATGATAGTTAGAGTTGGTGGGAAGAAAAAAAACCCATTGTACTGCATCTGATAGCCCCCAGGTAGAGGTGATGAATTGTTTGGTGCTTCTTATTGGATTAATGCCTGGTATCTAATTGTTTCCTTGAGTATTATATAATGTAACTTGTTACAAAGTCAAAATGTGAGTTGTTTAGACAAAAATTAAACATTATCATTCTGGTATATAAAAGGAATTGAAAAGAAAGAAGAAAAAGTAATTGTCATTGGTTAATATACAAAACTTGACAAATGCTTTAAACACTTTCTTATTATATTTATTCATGCCCATTTACAGTTTTGGGAAGTTATTGTGTTTGTTTGTTTGTTTGTTGTTTTGTTTTGTTTTGCTAGCCCCATTAATTGTCTGTGTTTCCAGATCATATTTATAAATCATCTTTAAAATTTCCAAGCAATTTGACTGAAGAATCATTTTTGCTCTTCCACCAATTTATAATGCTGTCTGTGAGAGTATTCCATACATCTGTATATACATTCTATTCTCTTTTATATATCACAGAATCACAGAATTTCTAGGTTGGAAGAGACCTCAAGATCATCGAGTCCAACCTCTGACCTAACACTAACAGTCCCCACTAAACCATATCCCTAAGCTCTACATCTAAACGTCTTTTAAAGACCTCCAGGGATGGGGACTCCACCACTTCCCTGGGCAGCCCGTTCCAATGTCTAACAACCCTTTCGGTAAAGAAGTTCTTCCTAAGATCCAACCTAAAATTCCCCTGGCGCAACTTAAGCCCATTCCCCCTCGTCCTGTCACCAGGCACGTGGGAGAACAGACCAACCGCCACCTCGCTACAGCCTCCCTTGAGGTACCTGTAGAGAGCGATAAGGTCACCCCTGAGCCTCCTTTTCTCCAGGCTGAACAATCCCAGCTCCCTCAGCCGCTCCTCGTAGGACTTGTTCTCTCAGAACAATCTGAGACAGATTAACAATTTTGCAGTGTCTTAAAGGTACATCATATATATACATACTTATATTTTTCTGTCTTGGATCTAGTTAAAAATAATATAATTTTATTAGTTTTCTTGTTTGCTGTCTTTTGAGTTTTTTTAGGTGTATAGCCTAATGATGCATCTCCTCCCTTCTGCTGAGCTTTGGCATAGAGATTTTACTTCCATGGCAACCATATATTTCATTATGGAAACTAACTACACAAACATGTTTTTTTATTTTTCCAAACAGGCATATAGAAAGGGTTCACATATAGAGCTTTTTCCTCCCTCCATGTGTGACAGCTTTTGTTTTCCCCGAGTAATTATCTGGAAAGGAATTCTACCATGATGTGCACATAGTAGCTGCCCTTGCTTGCAGAATACTTTGCTCTGTATTTTCTCTTGTAGTCTTGTAGCATTGTATGTGAAGTAGGGCTAGTGTGTGAACTGTGCAAAACAAAAACATGTCATTTGGCTGCTGATAAGGTGTCACTTCAGATTTAGCTTATTTCTTGGTAAGTTTTGTCCTTCGGGTTTGGAATAAACCTTTATTCTGCCTTTTGCAAGTGAGCGTGCTTTGCATACAAATTCAGGGGTGAGATATGCAGCATTATTAGGGCAGCACACTCAGCCTGGCAGTATCCAAATTCTTGCTGACGCTTTTGTGAGGCATATAACCAAGTACATAAACTGGTACCCAAGTGTACAATTCCATCAGATGTGCTGAGTTGATAAAATGTTTTGCTGCAAACCAAAAGGGGAATGTCCTTTTCTTCCTGCTCTTTCCTGCTTCTGGATAGCTCTTCCAGATGTTTGGCCTGTGTGAGCTCAGGCAGTCCTTGGACCCCAATATAACCCCTTCAGCTTGCTTAGTTTACCAGACAACCAGTTAAGAGTATCTATGGAAATGAATGCTTTCTCTACTTGTGACAGTATACTTAATTTAGCATTTACAATTCAAAGGTACAGTTAGCTTTAAAAAAAAACTGCTTAACCTGTGTTCAATGAATATGTTCTATACTGACTTCCATGCTGATATGCTCCTCTGTAATATGAAATCAGTACTCAGGCATGTCTTTGGTATATTTGCTTGCTTGTCAGATACACAGTGCTTGAAGGGTCTTGACAGGCATTAATCATGCTATTTAACTATTTCTTTGGGAAGCATAACTTTCATCCAGAATAGGTTTCTAAACAAAATTGACAGCTATTAAAGTAATTTCTGTCTCCACTTGTTAGTTCAATTCGACTACTAATCCTCTGGTATTATTTCTTGCTTTCCAACAGCTGTTTACCATCGCTGTATTCATGTTTTCACAGGCAACCGTTTGGCAGCTCACCAGATGATCTCTTGTGTAATCATCCTTCATCAGAGTCACCAACTGATGAGGGTGCTCTCCTGGATCAGCTTTATATGGCACTAAGGAATTTTGATGGTTTAGAAGAAATCGACAGGGCTCTAGGAATACCAGAACTGGTTAGCCAGGTATAGTGGACATTACATTGTGTATATTAGGTATTGTGGTTAAAGGACATGTTGTCAAAGTGGAGGTTAAATGTGTGTTGAAGAAGAGAATAATAATACACTTCTTACAAGCTAAGATGGAGTTATGTATTTTAGTTGGACTCATTCTAACAGCTTGATGTCACCTGAAAATCTTGCTTCGGCCCCAGCTTTATACTTCCTTCCCTGCCACCCTCGCCTAGCTCTGCTTCTTCTGACTTTTGCTGAGCCAGTTCGCTTTATACAACTAAACTGATCAAAACTGAAAAATGAACAGGCTTCTCCTTATCTGGTGATGAGAGGAACAACTTTGTGTGGGAGAAAGGTAAGATCTTGGCCAGAAATAGGGCATAGGAAAGAAGAAAAAAAGATTATGTAGACCTAGGAACAGAGGAGCAAGATTTTGTACAAGACCTATGTATTATGGTGGCAGCAAGCTCTCAGATAAGTAAAACTGTAATTTCACCCACAGTTCTTTGTTGACTAATGAGATGAAGAATGAGTTTCATTCCAAGCACTTAAAACTACATTTTATTTTATTTTTAACAGGAACATGTTTTCTATATTTAGCAGCATTAATTTGTTTGATTTTTTTTTTTTACCACCGTTCTTTTTTATTAGTTTTCCTTTGGTTCTGGTCCATGTCAGTCCTTTATGGTGCAAAAATATATTTTAAAAAAAAATAAAAAATGTTTTGGAGAAAAGCTAGTGTTTTATGTTTCTGACATCAGAATTGCATTTCCAAAACAGCCATATGCACCTATATGATGATTTAATATTCTCAGACAAGCCTAGAATACTCATTTCATTTCCTGGCACTCATCAGCATCCTGGGATAACTTCTGAACTAGCCCTGCATTTTAGATGCTACTTTTATCTCTTCACATCCATGCACCATCTGTAACTATGAAATAGGGCCAATGAAATACTGGACATGTGAAAACTATACCCAAGACTATTTGGTACAACACAAAGCTCAGTTAAATGTTATGATGGAGATACAATTTATTTGTGAACTTCAGTTTTGCAGCGTGAAACTTCTGTGCACTATTATATAGCTTTTGGAATACCATCCCCCAATTAATAATGTTTTATTTCAAACCTAGTGTTAAATATATTTCTACTTAATTAATATCTCAGTGGGAACATTTAAAGAGTTTTGCAGATAAGAGAACTGTCACATTTTAGAACATGTTCTAAAAATACCCATCAAACATTTTACAGGAGCTTAAATTCTTTCTTTCATGAGGGCACTGAAATTTAGATTAAATTGATTTCCAAGGTCAGTGTGGAATAAGCTATAAAGCTATTCTGGCTAGAGCAAATATTAGGAGGCATCTAGAATAGAGTTTAGAATTGTGTTAGCTTTTTTATGCTAACAATAATCAGTTTGTGCAAAAGTGCCCTGAAAGAATTAGGCACTTTATTCACATTAGCTTCTGTGATGGTTTTAGGCATCTTTACTTCAAATCATTATTTTGTTTAAAGAAACTGATAAAAATTTACTTTCGTATCCTGATTCAGTTTTAATGTCTTTGAATTTGTCTCTGATTCAATGGCAAAAATATCCTGGCAAAACTTTATTTATAGATTTTATTACAGAATTTGTCATTTCGGGTTTGTATTCATTTAACAGAATGATTAAAAGGCTATGTTAAGAACGTGACAAAGAATGTGGGTCTTTGGGGGGGGGAAGGGAAGGGGAATTTGTCTTCATGAATGTTTTA
Source organism: Nettapus auritus (assembly GCA_011076525.1). NCBI lineage: Eukaryota > Metazoa > Chordata > Aves > Anseriformes > Anatidae > Nettapus > Nettapus auritus. Next base: position 123,849,708 of record CM021766.1, on the reverse strand, counting down.
TTGCTCCAAAATACAATTGTGCTTATTTTTATTTTTTTTTTAAGAGTAAAGAAATTTAATAATATAAAGAAAAGTAATAGAGAAAATTTACATCATTTGCTATGTAAAATGTTCATATTCTGAAATTATGTTTTTGCAGGGTAGCAGTAGTATCATATAATCCTATGAAAAACCATGTCCCACCAACCACTCGTATTGTTCCTCTATGTCTGCAGAGCCAGGCTGTCGATCCAGAGACTTTCCCTGGCCAGGAGTCAAGCATCCTGATGGAGCAGAAGGCTCCGGTTTTCTCCCAGCAGTATGCGGCTCAGGCTCAGATGGCACAGGGCAGCTACGCACCCATGCAGGACCCCAGCTTCCACCCCATGGGGCAGCGCCCCAGCTATGCTGCCCTGCGCATGCAGCCCCGTCCCGGCCTCCGTCCTGCCAGCATCGTCCAGAGCCAGCCCAACCAGCTGCGGCTCCAGCTACAACACAGGCTCCAGGCACAGCAGGTACATCGCCACCCCAGCATGGCTAAATGTGGGTGAGGGCACCTTGCTTGGGTCACACATGTTGACCATCAGCTTGCAGAAAAGTCGAAGTGTGTAATCCTTCAGTAGAGTCAAATTCCACTTTTAAACTAAAAATACTAGCCATAATGAGGTTTGATGAGGCAGTACCTTTCACAGTATCTTTTTTGATCTTTTTTGCCACTTTTCTTTACTCTGTTTATAATATTGACCAAGGCTGTGCCCAGAATTTAAGCCTGTCTGACACTAATTCTTTGAGCAAGGCTACAGTGAAGCCTTTTGTTGCATAGGTCTTTCTCTGTTTATTATATCTTGACTCTTCCAGTAATCTACATTCATTATCTATTGCATCCTACATTGGTAAGATTTTACATATGTTCTTTGTTTTTATCATTCTCTTTTTTTTTTTTTTTTTTTTTTTTTTTGCTTGATCTACTTTTGAGGATCATTCTTGTTTCATTTTTTAATATATAGGTTTGTAATGTTATAAAAAGTGGAACTAATCCACTAATGCTTTTAGTGGAAGACAAAAAATCATCGGTGCTCTTCAATTTTGAAGTTCCACCTGCTAAGAGCCCATGAACAAGCAATTCCAAAATGTCGTAAGTCAAGCACGTGGGACAAAAAGTCAGCTTGACTGAGCAGGGATCTTCTAGAGCTTAGGTGGAAAAACAAAGTCTGGAATTTGCTGCTCCACCTGGATGCATATGTCTATGGGGCCCAATGAAATTCATCCCAGAGTACAAAGAGAGCTGGCTGATGTCATCATGAGACCTCTCTCAAGTATTTTTCAATGGTCTTGAGAATCCAGAGATATCCCAGTTGACTGGAAGCTGGCAAATGTTCTAATTTTCTGGAAGGGCAAGAAAGAAGACTCTGGTAATTATAAGCCTGATAGTCTCACTTCAGTGTCACTTCAGTGCCTGGTAAACTTATGGAGAAAAATATTCTAGGAATTATTGGAAAACACCTGAAAGACAATGCAGTCACTGTTCATAACCAACACAAGTATATAAGGGGAAGTCCTTCTTAATGAACTTAATTTTCACTTATGACAAAGTCACCCATTTAGTTGACCAAGGGAAGCCAACTGATGTAATCTTTTTGGATTTCAGTAAAGCTTTTGATACTGTTTCTCACAGTATACTTCTGGACAAAATGTCCAGCATATAACTAGACGAAAACATAATACAATTGGTGAAAAATTGGCTGATGGGTCAGGCTCAAAGTCTTACTATAAAGGGGGTTACATCAGGCTGGTGAGAGAGTGAGCTTCCAAAGGAAGGCTACAAAAATGGTGAAGGCTTTAGACAGAAAGATGTGTGAGGAGCAGCTGGTCCCTTGGTTTGCTCAGCCCAGAGCAGAGCAGGCTGAGGGGAGGCCTCATGGCAGCCTGCAGCTCCCTCATGAGGGGGGCAGAGGGGCAGGCGCTGAGCTCTGCTCTCTGGAGAGTGACAGAACCCAAGGGAATGGCATGGAGCTTGGACAGGGGAGGGTCAGGATGGGTGCTAGGGAAAGGTTATTCACTGAGAGTGTGGTCAGGCACTGAGACAGGCTCCCCAGGGAAGTGGTGACGGCACCGAGCCTGCCGGTGTTCAAGAAGCGTTTGGACAATGCTCTCGGATACATGGTCCAGTTTTTGGGTGCTCCTGTGTGGAGCCAGGAGTTGGACTCGATGATCCTTGTGGGACCTTTCCAATTCGGGATATTCTGTGGTTCTATGATTTCTGCTCTAAACATAAGGATAAGGTCTAATTTGGAGTCTAATCTCAACAGCCCAGTCCCATACTGAAAAAGGGTAGGAGTCATAAAGACAGTGTTTGGAAAATGGCTTAGTGTTTGTGTTGTTATTTGTGTATCATGTATTGCCTCATTCTGAAGTAGGATTCTATGAATGACAGCAGGACCAGCAGAAAAACTAGTTCCTGCTTGTATCTGTACAGCTAGGTCCTCAAACATGAAAGGTGTTTATGCTTCTTTATATTAAATTTCCCTTTTCTTTTCTTCCTTCTAAGAACTCTGTCTTTTTTTTTTTTTTTTTTTTTTTTTTTTTTTTTTTTTTAATCTCTTTAGAATCGGCAGCCACTGATAAATCAGATCAGTAGTGTCTCCAACATGAATCTGTCATTGAGACCTGGAGTGCCAACACAGGTGAGGAACACAGTACGTTTTTTTTTATAAAAAAAACAACAACAACAACAACAAAAAACTATTTTCCTGTTTCTCCCTCAAATTAGTCTAAACTACATTAGTAATGTGATATTGTTAAAGCATATAACAAATTTTAAAGCTTGAATACTAATAATGCAGTCTAAATGATAAGTATTTTGCTGTTTTGTTTCTGAGTCTCATATTTACATAAGGTGGGTAGATGTTTACTAGAAATAGATACAAATGCATTTTTAACCAGGCTTCTTATTTACTAAAGATTTTTTTAGTAGCTCATACATTTTTTTTAAATGAGTTACTCTGTTTGCCATTACAAATTGCTGCAACATTAAATGCTGTTATTATTTCTGTTAGTGACACTTCCACTGTTGGAAATTTTTCCCAGCAGAATTATTAACAGGATTCTTTTCCCCCATGTAATGTTATTAACAGGATTCTTTTTCCCCATGTAATGTTATTGTTAGGTGTGTGGTGGGGAAGAAAAAAAAAAGCTGGGATCTTCCTGATTGCTCCAGTGGCAATGGCTCTGCAGGTCAGGTTGCCTTTGCAGGTGTTATTGATAGGTGGTGGTGGTTTTCCCTCCAGGGCCCCATCAATGCACAGATGCTGGCACAGAGGCAGCGGGAGATCCTGAGCCAGCACTTGCGGCAGCGGCAGATGCAGCAACAGCAGCAGCAGCAGGTGCAGCAGCGGACACTGATGATGCGAGGGCAGGGCTTGAGCATGACCCCGAGCATGGTGGCCGCCGGTGGCATACCAGCAACCATGAGCAATCCGCGGATCCCGCAGGCAAACGCACAGCAGTTTCCGTTTCCTCCAAACTACGGTACTGGTTCTACCTTCCCCGGTTATTTTGGCAGTCCTTTTCGTCCTTTCTCCCCCAGGCTCCAATCCCACAGCCCCTTGTCTGGCTCCCCAGGGAAGATGGGAAGTGTGGAGGTTTAGGCCTCTTGGGAAGCCTAAATGTGACACGTTACTTTCCACTTCCCTAGCTCAAGTACCACTGATTCTCTGAGGACTGCTTCTTTCCTGAGCAATAGCAGAAGTGTTCAACATGTGTGTTTGTTTATATGCATAGATATATGCACATATAGATACATGCACACTTGTACACATATACATATGTGTACTAGCTTGATAGACCCTGAATTTTGACTAAACAAATCAATATATAAGTAAAAGTGCAAATGAAGAAAAAATGTGAATTGGTATTGGCAAACCACATAAAGTGATCAGAAGCCAAGCTGATCCTTTGAAATCATTCTTATGTTGGTTGGGATTTTTTTTTACATTTTGGTAATAAAATATTGCTTAAATATATTCTTCCCAGTTCTTGCCAGCCCCTTTTGCGTGCATTTTAATGTAAAATTAGCAAATAACTGTTGAGCTTAAATAATAAAAATTAGTTGCTGATAAGGCATTCCCTTCACCATCCTTAAACCTGTTTGTAATATGATAGCTAATACCATTTTGTTTGTATGCTTTACAAAGCTGCATACTGCTTTGTAAGCTAGACCTCCACACAGTTATTTTTGAAGACCTTCTTGATTTTGTTTATAAGAATCATAAAAGTTATGTTACATTATATTAAATAATATGAAATGTGTAAGTGAAATTTTAAATAATATAAAATGTGCTGATAAAACCAAAACAAATTATTTCCACTCAATTCTAAATTTGCTATCTATTCTGATCCAGTATCCTTTACACTATTACAAATTGTAATAGCGCTTTCGCTCCACATATTTGTAATTGCTTTATGAATACAAAGGGACATTAAATTATTCTCTTTTTATGACATAGACTGAAATACAGAGAAGTTAAGTCATGCAGACAGCAAATATAGGAATTGATTTCATACTACCTGATTCATACCACCAGCATTAAGAGTGAATTGTTGCTGTGGAGTATGCTATTGTTAATGAACTTAAGACCAAAATGACTTGGTTTAAAACAAAATTTCTTCCTGTAATTGGTATTTTACAGCTTAAATTGTTTTCTGTATATCTAGATTTTTTTTATGTTACAAAATGATTAACTCCTTGCACAAAATGGCATTGTCTGTTTTTGCATGGACAAGGAAATCAAGATACTAAGGCTCTAGGAACTTTAGAAAAACTTAAAAATTATAGCCTGAGTGTTAAAAGGTGGTGACTTCTTTTGCAAAAATGGATTTACAGACAGAAGCAAACTGTTTGTTTTTTGCTTTGAATGCAGTTTTTGTGGAATATATGTATATATCACTTAACAGTGTTTTTCTTTGTGATCTTTAGTGGGAAGAGACTGCTTGTATAGTTATGATACACAAGTAGCCAACGTACTTAAGTTTAAAAAAATGTTAAAGTTATATGTGTAGTATTTAATTTATGATGACTTGCTTTTAATCTAGGTCCTACCTTAAGACACAAGGTTATATAGGTTCCAGGTGGTACAAGCAGAACTGTGCAGAATGTCTGCACATTTGAGCCATTGTTTATCTTTTAGCTTTGAATGTACAGTGGCTAAATTTCTCTTTTTGTTCTTTAGGTATTAGTCAGCAGCCTGATCCAGGCTTCACAGGGGCCACCACTCCTCAGAGTCCACTGATGTCCCCAAGACTGGCTCATACTCAAAGCCCCATGATTCAGCAGTCTCAGGCTAATCCTGCCTATCAGTCCTCTACGGAGATGAATGGGTGGGCACAAGGGAATATGGGTGGAAACAGGTAAATCCAGAACAAAATAAAAATGAGCACATAGACTAGTGGGTCTATGTGCTCATATGGTCTACATTTATTTATGGGGTTGTTTATATGTATTTCTTTGCTGTTAACTGTCTATCCTAAGAGAGATTTCTTTTCAATTTGGCTTGACGAATTGATTTAAATACCATCTTCATACAAGGCCAAGTGAGTGCATAGCTAAAAGACGTGCATCCACACAATGCATTGCTTTGTCTGTGATAACTGATAAAACACTGTATGTCCTTAAGAAGCAACTGTATTGCACAGTGAGCTCCAGTTCCTAACGTTTGTGTGGATGCATTTCTTCTGCATATGATTTAAATGTTGTGCTCCCACACTGCTTTCCACATGGCTGGATCAGCTGAGCTGTAACCTGAGCATTCTGTACTGCTCCGGAATTACGGTGACTGGATAACACCTCCCGCCTCAAATGCTGGAGCACAACCAAGTGTGATCCATTAGTGCTTGCACATATATGGGGGGCAGCATATAACTATCGTTCTCTGAGAGCATTGTAGAATGCCTCATGCATGCCGTCACCTTTTCAATTTAAGCCTATGCCCCAGTCAGTGTAACTCTAATAATCCATCTGTCACATTGAATGGGTTGGATGTTGAACACAATCTGTAGGCAGCAGCGAGCTTCCAGATGGCAATATCTACGCTTTTCAATGCAAGACAGGTAGATCTGTCAGATTGGTGTGTAACCAAGCTGTATCAATTGAGGTGGGAGTGTACACAGGTCTTTAGCACAGTGTTTTTGTTGTCCTGAAGCTCTCAGGTTGCTTTAATTATCCCAGCCCAACAACAAATCATCTTCCTGCTGAAGAGAGAGATTCAATCTCCAATCTGTCAATCTTCCATAGATTTAGTAAACCCAGAAAAATAGTAGTTCTGTGATGAGGCTGATCCAAATAAAGTTCCTCTTAAAGCAACCAGTTTCTCCCTCATCCTAGTCCTTGTCCATGCCTCTTACTCACTGTCTTCCTTAACATCTGCAGGAAGCATAGCTACCGCTGCCACGGCTTCTACTGAAACCACAGCAGGGGCAGCTTGGTAGACTAATGGTTGGTTTGCTAAACTGCAGCTTTACAGTGGAGAACATGTCAAATGTGTTTACACAAGCCACTGAGTATTCACAATGATCTGTAGTGTACTGTTTCAGCCATCCAGATAACAACTTAAAAATGGGGTTAGGTGGCCTGAAAAGAGATGGAATGGAAGGAAGAGGACTGTGAGATTTTCAGAGTTTGGTCCTGAGCCTGGAATGCAGTTGCATTCCTCTGTACAGAAAGTCTCACAATAGGCAGTGCACAGCAGTAACATAATGGAGTACCCAAGTGAATGGCTGAGTGTTAACCTTGAAAAGATTTCCTCATCTGGGGTAGCAGCGCTTCACAGAAGAGTAATAGTCAGCTGCTGATTTAGAGGCAGCTGTTGTGTACCCTCTGACATGCAACAGTCCTTCCGCAGTATTTCAGTCTCTAGTGCAAATCCTCTAAACACACACATCTTCAGCAATAATTACTTCATTGACTGTTGAGGTATGTTTAAAAAGTGGAAAAGACTGATGTATAAATAATGGAGTGTGTTTTAGGAAATAAAAAACCTCTGTCATATGACTTTTAATATAACTTGAAGGAAGATGCTATCCAGAAATCACTTGCCTTTGAATAAAATCTGGGATGAGATTTTCCAGTAACCTTTTCTTATGCTGTTCTGAAATGGCCTTAAAGGAGCATAGAGGGCAATTGTCTTAGACTTTATGTTGTTTCTTATAGTGTCCCATTTTCAAAACCTGATGCTAAGATTTAGTAAATAAATTTCTACACAGCTGCATGTCTATATTTGTGAGCCCACTTGCCATAATTGTAAGTGCAAATCTGGTATTCAGATGTACAAATGGCCTCTTTTGCAAGAAGAAAGCTTATTAGATCAGATCCAATACCAACCTAACAGTCCTATGCTTTGATACTGATGAGGAGAAAAGAGGTGTTTTCCTTTCCCTCAAAAAATTGCTTTCCCAAACATATTTAAAATATAAATGAAACATAATTGGCTGCTATTGCACACGCATAACAGATTTGTACTCTGCCATAGTTTCACACGCAAAGGCATGCATTTTTGTGCACAGACATGGACCTGGAATTTTGAAAATCTATTCCTTAGACGTTGATGTAGCTGAAAACTGGTCTTTCCTTTGAAGTTGGCATAAACAACAATATGTACAAGTTGTAGCTTAAAATATATTAAAAAGAGAGTAGTTTCCTAGTGGCTTCAGCATTCTGAGTCTGACACATTGCTTTTTCCATTCCTTGCTATAGCATGTTTACACAACAGTCCCCACCACATTTTGGGCAGCAAGCAAGCACCAGCATGTACAATAATAACATGAACATCAGTGTATCCATGGCAACCAACACAAGTGGTATGAACAACATGAACCAGATGACAGGGCAGATCAGCATGACCTCAGCGACCTCTGTGCCTACATCAGGGTTGTCCTCCATGGGTCCTGAGCAGGTGAGAATTTAAGGACTTGAGATGACAGCTAGAGGATTTTCTTTGACTCTCAGTAGTTTTTCAGGTCTGCTGTGTTGGGCTTTAACTGTTGTAAGCCACTATGTTTCTTCTATTAGTTTTCTTAAGAAATGTTTATGTTAAAAAGGCTCTGTTTTTAGCTCTGCACTCAGATAACCAGTGATTAATTAGGTAGGGAACACCATTTGAAATTACATTTCCAGTTTTGACCTAGCACCACTATAGTTAGCAGGTGTAGTTGCTCCTGGACTTCGGTGGAAAATGCGTACCAATCTAGCTCATGTTCTCAGTAGGTAAGTTTCCACAACACAGCCACGGGTCACCAGTGTCTGTGTTAGTGTTCTCAGCAGCGGAAGCTAGGATTGAATGGCAGGCAGCCGTTTCCTAGAGGTAAGAGTGAAATATGCTGGCATGGGCAGTGTGGAAAATGCTTCTACTGCCACTGTCCTTGCAGTACCAGACCCCAGAGGGTGAACTTCAAGAACTCTCAAGCTGGCACCTTTGCGAGCTCCAGGTCCACGGTTTTCATAAAGTGGTGCATATAACATAGACTGCTAAATCAATAAGTAAGTAACCTGTTCTTTTCTGCTGAGAGGAGGTTTACACACTTGTTTGCATTTGAGACTGCTAATTAGAGCATCTGATAAAGGAAAATAACATTTCCATTTATTGACTCATCATTAAAATCACTCAGTGTATTAAAATATCTAACAAACAGGTTCTCTTAATTAACAGGTTTGTGTGTTTGAGAGCTGAACTTTGATACGTTTAATGCACATTATGGACCTTTCTAAGAAATATTGGCAGGAAAGTACTGCTTGTGTCTTCAGGCAGTTTCTACTGCTATGCTTGACAATATTGCAAATTTTTTTTTTGAGATTAAAAAATAAGAGTTTAAAGACAGATATATGATTTACTTGTTAATAAATGTCTTTTTTCCAGCCTAAATTTGGTAACAGGCTGTTTACTTTTCCAATATTGTCCTTTAGCTTAAATAGTTTTTTCTTTCTTCTTTTTCTGTATTTTAAAAAGAGACGTTCTATCAACATGATTTTTTGTTACTGTTTTATCTTAGAATTATAGAATGTCTGTGGTTAGAAGGGATCTTTAAGATCATCCAATTCCAATGCCACTGCCATGGGCAGGGATTTAGTTTTGTTTCATTTTGCTTTCTTTTGGGTTTCTTTGTTTTTTGTTGTTGTTGTTTTGTTTTCTAGTAAGTTAAACAAGCTGTATCAGTCTTTTCTTGTAGTCTTTACATTCCTTTTCCTTTTCTGCACCTGTTCCTGTTTGAATCACTGTTTCCTAAACACCAGTGCCATGTGCATAACACTAGTTCTTCCCCATTTCTCTTGGAATACGGTGACAGATATAGCCCCAGATCACATTTGTGTTTTACAGCTGCTGCATACTGGTGACCTGAAGTAATTCTGATACTGCCAAATCTGTCACCTTCTCTGATATTTCCAGTTGCTAAGCTCCCAGCTACAGCAAACTTTTTTAGTAGTAGTAGTACTAGTTTCCAAGTACATACTGCTAAACAGTTTAATGTAGCAAAACAATAGTTAAAAAAAAAAAAAAAAGAGAGAGAGAGAGAGAGAGAGAGAGAGTAGGGCAGGTGACAGCCCAGTCTGATTTCTCAGCATGCACATGCTACACAGTTTCCCCCAGGAACCTGAACTAAGACATACACATTATAGAAAGAGATCTGATTTTATCTCAGACTTCCATGCAGGCTACTGTTTCCACTGGCACAGTTGTTGCACTGCTTTTTCTTCCTGTTAAACTAATAGATCTTGTTTCAAGATAGCATTTATCTAACTTCCAGTAAATCGAATAGGTTGAGTTTCTTTATTCATCTCAGTATTTGTTTTTCAGCACTTCGGTCCCTGTTGTGAATCTACTTTAAACTCCATTATTGTTCTAGAAGTATGCACAGCATAACTGGGCACAGTGATTTCACCAAAGCTGTCTAGAGAATTACATTTTGCTTGTAATTTCTCTTTCAAGAGGATTTGCCTTGGCTCTGTTTGTGATACTGTCGCACTGGTGAGCTCATATTGAAACCTATAGGATGATACCGATATCCTTCTCGGTGAACTCATACTGAAACCTATAGGATGATACCAATATCCTTCTCAGTGCCACACAAATAAAACCTGCATTATTTGTAACCAAATGTATTCCTCTCTTGCCTACATTCAGATGCATTTGTTAAAGTGAGTCTATTTAACCAAGGTAGTGGCTCATTCTGTAGGAGTAACCTGTTTTCCTCCTGATTTACCACCCCAGCACTGGGTCATCTGCAAACTGCTAGCAAATGTTTTAATGTTTTGTTGTTGTTGTTGTTGTTTTGTTTTGTTTTGTTTTGTTTTTTTATCTAGGTGAGATTTGGCCAGCTGGCAGCTGAGGGGCCATTTCTGGGCCACAAGGCACTACTTTTTAGTCCCCAGGAAAGTTTGCTGTACTGCTTCACATTTTCCTTTCTGAGACATTTCTGGGAATAAATAAATATATTAACAATTAACAGGTTTTTTTCCTGTTTTTAGGGCATAGAGTTTTACAATTTGGCAACTTCATTTAGCAATTTAGCGAGGCTGTGCTAAACTTTGCTTGTAACTGATGATTTTCGGAATGACTGTATTTTCTTTAATTCTGCTGACTGATTTACTGGGTTGCCAGAGAAGCAATTTGAAGTCTGTGCGAGAGGAAACTTTCAGCATATGAAATAAACCACTATCTGGATGCCCACTTGGAAGAGATGTTTATTAATCTGCCTAGGTGCAGTAATGCTGAGGTCAAAATTATCATAGCATTTACTGAGAATTAGCTTGAAACAGCATATTGATTTTGTTCAGCATACTGGATGAAGGGAGCTGTAGAGGGGAAGAAAACTTCTAATTCAGCTTGTTAATAATTCTGCTTTATTAGCGGGCAGCTGTAGTAATGTGTTTAAATTCAGTGGCCTTGTAAAACATGCCCTGCCTTGTTTTAGTCGGATTTCATATATATTAACACCAAATATTAACACCGTATTATATTCATATTATATTAACACCAAATATTTCCACTTGCCTGTGGAAAATTATAAAAACTCATCAATTTCTTTGTCCTTTTTTCATATTTTTCTGATTGAATTGTTATGCCCACAGAAGAGGTATATGGTATATACCTCTATATGCCTATATATGTGGTATATTTTATGTTTCAAGGACTTCTGAAGCAACTGTTTTCATGTGACAAAACAGGATAATTTCTTTGCTTCTGTTATCATGCAAGTCAGGATTCTTGCATCATCCCTGCAAAGAGATTCTGTGATTGGAACTTCACCGATGCCTTTATTGCTCCTGTGGTGTGCAGCCAGGAGCCATCTTCCTTTTCTATGACTCTTGTAACTCTGCCATGATGCAAATCATGCACTCTTTCTTTTTTGTTCCCAAACTGCTTTTGATTCACCAAAATACAATTTTGTATTTTTGCCTTTTTTTTCTCTCTCTTCCTTTTTCTACTGAACAAAATAGAAAAGGCATTTGGGCCTGTGCATTCCAATGAATGTTGATCAGTAGCAGAATATACTTGTAAAATATGGATTCTTTTGCTTCTTCCAATGCATGTAGATAAAGCTTTGAAACTGTTTGCTTGCTTTCTTTCACATCAAAATAGTGTGGTTCTCATCCTTTCTGATCTAAATTTTCAGATTCTTTTTTTTAAAAAAAAAAAAAAGTCTCCATCTGCTTTAAGTGGAAAGAATCACTAGGAGACTTGCAGTGCTTCAGCAATCAATGTCTTTAGAGTTGAAATTTCCATGGCAAAAATATTTAAGTTTTTATCCTTTCCTGTTGAACCGCAGTCTTGTCTCTGGCAGCATGCTGAAACCGTCTTTGTAGCCATGCTATTGCATTTAACTTTGCAACTCTGCAAAATCAGGGAGTAGCGACAGAAATATGCGTCTGGAGGACCTGAAACAAGAGGACTTTGGTGTGGTAAATTCAAGGCAGTCTCCTCCTGCTGCAGCAGGTTGCTGTAGCTGAAGCGAGGTAGTGCAGGGGCAGAAGCTCCTCTCCTTGGCAACCAAGATCAACTAAAGGGCAGGTGACACAAAACAGCTTTTTCCTTCCAGCAAATTCTAGAGGGGTCTCTCTTCACTGTTAATGCATACACCTAGTCTGAGGGAAATAAGAAAGAGAACTGAGTTAGCCAAGACTCTCTAGGGAGATGTTTTTTCCCTGTAAAACTTCAAAGGGAAGGATTTTATAATACTTCAGTCCCTTGCTGAAGGGCTGTGTTTTGTCTTTTACATCAGTTCCTGCATGGTGAGATTAATCCTTTGATTAAGACAGCAATGCTGTAAATTTGGCAAGCCGCTCTTTCCACATAACTAAGCATGACAGACCCTTTAGTTGAGCAGATACTTTCCTACGGCTGCATTCAGAAAAATGTTGAGACCGTCCATTTAGAAAAGAATGGAGCTGCAGGTTTTCCTGTTTAATGCTATCTTCCTCCCATTGCTTATGAGAAAAAAAAAAAGTCATTAACACTAAATCAATAGTCAATACAGTTCAACCTGCATATTATCTCATCAACCATTGAAAAGTTCCATAGTGGTTTGCAAAAGCAAAAAAGCTGTGTCATTGAGGTTAGGAAAGTATTTACATGTTTCTGCTTTCAGGACTTTGATAGCAAGCTAGTCCTCTTACAATAATACTGACCTAATTTATGGAGCCTCTTTTGGTAAATATGCACAGGGGTCATAGCATCAGGAATTAAATCTTTGTTGACTGTAAAGCAGAATAATATGAATCAAACATGCTGTGCAAGAACGGTGCTCAACCATATCGCTGCTTTCCCGATGACTGTGTCATTTCAAATGTGGTATATGCAAGTAGCTTAGAGGTTTCTAATGCTTGAACTTCCACTACTTTTCCCAACATCATTTTTAATTCATTCTCTTTAATATCTTGTTACCGATAGGTTAATGATCCTGCTATGAGGGGAGGCAATCTATTTCCAAACCAGCTGCCTGGAATGGATATGATAAAGCAGGACGGAGATGCAACACGGGTAAGAGATGACATACGGAGGCATACAGAGGCTACTGGTCTATGAATATACTGTGGTCAGGAATGGATACAGTATCTTTTTACTTAGAAAGTTGAAAGTACCCACAGTGCTAGTAATAAAGTATTTCTCAATTAATTTTTTGAATTCATCTTTAGGTGGCATCTATACCAAATTCCTTGTTTAGATCCCCCTAGCATAAATGAAGTGAATAATACAGAATATATTTACGCTAACAGAATACTTTATTGAATTAACAGACAGTCACATTCAAAGTAGACTTTTATTTATAGTTATATTTGCTTTTTACAGAGCAATTACATGACTATTTGCTGATGATGGGAGAGACTTACTGTTGATTTATATTTGCACTGCTGCATGCTTAACCCATTTCATGTTTCATCCTGCCTAAGTATTTTTCCACTTCTTGTTGCTTTATACTTAGGGCAAAAATTTTATGAATTATTTCATTTATTACTTTATATACACTTCTTGTTCTGAGAAAAGTGGCAATACTGAACTGATTTTCACACAAATCTCCAACTAACAGTGTAATTCATTAGCTTTTGCTCAGGTCAAAAGTGTTTCTTATTCCAGACAATAAGATTATTAAAAGGCAGACCTTGCAGAGTTCTTGGTGGCCAAGTAAACGAAGTGTTTTTTATGTGCCCCTCCTCAGTTGAAGCTTTTTGTTTGTTTGTTTAATGGAAATAACCTTCATTTAATTTTTTTTAATTTTTTTTTTTTGGTGACAAACACGGTATTTTGAGGCCTGAAATGGTTTGAAACTGGAGTGCAGTATTTTCCCTGCATGATCCAAGCAGTGCAGCTGTGCAAACCCATCCAAACATAAGAAGCTGACCTTTCTATACAGTGAGGCAGCCTCACATAGAAACCTGTGCACTGGAAAATAATATACGTATCATTCTTGGGATGAAGAGCCTGTGCCAGCAAAGCCAATGGCTGAGTGCTGGCAGGATTTGGGGCTGAGCACTGTAGGCATGGGGGGAAGCACCATCTAGTGGTTGCTGCTCCCTTGCTGCTGCCTCTTGCTCCTGCTCCTCTCGCCCGGCTGCTCCTTCATTTCAGAAAAGTGACAGTAAGGTTTTAAAACACACTGCTTTAAGTGTCTCCATTTCCTGAAATCCTTGGTGCACAGTGCTGTGCAAATATTTAGTCTGGGAGCCCTGATCTATTTATTCTCTCCTTGTTCTCCTGTTGGGAAACTTCTATCCGAAGTTGATTTGGGTAGGATAATAAAAGAGAAATGACTGGAGAGTAATAGCTGGTTATCAGCAGCAAGAAGCAAAGATCTGAGCAAGAAGAACCATAAGGAAAATTGTTTTTATTTTTTATACTGCTGTCTGCCACATTCTATGCAAAATGTTATCCTCAAAAACAGTGTGGCAGATCTATCCTATTATTTCTACAGAAGTCATTTTAAAACCTGCTTTAAGTCCATCCTTTACATTGTTATTTCCTGTCATCTTCTAGTAAGCAGTGCTGGAATCAGAAAGATGGAATTAAGTAAACAATTTTTCCCCTTATGTTGAATAAACAAGCAAAATCTAAGGTTTCCGACTATTAGGGGAAAAAAAAAGGAAAAACAGACTAAAGCAAAACAATAATTCATTAACTGCAAGTATGTTAAGATTAATGAAAATGAAGGAAAATTAAGGAAGTCAATGTACTGAATAGGAACTAGCTTTTTGTAGTATATTTGATTGTATCTATCTCTTTTTGCACACGTGTTTAAAACTTCCTAAGAAGAATGTAAAGAATGTTTTAAAAGAGACTGAAGAGAGAGTGGATGTGACATAAAATATCTGGAGAGGTACAAAAAAGGGTGGAAAAAAGCCAGGGAAGATGGTTTGAAGTACAGGTGGAAGGAAACAAGTGGCAGGAATTCAGACAATACACTGAAGGGCTTAAAATTAAAATAACGGAGTCAGTATCTTGACAGTGAAGTGGACAGTGGCCACGCTTGACAGCAGTTTTGTTTCACCTTCAGAAAATCAGCTTCTTAAATTATTTTGTAAGGGTGCGTCTGGTGGCACTCTGAGTTTTATTCTACTAACGTAGTTCTGACATTCAAGAAAAATATAAGTGAATAATGTTTCATATGTTTCATATGCACTATAAATATCTTTTACAGAACTTTGAATTTAGAGGTCAAGTAGAGACTACTTTTGTGCATCTGTGTTATAAATTGCTCTTATGTAAGATGCTTTAAAAAAAAAAAAAGCACAAGCTGTGTAATTAGAGAGCTGAAAGGATGATTAATGCACTTCATTCCTTGGCAGTATTAGTGTAAACATATAAAAGATGAGAAATTCATTTGAAAAAATGAGAAAATCATCACACAAATTTGGGATATTTTATTTTTTTCATTGTTTCATAAATTTGATATCGGCAACTGTAATATTTTAAAGGAATTGGCTCTGTTTAGAGTAACCAGGTCTGAGTAACCAGGAACTAACATGCTATTGCTGAAATCTGGACAACTATTGTTGTCGAATCTCTACATTTACTATTCTAATTTGTTTGCCTAATACTATTTCAGTTTGTTTTAACATGTTACAGATAAAATTTTTAAAGCTTTTAGGATATACAAAGATGATACTAATATTTAAGAGAGAATATGTTTTTAATGTAACTGGAAGACAGAATTTTCTGTCTCTTTCAAAGTACACTTCATGTATACAGCTGACAATAGTTGCAACTGGAACATTTAAGATGTTATTATTACATTATTATTATTATTGAAATAAACTTTTAAAAACAATTTAATGTGGTAAAAGAAAATTTTGAACCTGTTCCTATTTAGAAGTGAATATATGGAGAATATTGTTTGTATCTGAAGTTTTTGAGAGATGTTTATCTTAACTTAATGTAGAATACCAGTAATCTTATAGACAGTGATCTTTGGGCTTTTCAAATTGCTTCTTTATAAAGTTTTACAAATAGTTGTTTTCTTTTTCTTTTTTTCTTTTTCTTTTTCTTTTAATTGTTAAAGTTACATAAATCAGTCATGGAAGTTTTTCTGAGCAATTTTTCCTCTATTCTTTATCCACCTGGAAATAATAATTTGACAAAATTATTAGTCCTCTTTGCTTTTGTTATATCTAAATAAAAAGAAAAAAAAAAGGGGGGGTTCCTAGAGGTACATTTGTGCCTTCTTTTTATTATTCCTTCCTTTTATGTAACTTATCATCTACAAAATAGATCTTTAAAAAATTTACAGAGCAAAAATTTTATTCAGATCACTGTATAGTGGAAGCATTTATTTCAAATCTGTGTAGAGGAAATATTTGCTCAATGTGCACTCTGGAAATAAGGGCATCTCCTTTTGATATTTCTCTTCTGTCCTGCACTTTGTGATTAGAAAGTACTAGCAGGGTCCCCAAAGTGCCTCTCAACATATCAAAAAGAAGAGCCAAAGTTTGGCTCGTTCACGTTAATCAGGGTTTGAGGAGAGGAAGCATGGTGTCCATGTCCCCTGATGAAGTGAGGAGCAGGAGCAGGACTCATGCATTAGCTGCCAGATCATGCCCAGGACTGGCCACCCCAGAGAGCTCCGGCTGCTCCAGCCAGGCTGGGAGGAGTAAATTCACGAAACGTAGCACCTTGCTTTCCTGAAGGGTGGGATGTTTTCCAACACTGGCTTAATTTGACAGTGAAAGTGCAATTCTAGCCCTTCTGTGATTGCAAACAAAAAGGTGGTAAAGTCCAAAGGATTGCCTGGACAGCTTCCAGAAGACTGGGCTAGTGGCATGCACATGGAGTGGTGAAGAAGCTGCCAGTGCCATGCCTGAGCAGTGAGTCTGTCCTCCTACACAGCAGGAGCCTCTGAATACAAGTGAAAAACAGCCCCTAGGGGAAAAAGAAGTGGTTTCCAGTTGGATTGGCTCTCTGACCGGACTGACCACAAAGCCACATGGGAGCAGGAGTTTGCAGAGGCACAGACTGCAGTCACTGGAAGGAAGAGTCTTAAAACAACTGTGAAAACCACATCCTGAGGCTTTTTTTATTTTTATTTTTAAATAAGAAAGTACAAGATAATCAACTCAACTGAAAACAGCTTAAACTCTATTTGTGTAAGGACACTGTAATAAAAGTGAAGTAAAGAGCATCCCTGGGGATTGGTAGTTGAAGGTTTGTTTTTTTAACTTCCTTATTCCCTTTTTTTGTTACGTTTTTTGGAGGGGAAAGTGAAGCAAGACAGTTGTTTCCTTTGGGAGTATACAGCAGTAACACATGCCAGCTATGAGACATGCCAGCTATGATACTTCTCTAAAACCATATTGCTGTGCCTTTATCTAGAGTCTGCAAGTGGTAGATGGCCCTGGGTTGTTACAGTATCTGCAAAAATTGGAAAGATATAAGAAGTTAAGCAATGGTGAAGAAAAGTGTCCATATTGCAGCCTGTCCTGTACATTGTGGAGGGAGGTTGTGTGCCGCAGAACAGCACCCAGCTCTCCTTCATCTGTTTCTTCACTAACCCAGAGGGAAGAACTCACTCACCTTTCTCCACTCTCCATTTTTGGCAGAAATATTGCTGACCCTGAGGGCGCTGTGGTTGCTCCTTTCTTCAGCTGACCGGGCGTACGGCCCCGACCCCTTCCCGGTTGGAAGAGCTGCATCCGTTTGTCGTGACCCAGCAAAGCCGCCATTTCCTTGGCTCCCCACTACTGGTGGGCCGCAGCCCTGCCTCGCCGCGGGGCCTCGGGCGGTCGTTGCCGGAGGAGCAGCCTCTTTCTTCTTCGACAGTCTGAAGCTAGCGTACAGACACTCGCTCAGTCTGTTCACTGCATTCACCTTAGTGCAACTTAGATCTCTCCTGCGAAGTAAATGTTGACAGGCAACTTTCATAAACCATGTCAGATTGAATGTATTTAAATGTATGTATTTAAGGAAAAAAAAAAAAAAAAGAAAAAAAAAAAAAATGCTCTTGTTCTGTTTCTGTTTAGTTCTAGACCTTGGTTTTTGGCTTTGTTTTCCCTGGCTTATTACTCAGTCTGGTGCAAAGGATTCAGTTCCATCTGAAAACTGGTGTTTTAGACTAAGGCCTGCATTTTGGGGCGACGAGTATGCGTGAGGAGGGTTTAGAAGTGGCGTCTGGTACACGTAGACCACTAACGAGCCCGTTCCACTCCGGCAAGTCAGAGAAGATGAACCGATGTAGAAAACTACACAGACCAATTTTGAATGGGATTAACGTTGTAAAAGAGATGAGAACTATCCCCTAAGAGGATAGTTTCCCTGTTTATAAGGGGCGCTTCGGTTGGTGGTTTTGTTTTTTTGTTTTTGTTTTGTTTTTGTTTGTTTGTTTGTTTGTTTTGTTTGTTTGTTGTTTTTCTTTTGGTAACATTTATAATGCAAAGTCATGAATCCAAAAAAATCAAGTTTGTTACATTCTTAATAATTTAATTCCTAACAGTCAGCTAATCCTGTTTTTTATCTGGCTCTCCTTCTGTCATCTTCCTCTTCGTTCTAACAGAATAAAAAAACACGTTACCCCTTTATTTCCCTAGGTGTGTTTCCAGCAATCTGGACATCAAGTTATGGTTGCTGAACAGCAATGTTCAATGGTAATGCATGTACTGATTATGGTAGTGGCAGATTTGGTGCACAATATCAAAGAGCTAAAGATACCTGCTTTAAGGCATGATAATTACTGGTTCCCATCCCCTTAGCTGGGAGAATAACAATTCATGTAATACCAATAGCAGATATCACTACAGACTTCACCACTATCGTGTGTTTCTGGTTATTTTAAAGCAGTGTGGACTATAAGGATGTTTTGTAAGGTACATAAAATCCAGTTTATATGTAAACAAGCAATAATTTAAGTTGAAAACTTAAGTGTTTTACTTGTATAATTTTTGTGAGATATACATGTTGTGAAGTTGATTCCAAATGAGGTACTTCAGTATTAAATTAGATATCTTCTTAGCCGTGTGTGTCTCCTGGAAAAGTGTTTTGTAAAGGATCACAATGCCTTGATTAGTCCTAATTTGTAGGCTTGAGACTTCTCATTTTCTAAACCTTGTGATTCTGCTCATAATGTCATTTATCTAACATATATTATATGCAGCCACTGTAGGAACCAATTCTTGATTTTTGTATGTTTATATTCTTTCGTAACAAGTCTTAGAAAAACTGTTACTAAGCAGGCCACTGTTAGGGTGTGTTTTTATTCTTGCCCACTGTGGTTGAAATAATCTTTTACTAAGTAGACATCAGTTTCTGAGGACTTGAAATATTAAGAAATATTAAGAAATTGGTGTTTTTGACCTCTGTTTTCTTTCCTCTAACCCCTAATTCAGAAACTTTCTAACCTGAACACAAATTTTTTGATGTCATGTAAAATGCGATGCATTTTAAAATGTCTCATCAGCCATGCCTTTGGGAGTGTAAGGTTTGTTCTGTTGCCATTTAATTTGTTTTGTTTTTCAGGTGGGAGTGAAAATACCAATTATTCTATATTAAGGCTGAGGGAAATATGATAAAGGTGGCATGAAATAAGTTGTTTCTATGAAAGGCATCTATTTCCTTGATGAAAGTCGAGGAAATGGACAGTGCTGTTGATTTCTAAGGAAGGCAGAGCCACAATTCTGGGGAAACAACACTTTTCAGCGATCACTGTTTTGCTATAGAACTCAGAAAGACTATTTAGTCAGCTGAGCCATCCTTTTATGTGCTGATGGAAAACAACAACAAAAAAACTATCAGCCCTGGGCTCCACAGCCTCATTATTACAGTGACATTTGCATTAAACTTGTGTTATATATCTGACAAAAAAAATATTTAAATAAGAAATGTATAAATTTGAAGGGATTAACTTCATGCAACACAAACTGTAAATTAGTTTTAAAATAATTCTGTGTAATTTTCTTTTTCTGTTCTTGACCATAACCACTTTAAATAGATTATTCTTTTTCACAGTGGACAAGTCTAAATTTGTCCTGGTTCATGACAGACCTGCAAACCCTTATCATCCACAGTGATTATGATATTCCATCATCCATTGCCATTTTGGAAGAAAGGAGATTGTACCTATCACTTTGGCTCAGTTTAGGTTCATTGTGACTTCAGTTGTCGTCTGACTAATGAAAAAAAAATGTGAGTGAAGGAATCTTCTGATCATATTGATCACTATAGAAACAAAAAGCCAAATCAATTCCCTTCATTATCAGTATTTTTCATCCTGTATACAGTAAATTTGTCGGAGAAAGTACTCGGATTATGTTTAACAGAACAAGTAATCAGTGTTCTACTTACATTACTAAATGTGAAAGGCGCATAATGTGAAAAATAAGCATATATACATGGTCATATGACCTGGTTAAGTGTTCATGTAATGTGGTAAGTTGAAAAAGTGAAGTGAGCTGTTTTGCTACAATTAATTAATTTGTACTCAGTCTTTAAAATATTGTCCCACACTGGTATCCTTTTGGGCCTGTATTAATTAAAAGCAATGTTTTTGCAGTTTATACAATACATTTTTTAATCTTTGTTTAAAAATGAAATTCATATGGGCTTAACAGATGAAATGGGTGGCACAGCTCCACTTGCAGAACCCAAAGATACACAATCAGTTTTGAAATGCAACTTAAGCCATTAATTGTTGGTGTGAATTTAAAAGTTTTCTAGTATTTGTATGGTAGTATGCTGCCTAAGAGCAAAAGCATTCTCTGCACAAAAGAAAATTTACTGTAGTGGCTTTGATTTTAATTAGAATTTTCTCCCTGGTGTTTCTTTGTAGACTAAAACAAAATCTTTTAAGTTTCTTACTACAGGTAAAAGCTATGTGCAAGAACCTCAAAATGCTAAAATCTAGCATAATGCCTTAGATCTGTTTTTAAGTCTTGTATATTCCTACATAGCTGTCTGATGTATTATATTTGTATAGTGAATTGTGTACAATTTTGGAATAAGTGCATCATCACTTAATCTTTATGTTGTTCAGTAGAGATGATGGACACATTTCTTCAAACATTTACTGTCATTTAATTTTTCCCTTTATGTCATTTGTGGGTTTTATTTGTACAGTTCATCATGAAGTTGCATCTGAGATGTGTGTATATGAAAAGATTATACAAGGGTAAAATTAAGCAATATATAAACTATGGTTCTTCAGGAGAAAGCTTACAGTGTTTCAGGTTGTGATTTATTTTCAAAATGGAGTTGACTCTGAACATCACTTTGTTCACCTGCATTGATGTTTGTATTTCTAGTGTGAGCAGTTTATGCAAAGGTAGATATATTCAGAGAAATTTTAAATACATTTATGCAAGTTAATATTGCTTTGCTGATGCTATTTGCTTATTTGATGTTAAATAATGCTATTGTAAATAAAGAATTCTGTTGTTATTGCATCATTTAATAAATTTTAATGCCTTCGGGTTTTACATGGCTTTAGAGATTTCAACGTGTTTCTGTTGTGTCTTCTTTTATTCATAGAAGTGTGTAGGAACTAATGCAGAAGTACTAGCAGATAGATGAATCTGCTGTTTTTAAAAAGACAGGAAACTTTATTTAATGTTATATATTCCAACTTGTAAGTCAGAAATCTTTTTTAATAGTTCTGTATTTGTTGAAAATGTTTATCACGTAGCTTAATGAGAAAACCGTTCATGATGTGTACTTTTTTTTATATCACAGCACTAAGTGGTGTCTTTCATGATGGTTTCAGCCAAGGCAAATCTTGAATGACACAAAGTAGGACTGAGTATAGGTAAGAGCTAGTTCCCCTTGTTCTGCCACATGGAAACATATGGTTGGTTGATTTAAGAAATATAAAAGCAGATATAGGAATGGCTGTTTACAAGAATGATCTGATGTTCTCTAGGAAATGACTGAGACAAGCTACTTATGTAAAAAAACAAACAAAACTAATTTGTTATTTTCAAGACCTCCAAATACTGTCATTCTTTTACCATTCTACCAAAATAACAGGGCCTATCCTGCAATTCTCTTGGCTTGGCTTCAGCAAAATGATGGCAATCCCTAGACATGACGAGCACATTGACACACTAAGGAAAGCTAGGAAAGAGGATGTTTCTTCCCAAAGTGAGGTCAGAAACAAGTGCAAGAGACACTTGTGAATAGGAAGAGGAAAAATGTTTCCTATTGGAACTTTGCCTTTGTAAAGATAGGCAGGATTTAACCCTTATAACTTATTAACATTAAAAAGAAATGAGGATTATGACAAAACTTTTAGCTACAATTCCTGGTATCAGTTTAAATGTATAGTATAGTTTATAGCAAGAGCCTCGCAAGTTACTCTATCCTGGCATAATGATAAAAAAGAGAAGTTACATGCATTTTGGAGATCCTTATCTAGGTAACTGTATGATTCTTGTATCTCATCCTGCTCTACCTGGCAGGACCACAGGCTGCTCCCCGTTGAATCCCCTTGGTGCTGCTCAGAAAGGTATGGGACTGTTTGAAGTTCCTACTGGGGCTTTGTCCAAGGGCTCCTGTGGTGTGTGTGGACTGCTTGATGCCAGCTTCTGATAAAGGTCAGTCCAGAGACCAACTGTTGGCTAAAAGAGGGAAGAGTGATCACAATTTGATAAAGTCCTTACGAAAGAGCTAGGTCAGGAAAGGTCAGGGTTGGAATTATGGTATGAATGAACCTGTATGAATGGTGGTCCTTGGGACAGGCTGTTACAACCAAACCATAACTTCATACAGAACATGCTTTAGATTAACGAGCCAACCACCACTGACAAATATTTAAAGATGAAAAAGCTGAAGTCAAACAACTGGAATGGAGACAGCCCCTAACCATAGGTGGGGTTGGTTAGTCAGGGTCATACCTGTGGATTTCTCAGTGGGTGGTATCCTGAGAAGACAGTAAGGAGAAGCCAGGGACACTCTACCATTGCTCAAAAAACCTCTCCCATCCTGATTTCAGGCTATAGTGTACTTCATCACTGCACACTAATTGTACCACAATTACCCAGGAGGCAGGGAGCACCTGCAGTGAACCTGGTTGGATTGATTTACTCAGCTCCCTGAAAATTACAGGAAAAAAATGGCTCAGGGAGCACAAGAAAAAGCATAACAGATGCACCTGCCTTCCTAATCTAGCCATTCAGTGGCCTGTACCAGCAAGAGGGGTATGACTGAAGCTATACAATGGAATTCACTGGCTCTAAATTTTTCTTCAGTGTGTATTTTTCAGTTGTTTGCTCTCAACATTATTTTGGAATGGGATGAGGGCAAGGGCTTTAGGGAAGTCACCAAGCTAGAGACTGCATCATTAAAATGCTGCTGTATCTGAAGATGCAGCTAATACTGGAAACGGAAAGTTACAGCACTTTAATTTAGTGTTTGTATAACTTACATACATTTTTAATTAATTGGATAATTCTGTAACTTGACCAGAAGGAGGCTCATTTTATTTATTTATTTATTTATTTATTTATTGGTCAGGGATTAAGGTACAATAGATAGATGCCTGCAAGTAAAATACTGCTCCAGTTCCCGAATCTTCATATCATTAGGACACCCTTTCAACAACCATCAACTTGTGGGTCTCAATTTATAGGGAATTGAGCTGTAATGCAACTATATGGACAGAGAAAGATGTAAATCAAATATAAAGCCAACTACACAGTTCACATAAGGCAGCTGAAGGGGAAAAAAAAAAAAAAAAAGCCTTTTAATTGGTGGGGTTGGTTACCAAACATTGGATTAGAAATACAGAAAACATTGGTTTAGAAATATTTTAAACCAATAGTAAAAAGGGTTGTTATTTTCTTAATAATTAAGGTAGTTGTCTATGTAATAGTAAAATTGCTTTTGTGCTGTTTAAAACCAAGCTTTAAGAAATTAGAAACTGGAATTGAAATAATAACTATCAATGCTATCAATGAAGTAAAGCAAATTAGAACTGGAATTAGAGAAGAGACACAATGAAGAGTTCAGGAGGTTTGCTATGATAAATTAATTACTGCTCAGTTGCTGAAGCCAGTAAAGAATTACTAAAACATGTCAAAATCATCATCAAGTAAAAACACAAGGGGCAAGAGTGGATGAAGGTGTATCTGTGATCTGTGTTCAGTCAGGCAGCTAGGGTCGGTCCTTCTGCCACATTGTTAGATTAAAAATTAATGGTAAGACAGAAGATCTTAAATAGGGGAGCATGCATGGAAGTCAGAAACACTCCAGCCTGAGTGGGCATCTTGTCTGCACTCTCGCTGTGTCTCCTGAAGCAATAGCCATGGTGTAACCACCAAGGTAAATTAGTTCTTGCGCTGAAGAAAGCAGAATCGAGACCTGCCTTGAGTGGCTGCCTGGCCACATGCATGTAGCAGGTACCAATGACTCACATCCTGATAGCTGTCTTTGGCATGGCGTCTCCAAGTGTATGCAAACCCTGCATGCACTTTGCAATTCACATCAGCAAAGGATGTCACTTTGCTGCTCTGTGTCCTCTCCTCTAGCTATAGTGTCACTGCTGCTGCTCTGACCTGATCTAAATTACAATTCCCATTATTCTACATCAGAAGGCATCATAATAAGCATAATAAGCATATCCCTGCAGTATCCCTCTCTTGCCTCTTTGCCTCCAGGAGCAGCCTTTTCCACCTGCAGGAAGCCATAGCTAGCATAGCTAGTGGTCCAAATCACAGACAATATGAGGTGTTCTTTCTGGCACATAGTCCAGTGAAGCAGGAGAGTGGGTGAGATAAGAAATAGGCGATATGGTGCCAAGCCACTTCCATGCTGCAGTGGCTGTCAGTGTAAGTACTGGGGCACAGGGTGCTCACCGGTACCGAGATGGGCATCAGGGGCTGCTGCAGCACTGCAGGTGGGTGGCTTCTGGGATGCTGTGGCATTTGGAGGGTGGGGGGTCTGCTTGCAGGTATAACCTGTGTAGGAGGCACAGCACCTCAAGTCTGGAGTAAAGAAGAGGTAGAGTTGGAGTAAGAGCAGTGGAATCACAGAATGGCTTGGGTTGGAAGGGACCCTAAAGATCATCTAACTCCAAACCCCCTGCCATGGGCAGGGATGCTACCCACTAGACCAGGTTGCCCAGTGCCCCATCCAACTTGACCTTGAACACTTCCAGGGATGGGGCATCCACAGTGTCTCTGGGCAACCTGTGCCAGTGCCTCACTACCCTTGCAGTTAAGAATTTGTTCCTAAGGTCTAATCTGAATCAATCCTCTTTTACTTTAAAACCATTCCCCCTTGTCCTATCATTATCTACCCCATCTTTTTTATATAAGACCCCTTTAAGTATTGAAAGGCCACAGTGAGGTCTCTCTGGATCCTTCTCTTCTTTTCCAGGATGAACATCCCCAGCTCTCTCAGCCTTTCTCCATAGGAGAGCACTCAGCACTCTAATCATCTTCGTGTGCCTCCTCTGGACCTGATCTAACTGCTCCACACCCTTCTTGTGCTGGGGGCCCCAGACCTGGATGCAGCACTCCAGGTGGGGCCTCAGGAGGGCAGAGCAGAAGGGGACAATCCCCTCCCTCATGCTGCTGGCCCCTCCTCTGGTGATGCAGTGCAGGATACAGCTGGCCTTGTGGGCTGCAAGCACACACTGCTGGCTCACGTTAAGATTTTCATCCACCAGAACCCCCAAGTCCTTCTGTGCAGGGCTGCTCTCAGTGAGTTCTTCCAGTCTGTGCTCATGTCTGGGATTGCCCTGACCCAGCTGCAGCACCTTGCACTTGGACTTGTGCAAAAGATCTTGTGTCCTTGTCTGGGGAGCTGAGAAGGGAATGAAAGGGCTGGGTATGCCATTTTTTTTTTTATAAAGGCATCTTGATCAGTCCCAGGAGATCACTCCGGTGTTAGGCCACTTACGCTGAGTGCTGTGCAAGCAAACCTGCAGGGATTTCCCTTGGTGCTTGTCTTTACTACTCATCCCTGCATCAGCATGGAAAAGGAATACCTCTCTGGGTATATCTACAAGAGCAGAAATTGGGCAAATAAATCAATTTAACTGATGATGAGAATTTAAGTAAGAAAATTAATTAAGAAATTTTTCATTTCTGTGAACCTTTGATGCAAGCGAGCCCCCTTCTTCCCATCCAAGTCCATTTTCTTCCCCTGCTGTGACACCTGGGTACAAAGGAACCAGGGGAGTCCAGAATACTTGGCAGCACTTTGTTTCTAAGGGAAATCAAACTTTTTCTCTGCCATCAGAGCTCACAGGCTTCTTCCTGTAAACCTGATTAACTATGGCACTTCTTTTATATCACTGGTGCTGCATCAATAAAAACAGGATAAATTGCCTGCCCAAAACTACAGCTGAAAGCAACACAGCATCAGTTCTGCTTAAAAAAAGAGCTCTGGAACAACAGAGAGAAAGTAGAAAAGGTGGACGAGAAAAAAGTCAGGCCATATAGACTAAGAGATTCTCTCAAGTAAGCTCTAGAAGGCTGCATTCTTACCTCCTCCCTAAGCCTAGCATGCGTATTGGCTGCCCCTGGTGTATTTGGTTACTTTTGTCTTGCAAAATGGAAAGTTAGGATGGGGTAGGATGGGGAATGCAGTCGTAGGTGGGAGAATTAGCCCCATGCATTTAATGCAAAGCACAGCAGTGTTCAGGCTCACGTTCTGGGACAAAGCTGGGCTGGGCTGACTGGGGAAGGGGACCTAGGAGCTGGATAGAGTAGTGCTGAGTGCCCTCAGCTGGGCTGTGTGGTTGTGTTTGCTTGCTTAGTGCTTATGTGTTAAGGGAAATGTTAAAGGGAGCTTCAAAACCGATATTTTTGGTAGGTAGGAACCATTGTTTTTTGTAGGTAGGAACTGCAATGCACAAGATCCTGCTCTATGTATGCCCTCATTCCCCTGGGCAGTTGGTTATTCTTTCTCAAACTCTCTATTTCAGAGCATTTTACACAGGCCAGACAAGAAATCAGGACCTGGAGGATGACTTCACCTTCTGTCAGCACAGTCAGTGACTGTGCCTGGAGCCATGGTCTCTTAGTGGCTGCTTCGGGTGATTCCTGATATATCCGTTCTTTGGGAAGAAGGCAGTGTTTTACACAGGAATGCATAGTTATGGATTGTTTGTTTGTTTGTTTGTTTATTTATGCACACTATAACCACTCAAACGGCATTTAAACGTGATGCTTTGCTCTGATCCAGACTTGTGGCTGCAAATCCCCCGAGCTCTGCAGCACACCCCACGCCTGCCCAAGCAGCATCCCCCAGGCTGGACGTGGTGAGGACCTTTCCGGGGAGGGGGGACCCGTTTTTGGAGGTGTTCCCTGACCTCCCATAGCAAACCCACTCCTCCACGCCCCGACCCACTCCCCTGGGACTGCAGGGCCGGGAGGGGAGTCGGGGGTGGCTCTGTCGAGCTGCACCAAGGCCAGCATCGCCCTCACCGTGTCCGACGGCTCTAGCTCGGGGGGGCTGAGGGCAGAGGAGGGCCCGGCAGTCCGGGGGTCCCCCCTCCGCCCCCTGCGCCCCCGCCCGGAGCAGCCGCGGCTCCTCCCCGGGCTGGGGGCGCCCGTCGGGCAGCCTCACCCGCCCACCCCGGGGCTCCGCGACCCCCGGGGCGGGCCGCCCCCACCATCCCGCCCTCCCTCCCCTGCCCGGGCCCATATAGCCGCGGGGGGCCGGCGGCCGCCAGCCTCCTCGCCCCGACGGCTCCGGGCGGCGGCTCTCTCTCCTCCGTCCCGCTCCCGGCCCTGCCCCTCAGCACTCGGGGGGCTTCCCCTGAACCCCCCCCCCCCCCCCCCGCCCCGGCAGCCGCAGCCCCTCCGGCATGGCGCTGTCCCTGGCCGGTGAGCCGGGCCCCACGACGGCGGGAGACGCTCTGGGGATGAGCCCCGCCGGGCTGGCCGCCTACTACCCAACTTTCCTGCCCCCCGCCCAGTACTTCGAGGCGACTCCCGACTTTCTGGAGCCCCTCAAGCCTCTGGGCAGGCTGCTCCCCTCCTCGCCGCCCTTACCCCCCTTCAGCATCCCCGCTTTCCTCAGCCAGCCGTCCGCGCTGCCGGGCGAGCCCATCCCCGGCCTCCCCCTGCCCCCTTACGCCAAACCTCCGCCCCCTTCGGCCCCCTCGGTCCCCTCGGAGGGGTCCCCCCCGGGGCCGGACACCCCTCGCCGGGCAGCCCGACCGCCGGGGGGCGGCGAGGCGGCGGGGCAGAGCCGCAGCTACCGCTTCACCGAGGAGGAGCTGAACGCCGTGCTGTACGGGGCGCTCCGCAGCAGCCAGCTGGCCGGCAGCCTGCATGCCATCTCGGGGCTCAGGGTGCCCCCCGGCAGCCCGGGTAAGGGTGGCCCCGCTGGGCGCCAGGGACCGTCCGTCCCCTCGGTGGGGAAGGGACGGGGGTCGGGGGCAAGGAGCCGCTGAAGAAGAAGGGGTCCCTCTGCTCTCCGCAGGTGCTGCCAACTCCCCTTCAGCCCCGCCGCCGCCCGACAGGGACTCGCTGCAGCTGCCCGAAGGTAG
>CM021766.1:123641773-123815525 GCA_011076525.1 Nettapus auritus | reverse complement strand
TCTTTCTCTCTCTTTCTCTCTCTTTCTCTCTCTTTCTCTCTCTTTCTTTTTTTTTTTTTTCCTGATGATGTCACCTATCTGAGGACTTCTTTTCAGGCTCTGCAGTGCTTCTGACAGGCTCTGGGTTACCTGAAAAATGGGAATTAGGTATGAGAAAATAGAGCTCTCTAAACTACTCTTGCTTTCCCACCC
Organism: Nettapus auritus; assembly: GCA_011076525.1. Taxonomy (NCBI): domain Eukaryota; kingdom Metazoa; phylum Chordata; class Aves; order Anseriformes; family Anatidae; genus Nettapus; species Nettapus auritus. Next base: position 123,815,333 of record CM021766.1, on the reverse strand, counting down.
CACCCTGCTGTGTTTCAGGCATTCACAGCCTCCAGCATCCTGCGTACACACATCCGCCAGCACTCTGGAGAGAAGCCCTTCAAGTGCAAGCACTGTGGCAAAGCCTTCGCCTCGCATGCCGCCCATGACAGCCACATGCGGCGCACGCACAGCAGGGACAATGGCGGCACTTGCACACTGTGTGGCCAGCACTTCCCCGAGCAGGAGGATTACCACTTCCACATGAAGACCCACGCTGCTCATTAGTCAAAGGTGGATGGGTCCTGGACCAGCTTCCTGTGTGTATTTGTGTATGTGTATGTGTGTTGGGTGTGTGCACACCACAGGAGTTGACATTTACCCTCGCAGTGTGGGTCCCAAGTTCTTCTCTAAGCACAGGGCACTGGCTTATCTCAGCTGGGTACCCTGGCTCCACGCTGGGGTGAACTCTCTGACATGCACTAACCCTTCCTCCCCTTCCTGTGCTCCCATTTTCACAGCCAGGAGTGAATGTCACCTCCCACAAGCTTTTTGTGTGTGAATATCACTGTGATGGACATTGCCATACCTCTAATGCACCGGTCTATGGACTGCCTGCTGCTGTCCATGCCAAAGCTCATTTAGGGGATTTTTTTTATTTTTTTTTATTTTTTAGCAAGTGTGTTTACCAAAGCCAATTTAGCCAATTTGTTTTGTTTCAGCACATGAGCAGGTGTAGGGCCTATTTCCCCATATTGTGGAAGTTCCTTAATGACTCTCCAATTAAATGCAAATGTGGTGGGAGCAGCACAGGGGTATTTAGATCTGTTTGGCCACAGTGCCAGGTGAGCTGACTGCAGTGAACTCCAGAACAGTGATATGCCTCTGGGGGTAGTGACACCACTTCAGGTCAGTGACACTGACTCTTCCTCAGCCTGTCCTGGCTGCAGCAGTGATGTGGGGTGGTGGCAGTGGCTCTGCATTCTCACTGTGCAGAAGACCAAACCTGAAGCTGCTCACAAGCACCAGTGAGCTCCTGGGTGGGTAACTAGTACTCCAGCAGTCTAAGAGAGGCTTTGCACCTGGCTCAGCACAGGCCAGGAGTAGATATGATCCCACCCACAGGCTCTTCTGTCCAAGTCTCAAGGCACAAAGGTTTTTAAATCATCCCCATTTAGGAAGGAGGAAAACTTCCTCCTCATCTTCAATTTAAGATATGATATGTATGATGGACAGTCCCAAGGCTTTTAAAATCCAAAAGCTCTCTGTGTGTGAAATTCCCTCTCTAGACCATGGGAAGGTCTTCTCTTTTGTAGGAGGGTTGGAAGGCTTCACCCTCCTTTTCTCACTGACCATGCAAAATGCAAGCAGGTTAGTAGTGATTGTGGGCTTTCTATTGATTTTCATAAAAGGGAAGCCTTTGCTTATGAAAATGGTATTTGTTTTATATTTATATATATATATATATATATAAATAAAAGCTATTTAGCTATGGATAAATATTTAGCCTAAAACTTTAACCAGCCTAACAGTGGTTTTCTTTTGCACTCTGACTTGGTGACTTGGAATTGTTATTCCAAGTTAGGCATCCTGTTCGCTCATACCAACAAACTAACCCGGATGAAGCAATCTTGGTGCATATTACAATGGATAAAAAAATAATAATTTCAGTGTAAAATCCTAAGTGATTATACCCCCCTTTTTTTGCAAAATATTTCCATAATCATTAAGAATATGTAACCATGTGTCATCCCCTGGCAATGTGAAAGCTCACATGGAGGCCTGTGCTGATGGACCAACATGCATCGGGAGTGTCATGACTGGTGCAGAGGCCTCTCTGTCACTGCATGACCAGTGTGGTGAGCAGGGGTCTTCATCTGTGAGGGGCTCCTCTGTGAGTGGGAGTGTTTCATCGCATTCAGGAGGGGTAATAGAAGCCCTTGCTGGAGCTGATTCATTAATGCAGATGGTTTGATGTCATTGGGATGATAAAGTTCTCTTTTAAAATCCTAGATCAGCTAGGATTAATGAGGACTTGAGCAAAAGTACAGAAGATAAAAATGTATTTTGTGCCTAACAACTTTAATATCTCCTTAAATACAGTACAGAACTGAAAAAAATGTTTCTTGCACATTTAATTAAATCTTGCAGATACTGTATCTATAAATACATATATATTGATTTGCACTAATTTTTACATGGTTTATTGTAAAGGTTTTTTTTTTTTTTTTTGTCAGTTTCTTTGTCCTCATTATTTTCATGGTGAAAATATGAAAAAAAAAAATATATAGAACAACTTACTTGTAAGCAAAATATCAAGATGCAGCACTAGGCAACATATGAATAAGCAGCAAGTATAGCTGGGGGACCTGAATCTTGATTTACAGCTGCCTGCCCACAAGGAGGTGTTTTTTTTTTTTTTTTCCCATGCATACAACAGAAATGTGAATTCTGTGTGTGAAGCCATTGCTGATTCGGCCCCATAAATAATACCGGATTTGGAGAAATCATCAGTTGCTTAATCATTAGCTTGCTTGTAATGAAGCAAGTTATGACTAGGAATGGGTTATGAGTCCCATGATATGCAGTTAGCTTCACATGTAGGTAATCTTGTTTCTTGTGTGTATTTTGTGATGAGTTGTCTGTAAAGGAGCATGTGAAGGGTTTCACTTGTACTTGTGTTTGAAGGTACTGGTTGTCTTGCACATTAAACTTGTATGTGTAAATGTTTTATTCTAATTATTGAGGCTATTACTTTGAGATTCACAGAAAGGATGAAAATAAATTATTTCACAGAATCCTTTGAGGTTCTGGTATACATGAATGGGGTGCAAGCTGTTTTCTGCCTAGTGCATTGGAGTTGTATATTTGAGGTACTAAGAAATGGATAAAGGGTGTTTTTCCCAAGTTATTTGTAAGTCATTACAGCATCAAACTGCCTCTTGTTGGGAATTAAGGGTCCTCCCTGCTGGGTAGCAGCTGACTGCCACAGGAGCCAAACACAGCCAGCACCTTGATGGATCGGGCCATAAGTGCCCTAGTAGCTGATGAGCACTGAGGCCATTCACTTCTGGACTGAGTTCACTCCCACTTGGAAGCAACGTGACGAATCTGGATGGAGCACTAAAAAAAAAAAAAAAAAAAGCATTTAACTGCCCCACAGCATCCTGGTCTGAATAGAGCCCCAGCTGTGCCTGCTGCTCCCCTCAGGTGGCATGGGGCTGGGGGCAGCAGGGGTGCACTTGGCCAGCACACTTCACAGCCCTGTGGGGAGACATCAAGCAGTGGGATCGAAGCTGTATTCTGTAAGGAAAATGCAGCGACTGCAGGTGCAAACACACTTATGTTCTTGCCAGACAGGGTTTAAAAAGATCAGATTTAGATTAGGGGATGCCTCTGTGCATGCATCCTGTTGACATCCCATGAGCTGATGTTTTCCTCTTGAGGGATTTCAGTGATAGAAACACATTTACGTGCACCTTTGGTGGTAGTGCTGCCAGCAGCCTGGTGAATGAACAGCCCTGGCTGGCTCAGGCAGGATTTCAGGTATTTGTACTCATGCACAAGAAGGAGGAGGCAGGAGAGAGGGGATGCCTATATGCCTGTGCACAGCATGCTTTTTGCCTGGCAGCTGCCCAGAATGGATGCAGCACACAGCCACTTACACAGTGTTGGTTTGAAGAAGAGAGCACCCCCTGAGCCAAGGCAAAGAGCAGGAGCTGTGCCTGACACTGCACCCTGCTTCTTCTTTCTCTTGGATATGATTCAAAATGGTCCCGCCAAGGGGGACAGCAAGTGAGTCATTGGGGTGAATCAGGACACAAGCTGGTTCTAAGTGCTTTGCATTAACTTTTGGGGTCTTTTAAATGTTAAATGGAAAGTGATCTAAATAGAAACCAGGGGATGAGGGCAATCTAGCCTATTTTGTTGGGCTGGTGGGAGAGAGATGAGCATGTGTGAGGATAACTCCTGTAAAGCCACCCGGTGAATGACAATGGTGAGACTGAAACAAAAAGGTGGTCCCACAGCTCAGGCTGGCAAGTGCAAAACAACAAAGGCCTGTCCAGTGACATCTGCTGCCCCAAGCACCTCCCCAGTGTTTGAACACCTCGGCCCTATCCCCCTGCCCCTCTCCTGCTGCCCCTCCTGAGGGAGATGGGAAGAGGGAGGTGGTTACCCACCCAGGGCAGGCGAGGAGCAGCCATCAGCTCAGTGCATTGACAAAAATGGCACAAGCAAATAACAGTCCATTAAATGGGGGAGATCATTCACTAGGGAAGCTCTGACTGACAGCTCTGTCCTCCAGGAAGAGGTGTCTCAGGGTACGTAAGGTAGTGTCTACAGTGCCTAAAAGGGGCCTACATGAAAGGTGGGGAGGGACTCTGTGTTATGGGGTGTAGAGATAGAACAAGGGGGGATGGTTTTAAACTAAAAGAGGGAAGATTTAGAGTAGATATGAGGAAGAAGATCTTTACTCAGAGGATGAAGCACTGGCAAAAGTTACCCAGAGAAGCTGTGGATGCCCCATCCCTGGAGGTGCTCAGGGCCAGGCTGGATGGGTCTTTGGGCAACCTGGTCTGGTGGGAGGTGGCCCTGCCCATGGCGTGGTCTTTAAGGTCCCTTCCAACCCAAGTCTTTCTGTGATTCTAGGGTCACCAGTCTCACATGTGCCAACACAGGGGGTGCTCGGGTCTGGTTTACACTTATGGGCACAGTCACTGTCACTTTTTTTCCTCTCTCCCCATACTTACACATCCCTTTACAGTGTCTCTAAATTCACATTCTGTAGGGTGTCAGGCTTTGCTCTCTGCTTTCCTTTTCTTTTGACCTCACGTGAAGTGCTTTTGTCTGTGTTTTCTGGATGTTTGACTAAAGCTTTAGAAAGGACAGACCTCTGTAGGTGAATGCCTTTTCTGAAAAGCCAATCTATTCAATGTGTTGGCACCTGGAAGTACTGGACAGCACTGTAGGGGGGGTACCAGGGCACTTCTGCCTGTCCTACAGCCTCAGTCCCAGCCACTTGCTGCACCAGGCAGCTTGTGCTGTAGTGGCTGCCCTGGAAGCCCAGCCTGGCTGCATTGCAGCAGTGCAAAACTCAGCTTCAGTTCACGAGGCTAACCTCTGGCTAGCCAAGCAATTTGGTGAAGAGTACTGCTGCGTGCCTTAGCATGAAAATACCATATGGTCATACCAACTGTGGTACTAGCAACCTGTAAAGTAACAGTGAGATGATCTAATTTCTCCCCCTTTGGCTTCAGGGACTTGAGTAGAGCCTGTAGGAGACACCGTGATCGTTGACAGAAATTCAGTAGCAAAGAGTATGTCCCCTGTCCATCAATAAAAGGGAAAGGGATGAGTTGTTGGGATATACTGGCCAAAAAAAAATGCAATTCATGGATAATCCCTTGTGTGAAATCATACTGTGGAGACCCTCCTCCCTAGACAGGAAGGGTCAGACCCATTCTTTGGCTTAGTCTGAGTGAAGTGATTGGAGTCCCACCCAGTGCTGCAGCAAGCAGTGGCTATGGTTTGGAGAGCAGTAGTGTGGTGTGGTTGTACGGATGGGGATGTGGTGGCAGGCCACTGGGGTTCACACACTCCCCAGGGAGGTTTCACTTTCCCACAAGTGACCCACAGGCTCTCAAAGTGGCCACTGTGGTGGCCAGGGCAGCCCCCCAGCTGGCCGGGGCTGACCGCCAGCTGAGGGATTACCTGTATTGATCCCTTAATAGCTGTCAAGGTGGAGAGAAAGACTACTCTGCCACAGGCCCTGAGCTCTTAGCGGAGTGGGATCATAAGCACCCCATTAAAAAGGTTTCATTCAATAGCAATCTTTACCAAAGTAAATGGACAACAGCAGCTCCCCCGCCTCCAGTCCCTAATGCAAGAGCCATTACAGTGCAGGAAGGCAACACGCAGGAAAATCTCTTTCTGCAGTATCAGTTTCAACATCCTCAAACGACTCTTTTAACGAAAAGTGGATTTTTTTTTTTCCAGGGTCATGAAAACCCCAAGGAACAACCGATGGGGAATCCGTTCACATTTGCAAACCTCCCCCACAGCCCCTGAAGTCCGTAGTGTGGCTGCTTCCCACCCATCAGTGAGCAGTGCAGGGGGAAGCAGGCTGGCAGCAGGTTATTTGCCCAGGGATATGAGTTCTTTACTTGTCCCCCAGACCCTTACCCAAGAGTGCTGTCAGCCAAATATTTTGGAGGTTTGAGGAAGGAGATTCTGAGCTTAAGTCAGTATGGGAAAGGCTGCCTGGACTTAGGGCTTTTAAGTTGGTTTTGAATTTTTATCCTTATGTCACACCACAATCACAATGCTAACATAGCTTTCTTCTGTATGTTTTGTTTTGTTTTAACTGTGCAATATCCAAATGGAAAATGATGTTGATTTTTCTAGGAGTAACTTAAGAGTAACTGGCCAGATCTCTTCAGATGTTCTGTTGCTGTCAGTTCTGTAACTGTAAGCCATGAGCAGTAGGGCCTGGCATGACAAAAACATTCCTCTTTTATGGCTTTGATTGATTTCATCCTATGGGAGCTGTTTGGGCTGGAATGTTATTATGACAAAGAGGTTCTACGGAAAGGTTAAAGGAGAGCAGTTGTTCTTTCAAATAACAGAAAATAATTTAATTTTGGAGAAATTCAGAAGAGAAGAGAAACTGAAGTAACTGGTAGCATTTAAAACTTCCCCAAAAATTCCTGGAACTTTTTGCTCAGTTACTTTTTTAAATTAATTAATTTATTTTTTAATTGTATTTATCTGGTAGATGGATCACTTACTTTTCTGGTAACAGTAAAAAAAAGATATCATTTTTTTTTTTAAATTATCTTTACTATTTCTTATGTCTATGTCTTTGGGACTCATCCTGCTAGCAGCAAAATTATATGTGTTTAGAACAAATTACATCTTTCTATGATGCATAGCAATGACCAAAGATGATGCATGTTGTGTTTATACAGGTTTGTTCTTTTAATTATTGTCATATATATCTAAAAAACAAAAACAAACAAACAAACAAAAAACTTATTTCCATAGTACTCATGACACACAGTATGAAACTTGTAGATATTAATAAAGTTATACTAGGTGGGTTACAATCAAAGTGATGTATTCTGGATTATATGGTTCCTATTTACTTTTGTTTTTATAAACATATATTTTATCAATAACTCTGTCCTCTACAGTGTGCACATATTTTCCAAACATATTTACCATTCCTAACAGAGTATAAGTGATTTTTTGTTTTGTATTCGTGTGTATCTATATGCACACATTTGTGCATTTGTGTACACATAAGTATTCCTGTGCATATGCACAATGTCTATTGAAAATGTCCCTTTGACAAATCAAGCAATATTGAATATTCTAGTACGCTATAGAACTTAAGAATGTCCACTGTCATTCAAGGTAAAGATTTATTTCTTGTTTGGATGCTATTATCACTGCAAAAATACTGAGTACCCTACAGCTTCTTTTCAAGAAATGCTGTGACTCAAACTAGGTACTCAACTTCACCAGTTTATTTCCCACCCCAGTCTGGAAGGAGGGTTAGCAGACAACTTTACAGCAATAGCAGATGGCAGTCTCTTGTACTGCCGATTATGGCCGTGTGCCCCTTGGGCCCCTATGGTTCTTACCTTTTTCAGTCTCTGTGTTGAGTTGGTATTCAGCATTCCTTTTATTTTCTTGCATCTCCAAGACCCTTCTGTAACAATGAAAGCTAATGGTGCCCCCGCTGAAGGTGCAAGTCATCTGAAGGAGCTGCTCTGGGAATATATTGTAGTATCTGCTTTTGCTGAGGTATTCCACTTCATAGTGTTAGTGTATTGGTATTTGGGGATCAATAGATCTGGGCTATGCAGGTCTGTATTTGTCAACTTTTCAAGTCATATTTTCAAAGATTTCTATGTGCAAGAGTAATCAAAGGGTCAACCTCATAAATAGTTGAAGGCCAAAGGGAAGCTATTACAGAGATTAGAAACTCCTGTGAAGTTCAACTTGCAAAGTCCAAAAAGAAGCATTTGTCTGCCTCTCCTGGAGAGCAAGACAGCTTCCCTTGTCCCTTCCTCGGCTGGCAATTCAGCATTATCCAGAAGCATTATACTTTGCTTATATACATGTCAATTCCTGGGGTCCCTTAAAAAAAAGAACTTTTAACCTGCTATTGTAACCATTCTCATGGGAGGCTGCTGCCTCCCACCTGTCGCCTTGCAGGGGACGAGGTATACTTATTTTAATTCAGCATCGGCATCTTCACTGCTCTCTTTTCTCTTCGACGTCACCTGCAGGGTTTGGAATCAAAACGAAAAATAAAGTAAAGCTAAGTAATAATAATAATAATAATAACAATAAGAATAATAATAATAAAACAATGACAAGATTTAGCGGATTAATGTATGTCTGGAGAAAAAGGGGCAAGATTTTACAAATTCAATCAATTTTTGCCTTGCTAAACATGGCATTTAAAAGTGACAAACCTTAAGAAGCACTCAGCTCGGTTAACTACCTCCGAAGGGGCAAACAGGTCTTTCAGCGCTATTCATCACCTTAAAGACCGTGCTCTTCACACGCAAGATCATGGGACTATTTTACTGAAACCTGCATATAAATTAGACAGTCGTCTTCTACCTTTTTTTTCCCTCTCTTTTTTTTTTTTTTTTCTCTTTTTTTTTCTCTCTCTCTTTTTTTTTTTTTTCTTAAACAGCTGTAAGATTCTTGTTTTCACGTCGCAATATACCTATATATATATACATATATATCAAAAAACAAACACACACACAATAAATATATATACATATATTTATACATATATTTAATGTGTGTGTGTGTTGTTGTTTTTTTTTCCTACCCGGATCTTTAAAGATTTTATCACGATCAAATACTTACTTTTCCAAAAGAAATAGCTAAGATGGGGGGAAAGTATACCTATTTCTTTTTGTTTGTTTATTTATTTTTTTAAAATTTTTACTTTTTTATTATTTTAATCTTATTTATTTTTTATATTCCATGCGATTGCTGTTAAAATATTCAATCCACTTAAAATTACCAAGGAAAATCTGTCAGATATGGTCCTTCGTGGCTGGACATGTAGACCAGGACAAAACATCTCTGAATCATCTTGAGGAATTCGCGATGGGACTTATATTCATGTCATTGCTAACATATATTTTTTAATTTTTTTATTTTTAATCAGTAAAATACACGTCATTTCCAATCACTGCTTTTCTCTGCGGCGCGTTTGCCGCTGAACCTTCTCTGGGGAAAGGATGTTTTTTTTTTTAATGATTTAGACACCTCGGTCTCTGGAAACATCCTTTTGGGAGGGAGCAACACCGGTACCTCCAGGATCGCCCAGCCGGGTGAGATGTGCGGTGGGAGACTCGTCCAGCTGATTGATGGGAAAGGGTGCTAAAATCTGATTTATCCATAAATGTCCGCCAGAATACCCAGAGTGGCCCGCAGGAGCGTTACTTTGTCTCTGAACTAGCTTCCTGCCCTCCTTCTCAAGGTTTATTGCCTGCACTAATAGGGTCTCGGGTCTTTTCCTGATAGAAGCCTGAATGGTAGGCAGTAGATTTAGAGATAATAATGACAATGACTCTGATAATGGCCGGCTCCGTAGCCTAAAGCTGACGGCGGGGACTGTGAAAGGATCCTGGCCCAGGCGGGCCCAGCACTTTCCTCCCTTCCTGCTGGGAGATTATCTCCACCCTCAGGAGTTTAACTTGCTCTGAGGGTCAGCCCTCTTTGACCCGCTCCCTTCTGTCACCAGGATTGACATGTAAAGGTATTTTCGAGCATCCCTATTGATTTCACCACAATGGAACCATTGCGGCACAATGCCCCAGCCCTGGGCTTTCTGGCCCTGGCAGCAGCTGCGCAGGGGCAGGGGATGGATGGAGCAGTATGGGGCTTTGCGGAGCCTCGCTCCTGTGAGTGCTGGCTACCACCGTCCCCAGGGCACCTTCTCCAAGGCAGTCAAGACAAGGTGGAAGCTTGCAGGAGAGGGAAGTATTTGGGCAACCTTCTGATCAACGTGTTTGTAACCAATACTTATTATGTTTTCTTTGGCACTCCCCTGAACAAGGGAAGTTTCCCCTTTAACATTTAAGTGTGCTGGTCTCTGCCAGGTCCTTGTCTTGTCCAGCAGAATATATCTTCCCAATCCCCTTTGTTCAATTCCTTTTGACTTTCCAAGGGCAGGGCTTGCATTTACATGCCTGGTGATGTGGTTGTTAGATTACTGTTTATATGCCTCCGTAACCAACATCAGAAACTCATGTAACACTCTACTAAGCTAATAGCTCACCATCTTTCGGCATTTGTCAGTGTAGGGCATCTATCCTCACTGTAGCTGGGGCTCTAGTAGCTGATCGGAATATCCTAGGCATGTCTCCGAGTTCCTTTTCTACCCCTCTGTAATGAAGTTATTTATTTGTTATAGGCACTTAGGTATACATGGAATTTCCTCGTGAATTGCTGTATTTCCTTTTGTGCAGACTTTCTCCCTGGAGTTGAAGCCCTTTTGTTATTTTAAGTAGTGAACAAATTGACACAACTTTGTACCTACTTAAAACTTTCAAGATTATAATTAGCACATATATGGGAAAAGATCTAAGACATACATGCTCTTTAGAAGAAAGACAGATGCCTGTATTGCTTGATTAAAACCTTACTGTCTGCTACACCAGTTACACTGATTAGAATTTACTCCTTCCTTAAGTGTCTTAAAAAAAAAAAAAAAAAAAAAAAAAAAAAAAAAGTATATATATGTTGAGATACTTATGGCCTGTTATACCTCTTATTTCCCCAGTAATATTTAGTAACTGCTCCCTTCATATCCATATTCAAGGGTCTGATGGAAAGCAGGTATAACAATTAAGGGCTGCTGCTATATGCTTATTGCTTTATGTATTTCATATGTAACATGAGTCTCTTGAGATAGGCTGAGGCCTCTTGATGAATGATGAATTCAACAAAAGCCTGAAAGCCAGCCTCTTAGCTATGATATTTACTACTGAACACCCACACTTCCCCAGGTGTAGGGGCATGTATGGAGGGGAGAAGTTCCCTTGGAAGAAAAAAAAAAATCATATTAGAGGATACTGAGATTGTATCACAATGGACATGCTGCAAGAAGCCAAACAGATTAAAAAGAAGAAGCAAACAAATAATTCTAATTCCAGTGAATCATCAAAGCTTTCAATTTTTTTTTTTTTTTTTTTTTTTTTTTATGGAAGTGGTTGGTTTCAGATGATAACTGTGGACAGGGTAATGGAAGACAACTCTCTGGTTGGTATTCTTTTCCTGAGAACAGTGGTGTAAGGTACAAAGATAGCATTCCTTAAAAGAGGAAGGTTTTATTATCCCATTATCTTATTTCTGTATTAAATACTTGTCACACTAGAATCTATGTTCTGACATTACTGTTCCATTCTCTTTCGTACCTGACCATTTCGATTTTTAATTCACTTGTGTGTAAGTGTAACTGTGTATTTAGAAAGGCATGCTGATGTAAGTACAATGAAAAAAAAAAATCTAAGAATGTTATATATTTTCAGATATATATTTTGCAGATTACCAGGGATGCATAAAATACACATTTTTTATTATCTGATTTAAAAGCCTAAACTTGCAATAACAAAATAACAAATCACATGCCTGAAGTCCTATCCTCTGAAGTGAAGCCTGAAGTGAAATTAATATTATGCTTTCCTCTATATTTTACTGTACATTGGATTCACTTGGTTTGATAGCTTTTAATAAATATTTTGAAATACGTGCATTCACTGTACTAAAGATTAGTTAACACATTCACTTTCAATAGTTGTATCTTTCTAATGAAGTAGAAAATAAAGAAAGTTTAATAAAAAAATGTGATACTGGTGTCTTTTCACATTATTGTGACATCATTATATAGAATTTATATTTAGAAGACTGGAAAGGTGATGGCGTGTATGTGTATATACACAGGAGTTTGATTGTTTTGGGGAAAATCCTTGTTTTACTAAACTTGGAGATCAAATTATCATATCTTTTAGTCAGAAATCAAACTGCCATTCTGCCTGCTAATCCTTATAATTTATTCTGATAATTTCAGTTTATGATCTTTTTGCTAAAATCAAGTGAAGAAAATTTTCTTCTCTGTCCAGGTCTGTTCTGGACAGTACGGGTGTCTTCTGAAGAAAAATGCAGTTTTGAGGGATAATGCCTTCGACAATTCTCTTGATGTTTGTCTTCCTGATGTTTGTCAGTTACTGGGAGTTTCTCAGGTCAGTACATAACTGAGAGAACAGCATCTCCGTGTCTGAAGACTTTTGCTCTTCTTATGAAATAGTGCTCGAAGCACAACACTTGAATTTTTGTGCTTCCTCCAGTCATGGCATATTTTACTAAAGGAATAGGACAAATTATTTGGGACTCCAGAGGCTCAGCTGTTTTCTTACTGATACAGGAAATCCCAATAGAAAAAAAAAAAAAAAAAAAAAAAAAAGCAACTTTTTGAAGAATTTCTATGTCCATGGGAGACACCAGGAGGAGCTAACTGGAGCTTTCTGTGGTCTCTATAAAATTTACTTCATGGCTGAGTTTAGTATTTTTTTTTTTCTTTTGTTTTTGTTTTTCCCTGATTGTGTCTTTCCATGAGCACAGATGTCCTTGGCTGCTCTTCATTGATAAGTGATACAAAGCCCCTGTTGTACTTTACCACAATGTCTGTAACCAAAATAAAAAATATTTATTTATTTATTTATTTTTTAAAAAGGGACCAAAAGTGCTGGATAGAACAGATAGAACATTTGCTCTAGCTAATATGAAGGCTTCTTACTAGAAATTGATTTCTTGATTTTTTTTTTAATGCCTTTTAACATAAATATACTCCCATTACACTTCAGGTTTCAAAAAGTAAGAACACATATGATTGACATCTATAAGTATGTCTGTGTGCAGCATATGTGCCTTTTTCAGTGATCCTATTGAACATATCTCATCCTAAGATGTGTGACCTTGAGTTGTTATTGTTTTAGTAAAGTCAGCCTGGTTAGGAATCTTCCATTAATGCCCTAGAATGAAAGCTACAGCTCTGGCCCCTGGGATATCAGCAATAGAGGAATTTCACTGCCTCTGGACACTGAAATCCACTTGTTAAAATATATGCTAAGTGCAATATGTCCTAACCTGAAATTTTTCATTTGTTTTTAGGGTGATAGCATGCTATGTGGATTTTTCTGTTGTTACAGTTTTTTGTTTGTTTGTTTGTTTTAATGTCATATTTTTTTATTTTTATTTTAGAATAACATTTCCACATACTTGGAAACAATATATGGAAAAAATAGGGAAAAAAAATCTTTTTTATATACAGCCATCTTTTGTTTGTTTGTTTGTTTGATTTTTTATTTTATTTTATTTTATTTTTTCCCCAAGGCTGAAGAGAAAAAAAAAGGGTTTTAATACATCATGAAGCTACCATACTTGATGTGCAGGTTCACCCTGTTTTACCTATGAATGCTTTGGCATGTAACTAATGACTTGATAGTAGAATGCATAACTGAGAATGCATAGTTCAACAAGAATCTTTGGTGTTAGAGGTCCAGGCAAATTTTAACTAGCCCGTTGTTGCAATCCCAAGGAAAGTGAGAAAAAAAAATCAGCAGCAAATATTGAAAGAGGATGACATGGATTCAAACGGGATGTGTAGTTTGTGATAACAGCATTGAGAAAACAAATGGGATACAAAGGCAGTATAGCACTGTTAGCAACTATTTAGATCATCACAAAGTCCAGAGGTGTCTGGAGGAAGATCAGGTTTGGGAGAGTCAGGCCCCATGTTGCTATTTCTGCCCTTCTAACTCCTCTGGCCTAGGGAGTGATGGGCTGTTCCTGAAGCCTTCTCTTGAGCTGTTCCTTCCCCATTACACCAGATAGAAATCTTTCACATCACTCAAATAATTACCTTTCTATGGTTGTTTGGTGATGGCAAGTCTGGTTTGCATTTCAGGGAAAGGCATATTTGTTCAGATAAAACCATTCAGCAGTGTATGTCCAGACAGTATTAGGAGAGCATTAGGAGAGTGTGGCTGCCACAAGAAGCAATACGTCCCAGTGTCAGAAAGTGGTGGCCACCATGCTCATGGCAGTATTAGTAGGAAGAGAGAACTCACAGCTGCACAGAAGGGAAGAACTTGAAACGACATCTTACTGAGTCAAGGGAAGGAATAGTAGTCTTTATATGCCTGACCAAACCTGTATTGTCCTATTCCCTGGCTGTAGCCAGTTGAGGGCAGCTACACAATGCTCTGCAGCGTATGTAAGACCTTGGCAGCAGGAGCTGATTGCCCTTTCAGTGGTGTCTGCCAGCTGTGTTGCTGTTTGTGTCTTGTGATGGTTATCTGGCCTGCATGTTTCTGAGTGGGGTGAGGGGTGTTGGAAAGGGAGAAGAAATGGCAATGGAAACAAAAAAATACAGGTAGAAGTTATCAGTTACCTCATGAATATCAGTGAGACTAAGGTTGGGCTTCTTACACACCTTATCAGAGCATGGTAAAGGTAAAGAAAATAATAGAGGGTGAGAAGGAAACAGAAGACAATGTGAGGAGGAGAAGAGGAAAGGCAGAAGGACAAGACAAATGAAAGACCGTGTCTGAGAAAACAGAAGGGAAGCAGGGTAGTGGGAAGCATCAGAACAGGTGGGTTGGAGACTTAATAGGAGTTGGGCCTTGGCTACCTGAAGTTCTTCACTGAGATGGAGTACAGCAGGAAAGTAGCAAGCCAAAAGTCTCTGAAGAGCTGTTTACTCTTCTCTAAGAAGTGAGGGCCAAGCCCCCCCCCCCCCCCCCCTGCAGCTTCATTGCTTCTGGAGACCCATTTGTGACAGGGGAGAAAGGAGGCTCACTAAGCCCAAGTGTCCCATTCAAGAACAGAGGTGCTGGCTGGGCCAGGCTGAGAGCAGCCCCATCCCATGCTGGGAGAGAAGGACTTCTCTGCTGCTCTGCTGGCCCTGGCACGTCTGCCTGCATCCCAGGGCAGGGCACTTTTAGGGCACAGAATTGCTAAGGACCCGAGTTGCTTTAGGTGCACTTTCCTTTCTCCTCATGTTTGACTTTGTTTGGAAGACCAGGCAAATCTGCTTAGTGCAGTTTGATGAATGAAAGGATTATTGCAAGCTGCTTAAATGCTTATCTTAACCAGCAAAGCGTGCCTCTCTCTGCTAGCCAGAGAGTGCAACGTGAGTGTGGCCTGCCTCTCGGGGTGCCTGCTCCTTGGGGTGCCTGTTTCTCACGGTGCTGCACTGTTGGGGACAGGACACAGTGGGGCTCCCCTACAGAGCCCTGGTGTCAGTGGCAGAACTAACTTAAAATCTTCCTGCTTAGGGACGTGTTCCCTTGTGTTCACATAGAATCACAGAATCATAGAATATCCTGAGCTGGAAGGGACCCATAAGGATCATCAAGTCCAACTCCTTGCACCGCACAGGTCTTCCCAAAAGTTTAGACCATGTGACTAAGTGCACAGTCCAAACGTTTCACATCATCACTCTACCCTCATCAGAGGGCTGATCCTATCTGAAGCCATGCCAGCGACTGGCCTTTGGTGAGCCCTGTGAAGAGGACACGAAGACATGCTCTATTAGATGTGAGGGGAGGAGGGAAGCTATGAGGAACCTCTTAAGTTGGTTCCTGCTGTAAGTTAAGTTGCTGGTTTAAATCCATTTCTCATGAATATGTGCCCTCAGGAAAACTATCCAGACTCAGGTACTTGGCTCTCCAGTCTTGTTTTGGTTGAAATCTCTGTGCACAAGCATTGTGCACAATGTTGTCTCCTTAGCAGGAGAAAGTGTCTACAGTTTGGGCATAATTCTACCTCTGTAAAGCTGCAACAGTATTATTTTTACTCCCACCTTTTCTAGCTATGCAAACCCATATGCTGGTGAAGCCATGTTAGATTGCTCACCTCACTCTTGGAGTTGCCAGTTACATTATATTAGTGTGACTCAAAATATTAACAAATGGGCAGTTGCATATGTCACATAGCCATTAGTGTCCCCAGCTACAGCTTGATTTCTCCTAACATCCTAAGAAAGGCTAGGAACTGAGGATTTGTGGGATGGCATTGGATTGTGTTAATGCAAGAAAAAAGTACATACTGCTTCTTCAGTGCAGATCACCATCTGTAAAAATTAAATCTTCCTGATTTATTTCATACCTCCAGGGTGATGCTAGACTCCAAACTCCCAACTGTGTATACACAAGGATTTTAGGTATGATAGGTATGATAGGAGGAGTTGTACAAAACTAGGTCTGCTTTCAAACTTAGTCATGTTTTTCATGGGGCAGAAGCTTCATCTTTAACATCTGCAGTTTTGTTTCAAGGAAACCTTTACATAAGTACTGCTCTGGCCTATCTCTGCCTACTGTACAAATCTCAACATAGGGAGCTAAGAATATGAACAAATGAAATACATGAGATTTCATAACTTCGGGAAATTTCAGGAGGTAGCTCGAAGTCATTAATACCAAAACATTATTTGTTAATATAAACGTTTAAGAAAATGTAGTTATTCCTCCAGTGTAGGAATTTTGGATGTTTTCTTAGGTTCTGTATTAGGAAATTCACCCTAATTGTGAGATGCTAGGGATTTATATACAAAACTTTAGAGAAACGGGTCGGGTCAGAATAGCTTGGACAGAAATTAAAACACTTCCCTAAAGTTTCCCATTGAGTACTGGAAGAAGTGGCCGATTCCTTATCAATCACATGATCAACCGTGATAAAAGCCCACTTTGCCCACGCTTTGTTTTCTAAATGCTCCACCACCGGATTTGTCTAGAAGTAACCTCTCTAATGGAAGGTTCCCTAAGAAATGTCATTCACCATCTGTGAGACCGTACACAAAGACAGAAGGCTCAGGAGACACTCCTGCACTATAGAGATGAACAATTGATCCTTGCCACGGTACTATTAAGAGTCCTTGATACTCGCAACCTCCAAGACAATGTATTGTATAGAGAATTGTGGTTTGTTGTCAGTAGCCTGCGGAAAGCATAATGGAGGTACTTGGTGCTATAGATTGTTTAGAAAAGCAGACATTGATGAGGGGAAAAAAAAAAAAAAAAAAAAAAAAACTTGCTCATGTGATCTGAAAATTAAAACCCAGTGAAAATAAGAATAACAATGACATTTAATTATAAACCCTTGTACTTGCATTTTCCCACTGGCTACTCTACCTGTGCTGCTTCTCTTTTGCAGACATTCTCAGCACAATACGGTGCTCATGAGCTCTGTTATTCAGACGGCTTTGGTCTGGAAGTTTTCTGTTTCTATTTGGAGAATAAATGGTGGATAGTTAACAGCAAACATCAGCCTTACTTACCGACCCTTATTCTAAATTCCAAAGATGCAAAACATAAGTGGTCTCCATTAGTGAGGAGTGTGCTGTAACTGTACCTTTAACTGTCTTTGCCGTTGCCAGGAGGTCTACTTCCTATGGGTGGGAGAAATGGAAAAAAGGTGTTTTTCTTGTTTGGCTGTTTTTTGTTTGTTTGTTAGTTTGTCCTCCTTGTAGTTGAAAGCTACACCATCTCAAATAAAGTTACTGAAAAAAAACAGAAACTTTTTTTTTTTTTTTTTTTTTTTTTTTTTTTTTTTTAATAACAATTACAGCTATCTAATGTGCAATCTCTGCTGAATCAGACTTTTGGAGAACTTCGAATATAATTTTGACGATAAGTACTGATATGAAAAACAAAAACCCACAACTGATGATTGTGAAATTAGGCAGTTAGGTCTAGCATTCACTAGTAACTAAAACAGTGCTGGCAGTGGTCAAATACTGAGTAGGAAAGTGGGAGCCTGAGAATCAAGAGTTGCAAAACAGGAGTTGCCTGATATATTTTGCAGCTGTTATGGATACGCTTGAATTCTCTGCTGGCACATTCAGATAATGCCAGGGAGAGAAATTACTGATTTTTTTCTGTCAAGACTTGGGTAGCATTTAGGCCTTCAGAACCAGTGCACTGACAGAGTTAGGGCAGAGGAGTCAAGGGAGAAGGGAAGGCCACCCTCTCCCAGCTACACTTTAGCCACCCATAATTAAACCTACATTGACTCTGCTAGGGGCTATTTTGGCTGTGTGGACTGAAATATTCCTTCAGCAAGGACATAAATGATGACATTATAAAGATAAAGTAAGAAACTTGGTCTCCCTGCCCTTTCACAGACACATATGAAGGATAGGGTCAGGCAGGGCATGTGCCAGAGGTGCAGGAGGCTGCAAACACTACATACCCAGTACTGTTCTTCACCAGCAACAGCTAAATACTCAAAAAAAAAACTTCACTTCAGCACAGAGATACCAGCAATATGTCTATGTCAGTGCGAGTTTTATTGCAAATGTGGTTAAGGTGGGAAAGGTGTTGTGCCAAAATACATCATTATATGATTATATTCATGACCTGTAGCTTTAATTTTGCAGCTGTGAAGAAGTATAGTTAAAAGAACAAATGGACTGTGGCTCTGTGTCTTCAGATAAAATTGCTATCCTTAGTTTGCCCTTGCACAGTTCAGCATCAGTGCATTATTGATTAGAATTAGGAAGTTAATAAGGTTTGGGCTAATTAATCAGATGGGTAGGGACTGGAACTGCACTGCAAGGCTTAATCAAGTCATCAAAGCTCTCAAACCATGAAGAAGGTAATTAAAGGAAAAGGATGCCTGTTATATAGTAACAAGAATATAGGAGAGGACAAGAACAAGATAGAGAACCTCCATTTTCTTTTGTATGTTTTTCTGGTATAAATCAGACCAAATGACCCAAGTACAGTGCTCAGCTTCCTATCAGCAAATTAAGTTGGATGAACTTATAAATCACATCAGAGAGGAATTTAGTCCAGCTAGTCTAATTGCCAAGAAATCTGTGTTTGCTCGCATTGGCTTTTTCTTTGCAATATTGAGGCTGACAACACAATTTCTTACTGCTTGAGCTGGGTGCTCCAAGGTGGCTGGATGTGGAATGAGGCAAGGTGGCTTACAAACCTAATAACGAAAATATGTTTTTAATGCGAAACCAATGAATATGAACAATTATTTTGTGGATTATTAAGTATTTATTATAGAAGGTTGAATCTTAAACTTTCTTTACACAATTGCTTTGCTGCAAGTACTCAGAGTACCACAAAAATCTTAGTGGTTTCATTTCGAAGCAAGTTTATAGCGTCTCTGATTGTATTTTGTAGCTCATTGCTCGCACATTAACAGTAATGTGGGTGAGGATTGGTTGTTGTTACTGATGGATTTTTGTTTTGTTTTTAACCAAAAGGTACAAAAGAAATAAACACTAATGGCCTAAAAATAGCATTTAATGTGTCTTCCATATGTACAGTCATGGACAGATATAATATTTAATGTAAACTATCCATAGCAGCTTTTCTTGATGAAGTAACAGCTTTTCTTGCATCCAGAGTTGATTAATGTGTTATTTTAGTGAAAATATCAGAAAAATATTTTATTTCAATAACTTATGTTTGTTTTAATTCTGTTTTCAAAACTAAACTTTTCATATTTGACTCTTTTATTACAAAAATATATAAAGTAATCTTTTGGAGGAAAATTCAGAAAAGCAATTAAAGAAATTGGCACTGAATAAATGATGATAGTGGTAGGTGAAGCATTTGAATTTTAATGAGCTGGCATTCTCATCTTGTGTCCTTACCAGAGGGAACTTGGATTTCATAAGTGCCTAGCAAAAATAAAAATAAAATCAAAAACCAGTGTAGTAAAACATTGATAATGAAGAAAAATTAGGAAGATTAGTTAACTTGAAAGCAATTACAGATGAAGTGTGCTTCAATAATGCAATAGTGAAATTTTGATACACCTTGATATGCTATTTTAGATACATTTTGGAACAGTACAATTTGAGAAATGAAATTCTGTCTGTGCATACAAATTATAATTATAAAAAATATAAGTATAATTATATTAAAATAATATTTATACCTAGGGCCTGAGACATGGAATTCAGAAGGTAATTTTTGTTGTTGGTGGTGGTAGTTTTTTCAGCTTTTGGGAGAGATTAAAAGAGACTCTACCTGGTTCTCTAGTGGGGGATTAAATCCATATGTGTGAATGATATTGATTTACAAATTTAGCCTGCAGTCAGTATTCTGGAAAAGTGTGCATGTGAAACTGAAAGGGTGAAATGCTAGAGCTGTGGTGCATGTGTCAAATTAGTTTTGAGATAAAGTTTTGTGTCTCAGTGTGCAGCTGATAGCCATGAACTTGGGACTGTTCATTCATTAGAGAGAAAGCATTCTCCTCCTCCCAAAAATTGTCCTGTGTTCCCTACCCAAGTTCAATTTTACCCTGTACTTCACTCACGAACTATGACTACAGAATGCCAGGAAAAATCCTGTCTATCAGTACACAGTGTTTCACAGTTTCACACCTGGACTTGCAATCTAGGCTGAATGGTATTTCTGTTGAAGTTTTTTTTTTTTTTTTTTTTTTTTTTTTTTTTTTTTTTTTCCCAGATGATACTGAAACATGCCTTTCTAATACTTGTTACTTGTAGGATGTAAATGAACTTGTTAACATAGAATCACTGAAATTAAGGTTAAAATATTACTGAAATTGAAAAGGAAAATCCAATGATCTTTACTGTCTGTCTGCAAAGATACTTTTTTAAAGAGTCCCTTTCTGTCCTACACAAGTGCACTCATATACATTTGCTCAGGAAAAACACAGTATTAACCAGAGGGCAATAATACTTGCTTCAATGTGGAAGATGGAATGGGGGTCGGGGAGACAACATGACACAGAGAGAGGGAGAGAGGTTAAAATGAAGACATCTACAAATACATTTGCTTATGTTTTTTAACTCTGCATACCTCAGCTGGTTAACACTTCAGAGCTTCAGAGAAAGTCCATAGAAAATATATCAGCGCTACTGGTTAGTATTTTGAGAAAAATTCCATCATATATACATCAGGACTCCATATCAGGATGGACCCATGTGCCTATACCTATGTCTCCCACTTCCCGCTTCCTCTCCTCTCCTCTCCTCTCCTCTCCTCTCCTCTCCTCTCCTCAGTCCCTCTTATCAGTTATAAATGAGAAATTAATTAGCAGGACAGGTTTCCAGAGGCACTAGGAAGTTAAAGGTTTTAACTGCAAGTGGGGTAATGTCTTTGCTGTGTGCAAGGGCCTTCCTGGCCTCACAAAGGAGTTTGGGATACTTTGGGAATTTGTGCTCAGCATCCACTCAGTTGATGACTTTTTTGACCATCAACACTCATCCTTCCCACCTGGACATCTGGTCCCCAAGGATTTGACATTTACTACCAGCTCATTCTTTATCTGTCATCAAAAAGCTGCCACCCAGAGCCACCATGGGTCATATTCTAGTTGCTGGTAATCCCAAAATGAAAAATCCCCTTAACTATCCAGCTATTTCATCCACTGGTAAGTAATCCTAATATACAGGCTTTTAGTCCAAAGGACCTCTCAAGTGGGACCAAGTCATCCTTGCAGAGAAAATCGAAACAGAATGAGGAAATATTAAGATCTGTGACCACCAGCAATATTTTCGTTTGTCAGATTTATAACAAAGATGACCAATAGCTGTACATCTTTTGAATTGATCTAAGAGGATAAAAAGCAAATGTATCAATCATGAAATATAATCACCATTGTTTGAAGTATGTAGTGTCTATAGGTAGGTGATACATGAACATAAGACACCATACATCATTAATGAGTTTAACACAGTAATCACCAATAATTACTGCAGTCTTCTCTCTCTGGCAGGCTGGGCACAGTGCTAGGAGAACAGGAAACTTAAGAGGTAACACAAGTGAGAAGCAGAGCTGTTTGACTTCAGGCAGGCTTTTAAGACAATGTCATTTTTTTGTTGTTGCCAAAGTAATATGAGAGTTAAACTTTCAAAATTATATCCAGCTACTGCTGTCTCAGTATACGGTTGCTTTAGAAATATCCAGTGCACATAGCATGGGGTTATTGTTTTTGGCCTGTTCTTACTTAGTCTAGTGATGATATCTGCTTGTTGACCACAGTTTTCTACACAGAGAGGGGGATCATCTAAATGACATCTGAAATATCATACCTATCTTTAAACAGCAGTTGCAAATGCTGTAATTACTTATTGCCCTAGAATATTTTTACATTTAAATACCTAAGAAAATATATCTTGTATCTCCAGTATTAGTTTGTATTTTAGAACCACTAGGCTTCTAACAGAGTGGAAATTTAATTCTTTCAGTCATTCGTGTTGGGTAAATGCTCCTCTCATCTGTGAGATGAGGCCATAATCCATTTAATCACTCAGCTGATGTTGGTTACCTGAGCTGATACCACCTGGTACTTCTCTGGAGGTGCCAGGAGTATATCAGCCTTGTGCCGGTTCTTTGGTAAGACTATTTTCACTGAGAGAGATATGTTAGCTCCTCCACTATCTCTTTAATTGTTTCTGCAACTGGAACAATGAGTGTCACAACAGTGATTGCTTGAGTGACCTTCACTGTACTATTATTATAGTACATTTGGGCTAATGTGGTGCTTGATGTTTCTTTGAAGTTACATATTTTGTTTTTGTTTTAGAGGGGAGGGAGTTAGTTAGAGAAATTATAATTTCTTAAATTCTTGATAGCTGGAGGATATCCTTCTGTTAAAGCACTTGATCATGTGTGTGTTACTCCCAGTTCTACTTTTGCTTAAGAGTTTAATCACATGTCCTCTTATTTATTCTTCTGATTTTAAATGTTCTAAACAAATATATAAATATATCCTTATGGCTACACATCGCCTCTCTGGCTGGCTATATGTTAGATTTTTTTTTTTTTTAAGTAGGTTATTTTAGCAAAGCTAGTTTCTATCAGTAAAAGAGGATGCCTGTGCTCCTATATTCCTGTGTAAATAATTTCATGTTGTACTTTAGGAGCTGTTTCTCCCAACACCAGTGATTCATACCAAAAAGTTGTCTTGATACAAAGACGCAGAAAGCAAAATTGGAGGATAACTCATATTGACTTATGATAAACTAGGGTTTGAGCATGGAAATTGGCTCTTTTTATTTACTTATTTATTAGAGTTAGTTTAATGAAAACCTGCACTTGTGGTTGAAGTGTTCTAGTGCATGACAAGGGGTACTTCCACAGCTGCAGGTTCAGCAGGTAAAGTGAGTCTTGACTAATAATGTGACTTACATCTTCACTTCTGAAAGCTTTCTCTCTTTCCTGAGATGGTGTCATCGTTTTATAATTCAAGTCTTATTTCTTTCCTGTTATAATTTTTCCTATGTTACATTGTACTCATGTATCAAATGTGTATATTGTCAGTATCTTTTTTTTAATATATATATATATATATATAGCATTTGTGCCCTTTGTTACCTTGATCTCATGTAAAAAAGGTAATTTATACCTTGTCAGTATCTTGTTTCTAGGATTTGTACCCTTTAACAAAAGTAAAATAACATTAAGACATTTAGAATTGAAGAACTTAAAGGATGAAATGCTGTGATTTGTCACAGGACTTGATTATGTAAAAGATGGGATTAAGAGACAGATAAGTTAATATGCTCAGCAGGAGCCAGACGTATCAGAGGGAGGTTTTGCTATTCACTATGGTATGATCAAATAAACAGTGAGAAGAGAAGACAGGGGAAAGGGGGGGGAAAAAAAAAAAAAAAAAAAAAAAAAAAAAAGAAAAAAAAGGGAGGGGCCACTAATTTAATTCAACTTTTTTGGTAAATGTTATTTTCGCCAGGTTGCTTCAGTTGCCTTGAGAAAACCTACCAGTCTAGAAGGTGAATAAATAACACCCAGATTAGAAGAATTTAGTATAGTTCCTGTCAGTTATCAAATTTCAAGTTCCTGTAGAAAGGGATTTTCCTGTCTCTTGTGCCAGTAGCCGACAGAGAAAAGATAGTTATGCCTGGAAAACCCCTTCTTGAAGATTAGGATTGTGTGACAGGAGGGCAGACAAATACGTGTTGATGTTTTTCTCCAGGTACATCAGTGTAAAGTTATTGCTTGGGCAGTATAAGGGGAGAAAATTCAAGGGAGAAAAACATTTGCAGTTGTGTCTTGTGTTTGTAGTATTCACTAGAGCACTGGAAGAGTATACGGTGGAGAAGGTAAACAAAACTTACTGCCTGACTTCACAAAAGGTTAAGCTAGTCATCTGAATTTACTTATGCTCTTCCTATATATAACCTCTTTCCTATTTTGTAATTGTTTATAATGCCAGGTGGCTTTATCTATTAAGTTTACAGTAAGACATTTACTACATGGATGTAACTTCTAAAAAGAAATCCCTTCTCCTTTGGAATTACTTCTTATTAACCTTGGCCTAATTGTGGTCTTGAGCTGTCACTCATTTATTATTTATCTTCATACCCTTTAACCTGCTTCTCTATCCATTTTAACAAAACAAGGCCACCCTGGAGGCTTTGCCTTGTCTAAAATACATGCAGCTTTCCTAGCTGCAGATGGCTTTCAATATTAATATCCAGCAACATCACCAATTTTAAGGAGAGCTTGGCTTGCTACATTAAGTGGAAGCTTTGCTGAGCTTCTCAAGAATAAGCAAGCTTGAAGTTTGTTACAGACTACGTTAAACCCCATTATCTTATCCTCTGCTGTTTTACTGAGACTCATATAAGTGATGGTGCTGGCTTATGGGTGCTTTTGATATATTTTTCTGAACACTTTTTTTCATTTAAAATTTCTTTTTAATCACATCAGTTTTCCAGTCTTCTTCTTCAGATCTGCCCATGAGCAATTGCATTAGATCGAATAAGAGTACATCACCAGTATGTCACCTACCTTCCAGTAATGTGGAGATGTGAATACTTGTGTCAACCACTGATGGGTCACTCAGCTCACTATTACTACAGAGAATTTACTGTGTCAACTGTATGAAACCGGTGAGCTGAATTTTGAAACTGGCACAGGGTATGTTCTATTCACATTGTTGAGGTTAAACTACTGTTGTTAAAGGAAAAAGGAAAATGACCTTTGGAAATGGGATTCAGGAAGGCTGGAATTTAAGATATTTCAAGAGTTTTATTAGCATGTTGTTCAGCTCTTAGTAGCATGGAAAGATGTACAAGTAACAGATGTATTTATTGAAAACCTGTGTTTAGTTCTGTCACTGGAGTTTTACAGGACGTGAGAGTTTATGATTTTTTGGAACACATTGCAGAGCACTACAATTTGCCATGACCCAAATGTACCTTGTACTTAGCTTCTTCAGAAGGCTTTTGTCCATTTAAAAAACTATATATTTTAAATTCATACATTTCATTACTTTGTTTTTAATATTATGATGCATTTTTGGGAACAGAGCACATCAGTTATTGCATATCTTGTTGAACTACTTCAATATCAGTTTTGCCAGTATTTTGTGAAAGAACTAGGAAATGCTGACTTATATGTGGGTTTGTAATTGAAAAATACCATCTAAACCTCTTTTTTTTTTTTTTTTTTTTTTTTTTTTTTTTTTTTTTTTTTTTTTTTCCTGTCAACTGGTTCTGCTCCTCAAACTTCCCCTGAACATGAGCTAAATACAAAATGAAATCCACTTTATGGACAATTTAAGGGGCAAGAAATTATGGTATTTCTGTTTAAATTCGGAAAGACAGGACAGTCCCTTAATGACCTGCATAGACCTAGCTACAGAGTGGGCTAGTGCAGCACAGAGCAAGTCCCAGGGTGAGTCAACATGCGAACAGTAGAGGTGGCTGGGCCTGATGGGGCAATGAGGCAAATTCCTGAAAATTCACCCCCAACTCACAGGAATGCACCATGGAAGCAATTGCTTTGACCTGCTTCCTCAACATCTGTGGAGTTCTAGAGTTTGAAGGGTTCTCTGCTATTTATGGGTTAGAAAATATCATTGAGATCTAATGATGGGGGTTGTCATGGGCATTTGCCACCGCTTTCCAGCTGAGGGCTGCTTGTAATAAAGGCTGGATTTTTTTAAAAAAAGGGGGGAGGGGGGGAAGGGGGAGGGATGATGAGCAAGGCAGGACAAGAAATGTGTAGAAGTGACTCGATCACTTCATGAACATGAACTAAAGGCTACTTGTTACCCAATAGGACAAAACAGGTTTTATTCATTCGTTACTGGATGTGCTCCTTTTCTTTTGTGCTGCTTCTGACACTTCTTGGACCCTCAACAATGAGTCAACTTAGAGAGCAGATTTCTTTTTTGTTTTTCCCTCTTTTTGTAGACTAGTCTGTCTTACCCTCAGACATGGATCCATACAGATCTCATTGATGGTGCAGTCAAAAGGGAATTTGAGGGAAAAGTCTGCTTAGAAGATATAGGGATAACATCTAGATATTTGGTAAATTTGTTTGTGTTATGAAACAACACAGGTTTTGTCAACCAACCTTCAGAGGTGCCTGGGGAAAATTCTTTCTTCAATAGCTCAAGGCTACTTGCTGAACCAAGTGCATAGCTGTCATAGGAACAAGAGATCTTTCCCATTCCAAGCAAGTGTCCTAATCACTGATCTATTCCTTCGTCTGGAGTGGAGATGTCTCTCCAAATTCCTGTGCTGGAGATTCCTTGCCTTGTGCGAATTTCCTGTAGGGCAGTGTAGTCTCAGGTAACATCTCTGTCTCCACAAATTAGCATTGGGTTTAAAAACAAACAAACAAAAAACCCCACTCTTTTGTTGGAGAACTCCTCCATAGGTTGCACCTGAGCATTGTAGCAGTATGAAAGGCTGTAGTAATATCGCTACCGATCTGAGAAGCCAGGCAAAAGGAAAGGGGTACTCTGCTAGGTTCTGTGTAGAAATAGTCCTGTCTCAAAGCCTGACTCTCCCGTCCTGCACATATAAATGGCACAGTAGAAAAACCGTGACTGGAAAGAGAGAACCTTGCTCTGATCAATTAATCCTTGACCCGTTTGCTTCTGTAGGTGGTTCTTCAGGGACTAACAAATAATGGATCCAATATTTGGAAGCAATCAACACTGACATTATGAGAGTTAATAAAACTCATTATCCTCTGGTTGTGTGCTCCCCATGGCAAGGGAAAGGATGTTAATTTATTTATTTATTTATTTATTTTTGTGTGTGTTGTTTGCTATATTTTTTTTTTTAATTAACTAACACTCTAAGTAGCCACAAGCCTCTAGCTAATGTTTTAAAAATGAAAACGGAACTTAGAGCAAAGCTGTTTGTATGGCAAAAAGCCTCAAAGTTATGTTACCAGCCAAACAGCCATGAAGTTCCTTAAGTTTTGAGAGTTTGCCTTTGAGTGCATAAGATTATTTTAATTTCACCTTTCCTGGTTTCCTAAGGTAGCAAAAAATAGAAACTATAGGAAATGTCATTTACCTGCATTGTTTTTGGTGAAATGTGTGCATAAACAGAGATTTGAAACTTGTGGCTTATGACCAGTAAGGAACAAAGTGGAGCAAGCAAACAGCTCAGCCGTTACCCATTTGTACAAGACAACTTGTGTAAAATGGCAAAAGAAATCTCTGGTCCTACAGGATTTGAAAGCAGATGAAGGATTTCATCATCTGCTGCTGAAGTGGAAGCACGAGGGATCTGCCTGGCTCAGATCTACCCTGGTCATTTTGCGGAAGAAGGTCACAATTCTGCTGATGTCTGGACTGTGCTAGCCAACATTTATCTAAACTTCCATCACTGAAAGCTAAGCTAAAGGTAAGCTCCCAGCTTGAGTTGATTGTGTAAGTGCTTCTTTTACATAGTCACTGTAGCTACCTTCCTGTCCTACCTGTTTTATATACCTATCTGGGGGTGGGCGGAATATCACTGTGGAGGTGCCTATTCTGGCTCTACTGACCATGGAGGGAGCCTGAGTGAGTGGGTCAGACCAGCAGCTTATCTGCTGGGTGCTGAACTGGTGAGGTGATTCCCACCCTTGTGTAGATGGGATCATTATGACTACTGATAAAACCTAAGGCTTTGATTAGAGTTAAAACAGCATCTTTCTTTGCTGTCAGAAAGCAAAATCTGATGGTGAAGCTTCATGCGAATGAAGGCCCCTAAAAGATTTTATCCAAAAGATTTTATCCTTTTTGCATATACTAACTCCACCATACATTCAAACTGGCAGAGGATTACTCCCTTTAGTCATTATTTTAAACTTGTGGAA
Organism: Nettapus auritus; assembly: GCA_011076525.1. NCBI lineage: Eukaryota > Metazoa > Chordata > Aves > Anseriformes > Anatidae > Nettapus > Nettapus auritus. The sequence goes on along the minus strand of CM021766.1, from coordinate 123,787,212 downwards.
GGACATGAGTTAGACTGCATAAATTCTGCTTCCAAAGCAGTGTATCCAGCTGTGTATTTCATTGTCTCCTACCCCCAAAGCCCAAAAACCTCTGGCTGGAGTGACAGCTACAGCAGCCTGCTTGTGGCTGTGTTCCCTCTCTGCATCTCTTTGCAACACCTGTAGAATCAGATACACTATGGCAATAGTTATAGTATACTAATGCATATCATTATTGAGAAGCAAATGTCAGACCAATACAAGATGTCTTGATATCAATACATGTTTTATATAAACATATAAAATACAAAATACTGGAAGGATTAGACATTCAAAAATGATTGGGACCGCACAGTTTTAAAAAGTTACTGCCTCCTAAATCGAGGAGCTTTAAACTATTTAAGTTCTGCACTACGGCAATTTAGGAGCATGCAAATAGTCTAGCCCTGCATTTCAGCTGAGGGTATGGTAATTATGACTCACATTGCCATTGTTTAACCTGCTCCAGGTAGATGGTTTTTGTTTCTGACCAAACCCTGTCTGTAGCCTAAGGACTAAATAAGCACGACTTTGTTATTTCAGATAGCTTGTCTGCCCAGGACAGACTACTACTCAAAATTTGGTGATATCAATGGGCACCTTATCAAATTTGGGCCCAAAGATACTATCACAGAAACATGTCTTGTCAAAGGTCCAAAGCAGAATGTTACTAACCTAGCAACTCTTTGCATTCTCTAGTTTTGCTTAGAGCGATATGGTGCATCCTTGGGAAAGGAAAATTCAGCCTTATTTTGGTGACTTCAGATGGTCTGCATAGATTTCAATCAGAGTATTGCATCCACGGTGGTTTAAGTATCTTGTGTTATTTATAGGCACAAAATCAGAGTTGTTTAAAAATGAGCCTTCACAAACTTTGTTTGCAGTCTGTTCTGCTATTGGATCATCTGTCACTGTCTCTCTGCCTTTCCCCTCGGTATTCCTGATCCATTCATTGATAAATACCTCATGGGGCATCTCAGAACAGAGATCTATCCCTTGGCAAGTACAAACACTATTTGCAGTGTCTACTGATACACCGGCGTGCCTCTTGAAGTGTTTCATATTTCTGTGATAGAAGAAGCCTTAGTAACAATACTTTACAGCCACAGGACTAATAAAACTACTTTAACTCTTAAGTGCATTAAACCAGTTAATATAATGCATTAGACTGAAACTGGCAATGAAGCTGAAATCCAATTGAGGTCAGTTCTTTTTATATGTTGTTTCTGTTTAAGGGCTTTAAGACACTGCCAATCAACTCTAATTGCTCTAAACAGTCTGCATTAAGTGTGATTACCCCGTTGAATTCCCACTGTTGTTAGGGTCTTTATTTTAGCAAAAAGTCTAAGCACTTATCAGATCTTCCTAACAAAACACTTTAGCCGCAGCCCAATACCTTAACCCTGCTGTGCTATTGTCTACTTTCAACTACATCCTGCGTCTAACTATGCCATCTTTGATGGATCTATGTAAATATGGGCTGAAAAGCCCCAGCGAAACCTTTTGTTAAGTAAATATGGAAATCTAAATAAGGACACAACACGAATGATTTCATCATAAAGCTTCACACAACATAATTATTTGCATGCCTTAAAAAATCTTTGTTATCAAAGTTATATAAATATCAGTGAGACAATTTTTTGGTTGCATTGGTGTATGTAAACCTAGCTTCCAGGTGCCAGAAGTGATGGTCAAACAGTAATATAGGAGTACATATTATAAATAACAAGGATGTATTTTAAATATAAAAACATCTGCGTTTGTGAAATAAATATTTATTTCACATTTTTCTAATGAACTAAAACATGCAAAATCATGGTATGGAATTTTGCATGCATGGGTACTAATATATTTCACAAGGTCCAACTGATTTCTCTTAATACATTGTTCTCTGGTAAATGTTACCATTGACGTTCACAGACTGGGGAAAAGAAGATGGGCAAGCCTGAGCTTGTTAGCTTGGTTAAGATAAGCACAAGCAAGAATATAGAAGTTCATCTACAACAGTGGTCTAATTTGAGGATCAAGATTTGTGCACTGTCTCCCACAATAATGTAAAAGCTGATTTATTTTAAATCCATTAATATGAATGCAAATATCCTGATAGGAAAAATTAGAAGTATGATATAGGAGCTTGTCTTTTTCTGCGGGCAGAACCAGTTTGGGAAGTTCCCTGCTTGTGTTGCCACTGGAATTCCTACTCTCGTGGTGATTTTATTTGCAGCATTGCTCACAGTGTTGCATGTGCACAGCTTTGTGGGCTGCAGTCTGCAGTATACAAAGTGAATTGTGTGAGGACAAGATAGGCGAAAAAATGAGAATCAGGAAATTCTCAAGCACTTTTGCTACCAGAGAAAACGGTGATATAACTAAATTCATGTTTTAGTATAAATTGTGCAACTACTCTTCCTCTCCATTCCTTCTTTGCTGTCATCTTCTGCCTTTGGGGCCAATGGAGGAACCTGAAAAGCCTGTAGTATGTCATCACAGTACATCAGACCTCTTAGATATAGATAACTGTGTTATCTTGAACCACTGGTGTAACTAATGAATGGTGTACTCAGTGTTGTGTTAGCTTAGACCACTGGTGTAATGAATGAATGATTAGCTCAGTGTTATCCTGGGTATTTGGTGGCTCCTACTGGATTCCATGGATATCAGCATCTGAACTGGATATTCACCAGGAAGCAACAAGTTCCCTCCAAGTTCTCAGTAAATTGATTCAAACTTGTTTCACAACTTTCATCCCACCAAAGCCTTTAATGTTCAGTTACAAGCCTTAATTTCACTACTTATAAGCCATCTATCTATTTTATTTTTGAGAAAATGTATATGAACACATTCCTAATATGCCTGATGAGAAACAGAGGGAATTTCACAGTAGAAATAATATCCTCCTGCAGTCCTTCTTTATGCCCATTTCAAGAATTTTTGGATTCAGTAGAGAAACATGATGTACCAGAAATTATGAGATAGAGCTTTTTTAGTATTCTCATGAATGTTGAAGTAGTAGACATATAGTGTTATCTTGGTCTTGGACTCTGCAGTGAGCGGGCATAATCTGTTGTAAAGTGCTATCTATTAAGATACTCTGTGGCTTCTTACAGTGAGTGGATTAGCACCGTATGATAAATCAGTTCAGGAACCAGAGTAGGCCTCAAGGCACGGTGAAAACACAATATTAGAGAATCTCTTGTCCCAGGGACCTTTCAATGCAAATGCATGAGATGAGTGCAGAAGGAGGAAAAGAAAGTACAGAAAGCAATGGAATGGAAGCAGCCATTGTTAGTTACAGTGGCTTGAGGTGGGCAAAGCAGGGGGACAAAATGTAGAGAGAGGATTAGAATGGACAGTCACCAAGCAGAAAGAAGTGAAAATATGCACACGGGTGTAAAGATGTCTTTGGATATTCAGTGACTCCTGCTTTGGCTGCTTTTGCAATTCCTTGTACTGCCTGAATCCTAGTTTTACTCCGTATCAACTAATACAAATAAGGGACATCACATTTTCTACTGCTTGTACAATAGGTGTAAGAGTCCATAGATGCTCCTTCTTTCCTTCTTAACTGTCACCCTTCCCTCCCCCTGCAATAGTCCAGCCTTTGACTTTTGTATTTCCCCCCTGGGAAGTATCTATCTTCCTGGAATTTGGCCATAGCCTACATTCAGAAGGTTGTGCCTTTTTATGCAGGTAGCACTTTGTACCGTGATAACTTTATTACTTATATATGTGAAGTCTTATGTACTGCCTGAAGTATGTTTAGATGTTCAGGGAATCCTTAGAATGAAAATTGCATTGTGTGATAGATTAAAAAAGCCTATTTTTTTTTCATAAGAATGAGTAATATGTGAGTAGAGTTTTATGATCTCTTGTGAGTTGAAACAATAATGTCTAATTCTAGAAATTAAGTACAGTTACCTGCTATCTGTGAAGACAACACAGTCTTTTAAAACACATCTGAAAGATTTCACTACTTTAAATTATACATTGCACAATAACTTGCCTTACTCTCAGGCAGTCCTTGTTGAATGAGGAAGTTTTAAAGTACCTGTTAGCTATGAGTTACCTATGAGGTATTTATATAGGAATGATCAACTCCTTTCCTCACTCTCCAGTGTAACCTCATTAAAAATATCCTCCACACAAATAACTACTGAAAAATTAAGTTGAAGATCCACAGCAAATTACACCAACTCAGGTGCAGAGGTTGCCCACAGAAGTAATACTGTCTTACTGTAATACTGGAATGTAAATAGTCTCATTAACTTTAGAAAGGCTGATTATTAGCTAAAGGTCTAATGCTAGTCCTGCAGTCCAGCCTTCTTTTTGAACTCCTAGGCCTATTTTTTCCTACTGTTTTCCAAAAAGCCAAGAAACCTTATAGATTCCAAGGGCAAACAACCACTTAGTCAAACATGTGGATTTTATCCATCCATATCTGTGTGAAAAGGGTGTGTGCAGCTCAGCACATTTCCAAGATCTTACAGGATGGAGCATCAATTCACAAGGGCAGAACACCAAGGAATGTGCATGTTCCCTTTTCCCTGGCACATGGTACAACTTGGTCAAGTCGTCTCAACATAGATTAGATTGAGTGGTTTGACCATCCAGTACTTAGAATACCACCAATGATTATAAGAAGTGTGACTTTTATCTGTTTGACTTGTTATGACCCTACGTAATGTAAGGCTATAAGGCTGTTTGTACAACCACACTGCTAATGGCAGTGGTTCCTTGAACAGGTCTTTCTTCTGAAGGATTAACAGAGTCCTTTAGCAGAGATTAAACTGATTTACAAAATTAATTTTGAGTTGATGTGTATGATATTTAAATGTATTTTCTTTAGAAACATATTTTCTTACCTTACACATGAAAACTTTCTGCAACGTGAAATAGTGGGTAGGCCCCCCCTTTTTTTTTAAAAAAAAAAAAAAAAATTGAAAACAGTAGTTCTTTACTCCCTTGCCCTTCTATGATTTTCAACATGGTATTAGAGGCCATGACATTTTAGCCAAAAACCTATTTTATTTCTTAAATTTCATCTGAAAACTCACAGTTATTAAGAACAATGAATACCAAGGGGTGACTTACTTGTTGGGTGTTAAAGCTCAGTCAAAATAAATAAATAGAATCAGCCTTCTGGCTGAAAATACATGAATGTTCATGTTGTAGTCATGCTGAAAATGCTAAATGACCCTTCAGTCTTTGCTGCGAAACACTATCTATTCAATTAATGGGCCATAAAATGATTTAGATAAAAGACAAGCCTGAAATGTCTGTAGAAATGCAAGAGAGGAAAGCTAATACCACCTAATTTCTCAAACTTCAAGGATATAAAAGGTTTAGGAAATGTAAAACATCAGTTGCACAGGATTCTGCATAACACTTTAGGAAACCAGAAACTAAAAATTGAAATGGAAGGAGAAGTACAATATCCTATATGTGGTAAAACACATTAACGCATGAACGCGTGTGCTGTCATTTTCCAGCAGCACTACGTTTAACACACTTTTCAGCTAGGATGACTGAAGAACAAAAAGGTCAAGTGATCTGACCGCAGATGTAGGTCAATGGCATTGTGTGATTGGAATTAGCACTTTTCTGGCTCCCACAAACCACTACACCAGGATCTCCCATAAAAACATATTTTTTTAAAATCTGTGAAATGACTTCTCAGGTGTCATGCTTATTATGTCATGATAAAACTGTAATTTGTATCTTTATTCATATATATGTAGAAAAAGGAAAGAAAAAAAAAGAAAAAGCAAAAGCAAGGATTTTTTTTTTTTTTTTTTTTGATTTAGGCAGTTTTGAAGATTTAATCCTATAGTTGCTAAGGATGCAATATTATTCCAGTACTGCATCCAACCAGTTGAGCCTTAATAATATATATATTTTTTCCTTGCACAGGTATTTTTTTCCTGAAAGGTCTTACAGTCTAAGATTCCTTCTACTATCAGTAAGCCAATTTGCTTTCAGTTATGCACCCGAATTGAAATTTTGACTATAGCTTTCCTGTATCAGGTGCAAAGAAACTGACATTTAATCTTTACTAGGTCCCCAAGTGGATACTGCACAGTCCTAAAGAGTGGGTAGTTATGATGTACAGCAGAGGGAGTCATAGTAACTCCCTATTGCCAAATATTTCATGGCAATGAGCTACTGCAAATGCCCCACGGGTTTTATGATGTTTACCTTGGCTGACTCAAAATCATAGAATCATTTGAGGAAAACTAATGATTTCCCAGTTCTAATTGTACAGATAGGAAAATGTAGGTGTTTCCAACCAGAAAAATAACAATTAGCAGTGGTAAGAAGCCATTTGTACTGCACCTAAAAATATGATCCTTGACTATCACAGTCCTAAAAATAGTGTCCCACTGAGTCGCACGTAATTGTGTCAATATCTCACTATAAATATAGAGGCATAAAACAGTCTCAAAATAGTTTTAAAGATGGTGGAGTTTGGGTAAACTTAAATTCTGTCATGACTGCAGTAACTTTAATAGGGGTTTATTGCATTAGGAGATAAAACCCAGTGAAGGAGATTTCTCTGCCCACTGGGCAAGTGCAGTAGTACCTCTGCTTGGTCAGGAGCTGCCTTTCCTTCTGAGGAATCAAGGGCTGGGGACTTTCCCCTCTATTCACACAACAGTTCATGTGCAAACTGCAGCAATGTAAAATCTCTGAGGCCTTTTCCTCTCTCAGGTGCAGGTACAACTGAAAAACAAGTTCAGAAGTCACTAGGAGAAGTGAAAGGACTGATAGATAGACAGATATTATGGACAAATTACTGCCTCTGCTTAGTGATTACATATTTTTTTCCTGCCATCAGTTTGAAACTTTTTATATGACTGTGTAAGAGCATGGATCCATGACACCATATCTCTTGGTACATGGGAAACATTGAAAGGTATGTAGGCTGTTGTGGGCTTGTCCACCAGAACATCTGTTGGACTGTTCAACCTTCAAAAGCTATCACCAGCGTATCATGCTGCTGTGCTGATGATGGCAGGACTGTTTCCAGGAGATGTCTCTTCTCAGGCGGACTACTCCAAATGTGTTGTCAGGAGAAGGCTGTAAAGTTACTACTGAAAGTTTAAAGGCATTCCTGTCAGAACTGGAGGGACAAGGGGACAAATGATGATGGTATGTCCTTTCTTTGATGGCAGTTTAAATTCTGTAGCATTATTCCATGGCCAATGCTATGGCTGAGGAAATGTTTGCTGGCACTAATGCTATCTTAAGTTCTGATGAGCAGCCTTATTACTTGTGCTGTTACCATGTGGGAACTCATGGGTCAGCAGGGCTGGACCTATTCAGACCCTGTATGTTTGCTGAGGTGCTGTGGCAGCCAGTGACACACTAGGCAGTACTCCTGTGTGTAAACCTAGTGGTCAGGCTGATGGGATGCAGGTAAGTTCTTGGTTTTACAGTAATTAAAAAAAAAAAAAAAAAAAAGCAAAAACAAACAAGCAAACAAACAAAAAACAACAACCAAGGAGCTATTCACAAAAGCATCTAGGTCAAATTAAATGTGTTTGTATTCAAGTCCTCCTTCATTTTTAATTATTTGTCTTCACTCACTATGCAGTTTTTGTATGCATTGTTCTGCAGAGCTGATCCTTTTTGTTTTCCTTGCCTATATTAGCCAGCAGAGGTTTTGTGCTTGATTATTTAACATTTGCAAAACTCATCTCAGCTCTTTGAAGCACAAAAACTGGCAATTACTTCAAGCCATGGCTGCTATGGTCTACAGTGTTTCTGAAGTGTGTGCTACTTGTTTTTTTACTATTCAGGACAACTGAAGAACATATGAAACTTTATTTTGGAGTGGCTAGCCATGGTGCTTTGCTTATAATTAGTCAGCAAGCAACATTTCTGCAGGAAATGTCAAATTGTGCAAGATTTGACTTTTTGATATGAAAAAAAAATATATAGGCTGAAACCAGCAGATTATTTGGAGTATGCTGTTTATCTCCACTGCACTGCTATGATCTTCTTGATAAGTATTATCTGGGTGAATGTTAAATGGAAACCGGCACAGTCTGCCAAGAAAAGTACCCTAGATTTGGCAGAAGTTCTCTGAACATGAGGTGCTTCTTGAAGAAACACTTGGGTGCAGGGTGTCTATGACTGTCCATGCCACTGGGCCATGTTTTTGATCCCCTAGTTCCACTCCCCTTGGATCTCATCTTACAGGAAAAGCACTGAGAATAGAAATTACTTTACAGTGTTGACAGTGGCACCTCTAGAAGTGCACCCACAGTGTGCATTAGACTGTAAGACCAGAAGGACACACTGGTTGGAACAGGAGGATAGAAAGAGCAGTAGACAGGAAGCAGAGATGGGGAAGATGCAAGGAATGCTGTGCTGTCCCCATGGCCACCACATCTCACAAATGCAGGTTTGCAATGCCAGAGCAGCAGTATGAGAGCTGAAATCTACATAGACAGCACTTTTACCTTCTCTGAACTTCTAAAAAAAAATGAAGTAATTTTATTTTCTTGTTCCCGCCTTTCTTCAAGTGTATTTGCACATATACTTTAAATTAACACTTGCTCTCTGAGGATAAATAACTGTACTTTAGAACTTCAGGTGGAGGCATCAGCCTGAAGCCTGAGGAGTCTTGATGGGAGCTGGGCTCTAAAGGGCATGCTTGTAAGCTAAGCAGAAAAATTCAAAATAGCTATAAAAGAGAGCAGAAGCGTCATGTTATATTGGTATAAACCATTAATTTATTTGATTTATTTTGTAACATGAATTTCTGTTATTAGCATGACCTTTCTGTCTTTTAGGTGACGTAATATTGCCCTCTCCTGGTCAAATATGGAAATTACCTTTTTTGTTGAGTCTAGAGTGCAATCGATTCTTGCTCACTCGAACCAATGGGATAGCTCAGATGAAAGCAACTGCAAAACACAAGACAAATAAACTTGGCATAATATGCAGCTGCTAATTGCAGAGTGCAGGAAGCACTAGCCTCACCTGTGTATCCGTACATCTCAGCATTGCAGGGATGCACCAGTGCAGGTCATTTCTTTTTAAGGAACCTTCTAGACAAAAATATGTGCAACGAATCATGCTTTGTACAGCTCAGAGCTCTGAGGGATCTCAGCATGTACAGACGTGTGTGATGAAGCCGGTCCTTTGGTGATTTACCTGCCCTCCTACTACTGCTGTGTTAAACAAACCTCATATGCTTTTGTTTTCTGCTTGTATCCTTCAACGCTTAGAAAGTCATTTTTTTCCTGGAACTGCTGGGATGAGTGTTCAGGCAAATAATATTGTTGCATACACACAGATTTCTTGACCTGTGGCTGTTCTGTGCTACTGAGTAGTAGAGTAGTACTGGTTTATTTTACCCATTCGCCAAAGTCCTTGGGTGAAGTAAAAAAATCTCATACTTCTCTGGAGAGAAAACAAAACAAAACAAAACAAAACAAAAACCTCAGGTTTGGGAAAACACAGTAAGTTAGAGTAGCCTTATTAATTATTTTTGTTTGCCTGAAAGGGCTTTTTAACAGAAAATGAATATGAAACCATTTCTTGAAGCAGCCTGTTGACATTGCATATGGTTTTTCAGAAGCAAAGTTGGCAGTCCAAATGCTGCTTAGAAAAGGATAATAAGTACCAGGAAAAACATAGAACTAGTAATAATTTCAAAAGAGAACTTGCAGTTGACTCAAAAATAGAAGTCTTATACATAGAGATTTATACCCAGCCAGTGGAAGGAGGCCTCTGGGACAATCCGTGGTATAGCAGCATGGCCGTTCTCCCCCTGGGTTCTGGCCACTGCTCTGCCACACCTCCATGCAGACTCACCCAGAGGAAGGAGCCTGGCAGGCTGCCCAGAGGACAGAGCTGTGGGGCCTTTGGGGATGTATCCTGAAAAGAGCCTTATCATAGAATCACAGAATGGCTTGAGTTGGAAGAGACTTTGAAGATCATCTAGTCCCAAAGGGAGCTGCTGTGCACCAGTCATGTGTAGGGTCTCCATGTCAGTATGGAAATAGACTGGGAGATTTGTCTCTGTAGTCAGAAAAATAAGGGAGAAAAAGAAGAGATCTGGAGTTATTTTTTGTTGTTTTTTTGATCCATTGTAAATTTCCTCATCCTTTTTTTTTTTTTTTTTCTCCCAAACAGTTCCAGATTTTTGCAGCTTTTTAAATGCAGTCAGGATCTGGAGCCAAATATATATTGCATTTGTTCAGGATCTGGAGCCAAACAGGCATTGCATCTATTCAGGAGCTGGGTTCTGTGATGAAGGCAGGACATTCTTCCAAATGGCTTTCAAATCGTTTGGGACTCTGAACTACTTGTTCAAAGCCTCTCAACTTGTTAAATATAGTTTGACCTTTATTTATGGCACTGGCAGAAAATGTAACGCTCTCATCGTTAGAGTTGAGTATATCATTCAAATGCGAGATTGCAAAGTTATTTGGTGACTTAAATCACGGTATTGGCATGGAAGTCTCTACAGGTACTCAACTATATATAGGTCATTGGTTTTGCTTATATTTATTCATATGAATCCTGACCTTTAAGTTGTCAGCATGCAGAATTCCCACTGGTGTTCCCAGGCTTTCTGAGCTGGTGAAGTCCTGCAGAACCACATCTCAAAGTCCTCTGCTTGGAAAGACCTTTGCACTGAGGCTGGCAATAGCTGACAGACTCCGTGTGAATACAGATGTCCCACCACATTTGTGTGTACAGGTTAAAGAGATATCTGCTAGTTGCAGTGACATGATGAGAAAGATGAAGTTTCTCCTCTTTACTATGCATTATACTAAAAAAAAAAAGAAAAAAAAAAAAAAAAAAAAAAAAAAAGGCAAGCTAAAGGCATCCTGGGCTGCACTAGACAAAACAAAGTGTTAGCCCAAGGGAGGTGATCTTTCCCTTCTGTTCAGCAGTGGTGAGGCCACACCTGGAGAGCTGGGACCAGTTCTAGGCTTCCAGCATGAGAGAAACATGGAGCTACTAGGGAGAGTCCTACAAGGGACTATGATGATAATGAAGGGACTGCAGTACCCCTCCTATGAGGAAAGGCTGTTAAAGGTGGCACTGTTCAGGCTGGAGAAGACGAAATTCAGGGAGATCTCATCAATGTCTATAAACACCTGAAGGGAAGGTGCAAACAGGACAGGACAAGTGGCAATGGGCACAAGCTGGAACACAAGAGGTGCCCCCTGAACATCAGGAGGCGCTTCTTTACTGTGTCGGTGACTCAGCACTGGAATAGGTTGCCCCAAAAATGTTTTATTTGCAGAACCTGTTCCACTAAGCTCTCAAAAATTGAAAGTTTCAGAGCAACTATTGCTGACTGCAGCATTCATTAATCACAGATGGTGTACTTTTCACACAGGTGAAATTGGGTCACTGCACTTTTTTTTTTTTTTTTTTTTTTTTTTTTTTTTTTTTTTTCCTCCCGAAATTTAAAAGTTAAATTTCCCTCTCCCCCAAAACAAATTTTTTTTCACTTCCAACTGATCAGTGAGGTGTGGCTCCAGAGACAATTTTGGTATATGCCTTAAACAGAAACCTGGGCTAACTCACTAGAATGGATAGCACATCTAGGTAAGATAGTAAATCTACAGGAAAATGTTTATATTCATCAAACACCAGATTAATTTATAGCTATTACAGTTTTAAGTAACTACTCAAAAATCTTCCATGGTGAAATATTTCCAGCATGTCTTCAGAACAATTTTTTTTTTTTTTTAAATCAGATATATAAACTTCTAAGCATTTTCTCCAATAATAGTTTTTATTTGATATTGCTGCTTTTATGACATCCTCCCTGTAAATTCAGTCTTCTGAGATCATGTGAGGTGTACATGGCAAACATGTCTATTCCAGGTAACAGAGCAGCAATGTGCTGTCCAAATGTGTTGCTGAGAGTACTGTTACCACTGTGTCATCAGGCTGTTAAGCAGCTCTCACCCACATATTTCAGAACAGCAAAGACTTCTGGACCAGATGCCCAACACTGGATCTAATAAATGGCAAAATATAGTAACAGATAGAAATTTGTTTGGTACTCCTTCTTGAATGGTGTTTCTATTAGTGAAAATGCCAGGGTTTGTACATCTTTCAAGAACAGTCAAGGGACTGCAAACAACTGTCCCACTAAGAGCAGCTGCTGATTTTGTCAACATGTCTTTTTGTGTCTTTATTTTCTTAGTCATTGTAGTACAAATGGTTCAAGTATTTAGCTGCAGGTACAGCTGCAGCTGCAGTGGAAAGAGTATATTTAATGCAATGCAATCACTTTCCAATCTATTTAAAGGGGGTTATCATTGTTTCTTACCAGTCAGCAGGAAGAGGGGAAGAAAGAGCACCAGCACTTTCTGAAATAGAGCAGAAAATTGGGGTTGTTCTCTTCTTACTATCCTGTCCTGCTCAACAGTGCACAAACAAGCAGAAGTGTTCATGTTTCTGGAACCTACTCAGGTAAGAGGGAAAATGAAATAATACCACAGTACTGTAATATGTTGATAGGAAAGAGCTGTCAGAGTAATTAAGACTGGGTTGTAGACCACGATAACGAAAGTCACCTGAAGCCTAAGCACAGAAAGGGGAAAGTTTTATAAGGACAAAAATATTTTTCCAATCATGCTATAAACTTTAGTTCTAAATAACAGTAATTTGCCCATTCATATGTACTGTAGGTATAATGAAAACATTGACGTGGGTGCTGGACATATGTATGAGCAGGCAGAGGAGGACAATTGTGAGACAGATGTATAATTTTAGTATGGAGATCACATAGAGTATATATGCAGCCAGTACACTAAAAAGATAGTCTTCTTGGGGCATGTTCAGGATCTTTTTTTCTGACTTGCTGTCTTTGCTCCTGAATGTGATTCTCTGCTGTAAGCCTGGACATCAGGTCCTAGGTGAAATGCATTTCTGTGTCCCTTTTGTGTGTGGGCATTTCACTGAGACCATCTGTAGAATAATTGCAAGGATGGGTCTATGGCACGTGGTCTTTTTGTTTGGAGTGGGTTTGAGGACTTGTGTAGGAACAGAGCATTTATTCCAAAAAATAAATTAAGATTAAAACAAAACAAAACAAAAAACAGGATAGAAGACAGAACTGGAAGAAGGCATCTCAGATCCTTCCCTTTTCTTTCCTTTTGAAAAATATTTGAACTCAAAAAATTGTCAGATTATCTCCAATATAAACTATTATATATAAATGTAAATAATGTATAATTATTTCCAAAATACAATTCAGTTATTTCATTTGCATATTTACAGCATTTCACATTTTTGGATGGTGAAAGAGGAGAAAAAGTTTCAGTTGGCACTTATATTTTTGACATTGAAGCTACTCACAGGTAGGATCCAAATTAAAAGAAAATCAGCTTGTTAAGAAAAATATATGGGGAATATTTTTAACACTGAAGAAATTGTTTAAATTTTGGCTTTGGCAATGGAACCCGTAAAACATCTGGCAGCTCAGTTTTCCTGCAATGCAGTATGTTTCAGTAAGGGACTTTCAGAACAAAAGGCCAGAGACTAGCCAAGAAGAGAGAAACCACAGAAGAGAAAGCTCTGTAGGCATCATGGAACAGCACTGCTGGCAGCTCAGCTTTCGATCTCACCCTAGGGCTGGCAGGAGCCACCAGAGCAAAACAGAAGTTACTGAAGTACAACTTGTCCAGCTGGTCACAACTGCTGTCAGTATGGGACTTTGATCCCCTCAAACTTGCAAGGTTATCAAGAGGAGTGCCTTGCCTCATCTAGTTCTTCTCTCCCCTTAAAATCAGGTGGGGCATCTAGGTCCTACACTCAGAAGGAAGTATCTCCACAGGATATATCATCCTATTTTAATTTGACTGCCTATAGTACTCTGAATCGCTTTCCCAAAGTGGAGGTCTTTCCACTGGCTGACAAAGAATTTCAAGCACACCAGCTCAGGCTGCATCCCTAACTTACAGATGGATTAAATTAGGTGAGTTAGGTCCTATCCAGGTTGTCCAGCAAACCCAGGGTATGATTGTGGTGTGCAGAGCCTTTTTACAGCGATTGCAAAGCCTGCGGATGGTATGGGCAGAAGTTTGATTAATGTCTGTGCCAGGAGTACCAGGTCCCTGAATACCGTCCAGCAGACAGCTATCTGTACTTTAAGTTCCTTCCTCATTAATATTTACAGAAGTTGGAAGTGTTGCTATAATGCAATTTTTTTAATGTTGATTTAAATGACTCATAGCATTTACTAAGACTCTGTCTTGTCATTGCAGTTATTGACCAGCGTTATGTCTGCCACACTACCACTGCCTTTAATAGATCACAAAGGTTTTTATTTTTAATGAAAACAAGCTTTAAAAATATTATTGGAGAACATTTCATTCTCCTTAACACAGTCAGCTGAAAATACCCAGACTCTCCAGATGCGCTCATTTTTGATTTCTCCCTTATCCCCTCCTCCCTTTGCTGGGTCAGGTTAAGACTTCAGGCTAGTGCTTGTGCTGTGCGGGGTGGCCGGGGCTGTCAGCCCTGCTGTATGACATGATGAGAGGCCTCACAGTGATGAGATGCCAAATGACAGTTGACAGAGAGATGTTTCACTCGAAACCCTTTCCAAGAGGCTTTTGTGCATCCAATACACAATGGAAAGCAGACTACAGAGAGTGAAATGTACAGTGTCCCCATGTTCCCTAGTTTTTCCTTTTACTTGTTTTTTCTCTCCAGTCAGAATCACTGTAAGAATGATTGGTGAATACATGTATATATGTTCCTGCTGTCTGCTTCCCTGCTAATGATCCAATCTGGAGGCTACATAATTAAGAGCATGCACTACCTCCTTGCCTCCTCAGAGACCGTAAGAGAGGCTCATTATCAGTTTTTCCATCTGACAAATGAACAAATCACCTTTTTACCTGTCAGTCATGAGGCAGACCAGGCTCTGCTTCACTCCAACCAGCCTGTGATCAGGCTGAGATGCACTTGTTGAACCACATCAAAAATACAGAATTCCCTGAATCACTGCATACATGGAATGAGACCCCAGGTGCTCCAAGTCAGTGTAACTCCAAGGGTTGCAGTAGAGATTTAGGACATTTGATGTCCTTGCAGCAGACAGAGGGATTTTCTTTGCGTATGCAGATTCTTCATATGGCAGCTTGGAGAGCCTCTCTTCAGCCCTCACTGTCATGACTTGGTACTCCTGTGAGGCAGATGGCTTCCAGATGGCTGAGGTATCTGTCTCATCATCCAGCCCAAGCAGCCAGGGAACTTATGTGAGGACAGCAACTGCTACTAAGGAAAAGCAGTAAAGGACTGCTGTCTGGAGGATGAGCTCTGGCATCCAGAACTTACAGGAATTGTAGTGACTGACCTTGAAAATACAGTTTAAATGGATACAAGATGTATCTGTATCTACAGGTGTAGTTGCTGAGATGCAACATCACACAGTCAAGAGCGTTCCACTTCTGACCCTGGTCTTTCCATTATGAAACCAGTCCTTGTGTCTCTGCACCATTCCCATATCATGAGCTAACAGGCTCCTGGCTTAGACTTGTTTGCTGAGGTGGGACAGGCCCTTTTGCTTGTGGGTGTTGGGTGGTGCAGGGAGGCTCTTGGCTCACCCCTTCTCATTAGTCCCCAGGGAAAGGCCAGGAGCCAGTCCTGGATGGTCCCCAGCCATGCTGATCAGGATGTACAGGGGTGTCTGTTGTATGAAAAAGGCACGAAATCTGGTGGCTAATGTGGCACTGACTTGTTCAGGATACGTACAGGGGGCATGTTTCAGTCTACTTTCTACCTACGCACCGACTTACAGAGAGAGCTAACCAGGACTACCACTGGTTCTGTTCAAGTAGTTTTTGCTTTATTACATAGAGGTGGACACAGCTTCCAGCTGAACTGGCATAGCAGGGCTTGTGTGAACACTTTATTTCTAGTTAAAAGCACTTAGTCCTCATGGGACTGGATGTTGGTATATGCAAAGAACCCAAACTAGTCCCAGATAGGACACTAGAGAGCAGAATCTGACCCCATTTGCTTTCTCTGCCATTTGCCTTTCAGTTACCTAGTTCAATGCAGTTTCAAAGATGACTGCAACATTGTGATGATGCATTTGATTCAAATATAATACATAGCAGTACTACCATTTGATTTATAATTAAGATGCTGTGGCAGATCCCTTTCTTTTACAGCATTACTTGAAGAAAGCCATGTCTACTTCAGTTGGTATACTGCTGCTCAGTTTGATTCATTCCTTCCAGCCATAATTTCCAGAGCATGTTGCTGTAACTGTCCCTGAGCAGAACAGGAAATCAGGACATTACCAAATAATGTCTTTTTAACACTTCCACTGTCACTCTTGATTTAGTGGACCATCGCAGACCATTGTATCACAGTCTAAATCACCTTCCCTGGAACATGTTTTTTTCCTGCAGACTATCTCAAGGTGGAGTTTATATAGTCAATCTTGTGATATTTATTCCAGAGATGTCTATTTTCACTGAGTCAGCTTTGAAAAGAAATCTAGAGGCACTCTATTGTTCAATGATAAGAACAAGTATTTGTGTACTTTTTTTGCTTTTGTATAAATAATGTCTATGACTACATCCATCTACACGTGAAATCTTTAATTGTCTCATGAAACATTTATACAAAAGTTACAATGACTAAAACAGTAAAAATTCAACAGCTCTTGTAATTAAAGGCTGTGTAAGTTCTTTTGGGTAAATATAGACTTAATTTCCCACATCTTCTTTGCTATTCATCTTGGATCAGCTTGGTTAGGACTATGATCAATCAAGTAGTCATTGTTATTCTCATCCAGAGCCTGAGAAATAATAAACTGGTTGGCATTTCTGAATAGAAAGGCATAATATATCATAGCAGGCTTTAACAATCCTTGAATAATTAACAATAATTTGGCTTGTTTGCCTATTGTTTTGAAGAAGTGCTATGAAACTGTGCTATTGTTGCTGCTAATTTTGAAGTAGATTGTTATCCAGCAGCTCTTTAATGGCAATACCTCCAAGGCTGTGTTGGAAATAGCTTGATTCAGTTTGGACAAACTGACTGTTAAAATCAAAGCTGTACCCTGAGCTGTCTGTTAAAGCCTTCCCTCACCAAGTCTAGCTCCCTGTAATCAGTTTCTTTCCCCAAACCTTTTCCCTTTGCTTCACATACCGGCTCACAGCCTGTGCTGTGCACAGAGGGAGGAGATGGTTGTTCTTAGGTTCCTGCCCTGCCCTGCCCTCAGGAGCTTGGGGACATGCACAGGGCAGTTTGCCCCTGAATAACCTATGCTAGCTATTTACTGCAGCAGTGAGAGAGGCAACCCTGTGTCTAACTGGCAGCAACAAGATCTCCAGCAGAGTCCCTTGCCGCGCTGAAGTATTGCTTTATTGGAGACAGACTCCTGCAGTCCTGAAATATCTTTTTCCCTAACATCCTCCCTCAGCTCCCCAGGAGCAGCCAGGTTTATGGATACCCAAACCGATAGATGTCTGATGCACATGTTTTTTAATAACTGAATCATAAAATATTCACTAACCTCCGGGACTGCAGCACCCGGTCTGTAGCTATTACCTAGCATAATTCTTGGAGCAGCTGTCTCTCGCAGCCTGAGGGCTTAATTTAGAGTCCATTGAGGTGAGCAGGAACTTTCTGTTGACCCTGGTGGGGCTGGATCTGGCCTGAAGGCACAGATCCTTCATTGTTTTATTCCTACATGTGATCATTAAGGATTCTGCTCTGTTACCACTGCAACCTGCTGGCTTCCTCAAATGTGAAAAAATATATCCAGAATCTCTTTCCTCCTTATATACTACTTCAGAAAGAATTTGGATGTTATTTTTCCTCTGAGGACTAGGTTAGATAGGCATACATAGAATACCTGTTTTGGATCTTGGTAACATTACATTTCAGATCTTGTCTGAACATCCCAATGCAGCATCACATAATGCAGTATGGACCTGTGAACAATAAGGGTGTAACAGATCTATTGGCATGTCATGTTTCAGCTTGCTTTGCCCATTACTGTTAGACAACCCAGTGTTACGTGGCTGATGAAGCATGCCAGAACACCTCAAAGGGTTGTCATTTAGTCCTGGAATAAACTCCAGGACTAACTCTGCTCAGAGGGCTGAGGAACAACTCACTGGTACAAGAGTGGTAGATTCCTATATTAGCAATGAATTAAAAATATAGAACAATCACTTTCTTGTAATGGAGGCTTATGTTATCTGACAATAGAGAGAAAGAGATAAAGTTTATGATTCTCAGATAACAAGTGGTAGGACATGAGGAAACAGTCTCAGGTTAAACCAGGGATGTTTGTATTGAATGTTAGGAAGAATTTCTCCATGGAGACGGTGATCAAGCATCAAGCATTGGAAGATGCTGCTCAGAGAAGTGATGGTGTTGCCATCCCTGGAAGTATTCAAGAGACATGTGGACATGGCAGTAAGGGACATGGTTTAGTGGTGGGACTCAGTAGGTGAGGTTGATGGTTGTACCTGATTATCTGGAAGATCTTTTCTAACCTTGATTATTCTGATTCTAAGTTGGGTTAATTACAGAAAACTCCCCACGTCCCCAGAAAATGTATCTCAGAGCCCCTGGGCATAGGTTTTTCTAGAGAGAGCCGCTCAGAGTGACTGTCTGCAGTTGTGGCACAAGTCTGCATGGAGAAAAAAAAAAAAAAAAACAAAAAAAAAACAAACAGACAAACAAAAAACCACCAAACTAAACCTACAGAATCACAGAATCATCTAGTTTGGAAGAGACCTCCAAGATCACCTAGTCCAAGAGCTAAAGGAACAACTGGCAGAGCAAGGACTGAAACAGTAAGGTATGAGGTCTCATGAATGCATCATATAAATTCAATTTCTTAGATGTTATTCACATATAGATAGAAGGGCACAGTTCAAGCCTAATCAGGCAAACCTGTCTTAGACAAGTGGTTCAACTCTACCTATGCAGATTCTGGCTTTGGATTTAGTATTAAGATGTAGTCACAGAGAAAACTCTCAATCAGAAACTTGCCAGTTATACCTGTCTTTGTTATTTTCAACTGTGAATTCTTTTTCCACTTGGTTTCTCCTTTTCTTTAGAGCAGGTTCAAGGTAATTCAGTCACTGGCTTATTTGTGTCCTTGATTTTTGCAGCTCAAGTGAATGCCTTCTGGAAGGCTTCCTTCTTGAGGATACCACTCAGTGAATCAGTCTTGTGAGCTCATGTACTGTACCTGCAGCCAAGCACAAAGAGGATCTGCAGCTACTAAACATTCCCTAGCCACCAGAGGAATAGCTGATCTCAAAAACTGTTCCTGGAAATGAGAACAGCTCATAGCACCAGCTCCATTGCTCTTCTAGCAACATTTCTGTGGCAGTGGCAAAATGCATTGCCCATTAAAAAAAAGTATGACTAATACCCTTAATGGCTACATTACAGTGGTCCTTTTTAACTCTTTTTCATTTGGCTCTTGAGGGGGAGATTGTAGGATTAAACGTCACAACAAACACCAAGGGCATGGGGTTAACTTTCAAAATGATGTGTGTCAGAACTGCAAAGCAGAACATGTTAAAGAGGCTACAGAGAACAGAAACCTGGCTGCAGCTGTGTTCATCTACGTCCTGCTCTGCATTCCTGAATATTGTCCTGAATATTACTATAGTTTCTGTGTTTACTCAGTATTTGGGTTATTGATAGTCGAAGGGTCAGGTTTATAGCTTAATTGCTACAGATAATTGCTACAGCTTCTACAAACTCAGCCAGCTTTGTACCACCGGACAGCCAAACAGTAAGGAATATTTTTGAAGCATAATTTTGATCATCACCTGCAATCAATACAAATGCTGTTTTTAATCACCAGACTAAGTGTGCTGAGGTCACAGAGTAAACCGTTCTGTGTCTCTCAGTCATGTTGTCTTCCCTGGCCTCCCTATCTTGGACATGGGTACCCAAGGGGCAGCACAGACAGACTCAGCCCAACTTCTGATGTTCTTGTCCAGTCCCAGTACAGTATGTGTGCAGAGGAGCAACAGTCTTAGGCTTTCATGCACTATGATTGTAGCAGTGAGAAGTGCTCAGGATCAAAGCCTTATACTCTCTTGAATTCCTGCCTGCAATATTCATCAAACCATCTCCTCTGGGAGGTTAAACTGGTAGGCATATTTTGCTGTGTGTTTTCCAAAGCAGCAGTACTGTTCTTTGAATTTAATGAACCAATGTTTTCTACCTTGACTTCAGCAAGACTTTTGACAGTCACACAGCATCCTCATAGGCAAGCTCAGGAAGAATGGATTAGACAAGTGGACAGTGGGGTGAATTAAACACTGTCAGTATGGCAGAGCTCAGAGTGTTGTGATCAGTGGTTTAGAGTCTATCTGGAGACCTGCAGCTAGTGGTGTCCCCAGCAGTCAGTACTGGGTCCAGTCTTGCTCAACTTATTCATCAGATGGCACAGAGTGCAACTCAGCAAGTTTGCTGATGACACAAAACTGGAAGGAGTGGCTGACACACCAAGGGGCTGTGCTGCTATTCAGAGGGGCCTGGGCAGGCTGGAGAGTTGGGCAGAGAAAAAAAAAGGGGTCCTGCACCTAGGGAGGAATAACCCCACATACAGGGGCTGACCTGCTGGAAAGCGGCTCTGTGGAGAAGGACCTGGGGAGAAGGACAGCAGGTTAACCATGAGCCATCAGTGTTCCCTTGTGGCCAAGAAGACCAATGGTACCCTGGGCTGTGTTAGGAAGAACACTGCCAGCAGGTTGAGGTAGGTTACCTCTCCCTCTACTTGCCCCTGGTGTAGCCACACCTGGAGTCCTGTGTCCAGTTCTGGGTTTCCCAATACAAGAAAGGCATGAGGCTACTGGAGCAAGTTCAGTGAAGGGCTACTAAAATGATTAGGGGCCTGGAGCACCTGTCATACAAGGAGAGTCTGAGAGAGCTGGGCCTGTTTAGCCTGGAGAAGAGAAGGCTGAGAGGGTAGCTTATCAATGTGTATAAATGTCTGAAGGAAAGTGGCCAGATGCTTTTCAGTGGTGCTCGGTGATAGGACGAGAGACAACGTGCACAAACTGAAACACAGGAGGTTCCAACAATATGAGAAAGCATTTCTTTACTGTGATGGTGACAGAGCACTGGCACAGGTTGCCCAGATAGGCTGTGGAGTCTCCTACTCTGGAGATGTTTAAACCCACCTGGACATGCAACTGTGCAACGTGCTCTGGGTAACCCTGTTTGGCAGGGGGGTTGGAGTGGATGATCTTCAGAGGTTCCATCCAGCCTCAGCCATTCTGAGATTCTGGGAATGTTTGAATCCAACAGTCCAAATTAATTCTTCACATAACCTATATCTAGTCTTAGTTCCATATTCTCAGTTGTTATTTAAATGATTTTGTATGTCAGAATATTTTATTACCAATGACACTTGGTGTCACAAAAACATTTTTGCTTCCTTTAATTTTTTTGTTTTGAATGGAAAGGAAATCCCCTACAGATATGTTTATACATGCACTTTAAGTAGATTTCAAAGAGCTTGCATGTGGGACTTGTAACAGAAAGAGCTGGTCAGCCTCAGCTGTAAGGATTTGTTACTAATGCTGTCAATGTGCATATGTAATACACACGTCAGCAGGAGAGGATTCAGCTGCAGCACTGACTGTAGAGATGCTCAGATGTAATAGTCTGCCCAGCAATTTGTATATACCATGACATATAACAATAAAAAGAGAGGCTACGCCTCCACTTTCCTGCAGGCTAATTCCACATAGGATTTTAACTTCATTGGAACAAAAAATCCATCTGTATAACATAATTACTTAATAAGCCAAAGTGAATATTATTTTTGAGGAAATGATTCACATATATAGTTCCATATCTGGCTTCAGATCTACCATTTTTCCTTTTTTGTTCCAGAGGTTTTACAGTGAACATAATAAATACTATCCTGATCATCATAACTCTGAGACTCAAGGTGGAGTGCCTTTGTGATGGAAAAGCCCAGCTGGTAAAGCTCAGGCAAGCCTCATACAATTGCTGATGTTCTCTAACAAGATAAAGATATCTGATTAATGAACTACTTTAAGAAGCACACTGAAATATCATGAATCTTTCCCTTGCATTTCTGTTAGAGGCTAAGCATTACTCAGCTTACCTGATCTAAGGGAAAACAATGCTACATTTGCTTTCCTATTAACACACACACACACACACAAATCCCAAGTGAAATAGATGGGAAGAAGTAAAACACAAATGAAGCTGGACTGCAGTGCTATCCCCAAAGGACCAGGAGGAGTTAGAAATTTTATTATTATTATTATTTTGCTTTGATTATACTCATTGGTTTCCTGAGCTGGGAGGAATACAAAATCTAGTAACTTGCTGACAATGGATCTGTCTACCATGACTGTAGCTTGCCAAGGAAGAGAAATGAAGCCAACATAACAGCTAGAAATTTGTAATCCATTAGCTTGCTTGTTCTCTTTGCTACTCAGCATTCAGTTTTGCAGACCAGTGCTTAACCAATTGCTTTGATAGATTCACTTGATTTGATTTAGTCTCTTTCTAGAAGAACATCTAGCAATAAGGCCATTCTCAAAGTAATCTAATAAACATGATAAGAGCAGCAAATCTGCAGCCAAGCTGTCCTGTGTTAAACTTTCTACCATCTAGTCTGGGGCAAAGAGAGGGACACTGTGACAAAGATTTTTATCAGTCTGCTAGGGTGGCCTGGGGACTGGTGAAGCCAGGTAGCCAAAGTGGAGAGGGAAGCTTTCCTTGGCAGGCACCAGCCACCAGCTCTGATATGAGCTTGTATGAGGAGCAGGTGAGGGAACTGCGGTTGTTTAGTCTGGAGGAAAGGAGACTGAGAGGAGACCTGAAAGAAGGCTGCCGTGCGGAGGGTGTTGGTTGCTTTTCTCAGGTGGCAAGTGGTAGGACATAAGGAAATGGTCTCAAGTTGCACAAGAGGAGGTTTAGATTGGACATTCGGATGAATTTATTCATGGAAAGAGTGGTTAGGCATTGGGACGGGCTGCCCAGAGAAATGGAGAAGTCGCCATCCCTGGAGGTGTTTAAGAAATGCATGGATGTGGTGCTTAGGTTTAGTGGCAGACTTGGTAGTGCTAGGCTGATGGTTGGACTTGATGATGTTAAAGGTCTTTTCAAACCTAAATGATTCTATGATTCTTCAGTGAAGAGCAAGCATTTTGAAAATAGATAGCACTGAAAGTATCCATTATGGTGACAACCTGTTTCACAGCAATCTTTAAAACTTTCTGAGTGAAGATAGAAGGGAGGGAAAGCATCCAGAACATATATTTTTTAAAACCATATGATAACCATATGGCCACAGTCTAACCAGGATGGATGGTTTTCGGTGTCTGTCCCCACTGTTTTTGTTTTGCTATAAGCTATTTGCTTTGCATAAAGCACACAGCTGTCATGACACTTTGCAGGGGCAATCTCTATCAGTGTTGGTTGAACAAGACTGCAAAACACATCGAGATTTTCTTTGTTTGGTCTGATCTACATTATCTAGGAAGAAAAATATGAATTGTAAGAATTATTCAGCCTTGATTTGCGGATATACAGTTAGTGGTGCTGGTGGACAGACCAGAAAGCTGTCAATTACTTATACATTTTATTTCATCTAGTCAGATTTGTTTGAAAGCATGGAGACAACCTGCCTTATTCCAGCCATCAGCAGGAATACTAAGAATACAAGTCAGAAGTAGAATCATAATTCTTTTCTCATGCCAAGTTTGCCAGAGGCATCCCGTGTCATTCTGAACAGTCTGGACACATGCAAAATGGATGACTAATGCTCACAGTACAGGTTTTATTCCATTAGATTATGTCATCTGTAGTTTCAGTAGTTTCCCTGGAGGACTTGTTCACTTCTTTATATTTAAAGGGTATTTCTGCATAAATGAACATTTGTTACTTTACAGGTAAGAAAAGGAAAGCATTAACAAGAATGGCAAATGGGGACAGTTATTTCCTTTAAATAATTAATCCCTTTTGCTGGTATCTCTGACAGAGACCTACTAAAGAGCCATTACACGGAGTTAGGCATGGCAATATGTTAGGCAAGACTCCTGAAAAACCTTTCAGACTTTTTCTGTGATTTTATGCACAGATCAGTTTCTTGTGGGCTGTTTTCAAACACACAAGATGTACTGTTCTGAGCAGTGTGCAGGAAGGGAGACACAGCTGTCAGGGGCCAGGGGTTGCCTTTTAATTTAATCTTTCTTGCTCTAATTCACTGAAGTATGCTGTTTATGTTAGCATGGATGGGGGAATAACCTCATTTGTGTTCTGACAGTCGCTGTGCTGCCTTTCTGGAGGGGGCAATTGCCTCTTGGTAGAGAGGCACCAGGGTTAGCAAATAACTACATTTAAATGTTGCTATTTTATATTTAAAATAATCAACATACGTGAAGACAAAGCAGGCACCAGAGAGGCAGTCAGACATCCTTAACTCTGCTCTGTGATAACACAATAACCACAAAATTGTGATGACTGCACAGCTAGATTTCTTAGAATAGTGCCTTGATTGTCAGTTTCCCAGTTTATATTGCCTGAGCTTTGGATAATTACAGTAGTCCCTTAATGTATTTTACCCGTGGATTATTGACAAATGCTTTCAACCTTAAATCCACATAAGAATGGAATGGATTTCTGAAATGGCCAATATTCTGTTTTGTGTGTCTCTTCCATTACGTTCTAGACCCTATATTATATTTGTATATTTACATCTATATATGAAGAAAGTGTTTGAAAAAACCCTTGGCTGTGGACACATGGCTAAGTACCTGATTAAATATCTTCATATTGATGATTGTTATCTTCTCTCTTTCTCCATTTCTCTTTGCTTATTCATTGTATAAAAACTAAATTTGACTTTCTTTTTTTTTTTTTTTTTAATCGATGTTTTTCTTAAGAAGGATTTTTTTACATATTTAATGTGATACACCAGACATGCAATAGTAGCAGGTATAAAAATAAACTTGACACTTTTTATTTAGAGACAGATTTGATAAAAACACAATTGTCACATTTTTTCTGGCTCACAAAGGCAGAATGATTCCTCCTGCAGCCATAGGCTTGATGATTTAGTTGACTTTTATAAAACAGTTCTGGTCACTCCCAATTTTTACAAACCTTGTATTGACTTTAATACAGTTCTAATCTGAGTTAGAGGTACTGGAAAAAGTTTTAAGTACCTAAGTTTGTGTCTCTTTGAATCATTTCTTGGAAAAGTCCTCCTGCTTTGGGTCATTGGGAATTTAAGAAGATTTTACTGCTAGATATTTACAGTTAAATATGAGAATAACCCTGGTATTTTTGGTATGATGAACTGTGCTGTCCTGTGATGTTTAGAAATCACTGCATAAGCAGTGTGCTTACTCCACCGAGTCCCAGGTAAGAGCATTTCCCTCCTCTTCTTCACAGGTTTGTAAGGTGCACCTTACCTGACCAAGCAGAGACTTTAAGGTCTGGTTGCTGGTCCCTACAGCCAGGAGTGCACTGGGGCCAACATCACAATGCTTAAAATATTGTTTAGAGCCATACATGAATGAGCCCCATGAATGAGGGCTTTCCTTCATCCAGAGGGAGAAAGCAGAGCCATACATGAAAGTGAGCTGAGTCCCCACAGCCCAGCTGAGCTCCAGGACACTGCCTCCTGTTCCTCACTTATTGAGGTCTCCACTTGCAAAGAGGTCTCATCTGCACGTTCCTATGCCTGGCATGTGCTGCCCAGGGAGCACCATATGCAAGTCTTGCTGTTTCTAGTGTTTTCTGTGAATGTAATCCCCACCAGGTTGTTTTCAAACCTCGTCCTGGCAATAAAGACCTTGACACCTCAGCAGAAGCGGAGGTCCTGAAAGAATTAAATAATGTTCTGTATTTCCAACCTGAGAAGAATCTGGATTTAGACCTGAGATCACCAAATGGGTAAAACTTCATGCTCAGAAGAGTGTTAGTACATTTACAAAGGGTTTAATCTCCATGCCAGCTGAGCTGTTTGCTGGGAATCCTCTGACAGAGGCCTGAGGGACATCATGCCTCATGTTTATGCTCCTCCATAAATTGTTTTCCTCACTGTAAATGTGAGATTATGTAAACCTCTGCCATTGATGACTGATTGTGCCTCCTTTGGGAATGCTTTTAAGAGTACACAAAGCACCCTTTTCCAAAGTTACCTATAATGAGTGATACTTGGAAAGGGAAAGAATATTTTCTTACATCAATTCCAGCCACTTCAAGTGATTACTCAGAGTTGTTGCCTGCTAATTCACTCTTTTCCTTCCCTCCCTCCTTCCCTCCTTCCCTCCCTCTCTCCTTCCCCCCCCAAAGACCCAAATCATTTAAATTGCTGTGCTGGCTACTGAGCCATTTGGATGACTACTTGTTCTGTTTCTATATTCCCCCGCCCCAGGCAGTGGTAGGATCTGGATTTAGACCTATGTTCCTTAAATGGATAAAAATCTGCACATTCAGTAACAGGCAAAAATGCATTTATAAATGGGTTAATCTCTTTGCCAGCTGAGTTTATTTTCAGGGAATCTCAGCCCTTTCCACTCTCCTGGATTTCAATATACACAAGCCCATGTAAATCTAGCAATATAAATCAGGTCAGCTCTGAGATTAGAGGTGTGGAAGCGAGACAAAGAGAACATAATCAGTTCCTGCATGCTGCTGTGATGCTAATGACACAGTTACAAGAAGTAACTTTAATCCTGAATGTTCTACGTGTTCTAAAAAATGTGTTGAGTCGACCTGCTAGGATTTAAGATAAATCCACTGAAATGAACTTTGCCTTTTTTTATTTTTTTTTATTTTTTATATATATATATTTTATTTTTAAGTGGCAGATGTGAGTTGTTGTTATGTTGGTTATGTTTCTGTTTTTCTGTTTCTTTTTATTTTTTCTCCCCCCTCCCCCCTTTTTAAAAAATATTTATTTATTTATTTATTTATTTATTTATTAAGCCCAAACTCGTTTAAATGCAGAAATTTAAAACAGAGGCTAAAACTGTCTCAACTTTCTGGCTACATAGCAGATTGTCTTGATGTACAGAACAATACAAAAATTATGTCCAGAGTACATTTTAGAAAATAGAAAAAAAAAAAAATCATTATATCAGTGAAGAATGAAAGCTAAAGTAAACCCATAATATTTCTGCAGTATAATCAGCACCACACAGGGTCTGGTCTCAATTGCCTCCAGCAATTGTACTTCAGCACATGCAAAATTTTAAGCAAGCTAGCTGAGCAGTTCCATACTGTAATTATTACAAACGTTAATAATTAATATTCAGAAGACGGTAAGTATTCTTGGTAAAAAGGTTTACTTTTAAGTATTTCTCAAGATGCTTTATTATGTAAGTGCAGGCATCCCAGATTGATACTTCTAATTAAATTAGAGGTTTGTTCTGAGGTGAGCATGTTAGATAACAGGGACAGAAAGCAGCGTGGCCAAGCACAAATCTTTGAACTTATTTTTAACCTCTTCATCATACTTCGTCCATCTTTCCTCAAATAGATCTGCTACTAATAGTAACAGTGATGAATTCCAAGTCGCAACTCCGACTGCTCTGGGGACTTGTTAATGTTCTTGTAGGTTCACTTTGGGTCAGACTGTCATCTAGTTTACATGGAAAGCCCATCTTCTTAACACTGATGGAGGATTTGGCTTGAAAATAATGAAGGCACAGCTACCAGGACCAGGATTTAAACAAATACGATAGACAGCAAAATACAAGTAACAAGCTCCCACTAGGTACTTGAACCTTACTTGTTACTACCAAAAGTTTAATCTGGTGCTTCTGCACTTTTGCACTTCAATTAAGAGTGAATTTTTGGAGGTTATTAACAGTGTTTTACTCATTTAATGTAATAATGTAATGTAAAATTGTGGTGATGGAGGTACTTGTGCTTAAGGAGTTTATGGCTTTGGTTAATAATGATAATAATATCAGAGAAACAACCTGATGTTTGGCTGAAACAGGTAAATTAAAGAAATTAATTCTTAATGAAAAAAAAAAAAAAAAAAAAAGTTGGGGGAAGGGACTGGGGAATGGCCCCAGAATGGGAGAATGATTGGCAGGAGAACATTTACAGAATTAACTCATTTTATTTAATGGGAGATTTCAGGAGGGGATCAAGAGTACACACAGCTCCCAGAGGCCTGCCTGCCTCAGGCTCTGGCCCTCTACAGAAAGGGGAAAAAATGTTCATTTGCCATTCTGCACAATGTGCTCTAGGTGATCCTGCTTGGCTGGGGGGGTGGACTAGGTAATCTTCAGAGGTCCCTTCCAGCCTCAACATTTAGTGATTCTGTGATTTAATTCATTGCTGTGAGGTAAGAGCTGTGCTTTTGGGTCAAGCCCTTGTTGCTGGAGGGGTAGCAGTTGCTGTGGCCACAACCAGGCAGGAGGGCAGGAGGGAGTAGGGCCAGGATGCACCTGTGGGGCTGGGGGGGATCAGGAGCTGTGGAGAGAAGGTGAGCTGTCAGCCAGGCCCCTGTACTTTAAAGACAGAGAGCTGGGATGCAGATTTAATAGTGGGAGGGAGGTTGGCTGTGAGAAGGGGTTGAGAAAGCCAAGGGAGGGGTCACAGATATTAAGTGTGGACCCCATTATCAGGATGTCAGCAGAGGAGGGGGGAACTGTTGAAAGATGTCGGTTAGAGGAGCAAAGTGATGAAAATGCTTTTTAGATTGATGTGTGTTTTTAGTACCGGCATAAAAGTCAAGTTACTTAAAGAGGAAAGCCAGCATCCTATATCCATTACACGGGAGGAAAGGCAATGTCAGAAGAGCTGGAGGAGAGTTGCCTTCTTCAGTCTGTAAGTTAGTCAGATGTGCAACACAGGCATCTTGATGCAAATGCAGATGCACTGGAAAGTGCTGACTTGAAGGTCTTCTCCCTTCACACTTGGTGAGATGAAGCACTCTTCCTGGAGACAATCTGCACTGGTTCTGCAGGGTGAAAGCAATGGAGAGGATTGTGGAGTCTCCCATGGAGATACACTTTACAGAACTGTGTGTCTTCTAACATGTCTGATCAGGAAGGTTTGGGCAAAAACAGGATGGGGAGCACACTGACAAGGCACACAGATTAGCATCCCCTAGCCTTTGCAGTAGAAATATCAGCAAAACTTCTGGAAAAATAATTTACAAATTGAGAATGCATTTGGGCATGATGAACATCACGCATTTTTTCAGAATGTAGAAAAATAATGATGGCTAGAAAAAGGAGGACAAATTAAGCCAAGATTAGCTTTAACTTCAAAAGCAACTGAAATAAATACACTTTTGATTTAGGAAGGTTGGCACTTTAAGTTGTTTTGCTAAAGAATGAAAATCTTTTTTGTTTGTTTGTTCTACATGAACTAAAATGTCTATACTCGAAGTTTGGCAAGCATTATTTTTTCCAAGTTCTAAACTAATTGCACAGATTCTGAAGGTGGAAAGCAGACCTAGAACCTCAGACAGATGTACAGAACCTGTTCAAAATAGGATTCTTCCAAGTCCAATAAGATTCATGCACAAAATCATTACAGAATGAACCTAGATCATGTGGTTCTCCCCCACACCCTCCAGCCATGGGCAGGGACACCTCCCACCAGACCAGATTGCCCAAAGACCCATCCAACCTGGCTTTGAGCACCTCCAGGGATGGGGCATCCACAGCTTCTCTGGGCAACCTGTGCCAGTGCCTCACCACCTTCTGAGTGAAGAATTTCCTCCTAACACCTAATCTAAATCTCCTCTCTTTTTTACAATATATACCCATTTATACCCATTGCCCTTTGTCTTATCACGACCTGCCTGTTTAAAAAGACACTCTCCACAGATTAGATAACAAGACCAGTTTATCTTTTAAGAGGTTAAAATACAAATATTTTATTTCTTGCCATATATTTTATACCAGAAATTGATTCTTCCATAAGAACGTGACCACCTTGTTTATGTAGGCTTTCAGTCCAGCCTCAAGAGTGAAGATATCTGAATTTTATCTTACTTCATGATAGTGAAATTCTGTGTGATCTGAGAATAAATGAATAGTTTTATGACAAAGACACCATTGGCTATAGAAGCATCCAATAGTCAAATGCTTCTTTATGCCCATAAATGTGTTTGTCAAAACCTATTTCATAGCTTCCAAAACAAAAAAAAAAACCCAGCCATCATCAGCAACAAAAAAACCCAACATACATAAGAAACAAACAAGAAAAAAAAATCTCTTGGGAAGATATTTCCTTTCTCTTTATCCAGTAAATTATTGTCTGCAAGTTTCTTAAAATTAAATTCAACTTCTAAAACAACGATAATTATATGATTTCATATTTATCTTACAATTGCACTCAAAAATCCAGTTAGCTAAGTTTATTTTTTTCCTATTTCCACTGACATTGTGCATGGTAGCCAGGAGCTGCAAAGCCTTGCACACAAACACTAGGTTTAATATGTGTCATCTTGTATAAATGGATTCAGCCTGGGTCCTGAATCAGCAGAGTTGTTAAGCACACACTGAATTCCCAAAATATGCTACAATGCTTCATTGAGTAGAGGCAAAACAAAAAGTGACAAGTGGGACCTTATCTGTCCACCTGTTCTAGACAGTGTCTGATTCTGGAAACTGCTGATCATTCCCTGCAACACCACTGTTATCTGCAGCATAACGTTTTGCTTGTCTCTGAAATTCTCAATAACTTTATGTTCTTATGTGCATGCCCATGGTGGCACTCAGTGTCAGATCACAGTGATTTAAATTTAGATACCTATAAGTATGTAGTGACGTGTGAACTAGGTGTCTACACTTTGTTGTACTCAATGGAAGCATAATCAATGCAGTTGAAGGACAGTGCTCACTCCTGTGAGCTCTTCAAATCACCTTTAAACAGCAAGCAACATGAAGAGCTCCAAACTCTATCACATTTGCCTAATGGAGGAATCTAATACCCTTTGGGTGTCCTGCCTCATCTCCTACTAAAGTTTGGACAGGCCTGGATCTCCTTGTGTCATGTCTGCCATGCAACACTCCCAGGTGTCCTGTGACATGCCTGATGACATCTATGTTTGGCAAGTGAGTCAAGTATTTTATCTTTGGTGGACTACTATATATGTAGACACCTATATTTAGACTATAGGTGTCTAAACATACACCTATGTTTTGTCTATAGGATGGAGAGTATTAACTTTTGTAAAATTTTTTTTTTCTTTTACTGCTGTCCATGCAAAGTCTATTCAAAAATATATAGGAAAAGAAAAAGGAAAAAGGAAAAGAAAAAGAGAAAAAAAATAAAAAGAAAAGAAGAAGAAAAAGAAAAAAAGAAAAAGATGAAAAAGAAGAAAAAGAAAAAGAAAAAGAAAAAGAAAAAGAAAAACGCAGAGAAAGAGGAAGAGAAAGAGAATGTAACAAATGAATGTTTTCATGTTTATGAAATCTGTCTGTATTTAAACAAAAATGATTTAGAGCTTACTAATCCATTTGCTTTGTCAGATACGGTACTATGTCACACCATAGTGCCTCTTTGATTGTATGAACAGCCATGCTAAAATCTTATTCTTTGCTAGTCCAGGTATTTCTCTTTTAGTCTGGGGCAGTACCTCGCAAGTATGACCACCCTTCTTTCTAGAGTTCAGAGCTCACTCAGGTATTTTTCTGCATAGGAAAGACTATGAGGAGAGGAGAGTGTGAAACTGAGCCATGGTGCCAAAGCCAGGCTGATAGGAACATCTCATTGCTCCGTGGTCTGTAACGTAGAAACTGTGCACTGTGTGAGATGGATGTCTTCCTGCACACCTGCCAGTTAACTTTGGCATTGCTGACAGAGCAATGGGACAGACTTTGTTAGAAGGATGGATGAGGAAGGGGATAGGGTTGAATAGTAGAAATGGAGAATGTAAATGATGAAGGAAGGAAGGAAGGAAGGAAGGAAGGAAAAGAAAGAGAATGGACAAATGTCAATCATGTCCTGGCTCAACACCTGATTATATTAAAATTTCTGCCTAAAATTGGACACTAAAGGTGTCCAATAAATGAGATATCACACTTCCTTGCTATGTAGTATCTGCTCCAGTCTTATCCAGTCACTGAAGCTATATCTCTGTAACCTCATTTTTGGGGACAAAACACAGTGTTTATGCCAGCAACATCACAAAGGATGTTAGTACTGAAACTGGCAACCCAATGAAGTGCTGAAGGCCTTAATATGGAAATCTTCTGTCTTTTTGTATCTACAGTTCTTGTTTTGCATTTTGAGGTTTTAAAATTCATTAAACTGTTCCTTGCCTTATTAATCTGAGTCATTCTTCAATCTCATTCCTGCCTTCTGGTTTTGATTAGTAGTTATTAAGTAGTAACAGCAATAATGGGAAAATGACTATTTTGTATTTTGTCCTGGAAAATTTTAGAAGTTCTAATAACTTTTTTTTTTTTTTTTTTTTTTTTTTTTTTTTTTTTTTTTCTTCTGCAGCGGAATGTGAACATACAAAATGAAAGCTGAAACAATATTATCCTTTTAAAACCTGCTTCTCCTGAATATTTTTTTATTTTTATTTTTATTTTCATTTTCATTATGACTGCAAGCTACTATGTTTCCTCAATAGTTTACTTTAATAAAGCTGATATGACTTTATGTTTGGTAAATAATAAAGCTGATCTTTCCACTGCATGAACAATCTATAATGGAGAAATAACTAAAGCTATAATGGTGAAATATGCCAGAAAGAAGAGTAAATTGGATAACCCAAACATCTGCTTTTGTTCACAAATGCAATGCAGAAATCCATAAACCCATCCAGGGAAAACACAGACTGCTATGTATTTAAATTCAAATTAACTACCTGTAGAAGAGGATGTCTATTTTTTTTTTTTTTTTTTTTAATTGGAATGGTTGGGTTTCAAGGTTCTTAACAATGAGGCTCAGTACATATTTCAGGTGAAACCATGGAAACAGCAGGAGCCATTTTACTCAAAATAGAAATACCATGAATGACCTTGACATTTAAAAGCTGATGCTGCACACTGTCATTTAGATTGTGAATGATGGGTATATTATCAAATATACTCTGTTCCAAAACTGTTCTTAGTCTTCCAGTAAGGAATATTTGAAACCTTGGGGACTCTTCTCATCCTCCTTTCTAATGGCTGTAAGGTAGGAAAATTGGAAATATCCTGGAGGACCTGACAAACTGTAAATGACAGCACTGGAGCTTTAGAGAGTGGCACTCAGTGAGATTCATTTGCACTTGAAGACTGAAGCTTGAATTCTGCGTGAAGACCCATTGTGCAAAACTTCTCCACTCGAGTAGCCACGTGTGAATGGCTTTTTGCTGTCTATGTGCCAACAGATTTTTTGTCTATCTTGCTGTTTTATTTTAAAGGTGATTTTTCTTTTTTCTCTCCTCTCCTCTCCTCTCCTCTCCTCTCCTCTCCTCTCCTCTCCTTCCTTCCTTCCTTCCTTCCTTCCTTCCTTTTATTTCTTACAGACAAAAAGCAAATTCATTCTTTACTTTGCATAAGAACGCAGAAAAAGCTCTGGGAGCCCTACCATGTGCTGCGCATGCTTTTAAACTTATTCACAGAATGACTTGCCTTCAGTAAAGAAAGACAAGCCAGCAGAGACCTGAGCCCTGCTGCTTCCCTCCCTTGCAATTGGGGAGGGGTCTTCAAGAAGACCAAACCTAATGTCTTCTCCAGGTATTCAGGATCCCATAGAGAGAGAGTCAAAGGCACTCTCAGGGAGGTTTCAGGTACAAGTAGGTTGTTTCTCAGAAGACAAAAACTGGTTTGCAGTAGGCAACAGCCTAGAGAATAAGTGACTGACAATGGAAATGCTACCATTGACTTTTATGGGGCTGGGATTTTATTCTTTGGCTTTGGCTGGCATTTTATCTCTTAGGCGTAACTAACACTTAAAAACCCCTCTTTGAAACTGCCACTGCCCATATCTACTAAGCCACCCATGTCAGCAGGCATTTCTGCTTAACCACTGGGCAGTAACTTAGCTAGCACTGGGCACCATAAAAGGCCAGAGCTGAAATGCCTCCTACAGCTCGGTTTGCCATCTCCAGTGGTTTTATACATCTCCGTTAATTCTCACCATTTCCTTCAGTCTTCTGTTCAACTCTTTCTCTTTATTTATAAAACATTTGACTAGTTCATTTGTGTATGTGTGTGCCTGTGGGCATGTGTGGGTGCACATCTGTAAAATAGTTTCTACCACTTGTCTCTTTTGCTATGTTGAGTTACACTTGCACTTCTAAATAGGATATCTAATACTTAAAAAAGCCTGCTACCACTGCCCTTGAAGCTTTGCCTACTTTGCCTTGCCCTTGTGCTGAGAGCAGCTCTTCCTTTAGGTGATGGATGGGAAGCCTGTTTTCTGACATTTCAGATCCAGCACTCTCATGGCACGGAAGACAAAATAATAGCTGCAGGGACAACAGTGACAGACTAAAAACATCTGAGTGAAAATATGCTTTGTAAATATCATTCTAGGCAGGGTTTTCTTTTAAAATTATTTAGGATTAATTCCATATAGCTATTTTCTATGTAAAATCATTTAATTCCATTCATCATGGGTTAATAATGCATGTTAAAAGTGAATGTGCAGCAGCGTTTCTTGTATAAATGCAACCTCTGTCCCTGTGGACCAGAAGGGTTTCAGAGTAGTAGCGAAGACAATCAGAAATTCAAGGTTTGCTCCTGCTCGCAAGGGGAATAGCAGTCCTAGCAATGCCATATATGACTTCTAGTTTACCATGAGAGCCTTGAGGTCATTCTCAGCAGTGTGTCCTTGAGCATCACATAGCACTCTTGTCTTAATGATCCCTACTGACATCTAGTAATAAGACAAGAATTAAGACAAAGCTTCTTATTTATTTATTTGTTTGTTTATTTATTTATTTATTTATTTTCATACCACCCTCCACCCTCCACCCCCCCAAAGGAAAAAAAAAAATCTGGGTAAATAGTGGGGTATAGTGCATGAGTTTGGCAGAGCTGCATTGTGCTCTTGGACACCCTTGGATCAAAAGCTTTCAGATAAGCTAAGAACCTAATGTTTTTGCAGGTTACATTACTGGTCACAGAAATAACAGACCAAATAACATTTACATAAAATCCCAGCAAGGACCCGGATGCCAGCTGGGGTGAGTGGAGAAAGGGAGCAGATGGAGCCTCCCTTTGCAGCAGAGTGGAAACTGTATTTGCAAAAAAGGGGCCTGTGGTCCCCCAGCCCCTCTGCAACTCCTCTTCTGACAATGTCTAACCCTGTTCTAGCCAGTATTTCTAATGTAGAGAAACTCCTATCTTCCTGATATGATTTAACCTGCTAACTAGAACTCACATGGGAATAGGTCTTCCCCAAAATACCATGACAATACGCATCTTATAAGTATCTGTGAAAAGCGGCACAGGGGTGATTTGCTTTTGTGATACAGAATATTATCATTTGAAGAAACACTGGGACAGTTATGTTCCTCTTGTTCTTGAAAGCAACAAGGTTGCTGGATCCCATCTGGAGGCAGCAGGAGAGCCTGCAGTAGGAGACTGAGAGCAGGAAAATATCTGGAGCATAAATGGATCTGGCTTGTCTTTTCCCTCTTTTCCCCCTCTCACTTCAGATCCAGTGCAAAAAGTTTCCCCAGTCCCTAACCAACCTTTAGTATCATATTAATGCCATGTGGAACAGAAAAATAAATCTAAATTGTGTTACTTTCACCCTTGCCAGTGCAGTGCAGCATAAATCCTGGATTTTCTAAACCCAGAGGAATTGCTTTCGCCTCTAACTCTGTTGAGATTTTTGGCCACAGAGATTAGAGCTCAGTGAAATAGTGGGGTGGTCTTTAACACAGGTTGGGAGGCAGCAGTAGTTTGAATTTCCCATTGGATTTCATATATAAGCCCCCATGGCTGCTTTGTCTGAAAGCTTTCTGGGGTCAGCAGCTGCAGGAGGCTACTGCTTTCTGAAATAAGCATCCAGAGTGGTCACATTAAAAACATATTTTCAAGGATAAAAGGTGAATAATGTTTCAGCATATGGTTCCTCTTAGAGCATTTCCTTTGGCTCTTTTTTCAGCCTTATAATAATAAATATAAAACTTCAGGATAATTTTGCATGCATTCTTCTAAGAGATCTGCAAGTTTTATTTGCATAGGGATCCTAAGGCTGTAAAATATGCCCTGCTGGGCAAAATATTCTTCCTATAAAAACAACAAAACCCTGCTCATGTATCTGGCCAAAATCTGTTTTGAACATTCGTGCATATTTACCAGATGCTTTCCTGGATACTTTTTGTGTCTCTGCTTCTTATGCTGTATCACTTCAGACCAATAATTGCCAATAGCCCAATACATATTTTTCTAGTTTTCATATTCTAAGCAGAGAATTTTTTTTAAGTGCAGGAGATGTACAGTTGCCCCAGGGCTTTGAACCGGCTTTGTCATTCCAGATGTAGGGAGTAAAAGTCTTATGGATTTATCTCAGGCTATAAGTTTCCTTGTTTCAGCAGTTTTGTCCCTTTTCAGGTCTACTAAAAGAGGAGAAAGCTAACTTCTGTACTGGCAGCTGAAGAACATTTTCAATATACTTAAATTTACTGAGCTGATGATATTAAATCCCCTTCTAGATGGTAATACATTTCATATGATTCTATTCTTATCACTCCTTCCAACAAGTCTTGTGTTATTCTTATTTTTGCTACCTCTTTCTATATTCATCAGTGTTCAATTCCTTTATTGCTATTCAAAAATTCAACTTGTTTGTGATTTTTTTTAAAGGCTTTGGTTCTGAATGTTGTGTGTCTTCCCTGGATGAATGCTATTTCCCTTGGTGTCAAGGCACAGGTGCTGATTCCAGATGGCATATTCCTGACTCACGCTGAGGCAACTGGTTGGGATCACACCTTGGAGAACCAGCTCAGAGACCAGCACAGTCCACAAAGATGTATTAGATGTACTTGTAAACACACTGTGGATTAACTTAGATGTTGGCAATGGCATTGATTTCTTTCTTGCTCTCTGTTTAATGGCACATTATAGATTTTGTGGCTTTTTGGTCATTTGCTCAAAATCCCCTAAGTTTTTTACAAGATGAGCTCTGCAGTTGGTGATGTTTGTGGTCAAGGAGTGCCGTGGCCCACACCAGACTAAAAGGCTGGCATGTCATCTTGTGGTAACAAGGAGCAGGGGATGTTGACACAGGGGTTCCCAGACATTTTTATGTTCCTGATATTTATGTACTGACTTTTGGAGAGGATATTTTTACTTAGTGGCATTCTTCCATGTTTCTTCTATTGTGGTGCTGATATTTTGTGATTTTGCCAGTACAATTCCCCTGAGAGAAGCTAGTGATCAGGTGGGAGACAAAAACAATGAGGAAATGTTCTATTTTAACATGGAATTTTGAATTTGGATATGGGCAAAGAATTCAAATGGATTCAAAGTTTTGTTTTGAAGTATTTTGACTTTGTTACTTAACATTTTAAACCAGTACACTTAAAGGCATGTAAGTGTAGAAAGGGGAATAATGTTTAAGGATGGTTAAGGTCATAATGTATATATTAAGTGAGTATAAATACATTAGCTTATACATGAATACAGAATTCTTGCCAAAAGGCTGCTGAAAGGTGACATTGAAATAAAGCAGCAGATGCTGAGAGGCAAGATCTCTGTGAATGAGAGTGAGAGGAAAATGTGCTTCAGTCTTTGTTCCTGGCTTTGATCCTGGGTTCAAACAATGTTTCCACAGTTTCAGACTAATGTTTGTACCCTTTTAAAAGCAGAATGTAGTAGAGTAACTGGGACTTTTGGGAAAAATGTCAACATAAAGAGTGAGATAGCATAGAAAGGCACAACATAACTCCCATCTTCCGCTCCTGTTTATATCATGTATCTCATGCCTCTTTGATGTCTGATACTGCTGGGGCAGTAGGGAAAAAAAAAAAAAAAAAGACAAAGAAAAAATAAGGCTTAAAACCAGAGGTTTAGATCTTTTCAGGAAATAATTCTAAGCACTAAATATGCCTTTACTTTCAAGGGATACACCATAGCTCATTTTATTACTGCTTGGCTACCACAGCCCTGTGTATATCTCTATCAAAGTATACTGGTGTTTAATAATGTGGTTAATCTTACTGTAAATGAGTGGGGAAAATAAAATCTTTGGTGGTCAGCTGGTGGATTGTGTGCCTTTAGACTTTTCTCACTCAGGGCTAGAGCAGCACTGCACTGCAGGATGAGCTGTGACTTGGAGCTGCCCACAGCCTCGGCATGCTGCCTGCCCAAGTGCGGGCTCCTTCCCAGCCCCAAGCAGAGCGAAGACGTCTGAGGAAAGTCCTCTCCTCTTAGAGGAGAATGAGAGATTGCTGTTACAAAGGCCCTTTCCTTACTCTGAAAGCTTCTTGCATCCTTCTTCCCTTTGCCCCACTGTACCAATTCCTAGCACAGTCAGACTTTGCGGTCAGTGTTACAGCATTGGGAATTAGAGCCCTTCTTGCCTTGTTTGTCACTTATCATTTATCATTATGATCTCCAGAGGTTAACGGTATGTAGAAAAACACAATGTGCTTAGTTTCTCCTTGTTTCTTCTACACAATCCCTTCTAGCTTTTAAAAAATAATAATTAAATTGTATTAATAATTTAATAATTATTTTAATATGTTTATTTTATTCTTTATGCTCCTTATGTCTAAAAAATCTCTGAGGCTTTTTACATTTGAATTTATTTTCAAAATAAAAGAGTTTTCCTGTGTGTGCTTGCATAGGACACAGACATAAATGATTGATAGTCAGTCCCACTTTCAGGATGCTTGAGTAGCTTTTTTAAACATAAACATTGGGCTTTTGCTTTGAGAAGGAAGGTCTAATTCTGAATGCAGCTGAAGAAATTATCTCAAGCAGATTCACTATCGCTTTCCTCCTCAGACCTTGCATCTGCACAAAATAGTCATTACTATAGAGCCATTACTTTGGCTACCGCTGGTGGTATGGGCTCCATCCTGCAATTAGGCACTCAAAGGAAAGCCCATGCTTACAGACATGGTGCCAGCCCCAACCCTGCAGCAGCAAGGCATGTGAGAGCCTTCCCCATACTACCTCTGCAGGCAGCCTTGTCACCTGCGGCTTCTGGCAGGGCCACTGGGACTCATGCGAGCCCAGCTCATTACCTGACCTGATATGTGCATTGTTAATGCTGATAGCCATCACCCCTAAACTTAACCATTAGTCATAAGATGGCCCTTTTCTTCCATTCCCCTATTACTTTGCACCTCCCTTGCATTCACGGTTTCTTATTTTCCTTCACAAACCTGCAGCTGGCTACTCTGGAGACTGATAAAAGTTAAAGTGGATTTATTTGAACAGTGATCTGAGTGTAGTTAAGCTCATTTCTTGTACTAAATAAGCTCTTTAGTTTAAAGTCTGCTGCTACAAATGCTCTCTCTGATGTCCCAAATAAAAATAACGAGCTGCTCTCTCAGAGCTGTGAGCTGCCCTCAGGAGCTCATTAGGACACTGGCTCGGTGAGGATCCCCGAGGAATGAAGTTACTTGTCCTTTCGCTTTATGCTTCCCAGTGCTCACACTCCAGGAAGACCCGAAGCCCATTAGCCTCCTAATGCACATCCTGTTTTGCTTATTGCTTTATTAATAGTGGGCTGGGAACGAAGAGCAGATGTTGCCCCAAAATGGCAGCGGTGTTAAGGGAAAGAGGAAGGAAGATAAGTCGATTTATTGCATTTGTAGCATAGCATTGAGTGGAAAACCTGGTTGAAAATGTGAAATTCTGAAGGAAAGGCAGAGCCATCAACTCACACCACCCTTCAGCTGAGGTCTTCCCCCCCCTTCATGGCCTGGAATGGATCAGGCTGAAGCACCACATTGGGGATCAGCAGTTCCCCACACTAAGAAAAACACGTGAAACCCCAAATCCATCACAACTATGAAGTGTGATCTTTTGTTGTGTCAGCCCATGCCTCAATCTAACAAAATGGAAACGGTATTATTTTCCTGTTGTAGCCATAAACAACTGGTTTGTAACACCTACTGATTACTGTATGCTTGATTGTGCATTTTAAGTTTACTGAGGTGAAACTTTAAAAGCAGAAATTCTGCAGAATGTCTTATACAATTATTGGGGACCATTACCGCACCTTCTGTAATCACCTTGTCAAAGCCTCTCCTAGTGAAGACAGTAATATTGTTTTCCCTTTCATCACTTGGCGCTGCATGTTCATACCCACTGCAGACTACAAGTGCTCTCTTTGCTCAGCTAACCTATTATTTAAGTATTCAGAGCCAAAAGAAAGCAGGTAAGTCTGGCCTTTTGGCAGCTGTAGTTAGCTGGAGTAGCTGCCTAAAACAAACACCTTTATCTTGTTTGAAGGATAATTTTCTCTCTTCATAGGTTTGCTGCTGCAG
The DNA here is from genome assembly GCA_011076525.1 of Nettapus auritus. NCBI lineage: Eukaryota > Metazoa > Chordata > Aves > Anseriformes > Anatidae > Nettapus > Nettapus auritus. The sequence goes on along the minus strand of CM021766.1, from coordinate 123,746,783 downwards.
AAAGAATTGAAGTTGTACCCGCTTGCAGGCTGCACTGTTTGCAGCAGCTGTGAAGGCTGGAAATGCTTCCTACCCCCTTATATTTTTTCATGGGGTTGGATAACACTTTTGCAGTATCTACAGTTGTTCTGTGATCTTGTGAAAAGTATTGTTTGTATACAGGAATGGCTGGGAATCCTGGCTGTAGAACAAGATTCCAAAGCTAAGGTGTAAACACATGATCCAGAAGGGTTACAAGCTAGTTACTGGTTCATATACTAGTTAAATACGACTGAGATACTGAAGTCTAAGAGATTACTGCCAGCTGAATAGGTTATTACCAGCTGCCTACCAGCTGGATTACGTCTGTTCTCAGGGACGGCTCAGTGAGATGGCTGAGATGAAGCAAGAGCTCACTCCTGTTGAACTGGGCTATCTTTCCTTCCTCTTTTCCCATCTTTCCCTCTCTCCCCACTGAACTAAACAACCCCACTAAAATCTTGAGGCACCTCACCAACAGGAGAAACCTGGTTAAAGCCTGGAAAGAAAAAGTGCTTCGGCTGTGTTGAGTCTGACTTGGCTGAGTCAAAGAGATGTCAAGCATAAACTTAAAATAGAGGATGGTACCTTATAATCTTATTGATTACGATTATACATAAGCAACCAAATGTGGTGACTTAAAGTCAGTGACTGAACCTCAAACACTGCCTTTTTTAATGGAGGGGACCCAAATCCAAGCCAAGTCCTCCAGCCTGCTGGAAAAGCACTGGGTATTATTTATTCAGAAATGCACAGCATAGTATATTATTTTTGTGCATTCTTTAGGATTAGTTTATGGTAAAGCTTAGGTCACGAAGACGAATACCTCGTCAGGTCACTCTCTGTCAGTCCACAACAAATGTAACAATTTGCAGGACTATCTAGAAAAGTTTTAAAAACAGAGAGAGCTGGGGGAAAATAAAGCAGTGTGATTCAAGACATCGTGCCAACTGAGAGAAGGGGGTGCAGAGGAACACTTCTCCAAACTCCTTTTTTCCCAGGTTGTGTGTGTGCTTCCCACTTTAGGACGTGGCTTTGGTCGGAGACAAACCCCTGCACAGAACGGACCACCAGGCCGCCTGGTTTTCTATTTTCCCTAAAGAATCCCTTTGTCGTTGGTTCTCGCTTTCCAACAGATGCTGCACTTGAGGAATCACCTCCCGAGCCTTTCATCGCCGTCCCCACAGCACGGTGCAGCGGGGCACCTCGGGGGGCTGCCAGAGGCACCCGCGCCCCGCCGGCTTCTCGGGGACAAGCACGGAGCTCCTCGTTGCTCCAGAGGAGAGGCGCCCGGGGGGGGGGGGTGAAGGGGGTGCTCTGCAAACTCCTGAACTCCTCCAGCCCCAGACCCAGCCCCGTCTCGGGCAAGCCCCGTACCGCCGCTCCGCTCTCCCCGGCCGGGCCGCGGCCGCGCCTGCGCTGCCCGGGGAAGGCGGGGGGGGGGGGGGGGCCGGGGGAGCCCGGCGGGAGGTGACAGCCGCCGAGGGGGCGCAGGGCCCGGCTGGCTGCCGGCTCGGCCCCGGGCTGCGCCGCAGGCACGGTGAGTAAAGCCCCGTCTTCCCCCTCCGCGGCTGCTGTGGAAGGGACCCCCACCTTGAGGGACCCACCCCGGAGAGGGAACCCCCGGTGAAGGAACACCACCCAGGGGGAGGGAACCCCCCGGGTCCATGTCCTCCTCCTTGTCCCCATCCCTGCCCGGTGCCCCGATGCGGCGAGGGGCGTCTCGTCGCCGGGGCTGCCGCTGCCTCCGCCGCCCCCCCTCCCCTCGGCTGCACCGAGCTGCTGCAGGGAGACAAAAGCGGACAAAGGAGGCAGGCAGAAGACGCGTTTCACAGCACGGCACGGCGCCGGGCGCTGCCGTGTGTCGGGGGACCCCCTGCGAGCCGTGCCGGCGGGACACGTTGGGGCTGCCGGCCCCGGCACCGCTGCCGCCCGGGCTTTGTTCCCCTCCCGTCCTCCCGGTTTATGCCGGCGCCGTTATTTTTAGCCCCGAGGAAGAGAAAAGCTCGGCGCGGCCACCTCTGCCCCGAGGGGCGGCGGGGAAAGGAGGGAGGGAGCGGGGCGGGTGCGCAGGGACGGGCGCCGCTGACCTCCCGCTCTCCGTCCCGCAGGTCGGCGGCCGCCCCCCCTCCCGGAGCTGTGTCACCGGTGGCGAGGAGCGAGGATGAGGGCTGCGGAGCGGCGCTGGGGGGCGGCAGCCGCCGGCAGCGGGGGCTCCCCGGCGGGCCCGCGGCCCCTCGAGCGACGCGGCGGCAAGACGGAGCCGCAGGAGCCTCCGGCATCGGACACGTGCGGCGGGGCGGCCGGCGGCCGCGGCTAGGGCCACCCCCGTCCCCTCCCTCCTCCTCCTCCTCCTTCTCCTCCTCCTCCCTCCGCGCTATGCTGCACGCCCGCCGGGCCCCTCAACGCGCCGGGCGCACGGCGCCGATGGAGCCGAGCGGGCCTCTCTGAGGCCGCCGCCGGTCGCAGCATGGCCTCGGCGGGCAGCCCGGCGCCGCGGAGCCCCGGGGCGGAGCGGCCGGAGGCGGGTGCGCGGTGCCGCAGCCTGCCCGTGCTCGGCTCCCCCCTGGCGGCCGGGGGCGGCGGCGGCGGCGGAGTCCCTCCGGGCCACGCCGCCTCGGCGGCTGCTGCCCAGGACGAGGTACCCGGGGCCGCCCGGCCCCCCGCAGCCGCCGCCGTCGGGAGCCTGCCCCGCAGGACGGAGGTGCCGGGCCGGGGGGTGCCCCCCGTAGCCCCCCTTCCGCCACCGCTGCTGCTGGCGGGGCCGCCGGGCAGAGCGTGCCTGCGGGCGGTGCTGGCGGACTCGCGGTTCTTCTTGGTGTGCATGTGCTTCCTGACCTTCATCCAATCCCTCATGGTGTCCGGCTACCTGAGCAGCGTCATCACCACCATCGAGCGGAGATACAGCCTGAAGAGCTCGGAGTCGGGGCTGCTGGTCAGCTGCTTCGACATCGGGAGCCTGGTGGTGGTGGTGTTCATCAGCTACTTTGGGGGGCGCGGGCGGAGGCCACTGTGGCTGGCCGTAGGGGGGTTCTTCATTGCGCTGGGGGCCGCGCTCTTCTCCCTACCTCACTTCATCTCCCCGCCGTACCAGATCCAGGAACTGAACTCCTCCGTCAGTAACGAGGGCTTGTGCGTGACCGGCAATGGCACCGCCAAAGACCAGTGGGACTCGCCGGCCTGCGTCAAGGACTCCGGTGGCAACGATCACTCCCTCTATGTAGCTTTATTCATTTGTGCCCAAATCCTCATTGGTATGGGCTCGACACCCATCTATACCTTGGGACCAACCTACTTGGATGACAATGTCAAGAAAGAAAATGCCTCACTTTACCTAGGTAAGGCATCCGTGTTGAAAGGCTGAACTCCAGGTCTCTGAGGCGCCATACCTTCTGAACGGCACCTGTGCTAAGTTTTTCTTCTAAAGTAAACTTTTGAGGTAAAATTGCCGAGCTTTCCTACTTTAGAATGTTCCTTCCCCCCTTTCTCGTGGGATGGTGAACAGCAGTAACAGGTGAAGCCAAGGCAGTGTGTGTAAAAGTGGCTGCACTCACACCCTGCTGCATGTGTAGCAGGACATCAGAGAAGGTCGTCCTCTCTAACACTTTTCAGCACTTGACTTGAGCAGGTGACTTCTTCAGCAAGCAACGTTAAAGTTAGCTATTCCCCTTCAAGGTTTTTTTTTTTTTTTTTGCTATTACAGAAGCAATCTATTTCCAGATTTTGGTCAGCCTGCCTTTAGCCTAGACTATCTATAATGTTAATGTTTTATTAGTACTTTGACGGATACTTACAAGTTTTGTTTTACTTTCACAGAATTTATGTAATAAGCACTGAGTTTTGGCAGACGTCAGTAAATCAGCTGGGAACTCAGAATGAGTTAAAAAAAAACTTTGATAAAACAGCAAGTGAAAACCTTCAGGGTTAAGAGCTCAGTTACAGGAGCTCAAAGAACACCACAAAACCACAGTTTTATATACTGTTAATATCTGGCACCTGGCTTTTGGCAGATAGTTGTCTTGATAGTTGTCCTATGATGAGAGTAAAGAGTTTCTTCAGTAACTGGGTGCTAAACTTTTTTGGAGTTTGGAGATCACCATAAGATTTTGACAGCATGTGTAATGTGAAGGAAGATTGTTCCCTGAATTCTCTTAGTATCTTACATGTTCTGTGAGACATGAATCTCACTCCTTCAAATAAGTTTCAAATAAAGGGAGGCACTTACGGTGCTGGGAGAGCTGTGAAATGGTTGTGGATGCTCAGCAGTCCCATTTTCGGTTTAATTTGCTACATCGTTACGATAACCTTGGAGATAATCATTCAGTGTAAAATAGACTGTCACAAAAGGAATACACACAGTGTGTGTGTAATTACTTTGTTAAGCAGAAGTAATGATCTGGATCTGTGTTTTTTATTCCTTTTGACCTGTTCTTCAGCAATTTGGCTGCTCCCTGAACCATTTTAAAGCCAGTTCTAAGTGCAGTGTCATGAGAAAGCCTTGGGCATTGTTGGGCTTTAGAAGGAAAGATGGGGATTGTCTGTGTTTTTTCTACTGTTTTCACAGCACTGCTGATGTGAATTGTTTGATAAAGCATTTTCCTTCTCTCCCCAGCCTCTGAGAAAGGTTAACTGGTATGGAAATTTCTATTAACCTGGTATAAGCTCTATTGGCGGTACAGAAAAGCAAAGAATCTTCTTGTTGAGGTTCCTAACTGTATTTTGGAGCAGTAGAGAGGGGGCTGAAACTTTAATCAGTAGGTTATTTCATACAGTCCTCAGAAACAAGGAAGAAAAAGGGGGAATAGTTGCAGGCAAGACATGAAAGGCAAAAGAGAGGAACGGTGTGAGAGGTGGAAGAAAGCCCTTGTCCAAGGGGGAAGCAAGGTCAGTGTTTGTTTGGAAGTCCTCACTGCAGGAGAAGCTATGGTTGCCATGAAAGTGCTCCTAGGGCAGGAAATTGTAACAAAGTGACTCAGATAACTTAATTACTGCAAAGATCAGCCTTAAAGTTAACAAAGGTAAAGGACACCAGCAGCTGTTGGAAGACTGTGTGTGACCCTGGAGCTCACACTGAATTCAGCTTTGATGTATACTGGGAATACCCTCCTAGATTTGATGTTCATATGTAGCGATTCAGAGCAGTGAAGATGAGATACCCTCTGAGGAGTAAATGCAAATTTTTTGCCAGCCGTCTGATAGTGTCCACAGGGAAAAGAATTACAATGAACACAAAGCACGTTTTGAAAACGGAGTAAGATATATCATCACTTTCTGTCAATTTTTGAGCTACAGGCAATGTTGCTTTCCACTGGAAATCAAGGTATTACCTGTTTTAAACAGTGTGAGATTTTGAAGAAAACTTCACTAGTTAAGGTTTGAATATTTACCTCTATCTTAGACTTAGGTCAAAGACTTTTTGAGGGGCAGGAGTAAAATCTGAGTTCTGTGGAAAAAAATAAAAAGAGCATCATGTGACATGTTGATGTGAGCAAACGTGGATTTTAGAGCTCCTCGGAGGTCTGGAATGTCTCACATCCAGCCGGGCACTGGGATGGGATACAGGTGGTGAGGACATGGTTCGTGGGGCTAGCCAGCACACATCCTGCATTGTGCAATGCTCGTTTCTTAAGGCAGTGTGATTTTATTACTGGGGCAAGTTATGCAAATGGTGTCAAAATGTAAAATGCATGTGTGCATGTAGCCGTGAGCTAACAAAAGAGCTTGGACTGGGCTGTTCTGCGGTTTTTGAAAAGAAAAGAAAGCCTGGTGAAACAGATCCCATCGACAAAAGATCACATCTCAGTGAAGATGAGTTAATTTCAAAATAGAAGTATCCTCTAACACAGAGTGGAAAGTCAGTAGTGTGTTTGTAATCAAGCTGGTGTTGCATGCTGTGTTTTCTTTGTAGGAGAAGTAACATCAATATGTGTTCAAATGGGAAAAGTTTGTTTAGAAGTGTGCATGTTATAAAAGCTCCATGGAGCTGCACAACTTGAGAGCTCTTCAGCTCAAGTTTGCCCACTAATTGTAGGGTGGTAAAGCCCCCTCGGTATCACTAATCCTTATTCTGCAAAAACTCACCTTATGTGGCTGTGGAAGCTATTTTATTTATTTTCCAAGTTAATCCAGCTCAGGGCTTGAGTGGCAATAGCATATCCTCTTAAGTGTAGGCATGCAAGCTCAATGTGGACAGCTGTTTTAACATTCCTGGCTGGATGTCCTGCTCTCAGAAAAAACATATTTGATGCTTATACATAGTCTCTTGGCTGCCTACACATAAGTCCATCTGTCGGGGTGGCACCACGCCAATTTACAAGGTGGTATGTCATTTTTAGTAGGACAAAGGTGCCAAACAGGGATGTGTGTTTGGGCCGCCTGCATAGCAATGTGCAAGCTCACCCTTCTGTGGGATGTTTCTTCCTTGTGAAGGCAGAGCTCAGGGTCCTCCTGCCCCCCGGCCCCGGCGGTGCTTTGATGCCACAATGCTGACTTTGAGAAAATGCATGACATCAGACTTGGGAACAAGTCAGGATTGTAACAGGTGCCTAGGAAATACAAGAACCAGCTCCGTTCATCACCGATAATACAAAATGAAAGTTACACACTTTCTGTAAAAACTGGGCAATTGCAAGTTGTCTGTCTGCTGTTAAAGTCTCTCCCTTCTGAGCTTGGCTGTAAGGTGTGCAAGTTATTTCACCTTGATGTAGCTAACATCAGAGTGAAAACCCTTCCATTTCATTTGGAATCAGGCTGGACTTCCCAAGTCTGTTTTTGTACTCCTGATGGTGTTCTTGCTACCCATCAAATTCTAAAATTTAACTTAGGCACAGTGTGTTTTTGTAGAGATTCAGAAGTTTGTCTTGAATATGAGTTTACCTTGTGATTGTATCAGGAATGATAGGGGCTGTCTCTGAAATTAGCTGTAGCACTTGGAAAAGGAAGGTTCATTACAGCGCCTGAATAATTTTGAAATATTTTGTGTATTTTGCAAATTGATGTAATAATGAAGGAATTTCCTTTGAAAATTCATGCATAAGAAGACAGCATTAGTTTTACAGAAATACTGTGTTAATGAGAACATTTCAGCATTCAGAAATACTTGATTTTCACCAGTACCCCAGAAAAGACTTGTGGATGAATTAATTGTTGTGCTAGGGATGTTTTATTCTCACATTCTAGCATGCTATAGGCTGGTGATGATGGGGTATTAGAAAATGGCCTAAGGAAGTTTTATTTAAGCAGGCTTTCTGTAGTTTTGGGAACAATCAGTAATTACAAAATGCAAAGATAAAGCTTTTATGAGAGAATATCAGAAAAATTGGATCAATGTGTGTAAATAGGGTTGGTACAGATAATGGCGTAGGAGCCAGGGGAGTAAAATCCTTTCCTAACGTGGAAGAAGAATAAATATTTAGAGTGGTTTCCAAAATATTTGGACTCTGGCTTTGTTTTCAGCAGGATCACTTGTGGGCTGCTGTTTCTAACATTAGCAAAAGGGCATCAAAGCTGAAACTGGCAAAAATGCTCATGAGCATTTTTTACTGCTAGCTCTATTTCCTATTTAAAAGAGCAGTGTGTTCAGGTTATTCCTCAAATACAGGATTAGTTTATCTGAGTGAAAGCTACTCCTTGGTTTATCCATCGGCTAACATGCGGAGCTGGCCCATCAGCAGCCCTTTGTACAGATGTGTGCTTGCTTGCTTTGTGCAGCAGCTAGGCAGAGCTGGCTGCAGCCTGAAAGCACAGTGCTCTGGGCTGGCCTTTGCATCTTGGGATGCAGGTGAAGCAGCTGCAGGTCTCTTTGTGCATACGGATTATGCTGTACTGTGCTTCTTGGGCATTCCTGTAACCTCTTTTATGTCAAAACGCTCATCAGGCAGCAGGCATTGTTCCTAATGATTATTTAAAGTACTATTGTGCAGTTTTATTACCCTATTCTACAGCTAAAGGAATGGCAATAGAAAGGCAAATTCTACTTTTCTGCTTTAGTCTCCTGCTCCCAGGTGGACTGCTCCCAGGTGGACTGCTATTTTTTTTTTTCTTAGTGTAATCCTCAATATAATTTTTTTTCAGGCATTGAGAGGAAAGGTTGTGAGCACTGTGTGCGTATAATGAGTTCAGTGAAGGGTGGATGCAGACTGTCCTCTGAAGTTTTCTGCCTGCAGGGTTTGATGTTGCGAGCGGTACACCTTCACTTGCATGGTCAGGGTCATGTCCCTAAGGGATGCTTCCTGCATCTCTCCCCTCATGTCCCTGCCATTAGCCGTGTCATCATTCACAAGCAGCTGTATTGACAAAGTGTCACTGGCAGTAACCGGCAACATGAGGTTTGCCCTTCTTAGGAGCAAGAAGAGGCTTTTATATACGTATATACTACCCTGATAGCCTGTTTCCCTTTATATTAGATAACAAAATTATGTGGGACCCAGGAGTCTGAAGTTCAGTGGGGTCTCAGTCCTTGTTGTTGTCCTTGCTTTAGCGCTTGTCACATGTCAGCCTTCTGGGTCTGAAAGTGCCCTTTCCCTGCTCATGCTCGGGAATGCTGTTTTCTTGGAGAGCAGCTCTTTCCTCCCAGGAGAGCCTCTGCCGCCATCCAGATTTCAGCAGACAAATGTCTGAACTTGCAGAATTCCCCAGAGGATCTCGGAAACTTAGACATGAAAGCAGCCTTTGAGTAACAGCTTGTCTGTACCTTCTCCCAGGGACTGGAGGCTCGGGATCCAGTGTCTAGTTATCCCGGAGCTGGAAACTTTAGCTCAGTACCCTGCCTGTTTTGTAAGGAGTTCACGTAACCACTGCTGCTGCAGGTGGGTTGGAGTGTAAATGGACGAGGATGCTTTGTGCTTTCTGTAGCTTCCCTTAACACTCATGAAGTGGACACCTCACCTGTCCAGGCTTAATTTAGATCGGTATAAGTCATGAAAATGCTTCTGCAGTCAGAGGAGTGTGTCATTTAGGTGTGCAGATGGGCTTTCTCCCTACCATCACTCAAAGATAAATAGCTTTCTGTGCAGAGAACACAGGAAGGTGTGTAAATGGGACTCGACCTGCCAGCATCTAAAAGTTTTAATTGGGATTTTTAAAACTGGTGAGTGGATTCTGTCCATGGGTTTTAAAAGGGCAGAAAAGTAACTAAATCATATGAGAAGCTTTCTTTAGTCTCACCCTTTCTTTTTTTTTAAACCTGTTTTAGGTCTTTTTCATCCTGATAATATTCTTAAAGCCTTTATTAAACATGGGAGGCATGAACTGTTTGGGTCTTTTTTTATTTTACATGCTTTTTATATTTATTTTGAAAACAATTGAGAAGTGTAAAGGGAAGAGGAAAGACCCAGGTGTACTGCTGTGTGAGGACAGAGCAAGCCAGTGGCCTTCCTCCCAGTGAATCATCCTCAGAGTTGTCAGAAGTTTCAGCTCCCAGTCCAAGGGTACCTCTGCAAACCCATCAGCAGCCACAGGGGATGCTCGGAGTCATCAGGGCTGGGGTCTGAAGCGTCACAGAGATTGTCACTTAAGTCAGCCAGATCTGTACCCCAACTCCTTCCGAGTGTCCAGGGGAAAAAAAAAGGACATTTCCCATGGTGGGAAAGAATATGTCAGTGTACTACAGCACAGAGATGTATGGGCTATGTCCTGCTTTGTCTCTGAGCAGGACAGAGCAGTTGGGAATTTGTGCATCTGTTGTGCTGTCACAGGGCCAGAAATTCACGCAAGCTGCACGGTGCTACCAGGAGAGCTCACGGACCTGGGTCTTTCTTCTCTTTCCTACAGCCTTCTCTTCTGCACAGCCAATTTGTTTTTGCTTGAGAAGCTGGGAGGTGTGAGCACAGAATCTCAAGTGCTGCATTGTGCTGCACTCACAGCTGATAGTGTAATCGGGAGGCACTGATTCTCACATAGGAAAACAGCTTACTTGGCATGAGGAAAAAAAAAAAAGCGTATATTTTTACTCTTAATTTGAAAAAGCAGATATGAAAATTATTGAAAGACAATAAACACAAACTGTGTGTTCTGAAGTACCGGTAGAACAGCACTGATTGTGCACTCCTGTGCTGTTCCTCTGAGTCTCCTCTCCATTTTCAGTGCAGGTTCTTTGGTAGCAGCTTGCTTTCTTTTTATTATCTTGCTGGGATTTTTTTGGTTGCTCCCATTTTTCCCCAGGCATGTATTGATTTTAACACTTCCTTCACATTGCAGCATGCACAGCAGGACCTCAGTCTGACAGTTACCTCTGCTCCTGTGATCGTTGGTGCTTACAGGGGGAGACTGAAAGCTTTGAGAGCCTTAGCACGTGTTTTCTTAAAATCCAGTGCTGCTCATGAATTGAGCTTCTCCACTCATTTGAATTTAGTCAGCTTTTGTGAATTAGCAACTACTTCCTATATTTATGTGTCTGTTTTCTGATTTTTTTTTTCTGACTGATAAAAAGTAGATCCTGTGTGGATTCTTCTGTGGTTTTATCTTTGCCTTTCTGCATTCATTAAACTCTTCTCCAGAGTCAGAATATTTCAGACAATCCATATATTAGCTAAGCATGTCTTCTGATAGATGCTTTGCTAGCCCAGTGTTTGCTGTCGTAGTTTACCACAGTGTTTTTTGCAGTTCTGCTCCCATTGTTTTCCTTCAGGTCTCGTGCAGGCACTTGGAGGTGCCAGGGTGTTCCTGGGGTCATGTGCTCTGAATCACACTTGGGTTCCCATTTTTTTTTTTTTTTTTTTTTTTTTTCTAGTTCCTGTTTATATTAAAATCTGAACACTGGACCTGCCCAAGAGTCATTTTAAGAAGTGCATTTGTGTAGATAAAGCAGAGTAGATAGTGAAATAGTTGTGAGCACACTGCTGTGGCTGCTGGCCGGTAATTACTCAAACAAAACGTGTTAAGCAAGCCTCATTTGTGTCCAAAATATATCTATAAAGGAAATACTTTGTAAGGTATTATCTGATGCAGCTGTGTGTTAAGTCTTCCCTGTGCTGGAGGAGAAATTGCTATATTCAGCTGAGTTGATGACTGGGTAGATCTTGCTATGTGTCAGACAACTCAGAACATTGCCTTTCCACCAAAGGTCCCAGAGGAATAAGCTCAAAGCCTTGCAGATCAAATACAAGGGAAATTCATAAGCACAGTCCTCTGAGGCTGCTGGTTAGGTGGGGGTTTTTGGCTGAATAGAAACTGGGAGGTTTTGAAGGAGAAGGAACGGTTCAGTAGTGCAGGGCTGGCTGTGCCTCTTCTCTTCTGCAGTGGGAAAAGCCAGAGATGCTGCTTCTTTGGAGTCCCAGAAAAGCCCTGGCAAGGCTAAGGACTTTTGAGGATTACGAGAAGAGGGAAGCTTTGCTTCCACCTACGCTTTCCTTTGCCCCAGCCCAGAATGTCCCGCTGTTGCCTGTCGTGCCTCTCTGCACTGCTGTGCAAGAATGGGGCTCACCCACCCCTGGTGTTTCAGGAGCTGTGATCTAACAAGTGGTGAGGAAATAGTGTGCCACTTTCTGATTTTTAATCTGCTTTTACATTTCTGCTTATTACTTCATTCCAGTGAGTGAAAAAGAAGCTTAATAGAAAGTGTAGTCTTCTGCACTGCCGTTAACTTCAGCAATAACCCTCCTGTTTCAAAAAGTGAAAAACTCACCTATTATAGAAAACTACTACATAACATTGCAGACTCTCATTTTCGTTAACCTGATGAGCAATTTGTACCAACTTGATTTAATACAGCTGTTTAGTGACAGAAATAGCAAGGGTATCTCTAGGGAGAATTTTGGTCATGGGGGAATGCAGATAACACATGAGGTTTTGATTCTGCAGTGTGGTAGTGCTGATGCACACAAATTCAGACATTCATCTGGAATGTTACGTCATTGACCTAAAATGGGAATTTCAGAAAATTAAGTTTCTTCTGTTAATAGCATGACTGAGGGCAGGAAGTGGGCTTTTCGGGTCTGAAACAAGTGATTGTTATTTTGTTACCCCCACTTGCTTTGTAAATGGAGGAATGTAAGTCCTATTACACACCAACAATAAAAAGTGCTCTGAACCCAGCCCTTCATCGCGGTAATGTAATGCTACAACATAAATCATTTCTCAAAGGCAGAGCTGAGGAGTGAATTGAGGCTTGAAGGAAGAGCTTTACTCCAAAGTAGAGGTCCCAGGTAGCAATTGCCATCTCTGGATCATCTGGAATCTCTGTGTTGGCCTCAGTGAGTGAATATTTTCATGGGGTCGTGATTATAGTGGCAAAGCTATAGCTGGCCAGTGAGAATTCCTTTGCTGCAGAAGCAGAGGGAATTAGTTGCAAGTAGGCAGTAACAGCCCTATGTTTGCTTCCATGGCTTCTCCAGGAGCTCTGGGAGAAGGAAGATGAGTACTTCTGGAAGAGTACCCTCTGCATTTGGGAGTACCTCTGCACCTGAGCCTAAGTAGAAATTCAAAAAAAAAAAAAAAAGGCCTTTCATCTTTAGCACTTGCTCTTTTCTATGTCTGTTATGTGTTAGCAATTGATTTTTGCTTAGATTCAGATATTTTTTGTTCTTACTGAGTTTATGGCTAATTGCTCCAGCTTTGAACACTCAGAAGCAAGCAGGACACAGTGGGTAGGAAGGCATTTCATCTTGAGTGGCAAAACAAAACAGAACTGGATAAGGCAACAACATCCATGCGTTTGAGACAGTTAAAGAAGATCAGCCTTATATGAGATAGGAGATGTAAGCAATTGACTAATATTTGCCCAGCCAGCTGATAGGAAAGGAGTTGAAAAAAGCTTTTACACCTGTTGAGTCAGAGTGTTTGGATGCTTTTTCAGCCTAATGTAAGGTTTGGAGATTCAGTTTACCAGAGGAAAAAAAGAAGAATATGTGAACTAATGCAATTTGAAGAGTTCCTACACTGATGTAGTTAGAGCAGCTATTAGTCCTTTGGATAAGTAGCAATATTTTAAGTGGAAAACGGTATTTTCGTATAAGGTAAAAATGAACTTTATGATCAGGTAGATCTGTAATTAACTTCCCTTCATCCTTGCTTCTCTCTTCATCCTTCTCTGTTCTCCCACATTCCAAACGTAAATCCTACAAAAAGAAGAGCACACTGTGGTCCAATGTAGTACAATGCTTTCAAGAAAACTCCATGTTTTAGTTGTCAGAGTTTTATTTTCTGTTTTCATACATATCTTGAGTGTTAAAGAGACTGAAGAAAGGGTGATGGAAGAAATGCCACAGTTCCAGGCGACATTCTCTCGGTATGTGAGAAATAACATTTCGCTGTTTGCCCAAGTCAGCACACTGAAATCTTTGCCAATAGTTGGGTCAGAGCTGACCAGCTTCCTGTAGGAGGAGGAGATGTAACTGGCACAGACAGTGGGAGGACTGCTGAATGGTCATGGTAGAAGGGTTTGATAGCCATGAGGTTTATATTAGCACATAGACACCCTATACTACAAGCCAGCTGCTTTTTGTTTGAATCATGCCTGACAGGAAAAAAATGGTGTAGTATATTAGGAATGTGGCAGTATTCCCGTGTCTGCTTTAGTAAGATGCTCAGATAAGTTGCTTTGTGGTCTGAACATAAAATTTTCTCCAAAGTACAATTGCTTGGCTAAGCAACTCGTCTAGAACTGGATTAATCCCAGTTTGCGTGGCCTGTCCAGAGATATTAGAAGAATTAGTAGCATGGCATTAGAAGAGATGGTAGCATGACCCTTGTGACTGTGCCGCGGCCTCTGGCTGCTCTTAGGATTGCTTTCTACTGCTTTGGTACTGAGGCAGGATATGGAACATGAGGTGCAGGATGGTTATTTTTGTTTGCAGAGGACTGCAAAATAATACAGCAATTCTGCCCTTAATTTAGGCTGTATTGCATTCCTGTTAAAGATAAGAGACTCATTGACTTTTTTGCTCCCCCCTCCTCCCATTTTCTTGAGCAACAAAGCACTGCGGATCTCAGGGAACTGACAGCTGGCTGTTCTGTGATGTGGGAGATCTGCCTTGAAGAATACATGTGTGGGAGTGATGATACAAGGCAGTCTTTTAGCACAACCCCTTGGTTATGTGCTGTATACTCTTGTTATACATAGTGCCAAAATAGACAGTAATCTTCTTACGTGGGATTGTGAAGCAAGTAATAATAGAGCACAAGTCAGTGTCATCAGTTCAGAGCTCATTTTTTTTTTTTTTTATAAACATATTTGTCATTTGTATCTCCTAGATTCTTTCGCACTTCTTAATCTTTATATTAACGAAGTCCTTCTCTCCATCTGGAAATATTAATGTTTCACAGTAGTAATGTCAGCTGCTGTCAAGACCTCTATTCATATTTCTAATTGAGGCACTTACTTTAAACAGGCCACTGAGATTTTGAGTTTTCTATTTCAGCTCCTTTCCCATTATAAAAAATTCAGATTAAGAAAAACTGGAAGATCACTTAGTCTGCATAAAATATTTCAGCTGTCTTTTGAGGCACCGAGAAAAGACCTGAACACTTGGAGTTGCAATCCACAAGCTGCTCATCCGATTTAGAGCACATGAAGCTGGCTGCTGTGCAGCAGGGCACACAGGATAAGCATGTACGGGAGGAGAGAAGCAATTAGCTGTACACCAAGTGGAGTCAGAGCAGAAGGGAAGGTCTGGAGGCGTTTAATTAATATTAATGCTTTTGTGCTTCTGAATGCCAGTGTCTTGCTAGGTTACTGCTGTCTTGGCCTTGTGGTTCTGAAGTCTGGCATCTAATGAATGTTAGATTCAGAAAAGCTTTTGAGAAAAGTTAATAAATCACAACTAACTCTAGACACATTCATCTTCCCTCTGAAGGTAATGAGGTGCACCTGATGCTGAATGGGAGCAGGATCAGATCATTAAAGCGTTTTCATTCTTAAACAGGTAACACCAGAACCTCTTGGGATTTTTGTACCAAATTTAAGTAATCTGAAATAATGAAAGTGCATGTGGTCTACTAAAATTTTCTCAAGTCACCAAGTCAGTTAGGAAAGAATAAAACAGTGTTTCTTTTCCAATGTGAAAACAGCTTGGGAACTGGTATTGTTTTTCTTAAATTTTTTTGGATGGTAAAAGTACTTTTGATGGGAAACTACACACTGAATAAATACACACTGAAACATCAGTGTGTATTTATTTGTATAGCTTGGCATTATTAGATGCATTTTTGCATTTCAGTTCGTGTTATTCATTTAAACTTGTGTTCATTCTTGGGTGGAAAACAGTCGTGTCCCTGTTTGAAGATCACTGCCTGTGCAACTCCTCTTGCTCCTGTTTTCATCCAGTGTGTTGTTCATGACGTATTTAGACTCTAGTAGGTTAGAGAGAAAGAAGCTTTCCACTTGCTCCCATTGGGAATACTCTGTGATTCAGATTTACCTATTTTGACGTTTTGTAAATATTTCCCTGGTGGGTTTTAGCAGTGTGAATTAGTACAAGGATGATCTCTGTGCTGACTTACTATTTGTGTGATAGCACTGACATAATCCATTTTGAGTTGTACCTGGTTGTCACAGACAGTTTGTGTAACCACAAGGGACTATCCACATATCCACACCTTTTTTTTTTTGTTTTTTTAGAGATTACATACGTTTAGGTAACCCTCCGTCACCTGATAAGCACTTTTCTGTACAAACAGCTTTCTTGTTCAGCAGCAAAATTTTGTATCAAATTGCATTTAATATATTGCTGCATTGTGCTGATCGACTGCTACTAGTTATATTCAGATTTTGTGTGTACTGTGTGATTAAAGTGTTCCCATTGCACTTTACGGTAATTCGTCTTTACTTTCTCCAAGGAATAAATCAAAGTTCTGGATTAGAGTCGCAGTGTTTAATGATAATGTCACAAGAAGAAAGCTGAACAAAAACATGTGGATTTTCCTGTTTTGATAGATATTTAAGTGTATAGCACTTCATTTCCTCAGTCATCTGGGACTTTCCATCTGAATGTTGTTAATACTATGGTAATAGCTTACAGGTTTGGTAAATGGTCATGAATGCTTGGATTCTGAAATACGGCCTTCTGAATACCCTTACTAGTAGCAATATGTTGTGAATATAACGTGAAAAAAGGCCTAGTTTTAACCTGAATTGGATCTGGAGCCTGTTTTCCCATATGTCCATCCCTTAATTTTTGCTAGCCTAGGGATCAGTTGCCGTATTGGCATGGCATGGGTGACGGCTGCCGCCAGAAGGGAGGGCTTTCACTTGGCTGCCTTTCGCCTGTGCCGTGGGTGCACGCTGTTGGCGCTTCCCTGGCATTGGATTTAATGACTTTGTGACTTTGGCATGAATCAGACCTCCTGGCTGCTCTGAAGGGAGCTCTCACCACCACTGGGACAAGCTTTGTCCCTCCCAGGGCAGCTCCCTCCTGTAGCTTGTCGGCCCTGGGGCAATGGAAGGGGGCAGATTTCTGTGGCAATCTGAAGAGAAGCAGCTGTAGTAAACACCCAGTGCTGTATACATTAATTTTTAACAATTCCCTAAAACTTTCACTCCTTTAGTCATAGGATTTTTTGAAATGACAGATAGTTAGCTGAATAGCTCATGTTTTTATAGTATTTTATAAGAGGATTTTTCTTTAATATCACATTTGAAATCATGAATTCCTCACTGCACATCCTTTGGTAGATTATTTTCTATGCACATTTTTATCATCTCCCACACTGTAGGCAACATTGCATTAGCCATTAATATGCTTCTTATACACCTGTAAATATAAATTTGCAAGGTAATATTGTAGTTAATAGTAATTAATGTGCTTGTGTAGAATGGCAGCTAAATAGAAAACCTATTTCGTTTTGTATGCTGTTGGGTATTGGTCTGTATTTCATTTGGCTCTGAGACATTCCACAAATTGAAGATGGAGTGGAATTTGATCATAAAACCTGCACCTGAAATGATTGTGTATATACATGATTTTTGTGTTTTACAGTGACAAGATTGCTCAGTTTTGGGTGAGTTGCACCATTCCCAGCTGAGGAGGTGTTGGGTCTGCCGGGATGTTCCAGGGCAGGCAGTCAGGACGTCTGGGATGCACCCAATTCTCTTCCCTTCCATGAACGTGAAAACTTGATAGTGCAAGTGAGGGAGATGGGGGTGGGTTTCCCGTCTCCTTTCCCTTCTCTCACGCTGATGCCATGAGCAGGTGGAGGTGCTAGATGCTGTGGACCTGACTGGACATGCCTCTCTATGTCCCACTGTTAGGGTTTCTGCTACCAAAAAGCTGCATCTGGCTTGACCAGGATATGGCCCATACATAGGATAACTAAAATACTCCCTCAGAAACATACGTCTTTGTAGCAGAAGCTAGCTTCGCTGTTTTGTGGGGGATGGTAATGATCTTGCATGATGGAACTGATCTTGCATCTTTCTATTAAAATGTCCTTTATGACTTTCTTTCTATTGGTGTTTATTCAGCTGAGAAAGTTTATAAGCCTAACACTACTCATGGGACTCTGTAGCTGCCTGTGGACTAATTTTTATTCTGGATTAGCACCAGCCTCTAAAACTAGTTTTTCCTTATATAGCATGTAGAGTCCTGGCTAAATTGTCCTGACTTCAGTCTTGTATATATAACCTCTTTCTTCAAAAGGTTCTTCTTTTTGTACTTTTTGCAACGGTAGAAATTACAGATGGCAAACATCTGTAACACCACCCAATCCATTTCTCTGTTGTTTGGGTTATTGATTAAAGAAGACACTGCCATATGCATATGGTCTCTGTTCAGATCCAAGCTCTCACACATGGCCAGGCTCTGTCTAGTGACAGCACTGTGTGGTTTTCAGGACATTAATGCCTGGTTGCTGTTGGATGGGACCAGTTTTGTCATTTCTTATTAGTGCCCATGTATTAATAGGTACAGACTGTAATCTGTTTTTAAGTAACATGTAGTCTGTATTTTGCTGAATGTTGTTACATTTTCTATTATCTCAACAGAATTAAAAAAAAAAAATGGAGGCTTGAGAAGACCCCTAATATACTAATTTGTGTAAAAATTTAAAAATCATGTGGAGTTGATCATCCTTTGTAATAGGCATACTCCCTTTCTTCCCTCCAGTCTTTCTCCCAGCAGACACCTCCTTGTGACAGTGCCAGCCTTATGTTGTTCTGCCTTGCCTCAAACATTTCATTTTCATTTCTGAGAAGCAAGAGAAATTACATTCATGATGAGGTGTCCACATTGTTCTCTGCTTTTGGATGTTGCAATGATGAATCTGATATTAAAAATATTAAAATAGTGTAGGATAACCATTTGAGATTATGTGTTCTCCTTTCACTAAGTAGCACATACAGTGATGGGTATTACAGCCTAATAAGGCATTTCTTTTGAATCTAAGTATGTTATTCTTACAATGGTAGGGCAAAGAATTTTCATTTCAAAATTAATAAAATGGGAAGAGACAAAAATATAGTATGCCCTATATTTTTAGAAATGGCAGTAAGTAGAAGTAAGCAGTCCAGCAGAAATGTTGGCTTGTACAGTTGTGTGAAGTCACAAACCAGGGTAACATGTGTGCCAAAAACATTTGTAGAATCCCATGTAACCAGCAGCAGGGAGGATCTCTTTTTCAAACCTGGCTTTTCTGTTTCTACTCATAAACAAGGTTGATGCATCTTTGCAGAGATTAGCATCTCCAGTGTCACAGAGATAGCTGTGACATTTATGTGTTTATATTTTAAATGAAGTGCAGGAGGGGAAACAGCTTCTGTTCTTTAAAACTTGATTTTATTTATTTATTTATTATTTTTTTTTTTTCACTTATATCTTTCCTAAACACAGATATTTGAAGATGTATTATAGGAGTAAGGACAAGGGAGAGGTATGGCTCGAGTGGGCGGCAGGACTGTGGGGTAGTTCACACAATGGCTCCACAGCAGGAAGGCCTTTGGAGAGAAACTTGGACAAACCAATCAATAGTAAAAATTGCAGTATTTTAGTATTGTAAATGTGTGTATCCTAGAACAAAACCTCTATAGAAATGTAAGCCCTCTGTTTTTCATTTGTTTAGAGTGGAACAAAGAAAAAAAAAACAACACATAAAATGCACGACTGATAGGCCATAGATAGGTAGATAATAGGTAGATAGTTATTTCCCAAATCATGTTTCTAATTTTCCACCCCAGGCTTTTTAGGACATTTCCGAAACTGAGCCGTAAGAACAGCAAGCCACGTTCTAGTTTTGTTTCATCCTGAGAAAAATTTGAAGACATTTCATTGACTTCTGTTTTTTTTTTTTTTTCCCTAAACTTTTCACTTCTTGTTTTCTGGTTAGGTTTACGCAAATCATTTATTTTTGAGTTCATCTCCTCAGCCAGTTCTTTTATAACCAAAGCATTACTTCCCTCCCCTCCCCAACCACAACCCCAAATATCTGAAAACTAAAAACGGAAAAAAAAAAGATTAAAATACTCCTGAGCAATAAATTGTCTTTCTGGACACTTACAAATGTACAACCAAAATGAAGGGATGGATTCACCAAAAATCCTAGGGAAAAAAGTGCCCATCAGCCTTGTGCTAAATATGCCGAAGATTAGAACCTGACGTGGTGTCTCTGAATTGTTTCTCCTGTTGAAAATGAGAGAAATGCTGTTGAAGTTTCTTACACAGTTTCATGTGTGTGAAACTAAGAAATAGCATTTTCATTTGGTTATTCACTATATTGGCTAAGAACAAATGTCTTATTCTGCTGTCATCTCTCTGCTGGTTTTTCACTGCAGTGTTTTGATCTTTCTGTTGCTAAGCTTTCCCCAGCAGTTTTAAAGTTTAAAAAACCATAATACTGTTTTACTCTCAGTTTTCTGTTTTGAAAGAAACATTTGCCTGAGTGGTTTATTATACGAGCTAGCAGATGGTGATTCAACTGCACTTGATCCAAAAAGAATAGTGGTTCTGTGCGTCTGTCTCAGGCTCAGAAAATCTCAGCAAAGCACTTACAAAGTGAGCAAAGCAGTAGTAGCAGTAATTGTGCTGTTTGGGAGCACAAAAGGAACAGAAGTGATGTGTTTGAAAATGTATGGAAATTAAGAGGTTAGAATAGGACCTTAGACACTGATGTGTCTAAGTATGCTGTACATAAGTGCCATCACGTCAGTGCATATGGTCTGAGGAGCAACCCCAGTGATGTGGTGGGGGAGCTGCCTGGAGGAGAGGAGGAAATGCAAGAGGCATCTCAAAGTTCAGGTGCATGCCGTTGAATTTACTGTGTGATGTGTGATTACCACATTGTGTGTGAGTGTTAATACCAAGTGCTCTACAGAATAGCCGAAGAGCTTCACCTGTGTAAGATGTTGCAGTAGACTGAAGGCTGGCATTTCTCACAAGTTGTGCAAAGACCCTTTTTTAACTGGTTCGGTTATGGTTTGGGGTCTCGAAGGGCACTGGCAGCAGTGATGGCAGAAGACTGTGATCTTGGGGTGGTTTTTAAAATTTGTTATAAATATGCAATTTAGATTGTAGACAGGAATGTGTCAAATATAATTATCTGTGTAATGCTGTAAAAATATGGATCTAAGCATGCTATATTAACATACAAATAATTCACATCACAGTCTTAGTTCAAGGTAAAGTGATAACCAGAGAGACTTTGGTTCTTAAGGCAAAAATTTCATTGTAGATTGTATTTTTATTTTGGGGGATTATTAGAAGTAACTGAGTTAAACAGTGAGTGAAAAGCTAAAAGAGTTGCCAGTATTTTTGTATTTGATTATTTTACTTTTACATTATACCTTCATTTGTTTCACAAAAAGCAAAATTAAGGCTTTCACTGCATCTTGGTAACTATTTGTGAGTGCTGTATTAAGTTCATACTGAGTCTATACTGTCATAAAATAATCTCATTGCAATACAATTTGTTAAAATTATAAGCCGTGTGCTTTCATTTGTTTTAGTGGCAGATTTGTCAGTCTGAATCTGAATATTTGGTTAAGGGTCCAGCAGTGTGCGAAGACATCTCTCTTCTGTCACATGTAGAAATCTCCTGTGGAGGGGAAGGCTTCCAAGTGGATTGTCATTAGGCTGGGTTGTGCTCTGTCAGCTGCTGAGACCACTAGTAACACTTGCAGTCTTGGTTATTCAGAGTAACTTCACTGTCATCCTTCCAGGACCTCCCTGTCAATCTCACTCTCTGTCAGAGTTATTTAATAACAGGTTATTAATGTTTCCTAAGGACCCTAAGGAAGTCAGGGACCTAACTTTCAATTAGTTTCAGTGGGATTAACGGCTCAAATTTAATCTTCCTTGCAAATTTAAGCCCAAAGTTTCAACAATTAACTTGCTTAAAGCTGATTAAAGACCGCGATAGTTTGCAGATTGCATATGCAAGTGTAATTGTCTTCCAGTTGAATCTTCCTGATGTAAATAACCCAGTGGGTCCCCAGCCCACCTGTTCTGGAGCTCCCACTGCTAAAGACTCAGCTGATACACTGGAGAAAGGGGTAATGGGCATGGAGCCTGCTCTGGTCTTTTTCTTACCTGGATGAGGGCTGTGAATCATAGTCACTATGATTTTCATGTCTGTCTGCTAAATGTGAAAGCACCTTATATTATTGGAGAATTACAATATGCTTAATAACCTGCTAATTTAAGTAGCTGAGGAACAAAGCTGTCATGTCTTATTCTACTGACAAAAGGGAGAAACAAACAGAATGAACATTTTATTTAAAAAAATGCAGACTAAAAAATATATATTTTTAAAAAACAGACTAAATAAAAGCCATTTTCCCCCCACAATATGTCAGCTGAATAATTAAATTAGCTAATTAGTGAATTACAGCTGATTATAAATTTTTCAGTTTTACAAAATCAACCATGCATGGACTTTTGAAATATCTTGGGAGGATTCCTATAATATATATATATTTATTTATTAGAAATGCTAACATTGCAAGTTAGTAACACGTATTTTTTATAACATACTAACATATCCTACTGTGATGGGGAAAGAGCTCCAAATGAGGCCCTAAATCACAGTTACAGGTCATATCTTAGAAAGGAAGACAAATGTAATTATAATATTACCATTAAAAAGAACCTTTTATAACAGTAATATACTTTTTTGATGCTGCACTCAGTGTTTAAACTATGACATTTAGTTGAACTGATTAAAATACGCTGTTGGTTTTGCTCTGACAAATTGTTACTCAATTAAATTTGATTTTTAGAATATATTGATTTAGTCATTTTTTCATGTAGATAAAAACGATTTATTTTTGATAAGGGTGAAATATTTAACTTACATTGCGTCATTTTGATTTTTATGTAGGAACACAGATTAGCATTAAAAAAAGACTATTTTTACTTGGCATATAAATTCAAACCAAACCAAAGTAAATAAAATGCATTGCTTAATAATGTCAAAACAAAATATTTTCATAATTCTTATTTGATTATTGACTTATCATGTCAATATCTATTTTTTCCTGTGAGATGGGTATTAATATTTTTCAGAACCCCAGCTAAAACAGACTGAGCAATCCTATTTATACATTGAATCGGTTTGTTACTAACAAATGGTGTTTGTGGTAGTTTTCTGTCCAATGTAAATATATAATTGAATTTCCTTCCTTTCAGTTTCTTACAAAACCATATTCCTCCCTTTCCTCCATGGTTGTGTTGGGTTCCCATTTCTCTCTCTCTTTTTTTTTTTTTTTTTTTTTTTTAACTTCCAGACCTCTGGCTATTCTTTGATCTATCAAAGTTTAGCAGAGCCTTTTCAAGGATCATCAGCAGAAGCTCTGTTTCTGTATTGTATTTTATGGGACTGTCTCAAGAGTGTGAGGGCACTTTGGGAACATTCCATGGTCAGGCTTGGCATAGTCTGGCATCCCTGCAAGACCTACCAGTTAGATCATATCTAAGATCTAGGAGCTGGGTATCTAGATCTGGGTATCTGTTTGTCAAAGATCTGACTAAGCACTGTATCCTTCTAGGTGGTTTTACTTCTCTTGCCCTAATTCTATTAGAAGTTGTGGCTAGAGCCATTAAGAACAGTTTGCTGTTGCATCAATACCAAAAGCTTTTTGTTGTGGGTAGCGGTAGAGAAGATGGCCTGATATTTTCATCATCCATTTGTTGTTGATAACGAAACTGCTTGGACAGTGAAGAAGTTCATTTTGGTTCATCTTCTTGGTGCTGCTGTGAAGAAGTCAGCTTTGTCCTAGGAGAACATGGAGGTGAATGAAGTCTCACATCTATTATGCAATCTCTCTGTAAAGGCACAGATAAGGAGAGGAGACCCCTACCCAGAAACCAAGACTTAAGTTTTGTTCCAGAAACAAGTATTCCAGCGTAACTGCAGTTTTGTGAAAATGCCCAAATAATGCTCGTTCTTAAGATAATAAAGGACAAATTTTGAAATTATGGAGGTTTTCATAAAATCGTGGTATTGTCCCATAGCCAAAATAAATAGTTTCCACTGTTTATAACTGTTACATATGGATGGATATTTTTTTCAGACTCTTTGACCTGTAGTAATATTTTCAATATGGTTTCAAATGTGTCTATAGGGCTGTGCATTTCACTTCATCAATTGTTATTTAATATTATTTTATTCTGGCTATTGCAGCTTTCAACCTTTTTGAATGTAGAATAGTAACTTCTTTTGCAACACAATAAATGTTAATAAAACTAACAGGGTCATCTGCAAATTACTGGAATAATGTGCTTTTGCTTACAGGCAGATTTTCAGTCAGATATGAGTAATGAACTGTAATTCCTGTTGTTTCATTTGAAAGATGAAAATGTAAGTGCAATTTACAAGGAAATCATGAAAAAATGCTATTTGGCTTGCCCTTCTTTGCAGTCTATTAGCGAGAGGTAGTCTAGGGAAAAACAATCACCAACATTTTCAATAATTAACCAGTGCCTCCTAGGCATAAACTAATTTTTGAGAGGAAATTAATTCTGAGAGAATATTGAAGTAATTTCCTTCTTTACATCTTTTTTCCATTGTCTAGCAGGTGGGACAAAGGAAAAATAAACATATAGAAAGTCTTTGACTATCAGCAGATAGTCAAATGTTCCTTTCAGGGAATATTTGGTCTTTCCTACTTTTGTTCTCACAGTTACTTTCTTAGGCACGAGGGGTCTGTTTTTGCACAATAATGAAGTATACAAAATTTGGGTCAAACCTGCCAATGCAAATACAGTATTTGTGGGTGCCGTTACCCAGTCTATCAACAGTAACTATTAAAGCCCAGATCCATAAGACACTGGGTACTTAATATATGTAGATTTTACTAAGGAATTGGTGCTTATTCCTGGTTCTTCCTGTGATGTGTGATGGTGTACCCTCAAATTTGGTCCTGTGACTGAGAAATCTGACCAGGCTCTTCCCCTCCTTTTTGTCCCAGAGTACACATGCTCTCCCTGCACAACGGAACAAGAGGACCTGAATGACATGTTCGTGCCTGGTCTCGCTGCTTGAACATGATATATGAACTATGACAGATGCCAAGTATTCTGAAGTACTGTTCTTGGCTGGATTCTGCTGGTCTTATGGCCGTGGACCTGAGCTTTCTCCCTGCAGTTTTAAAATCACATAATTTTGAAATACGTCACTCTCTCTCTTGCATTTGATTATTACTGATCTACCTGGTGAGGTCTGCTTGCAGGCCAAATTTCAGCTTTCATGGTTTGGTATTTTTCAATTATGATCATCTAAAGAAAAAGGGATGAGATGGAAATGACCAAGCTAGCCTCATTCCAGTTTACTTAAAAGCAATATTAAAGAAGTGGAACTTTGTTTGAAGAGGTTGAGATCAACAGAGTACATAAGTACCTGCTTAAGTTTACACCTGGGGATAGTCCCCAGTACAAAGTAACTATGTGCATGTGCCTTCAACTGCCAAACAAGGAAAAAAACAAAGGCAAGCAATTAAAAGGCAGAGATGAGATATTCCCATTTGACATGACTTAATGGAAAGAATGACTATTAGTCAAGGGGCTGCTCCAGTATCTCTTAAAGACAGCTGACAGCTTCAGTGTCCTGTTATTAGGACTACAACTAATATGACAGAAGTGCCTGGCTACCTCATGAGAATAGCTCCACTAATCTACAGGGTCCTTGCTTGTGTGAATATTAAATTCACTAGCTTTCAGTGTTGGAATGAATGGGAAATAAGTTTTCTAACAAGTTATTTCTTGGATTTTGGAGATCAAAGTTTTAAAAATTATTTACAGTAGAATTTGGCTTAGGATTTAGGTTAGTGATTATATACAGTAGATCATTTTCTGTATGGAAATAAATGTTACATTTATGACATTTCTTTGAAGGTACCTTTGGGATGCTGACAGGTCAAGAATTCAGAAGGGACCAAGGAGGCACTCAGTAGCTATTTACTGAATGGTTGGTGTCTTTGCCTAGTTCTACTAGTTAAATGTTGCCACATAAGAAAATTTGTTCAGAAAACTTTTTTTTTTTTTTTTTTTTTTTGAAACAAAAAAGAGTCTGGGAATCAGAGTCTGGGAACAGAGAGCTAGTAACCATCTTGGGAGTTGTTATATTTGTTATGTAATGTACTGATAGGGACTTGAAAAACGTGGAGGTAAGATGTGGAGCTTTTTTGATAACTTATTTCCAGAGAAAAACAGCTAAGAGCAAAGTTTTGCCTTTCAGTTCAACTTTTGACATCTTCATTGCACACAGTACAAGTAGTGTGCATATTTTTCTGAGCTAAATTTCAATAAAAGTACATTTGCACATCAAAATTGTGGAAAAACACCTTGGAGGCTTAAGAAAGACAGTTCTGATTGTTCTCTTATTCATGCATTTAAGTAGTTGTTGACAGTTGTTTTGTAAAAAAACATTTCTTTACAAGACCTAAAGTGCCTAATACCTCTTAGTCTGTAGAAAGAATGTCAGAGAATCTTTGTTTTCAGTTTAGGTTCTGACCATGCAAGTATAGACAAGCTCATCTTTGGTCACACAAAACATTTACATCAGTAAGGACATTGGGTATTCTGAGAATCAGAGATTGCTGTATGTGCTTTTGTAATACTGTCAGCAGAAGGTTCTTTCCTTCAAATTTGTTTAAAATCTGATAATGCTCGATATGCTTAATTATCTGATCCAAGAATTTTCTCATGCATGGTGTCTTAATTCAGTTAACCACATTGTTTTGGAAACTGCACATGAAAATTGCAGCTGTTTTCACTGAACTCTTGCAACAGGTCTTCCTTTCCCATTTTTACTTAATAACCACAAGTCATGCTTGGTAATGTTATCAGCAAATGATTATTTATAGATGAATATAAAGACAGAAATCCAGATTTTTCAGAAAAAAAAGTAGTAAGAAGAAGTTAATTGTAAATGAAACAGGACTGTCTCTAAAGAGCAGAATGATTTCCAGTTGACTATTGGGTTTCTACTTAACAGAATTTCTCTATTTTTAGGAATAAAGAAATAAAGACCTCATTTTAAGCACTGGAGTAGTTTTCCTTGGAGCAGTCTTTTCCCTGGGTCTCTCTAGGGTAAAATAGCTTGGTACAAATGCAAACCTTTATTTTTCAATATTTTGAGTGTTTTAAAATTTTGCATTGGATGCAGATACTTATTGATAGTGTATCCTAATGACATGTGCTGAGTCCGGTGAAATTTTGCCTTGTAGTCATTGTGACTCTGTACCATAGTGAGTGATACGGAGCAGCATTGCAGTGACATTGTATGTCAGAGATACACATTGGGATAGGCAGCTTATTTTACAATGTTTTGTTTGGGCTTATTTCCCTGGTTTTTTTTGTGACGTTAGATTTGGGTCCTGTGAAAATGATTGTAGTATTTAGAATATGGCCACAAATGGAGGAAAAAAGCATAAAGCAGTTTAGAAAGGACAGCTCTTTAAGCTAGGAAATGAATCTGTTTTGATACAAATGATATCTTAGTAATAAATCTGTAAGAGTAAAGTAAAAATATAATGCTTTTGATCTGATATCAGCAAGTCATTGCATATATTAATATTTAATCTAAATTTTAGGATTTTTAATAGATTTGTGAGCTGGACCATTCATTTTAGTTTGGTAGTAGGCAAGTAAAATTTTGCTTTGTCTATGCTTCTCTAAAAATTTGTCTTCCAGATCTGTTGAATCTGCTTGTGAAAGTATTATCAAACACATTCTATGCAAAGATCAAGGCAGGCTACTGGAGTAGGTTTGTTTCTCTATTTATTATTTTACATACAACATTGGATCTGGTAGACTTTTAAAGTCATGGTAACTCTAATACATTTTGAAAGGAAATTATTGAAAGTTTTGAACTTTACATTGTTATCTGAAATGCAACAATGCTCAAAGCATTGTTTTTTTTTTTTTTTTTTTTTTTTTTTTTTTTTTTCCCCTAAGCAAATAACCACATAAAAGAAAAATCTCTTAAAGGATGTATAGATAGGGTTGGCTGGGTGTTCATGAAGAAAAGAAGGAAGCGAACTGCATGATTTCCTGACTTCAAGGCTTTTGTGAAGTATGCTTGGGTTCTGCTCACAAGGCCTCTCAGTTTTGTGTCCCCAGGCTCAGAAGTGTGGTTTTAACTTACGGGTTTTTTTTTGGATAGCTTTCTCTGTGGGTGAATTTAGACAAATGAGGTAAATGTGCCTTTTGGCAGTGAGTAGTGTTTCTTTGGAAGCTGCCTTATGTTTTCTCCTTGCCACTCCGTCACAGGTGCTGGGACATAAGAGGAGTTGGGGAGGACTTAGGAATCAGTTGTGTTCTGCATTGAAGTCTCTGCCTGCCAGCTTTGTTCTGTGGGTGAATCAAAACCTGCTCTCTACCCTGAAGCAATATCCTGTTTACTCTCCAGTGACAGCACTGCTCAGCATTTATAGGAAACATGCTGCCAGTAGGAATAGAGAGGATACTATGGTACCATCGCATGGCACTGCTTCTTTGGCTTACAAAATCTGGTGTGTAACCCCCTGTGACTTATTTTCTTACTTCTTCTAGTCCCCTAAATCTCATAACACGTAGAGAACTCAGTCAATTATATAAAGTTCATCTTACCATTTCTGTTAAAGCTCATTCCTCAGCTTGTAGACAGGTAACCTATAAATGTGGGCCATTTCTTACGAATTCATGAGTGTTTTGTTTTCTTTTTGAGTTATTTTTGTTCTCCCTTGTGCTGTCCTTTCAGGATGAGTGTTTTTCAGCAGGCAGGACGAAGTTATTGTTTTGGTAAAGTAAATTATACTCCTGGCCTTTCCACTCTACTACATAACTGTAGGTGATTCATTTTATTTTTTGTACTTCTGCTTCCTAATCTATAACTTTATTTTATAACAACAATGAAGTTTTTGGAGTAAAAATTTGAAATTTGCAGATAAAAAAGGATTATGTCTGTATCTCACTAAAAAGTATCCTACAAAATCTACCAAAATCGCAGTTCTACTGCAGGAAAAAGCTTGCATATGAAAAAGAAATAAAAATACTCCAGAATGAACACTGTAGCTTTTTGCAGGATTTTACAAATTCTAAACTTTAATTGAAAACAGAATAAAAGTTAAATTCTGCTTGCATTACACATGTATGAAACGAACAGTTGTACTATGGTGATGTGCTGCCAAGACTGCAACAATGGGATCTTTGAGAAATGTTCCTCTCCATCCAGTGATAAACTCTGCATGGTGACATGTATGTGTACACAGAAATGAGAGGTACTGAGTGATGTATTCCTTTGTTTTTATTCTTAAACCAGAGTGGCTTTTTTTTGGACCCAGAAGCTACATGACCTGGTGTAGGCCACTAATGTGGACTTTCTCTCCCTCTAGGCACAACATGATGCCTGTTACTTTAACTGATGTTAGCATTATTAATGCAAAAAGTCAAAGTTGGAGGAGTAACACGGTATGCATTTCAAGATCCCGTAGGGATATGTTGTGTATTCCCATACACAAAACATATTGAAATTGTCATTTGGTGCAATTAGAGGAGGAAAAGGAAAGTATTTTTGTGACCTCGGTTTAGGTATATTTTTGTGGTGTGGGTAGACTAAAAAAGTATCTTTGGCAACCAAGTAATTTTATGCATGTGTTGTGAACATAGGGATTTTTGGACCCATAGAGGATTCAGTCAATCTTACTGCTATCATAGGCACTTTGCTGCAACTATGTAGAGTCTTCTCTGGAAGAAAAAAAAGTCCTCCTATTTTCATTTTTGTCAAAATGGCAGCGTTCACTGGAACATGTCCCAGGATAAACTTTTCAATGGAGAAAAATGGCATTGCTTAATCCTATTTCACTTTGATAGGTAAATTCCATGTGTAATTCATACTGTTGCTTTGACTTACTTTGTCTCCCTTCCAGCATCTTAGCTGTGATGGACATCTGTGTTTAAGCATAGCTAGCCATAGCCAGCAAGTCATGTGGCCTTGTTATTATGGTGTTGCACCTGAGATAATATGCCATGCCAAGGACATCCTCAGTAAGGTAGAAAAGCTCCTCAGATAAAACAACAGAACTAAAATACCTCTAGCTTGATAGATATCAGTGGGACAATGGTATATAATGAACAGTTAACTAAGTGTGTCTGAGCTAGGATATTTTTACTCTTCTTCAGTTTATGTTAGAGGTGGAACGACAATCTGAAAGACCAGGTTTGGGAGTGCTGAGGAAGTGTGTCCCTGGTCAATCTGAAGAGAAGCTGTACCCAGAGAAAGAGGTATGCTTGCTAACGCAAACGTCTCCCCACAACACTGACCTCTTGAAAGAAAATGGAAACTCGAAAGAATATGCAAGGTCTTTTTGGTCTTTGAAATTATCTTTTTAAATGCCATGTAATTTCAGTAGACTATCTTGTGCTTTGGTTTGAAGACAGAAGATCCTACATCACAGCAGCAGCAAGCTATGACAAGCTCTGGGAAAAAAATAAAAATATGTTTGCGAGGTCTGACCTGAGCTGGTTGTGTTGAATGTCATGAGCAGTCCTCAAATGTAATTCATCTAAGAGTGATTGACCTGCAGGTCCTTTTTCCTAGAGACAGCCATGTTCCCTGAGAATTGAACTCAGTGACTTGCCAGCATTGAGTATGGATATGGCTAATACAGTAATTCTGAAAGGTACATTTTTTTCATTTCAGTGGAAACCAAACAGAAGAGAATTAGATATCTGCTGTAGCCCGTATGTCTGTATTAACAATAGTTTCCCAATTTATTTCTGGAAGATGACTTATGCTTTGGAACAGAACTATAACATATAGCACATCACCTCTATTTTATCATGAAAAAGGACATATTACTGCTATTTTATAGTATAGTTTTTATGACTTAAGAAATTTGAAGATAGCTTGCACATATAAGCACCTGTCAAGATTATGGCTCAGAGCTTAAGAGGCACATCCAAAGTTTGCTTAAATGCATCTTAATCATAGCATATCCTGAGTTGGAAGGGACCCACCAGGATCACTGAGTCCAACTCCTACGATTAAAAAATCATCTGGATGCCACACAGCCTGCCTCGGCAACAGAGAACTCCTGCATGCTTCTTGATAAGAAATGTGTGTTACTTCTGTAGTCAAAACTTCTCTGCTGTTGAATCAGCATCTTCCTAGGTCAAGACCCCAGACCGTGGCCCAAAAAGGGCAGCCCAAAGAAAGCTAGCAGAAATGCCAGGCAGGGGGCTGAAAGGAAGGTGCTCCTACATCACCTCCACGTTTCAGAACCTTCTTCATCAAGAAGCTGCAGACCTTCTGGTGGGCTGAGTGCAGAACATTATGGAACAGTTGTCTGCAGAACTTTCTGTTTGTGAAGAGGGTTCTGTTCTGATGATGCCCTGACTGAATATGTTTCCTCTTTAGTTTCCTCTCTGTATCATCCACTAATCTCGGTGGCCTGTTTGGGAATTCCCAAAGTTTCCCAGTATTCCCAGGCATCGAGGTGCAGTATCATGGAGTCTGTGATCAGACTTTCACAGGTCTGGGACTGCAGAACAACCTGCCATGCTGACTCTTGGAGATGGCTCTACCTTCACTTTCACAGCAAGGTTTGGGGCAGACTTTTTCAAATACCCCATTTTGAAATACCCACATATTTTACTTGCCATGCTGTACCTTTAGACCTGTTTAGAAATCCAGGTGAATTTACTGCAGATGGTATCTGGTCTGTGGTAGTGGTCATTACTGGGTGCTGAAGAAGGTGCTGCAAAGTGTCCTAAAATGGCAGCTGTGGAGCTGATGTGCTCACGTGTTTCCTTATGCCCTGGTCCAGACATGTGGACCCCCATTTTATGAAAGATCCGGAATGTTACATGTTATCTGTAAGCTACATTTTAAAAAAATCATGAAATCTGATCAGCATATAGTAATTTAAAAATACTTTTGAGGTGGTTGGCAGCATCCCATACTCTACGGGAGCACAGTGTGCACTGATATTTTTATTTTTACTCTACAGTATTCCTGCTTACTAAGAATATCCTCTGAGGTTACCAGGCATATATAATGCAAGTGCTGAGTAGTACTGCTAAGCTTAAACAGTCGCCGCATTTTGCCTCTTTCGGTAGTGGACTTGAAGCTGAATAAATACAGCATAAGTATTTTTTTCTGAATGCTGAAATGAATGGATTAGGTCACTCTCTTACTCCCTTTGTGTTGCCTTTCTGTAAACTTTTAGAGACCTGAAGTTGCTGTAGTTGTTTGAATCAATTTTCTGATGAAACATTATTGAACATAATTTATTATAGTGGAATGAGTTTATTTTATTTTATTTTTTCCATTCCTTATGATGTGGATTTTACAAATAACAGTTAGTGTGTTTTTTTCCTAACCACTTACCATTAAGTAGCAGTGTTACAATGTCTTGTGGAGCATTTTACACATGCAAAGGATTGTTTGCAATCAATCCAGAGGAGAACATGTCTGGAATAAATTTAAATAGTGAACACAGTTCTGGAGACCATTATGCAAAAATGACTTTAGAGAAATCTAATCATGTGAAATTGCGGTTTAATAAAAATTGAAAATGTGTTTAAGAAAGAGTAACTTAAAAGTAATAAATCAATTTGTAGTCTGAAAACGTTTTTTTTCTATACGCAGTTTACTTTTTGTGGTAGCTTCAGTGATTTTTTTTCCCACACCATAGCTCTTTAATAAATGTCACCTTCTTACTCATTAGATTGTTCTTTTCCTTCTCTTCTCTCAAAACATTAGATGAAAATGTACAAGTTATTTTGGTTTAATCAGGCAGATTTACTGATTTCCTTTCAGTTGTCTTGTCTATGAGATATAGTTTTCTATACCTGGTGCACAGAAGCCCAAGCTCTTACAATTCCATTATGCAATCCCAGGCTGCAGCATGTCTGACTGAGGATGGGACCAAACAGTATGGAGCCTGCAGGTAGAGCAACTGGTCTGCAGAAACCATGTGGAGATGGAGATTTTAGAAGATGTTTTGAGATAATTCAGTAATCAGGTTTCTTCTGATGTGCTGCATAGTGAGACTGCAGCACCTAAGCAAATGTTGCTGTGCTTCTGGAGTTGGATTTTTTGTGGTCTCAGACATGGAAGTGTACAGCAAAGACCATCCCTTACAACCCATCTGGTTTTTCATGCTTCCAGCCAGACAGTACATGAAGCTGAGCAGCAGCATCTTAAAAGGGAAGGGTGCTGCAAAATGCATTAAGAAAATAGATGAAGAATATGAGAACAATCTTTGGAAGATAGCTGTGGTTGTAGGGTCAAGAATAAATGGATCTTGCTACAGGTATCTAATTTTAAGGCTGAGGTAACTGACCTTGGCTTAGTTCAAAAGTTGATTTGAGATTTGCAGAAGTAGAAAAGGAAAGGAGTGGAACTGACAGGATTTAAGGGCAAGACAAATGATAGCCTTTAAATTAGCTATCTTTCAAATGCTGGAAATGAGAGCAAGGTTTCTAAATCTCAGCACTCAGCTCTTGTCAGCAAATAGCAGATGTTTTTATCTGTTCCTGCTGGTGTCTCTCAACTGTGTCTGTACTGGTAGCTGCAGATAGTTTTTCTGGGTCTGAGGTCCAGTGGCAGCTTGGCCTCACTAAGATGAAACACATCTGCCGTCTTCTCTTGCCTCTGTCTCTCCCTTGCTCCTGGCAGCACTGGCACACATGCCAAATGGGAGCTGTGATGCTTTCTCAATGGATGATTGAATGACAAGAACTGGAGGCTCCCCTGTGAAGAGTGTTGTGTACAAGACACAGCAGACAGGAGCCTACTCTGTTATGTCAAGTGATAAGGATTTTGCTGTCATCCAATGTTCAGACCAATGATGTCATAAAATACATGCTTGTAGGTTTGCAAATGAGATTTTTTTGTCATTTAACTTGCTATTGAAATTTGTAATTTTCCTTAATAATAACCTTTAAAATTTAATATGTCCTGGACAAGGCAGGAGTCTTGTGGAAATATGTGATCTCTTGGTAGCAGTGTGTACAACAGAGACAAGTCTGTGGCTGCACAGATAAAAACATAATTCTGTCAATCTCCAAAATAGGAGTATTTGATTTCTAAACTCTGATAGTTCTTTTAAATCCAGCATTAATCTGATGGTAGCTAAGTTGGAATGCTGGACTCTGTTCTTTGGTGCCATACATTATTTTTATTCTTTGCTTACCATTACTTATATTTTTTCTGTTAATATTTTAAAATTTAAGTTTTTATTCAAAGGAAATGTTACCAAATACGAAAAATACTGTCAAAATTATATCTGCTTTCCATTTGAAATGCCAAAATAGTGTATACTTCCATCTGTAATTTGAAAATGTGCAGAAGGCAGTAATTTTCTTACTGATATTTTACTTATACAGAAATTTGCTGCCTTTGAAGACTGCAAGAAAGGGCTCAAATTTCTGGGCTACAAAATTTCTTGCATTAAGAGGCATCTTTCACTTTTAGATCCCCAATTTACATGCAAATAACTAATGAAGTGTTATTGATTAACAACTCTTATCTTTTATTTCCTCAGCCATCATGTATGTAATGGGAGCACTTGGTCCTGCAGCTGGCTACTTACTGGGAGGACTTCTTATTGGTTTCTATGTTGATCCTAGGACAACTGTTTATATTGACCAGAGTGATCCCCGATTCATTGGAAACTGGTAAGGGACAAACATTTCTCAGAACTACTCTCTAAATTGCCAGTAGGGAATTGAGACGGGGTGGGAAATCATATTCCTTGAGGGCTTGTTTGGGTCTGTAGAAGGAGGCCAAGGAAGAAGAGTTTCTATTGATTATGGCATACTAGCACCTGACAGAGAGGAAATGTTTGCTGCAGAAATGTGTGGGGATACTTAATGGAAAACTTCCTGCTTTTGGCTCCAGAACTTGCTCTGACTGACACTGTGGGTGCTGACTGACAGCACTCAGCAGAGGAATGGCAGGACAGAATATTGGTTATTTTATGAGGTTATCAAGGTCACTGCTGCCCAGGACCTATCCCTTCCTGATGTAAGATGGATAAATCCCAGCTTTGGTTTTCTAAAACAGGCAGCTAGGAATGCTGAATTCTGCTACCCAAATGAGAAATAGTAAACTTGTTTGCCGTCATCTAGGAGAAGGAGATAGGATGGTGTCAGAACATGGCCTTTCTGGTCTTGTTACTCTGGGTGATGGCTTGTGTTTGAGTAGCAGATGATGTAAACCATCACATTATTCTCTACTAAATAGAAGGCTTCCAGCAGTGCTTAGATGTAACGACCATAATCCTTAGATGACGTCTTTGCGTGGCCTTTGATATGTGGCCTGCTTG
The DNA here is from genome assembly GCA_011076525.1 of Nettapus auritus. Taxonomy (NCBI): domain Eukaryota; kingdom Metazoa; phylum Chordata; class Aves; order Anseriformes; family Anatidae; genus Nettapus; species Nettapus auritus. The sequence continues at coordinate 123,712,090 of CM021766.1, read as the reverse complement.
GAAATGTCTTCTTGAGGAAGTGGGTCTTGAGGATGCTTTGACTGGCTTTTTTTTTCAGATAATTCATAAATATGTCTTGAAGTCTTCATGTGAGCCTAGATAAGACTGAAGTTTATCATCGCAGGAGGAAGCCCGTACTGTGCATCTCAGCTGTTAGCTGTGTTGGTGGTTTATTTCAAGGAGCTTATCAGCATTCTTGAACCATTTTGTTGGCTCTCTAGAGAAGCTGGGGGGCTTGCTTTTGTTTCAGCACATCTTTAATGTGTTTTTTATCTGATTCTTGACCCCAGTATTGTATAGAGTACAGTTTCAGTTCTTGTGCGCTGGATTAGTATTTGTTGCTATGCCACTTCAGTTAGACCATATCTGTTTCTGTTTATCCTACAGTGATCAATCCTGACAGTTTGATGTGAAAAAAATATTTTTAGAGTGTTCTTAAGAGTATGAAGGTTTATCACTGCTTCCTATGTCTTACTTAGCCCAGTAGCATCACTGCACAGGTCTAGCTGAATTTTCAATGAGAGAAGAGCAAACCTGAGTGCTCAGTTCACTTGTCACCTTGGGGTTAATGACTCTGTGCTCTCATTTATATACTGACATATCTCACAGGAAAGATCTGTGATGTCAGTGTACTACCATGTTAAAAAATGCTTTGACTAATTTTGAATTTTTTGATTTGAAAGATTTGAAACCAGAGCAAATTATTATACATTCTTAGTAAAATTCTTATGTTTCATGTGTTTTTAGGGAAATGTTGGAAATGGCAGTCAACATGTGATCAGTTATTCAACTGAAATCTTGAACAGGCCCATAAATACATCAATTAATTGAAATCAATGGGGCTAGGTGAAAGTGAGGCAAGCTTTACTTTTGAGTTTGTCTATAATGTAACTACTGATGTAACTGCCTTGTAGTATGGACAAGTCTGTGATTGTAGCTTAAACATATGAGTTAAGAATAAAATAACCAAAGCAGCAGGGACGTGTCAGTTAGCTGCTTTTTCAGGCCATGTGCACCGAGTTCTGTGCCACGGCAGATGGACTGCCACTACTGCTAGTATACAGCTAGCTTGGATATCTGTAATGTTTTCATAGCCAAGTGTATAAGAGAGACCTGCCAAAAAAAAGCCTATCCTTTCTCATGAATTACAAGTTCAACTTCCCTCCCTCAGAAAACTGAGTGCCAGGGTTGAATCCTCAGCATCCTTCAGGAGTGCTGTAGCCAATGAATCTGTGGCAGTAGTGGTGAGCGGGCACCTTGTACAAACATTTCTGTGCTCGGGCTTTGAGAGTACCTACTGTGCCAGGCCTTGCAAGCAAAAGGGACTAAAGAGCCTAGTTTGTGCATTTGGAAGATTTTATGTTAAATAGCTAAATGGTTTTTATGTGTCTCCAATATCATCTGAACAGGTATCTTGGTGATGTCAGTTTTGGACAGGGGTGCTGGTAGAAGTGATGCAAATAAGACTGAAGGAAGGGCAGGAAATCAGCTGTCACAGGATCTCAGCAGGCGAGTCATGTTCTAGCCAGCACAAAAAAGTCATTCATTTTTTCCATCACATTGATTAAATTGGTAGATTGGCTACTGCCAAATGGTGTTGCAGGTCACTGTATTACTGTTTTGATTTTTGGGTCTCTACTTTTTTTTTCTGTTAACTTTCTCAAGAGTATTGCCTGCTATCAATAAAATTATCTGGTAATTAGTTTCACTATCTGTGGTGAATTCTAATAAAAGTTCAGTGGTGCTTAGAGCGTCTGTGCCTTATTCTCTTATTTTCTGAAGCTTTGTCTACTCTTTAAAATTACAACCCTAATGGTGTGACAACTGGTCCTTTGTCCTTTGTTACTTAATGACTGCCTGGTTATAGAGGACTCTGAAAGTGTAGACTTTCCTTCCACTGAAGTCTGTTTTCTGGGACTGTGACATTTTCTCCTTGCAGAGAAATGCCATGTAGCCAAGTTTATTTTTATGTATGTAATCTAACAATTTGAAATACAAGAGTAGTCTAGCAGTTACTTCAGAGAGCTGACATGCTTTTCAAAAGTAGGGTGCAGTTGAGATAAGTTAATGGGCAGTCATATTTGAGATTTTTCAGCCTCGTCTTCTTTGAAGTGAATTAGTGTCTTTGATTTTCATCTTTATTATAGTTGTAAGGTTTCTAATTCTATTTATCACAGGAACCAGTGGAAAAATTCCACTATTAAAGGAGGCAATGATTACAGACAAGATAGTAAATATAGCAACTGTGATATACAGCAACAAAAATTGCTCAAATGTCTATTTTTTACTTAAGCTGCTCCTTTAGGAGAGGTATTTTGCATATATGCAGGAGAGGCAACCTGGTTTATCTCACTTCAGACCTGATAAAGTAAGTGCTGCTCTCAGGGTTATTTCTCATCTGATTTTCCTTGTTTCACAGAACTTCGGTTGCACACCTGGATTTTGTACACCTGTTTTTTGTAGGTGCTCTAGGCTAATTTACAGGCCAGCTGTCTTTGCCATCCCATTAAATGTTTAAAACTGCTTCTTATTCAAGTGTGGTAACTGTGGGGACATCTGTTAGAAATCATCTGTCATGTTGTTGTCTTTAAGAACTGCTAATGTGCAGTATAGGGATCTCGTTAGTTGTGGAGTAGCCCTTGGCAGTCTGTCAAATGCTTTGAATCAACTTTTCTTTTGCTGACACTTTTTGAAGTGTTTACCTAGTTCTGAATCTATTTAATAATTGGATCTTCTTATATTGTCTTTCATCATCATTCCACACAAGTGGAAGAAGTTTAAAGGAATTCCTCCAGCACTGTCTGGTCCTTCCTTAGCTTTAATTGCTTTTATTTGAGGTCTTAGGGCTTGTGCACATGCCTTTGAGGTATTCCCCTGCATATTTTCTTTGACTTCAAGAACACCAGAAATCAAGGACTTTTTAATTAATACAGATCCCATTCTGACCTCTCATTTCCCATTGTAGGTGTCTTTGTTATTTTTGATATCCTCTTTTGTCTGTTTCCCAGTTCTTTGATACTGCTCCAGGAAGATGTGAAATGTAGACTGTGCACATAATTACATACACTGCTGCATTTGTGACATCTCCAGCTCTTGGTATGCTGCCATAATGGTCCCTTTGGATTTGAATTTCATCTCGTGCTACATCACAAGGCCCTGTCTCCTTTGCTGTTTCCCACTGAGTGCGTGGTTTCATATTTCTCTCTATTACTGCCACAGATTGTTTCTTTGATCAGTGCTTTGCATCTTCTGCCTTTGAGGTCCTGAAAGGGATGTTACTACATTTTTATTCAGCCTGCCCATTTATTCCCTATCTGATAGTACTGACTGATCCTTCTGAAAGACTGGCTTCTAATCTATGTATTTTATCAACTAAAATGAGTGAATAGAGGATTTTCTGTTTATGTAATATCAAAACAAGTGAAAACTTTCAGTAACTTAGATTGGCCTCACAAAAGCTCCCTGCACAATCTTCCTAACAAAATCAGTGTTAACACATGGAAGCTTGTTTGGTGTTTGTCTTTGCATAACCTGTTATCACACAAACCATTACACATGTGTATGGATCGGCCTTTGTTAAAAAAGATAGTTTGCAATATCTTTGCATTGCTAAAGTGATGCCAAACATTTTTGTTTGTTGTGCAGAAAATCCTATCTACTCTATACTTTTATATGTTTAAAATTTGCATAGATATTTAATTAGTAGTTTCCTGAGGTAACTTCCTTTATTAAGGGTAAGGGATGTACAAAAATATAAAATTTGTCCCGCAAACTGTGATTTGAAAGAAAAGAACTTCAAACTTTCATTGTTGTGCTTTGATATTGGAGTAAGGTGATTAACTTCAACGAAACTTCCAAGCAAAGGTGTAAATTAGGTTAGTACCTATGAGACCCATGCTTTCAGTACATTGGAAGAACTCTGTGGGTGACTTCTGAGGTCATCCTTCTTTATGGAAGCATTGGTGTGAGTTAGACATATTTCCTTGCAGTCTTTCAGTAGAGGAAAATGTAGAGGAAAAAATGTATTACCTTGTACTCCACTACCTGCCTTCTGACTGCAGAAGGTTAACTCTAGTGTACTTTCTGGTAAGGCCCTATTGCACATCTGGTAAGGCCCTGTTGCCCATCTGTGTTGCCATGGGTAAGTTACTGAAGGTTTGTGGCCTCAGGGAGGATAACTGTGTATTCTGTTGGCACGTTTCTGGCACTGTACCCTGTGCCCATATCCTCCTCTGTGGGTAGGTCCCAAGTCATTCAGTGTGAGCCAAGGGGTCTCTATAGGGTTGATTGTATCCCATTTTTATAAAACAGAGGGAAAGAAGGGGGATTTCTTCATGAAGAGAGATTTCTGGTCATTTTACCAGAGCAGAGCTGCAAGGCTCTAGGCGTAAGCCCTGGCATGAACTGCATATGTACACATTGCCTGTGTACAGCCAGGCTTTGGGAGGTCTTCATTAGGAAGGGAAAGGGTTGGACAGTCAGTGCACTGAGAAGTTGGCACTGGAAAGCAGAACAGATTTAGCCCTGATATATTCATCTGGACATCATGCCATTGATAATGCCATGGATAACCTTTTTCATGTTCTCCAGAGGAACACTGTATTGCTTTACTGTGAATTATCTGAGAAAGGCAAAGTAAAAGCGAATGCCTACTTCTAAGAGCTTGGTACTGAATAGTTATCAGAAGTGAAAACTTAAAGGAACTCAAACCTGGCACTATTTCAGAAACCATTTGCTGGTTTCTGTATAAATACCTTTATCAGTAGAAAAGCCAACAGAAGCATCTTCTAATTAAAGGTTTTAATGCAGTAAAAGCTCCCCTCCACTCAATTAATTTACTCTAATTTCAGTGTTCCATGTTTTGCAAATTTGTCCTTCCAGCTAGTACAGGCTGTAATAATCACTTTGGTGTTTTTATTTCATGTAATGCATTGGCTTTCGTTTCTGTTCCTATCTCCTGGCATTAGGTGGAGTGGATTTCTCCTTTGTGCCATTGCAATGCTCCTTGTGATATTTCCAATGTTTACCTTTCCAAAAAAGCTTCCTCCTCGACATAAAAAAAAGAAAAAGAAAAAAAAGATGAACTCTGATGATGTTTCAAGTGATGATGAAGTCATGAAAGAGAAAACAAATAGCAAAATACAAGCAGACAGTGCAGTTCCTGCCTCCATGGGATTTGGAAAAAATGTTAAAGGTGAGGTTTGTTTTTAAGTTTTAAATGCTTTAAATTTTGTGTACAGGTTCATCTTCTAGGGTTTTATGAAGTGTATCTGAAGGCAGATTTGTTGCATGTTGCATTTAATACTATGCTTTGCTATTGATGGTCTTTTAAAATTACAGAGTATGGTTGTGAGAGTAAGACATCCCTTTACTTAAATTATTGAAGTGCTTATTGTGTACCAGTGACAAATAGGCAGTCTGTTTGCTATAGCTATATGACAAACTGTAAGGTCATATAACTCTATGAACTCTGTTACCAGGCACATCTGTCTACCTTGCAGTTTTCAGTTATCATACTTGCTTAAGCTGTCCTTCACACAATAGAGTGCTCTTTTGAAAAATAAGCAAAACAAGTAAAAAGGAGTAAGTGAGTTAAATTACCTTCATGTTGTTGAGCAAGTTAACTGGAGAAGATTGTTTTATCTCATATGCATTACCTGGCTGTTGTATATTGGAACCTTTTTTTGTTTTCCAAAGGCAGTGATAAATGAAACCTGTGCTAATTTTGATACAAGAAGAGTTCAAAAGATTGAAAAGTAATGTGATTTTTATTTTATTAAATGAGTAAAATATTATTGTGAAATTTAACGGTCACTATTAGTGATGGATAAAATGCCATGGGAAGAAATGCAGTGTTGTTAATGAATCAATGTGAAGCAAGTAAATTAGAAGGTTAAAATGTAGGCTTAAAAGTGTCATAATATTGAATAGTACAGGACAAAAATGAACGAAACTTAATGCCTCTGTGTTATCAGTACTGTTTTGTCCAACTTGATTTCTATATGAAAGCCGAGTGTTCCAGGTTTATGATACTTTGATGAAATTAGGATTAAGAGAAATCATGAAACGTCATTTGTGTCATTAGACATCATTTGTACTCTACACTTTTTTTCTTTTCCTTCAAACCTATAGGCCTCTGACTAGCAAAAGTAGTTGTGCGGTTCTCCTGTCAAGGTATTCTCACTAGGTCAGGGAGGTAGGAAACAGAAGATCAGGCTGGACTCCTTTCTAACCATTGCAGGCAATGTCACAGTAGAGCAACTGCTTTGTTCTGTAGGTGTGCTGGGAAATGATACAGGTGTTCAGCCAAACTCTGCTGCATCTGGAGGATTTTCCTGATGCTGGCTCTTCATTTCTGAACATAATTTCACCTTCGAGGTCATGTTGTAAGTGCCTAAGGTATATATCAGCCTAAATGTGTATCATACCTTCTACTAACAAAATCCCACATTAAAATAATAATTGTGCCTCCAAATTACAGCTTCTCATATACAAAACATTTCATTTTCTTTAGAAGAGAAACTTCACCATGTGGAACAGTGAAGAACAGCATTGTATTCCACATGTCAGAAAGACACTGAGCGAGTCGAGATAACACAGAGACAAGTATTTTGCTATAAGCTGATAATAGCTTTCCTATTAGGTGTCATTTGCCCTAGCAAAGAGGGCCTGAAGCAGGAATGCACTGTCATTTAATTATTTTTCAAGTTTAAGTGGGCTTTATGGAACGAGATCATGCCTCGAGCTTCTCAGTTGATGTAATTTCATTTATAATGGGAAGGAAAAAGGACCAAGTGTCTAAGCCATTTAGTATTGCTTCTTCTGAGATGCAGTGTACAATTTATACTGCCCATTGAGTTTCGGGGCTTCATCTTTTAATAGAATGTTATGGCAGAAACTCCGCTTAAGCAGTAGCTGGGAGACAGATGATTTAGTAGGTCACATCTTCTGTTCTGTACTAATAAATATTAGTGATGTTGCAATCTATCATGGCAGAGGTCAGTGCCATTAACCTGTAAAATCTGTGCATCTTTGCTAGGAAAAGTCTCATGGAAGAGACTGTTTACTTTGATCTTCTGATCTGGCATTTTCTTTCTTGGGAAACCTTGCCCTGCTGTAACTTGCCCTAATTTCATGTAAGTTAGTTTTCTAGGTGAATGAAAAGGTATTGAAAAGTCGTGATAGGTGAGGGTTAGGGTCATTTTTTCTGCAGTAGCTGCTAGCACAGGCTGAAGATACAAAACAAAACTATCTCCTATTGCAAGTATCTTCCAGCTTCAGTGACCTAGGCTTTATGTTGGCCCATGATAGAGCTAGAATCGGATAAAAATATAGATCCATCTTTGCTTTTTCTCATTTTTCAAGACACAGTTTGGAATTCAGTCTTTTCCTATTTATGTTGCAAGTAAACAAAGTGAGAAGGAGAATGCTTCTGAGGCAGGTATCAAAAGCATTAAATAGGTCATCGGAGGAAGAAAATTGGATGTTGTTTATTGGAAGAAATGGAGGTAGTATAAATAACATGAGATAAAGAAGATTTATAATGAAGAAGTCATAGTGCAATCCCACACACACAGATAAATCATGATCGTGAGCAAACAGAAACTCTGTTTTCATTTATTATATGGATACCCTTAGGGTTTTGTACCATAGAAACTGTTTCTGCGGTCCATTTTTCTTACCACTATAATGCAACTGACTGTGCAATTGGATAAAGGAGCAGAATAAAGAAAGCAGATGTATGTATCACTCACCTAAAATGTACTGATGTAATCATGTAATCTAAGGGGTGTTAATTGCATGTATTTTATATTTTTTTTTCCCCCTGTATATCTGTACTTAAAGCTGTGTTATCTCTGAGCCCAGCCTCTTAAAAGTGCAATTTTCCTGTCAGCCTTTTCACTTCTGCCAGCTGTCATATGCCATTCCCAGTCAATCCTGAACGGGGACTGAGACGGGATAATAATACATGGCAGAATATCAGCCAAGGTGAAAGAAGTTCCTGGGTGATGTGAAGTGCTGAAGTGCTCCCCTGAGGAACCCAACTGAAGTTTCTGCATTAGATGAAGAGCAGTCAGTAAGAATCAGCACAAGAGGAGGAGATGCTGGGCTGTGCGCAGAGGTGCTCAGTGAGCCCTGTAAATGTCAGAGAGTTCAGGAGACCATGGGCTGGAGGTCCTGCCGTGCCACTGACCTCGAGCAGGTGACTCCCCCTGCTCCTGGCTTCTGTCATCCTGGAGGACTCAAAATAGAAAGGGTTGGTGTGGCCCCATGCAGTGATGAGCAGCATTAGCTGGAGCCTTGAGAAGCTGCTTGAAAGCAAGCAAATAGTCATGTGTGACTGCAAATGGTACTTTCCATTCTGACAAACAAACCAAAATTCTGTCTCAGATATTAGCTCTGCTTTGTACTGTGTGAATGCAGAAGCTGTCCCTGGCATTTCAGTATGGCAGAAACCACTCTCAGAGCTGTCTGGGACAGAGCTGTCAGGGCTTTGAGCACTGTTGGAAAGGAGATCCTCTTGCTGATGTGTGTGCCACCCTTATATTGTGATTGGGATGGGCCACAAGAGGATGGTGCTGTGGAACCAGTTTATTCCCCTGGTTGTATTCATTGTATCACATTTGGCTAGATGTAAAAGAACAGGGCTAAAAGACAATACATTAAATTATGATAAAGGAGGTGAAGTTGGGATTATTTCATGCTTTTAAATTGAAATACTGTTTATAGTGCTTTAAGAGTTTTGCTTAGAGCAGTATTTACAAATATTTGTATTGCTTGCAGATTTTTCTTAGGCTTTTCCCTTACCATGAGTCAAGCAGTGGTCCAGCACACCAGTGAAAGAAAATGAGTACTGGCTAGAGGTAAAATATGGCAAAAGAACAGCAGGGGAAGAAAACTGCCAGTAAGCTAGCAAACCAATCCAGCAAGGCAGGTTTCAATTTATGTTTAGTTATATACTTAAGATATTTAAAAAAAAAAATATAGCAAAGAATTTAAGCTATTAATTACTTCACAGTGGGATGAATGTATTTGCAGCCATGCTAAATTATTGCTTCCATCTTAGGAGCGTAATTGATAGAGACTTATTTGTTCAAATGACAGAATGAAGTTTGTTTCTGCTATACACTTGCTAAAATGAGAGATGGTTTTTGAAGACCTACTAAAAATCCAGACCCGTTTAATGATCCAGACAGGTTTAATAATAAATATTAAATATAAAATATAAATAATAAAATCCAGACAGGTTTAATAATGACCTTGAAATGAGAGACTAGGCCTATGGCTAGTCACACAAAAATAACGTGACATTGAAATGTTTTAAATGCATGATTGATTACGTAGTACAAAGGATCCTTAAAGTTTTTATCATTCTTGCTTCTTACTAGAATTCTTAAATTCCGAACTGTAATGTAGGATTGGTTGCACAGGATTTTACTGTAATCATAGGAGGAAACCAGGGAAAACCCAGTTCTGGATATGTATTTTTATTTGCAAAATTCTTAATAAATAACAACTTTTCCTTGTATGTCAGACAGCTGCTCTTCAGAAATCAAAGAGCTTCAAGCTTCAACTGCTACATGTTACATGCGTTGGTGCAGCATACAGGACTTATCTGATTTATTTTGTGCCAGAAATTACAGCAATCAGAACAGAACTATTTCCTGGAGAATCCTTCACATGGGTTTAAGAGAACTTGTGCTTATTCCAAGACACTGAATTTTATCTATTTATTAGTACAAATCCAGTTTGGAATGTGCTAATTAGTTTTCAAATTAATAATGACCTTTAGGCTGAGTGCTCAGTATCCTGAAAGATATAAGTAGGAGTTAACAGAAAGCACAGCTTTACATCAGAATGCCAGAGCAAAATGTTCAATAGCTCCACAGTTGTTTATCTAATTAGTTTTTCTTTATAAAGTATCTTTAGATCAAAAATTCTAAACCATACATTTTCCTGAAGATCAGTTTTACCAGGAAGAGCTAAACTTTACTAGGTATTCTATGTGGACAAGGTCCTTTAAAATAATAATTTTAGCAAAGACCTTGGATTTAGTTCTGGGGCAGAGACTCCCAGTTTGTTTCTACAGAGAACACCAAATTCATTATCCTAGTGAAATTACATTTCTCTTTCTGACGTCCAGTCTTTGAAAGTTACCATCTTATTATTTTCTTCGATGTTTATTGAGCACATGTGAACACCTGTCTGATGTGCAGAGCTTTTTAGGAATCCTATTCAAAGTCACTCTTTCACCAACACCTACTTTAAGTCAGTATTATAAGGTTGAAATGTGAAAGATGCTGTTGTTTTTCTCAGGTATTTTTGGATTACTCATACCAGTTGTATGTCTGTGTATGTATCATACGTGACTCTAATAGCCTTGAACAAAGTTGAAGTACACTGACAGTGTGGCTGGCTGATGGTAAGGCCACTTGCTGTTACTGAACAGGCACCATTACTTCCATAAGTTTTCAATTGTATACCTTTTTGTGCTTTTTTCACTAAAACTTTGGCAGGGAGGACAGAGTTGTAGCAACAGTAAAGATGTCCTATCTATTTGCTGCATTTGAAAAGAGGGAAATTTGTGTTCTTGCTGAGTCAGCATTAATACACAGAAAAAATGGAAGGGGCCAACCAGGTGTCTTAGGGGATGTTGGCTTTTTTTCTTTCTTTTTTTTCTCTGAGCAAAATTTGCTCTTTTTGCTCTTTGTTCCCCTTCTGTCACTTCTGCCTTCTCAGGAGGGAAAAGATCTTGTAAGATGAAGATGTATTTTTTGTTTGAGGCTGGTATCGTGCTTTTGCCAGCTCTGGCTCTTGGTGCTGTGATGGGTTGCCTCAGCCAGTGTGAGGTCTCTCTGCCAGCGTTTCTGTCATCTTCTCCTCACCCAGACAACTGAATGCTGCTGACCATAATTAAAAACACCCAATAGCTCAGTTTCTAGCAGATCTTATCCTGGCACACTTTCTTTTTCCTGACTCCTTTCTCACAGTGGCAGCAGCATGGTCGTAACTGTTTGCTGTCATTTTGAAGGAGAGGCATTCAATCCCGCACCATGTCCCCAGGGAAATCCTGCTGCAGCTGCACCATTGCAGCCCTGTGGCAACAGTTTTCTTAAACTGCATCATCTTAGTCTCATGAAAAGCTTTGCAAAAGCATCTTGGTTCTTGTTATTTGGTTTCTTTCCATGCCTCCGTCAGATAACCCAACCCAACCCAAAAACAGACATAAAGAAAAAGTCGATGAGGTTTGAGGACTAATGGTATTGTAGATCATTGATGTTTTATCTCTTTCATTTCCTCTTGGACAATTAAATCAATTTTGATCAGTTGTATTTTGAACATGCATTGTATTTTACAATAAATACCAGTAAACTTTTTTTTTGGTACTCACTACTGTAATGTAATTTTTGCACATGGACAGCTGCATTACATATATTGCAGACATGTTGATATTATATTACCTTAGACATGTGTTTTCATTTGTTTTTCTGTTCTGCAATTGTAAACAGTGCCACAATAATAATAATAAAAAAGCAGTAAGTGGTTAAAAGCATTTAGATTCAAATATATCAGTGCTTCTCAATGCAAGTTATTCATTACTTATTTCCAGCAAATTTAGTGTTTAACATTTAATATTTTTCTTCATAGAGGCAGCAGGAGAGCATTTGTCTACATTAAAATTATAAACCCCATACTCATAATGAATTTATTATTTTTGACAACTAGCATAAGCTAAGACTGGATGAAGTCAGACAACTGAGGTGCTAATCTGCAGTCTGCCAAGCTTTGACTTGACAGGATTCTAAACTCTGTTTGCTTTTATACAGATAACCTGCTGGAGTCAGTGGAGTAAATGAGACAGAATTTTGACTTGACAACTTTTAGCTCCAGTAATGTTCCTGCTCAGGAGTTCTGCTTTTCTGCACTTACTCAATACATTATATTTCTAATGGGCATTCTTGACATTGAATTCAGTGGGCTTTGGTTCAGGCAGTGTTCAGTTCTCATGAAAAATAGGAAGCTAATGTTGGGCTGAAAATAATACTTGTCATGTTGTCATGCAACAACAGATCTTGTTATAAGCCCCAAGGGAAAAAATTTTTAAAATAAAGTTCTTTAAACAAAAAAAAAAAAAAAAAAAAAAAAAAGAGAAGCTGTGAATAAAGGTATCATCATCTTGACATCACTAAATGACTGAATTAAAAATATTTAAGTGTTTCTTTTAACTACAGTTCTGAACTTCATGGGGTTTTGGTATTTGGTATGATGATAATTGCAACATCTATGAACACTTTTTCAATTTAAGCAAATGATATGCTCTCATTTTTAATTGATTGTTTTATCCCTTCTGGGAATATTAGTTGTATGTAATGTATGTTGAGATTCATTGATATTGACATTATTATTTCAGTATGCTTTGTCTGCATGCATTGTTAAAATTTTTAAATCATGTACAGAAATGTTTAATATAAAATCTTTTGGTTTCCTTTTCAAATTACAGTGTTATTAACACAGCTTTCCAAGTGTGGTCTTTTAAGTAGTAAGTTACAGAAGGGTATGGGGTCTTTTTTCCTCATGTGGAGTACAAAATTCAGTATTGTTAGTTCAGCAGGGTGCTGTTTCAAAATAAGACATCAGATTAATTCCAAATTTGCTACAATTTCTTGCTGTTTTTCCTTGCTTTTTACTGTTTCTGCATGGGCTCTGTTTCTTTAGACATTTTTTGTTAAAGCAGTGTTCAGTTCTGTTTGTGAAAAATGGGACTGCAGCCCTGGGGCGATGCAGTGAGATAGTGTAAGAGCAAACAGCAAAGAGTGCAATGCAAAATATGCACTCTCCCTTCCGCTCAGCAAATAGCCAGATGCTAGCAAGCCATTATTTACAGTCCATCTCAAAGAAAATCAATTTGTTTTGTTCCAGTTTGCTTTTGTTTTTCACTCATTATTTATAACATTCATTTCTCATTTTTGTCACTTTATAGAGCTTCCAAGAGCAGCTGTCAGGATCTTAAGCAACATGACATTCCTTTTTGTGAGTTTGTCATACACAGCTGAGAGTGCCATTGTTACAGCTTTTATTACCTTCATTCCCAAGTTCATCGAGTCACAGTTTGGCATCCCAGCTTCCAATGCCAGCATCTACACTGGTAAGGCATTGCCAATGAGTGTAATGTTGCAAGGGTTGTTATTCTTTGGCTGATGAAATAAATCAATATTTATTTATTTATTTAGAGCAGGTTTAGAGCAGGTTATTCAATTCAGCTTTGTACATTTGTGATTGTTTAGATATTCAGGCTGTTCTTTGATGATTGCTATATTTGTTTAGTAAAATGTGAACCTATTTATATTGTTAAAGAGGTTTTTTTCTTTCCCATAAGCCTATATAGTGACATTTTCTAATATGTTAACAGCCTTCAGGGGGACAGAAAGCAACAAAAACAAGCTAGAAAATGCCCAGGAGCGTTGCTGTGATTTGTGTGGCTTAAAAGATATTTAAAAACTGTTCTTATTTTATGTGAATTTTACTTCCTCTTTGATCTTTGAAATATCATAACCTTTCTTTCTCTCCAGTGTCCAGTTGTTTATTTGTACCATCCTTCCTTTACTCATCTCTCCCCTCCAGGCTGATGGTCTTCTCCCTAATTGCTTATTAACACTGAGCACACAGCAATCCAGCCTAGCCAGGAGAGCACCCCAAATGCTCCCTCTCCTGGCATTTCAGGTCTGAGGCCCCGCTTTTGCAGCTGTGGCACTTCCCCTGCTGCTGTAGTAAAGTGCAGCCAAGTCAGCTATTAACATAGCTTCAAAGTCTCTGTTCTGCAGCTTTGTAACTGCTCTGGGATGAGGGAGGGATGAGCTCCACCTGCAACTCCCCTAGGAGAGGGGGCCAAATTTTTGTGCAGAATTGGGGCCCATGGCAGGAAGGTCGTCTCCCTTCCCGTCTCCTTGTCTCAATCAGTGTCTTCTTTTTGTTTTACAAGCATCTTTTTGCCTTCTCCTTACTGCTTTCTGTACAGAATATCTGCTAATGGCAGATTAATTCTTTGCTCCCCCATGCTTCCAGGTATTACACCTGAGAAGGAAGGCGTAGGAGAGTGGAGAGTGAGTTATGGGAGGAAGTGTGAAGTATGAGGAGAAGACAAAAAGTACTGAGAGAAAGAGGGACAAGAAACAGAGACACATGGGAATCATTTGTCACATACAGTGGCTGAAAGAAATGCAAGAAATCTCTCTAGAGTGTTGAGGAGAAGCATCAGAGAAGTACCATGAGGTGACTTCTGTTTGAGAACTTGCTGGGATGAGATTTTCTTTGGGGCATGAAATCCCTGTATTCTGTATCTAAGCAGGAAAATTTGATTGATAGAGCCATGATTCTACCTTAAGTTTAATGTAGCTACACATGCATAGGAGTTTTGCTGTAATGAGTCTTAATGGGATTGCTGCTCCATGACTCACTTCATTCTCAGGATAAGCCAGAAACTTGGTTACCAGACCATTCAACAGGCAGCACATTAAGAGAAGAAAAAAAAGGATGTGACCCTATTGAGGATGCGAAGCTTTCCCTGTGTTACTGGGATGTGTGATTTCACCTGTTAAAAACTGGTAGATAAAGACTACTTTAAGGCACCAGAAAAAGATGAAATAGCTCAGGCTATATTTTCAACATGGATAAGTGAGCACTGCTTCCGCATTCCCAACTCCTAAACTTACCATGAATGTTAATATTAAAATTAATAACAGTTGTTATTAATTTTATATTTTTTTTTCTAGGAAAAATGAAAAAAGGAAATGATATTTTGCATTAGATTGCTATTAGTTAATCTAATGAATGACATGTTCTGTTTACAAAATTTTCTGGTTAGCAAAAGAAGGACTTACAATTTTATTGTATTACTGTGTTTTACATATATAAATTGCTTTACTGAATCTTAAGTGACTGATATAAATTTTGTATTGGTCATTTTCCATTGCAATTCATAAGCAGCAATTCCTTAATTAACTAATTAACTAAAATTAATTATTTTGTTTCTATTTTCAACCAAACATGGTATTAATCATCAGCAAAAATGCCATGTGCTGAATTTCACATCTTGAACTTGTGCAGTTTGTGCTGCATTCTTGTCTTGTTTGGAATTTTGTTTTCCACCTGTAGAGCAGGTGGCATTCAGCCTCTTTCAGGCTTTCTTGATTTACCCCCAAATTAACTTTGACTTTAAGTTGCAGGTAGATATTAGCCAAATACAGTTAACATTTATAGTGCTTTGATAGAAGTTTTACTTGTGAAAAAGAATCAGAGTTCAAATAATTTGTAATTGGAAGAACTTCTATATTATAAAGCCCTGCTGTGGTAACGTGTGCTAAACTGGTTACGAATATGTTAGATCCCCCTTTAGCTTTAGAAATGGTATAGCACATTACCTCAGACAGAATTGGATTGAAAATCTCTACAGTATTCTCTTTGGAAATGTATCACTCTTAGCAGATATTGCAGTTTTCTGTTACCAGACTATTAGTGGCTGTTAATACCATCTTTTGCCACTGTGGAAAGCCTCAAGTGCTGCAGCTGACAACAGCAAAAAAGGACAAAGCCTGAAAATTGCTGACTGAAAGCTGATACTGCCTTGGAGCACTGTAGCAAGGAGGTTTTTTGGCACAAGCCCAATTCCTGTAAGCCAAACTGTCATTATAAAATGAAGGAAAGTGCAGTGCAACATCTTAGTATCAGAACTTAAGCTTTATTCCTCTAAATGCCTTTGAAAATGAAGAATGCGTTTCCTGATGAGATGTACATGCTTTGCTTTGCCCTGTAAGCTTGCCTTGAAGTGCACTGTAGCAGCAGCGTTCCCTTGGCAGTATATCACTTCTGATTTTACATCCCCTGCAGAAAAGGAGAGGAGCATAGGGATGAAGAATTCGTACTTGGGGCAAGGGAACTTCTCAGCCTTCCTGTCACGCAGGAGGTAATGAGCTGCTGCTTTTACCACAAGCAGCTAAATTTGCTTCTGCCCTTCCAGTTTCTCTCAGGTTTTTCCATCCCGTGCTCTAGTTTGCATAGAGGAATTTCTCTTTATGCTTCTTCTGTGTAGGTTTGCCCTTACCTTTTCATCCTCCTGAATGAGACAGCCTAGGCAGGCAGTTTGTTCCTGCTCGTCTCCTCTTTATTTATGTTCTAATCTTTTTTATGTTCTAATCTCTTTGTGGCAGAGGATGTCTGCAAACAGCAGTGCAGTATAACTCACTAACAGAACAGCCACTAACCTAATGCCTCACAAAATACTTACGTGCTTAGTTTTGACAAGACACTAGACAGACACACACAGTCTCACACATAATGAAAGGCTTTTCTAACATACGTGCCCTCAAGAGAATAAGAAAGAGAAGATAAATTCAGGTCCAGAAGATGTTAAGAACTCCAAGCTAAGTTGTAAGGTGGAAGGACTAATAAAATACAAAGTTTAATTTTATCCAATAAGCCCTTACCTTGAGGTATATCATGTAACTAGCGTAATCAAGGATTTGGTCCATGGAATTTGGTTCGTCTGACATGGGTGTTTCAGAAGCCATCACAAATGATCCCAGTCTGCCTTTGTTGCATACATGGGTTTCTCTGATGTAGACTTCTTAGAGCAGGGCATGCATGGCAGGCGTAGGTGGCTGGGTTACCATTGTCAATTAAAGAGAAGATTTTCAGTGCAAGTGAAAGGATTGGCATTTCTTTCCCTTGTTCATATTCCAGTCATAGAAACTTGAGAGAGGTAACAGATTTGAACTTTGTGAAATCATTTAATTTTCCTAGAAAGGCTTATAAATTTAAATTCTGCTCTTTTGAAACTGTTTTTGATTCTGTGAAGGGTTGTTATTAAGAATCTTCCTCATGAAATGACATTTTACTTTATAATGTCATTGGTGATGGAAGTATAATTAAGACAGCAACTATTTTTACCTCTTATTTTTACTTTCTCAATCTCAACATTTTGATAAATGTAATGTCTCCTTCACCTTTACACAAAGTAGCAGAGAATGAGAATATTATATGAGAATATTATTGTTTTGTGATAATATTAAAGATATTTTCAAGTGATAGTCTTACAGGCTTCTTTAGAAACAAGACCAATATCTTTAAGAATTTGGATTATAATTTAGCTCCTTCTCTCTAGATGCAGCTGCCAAAGTTGTTCAAATTCGGTATTTATATATGGAATTTATATACACATCTTTATTAGCAAAGACCTTATTTAAAGACTTTCACACATGTCAGTGAGAAGCAAAAGCCAAGAGAAGCTAAGATGTGCAAGAAATTCGATGACTTAACATCACCTCAGGCACTGGGAAGTGAGGACAGCCTTGTGTCATATGGCCAAATTGCCATCAGTGACAAAAATTTCATGGGCATGTCTTTTTTGACTTAAACTTACTGTGTTTGATTTCATTCCTTTATTTTAATTTCTTTAATCATGTTTGATCAGTTTAGACCTTGAGTGGCTGTGCTGGAATGAATGGGGCTGCTGATATAGGAAAGTGCTATTCCACTTGAGCCAAGTTACCAGAATGCAGAATTCACAGCCAGAAGCCTGCATGTGCTCCCAGTTGGGCAGGCTTCAGGGGTCCTTCCTTAGCTTAACATCTGTGCTTTGCTGGACTAAATCATGTGAGTAAGAAGAGGAAGATCCATGTCCAAATGTGGATTTCTTCTTATTTTTAGTAATCAGGAGCAATGCATATCCCTTCTCCCCATTCTAAAATAAATACAAAGCAATGTTTCTGCTTGTAAATACAATAGGTCTCTTATAGTGCTTTGGCTGCTGGTAATATCATAAGGAGGCTTTTATTAATTCTTTGACAACACTCCAGAGGTTTGAAAAGTCTGACTCAGTTTGCTAGCTAGCAGAGAATCAGACAATGGAGATCTTAGTACAGCATTTATAGTCATCCAATTAGGGAATTAAAACAATATTTATGTTTAATTCTATTTCTGTACATCCTGTTTTAATGTTGCTTGAATTTCTTCCTGGCAGGTGTGATTATTGTTCCAAGTGCTGGTGTTGGTATTGTCCTAGGCGGCTACATTATCAAAAAACTGAAGCTTGGTGCGAGAGAGTCTGCGAAGTTGGCTATGATCTGCAGTGGTGTGTCTTTGCTGTGCTTTTCAACTCTCTTCATTGTTGGATGTGAAAGCATTAATCTAGGGGGAATAAATATACCTTATACAACTGGGTAAGTATCTTCGAATCACCAGCTTTTTCCAATAAGCCTGGTAAAGAATTGTAAAAAATGCTGATGGCTGATACACTGAAGAAGCCACGTGATCAAACAGGAATATGGTGAGTAGTGTAGTATGAACACGTATTATGTGGTCCTACTGTTTTACATCTGTTTTGTAATAAAGTCTGTGTTATAACTCACCTTTTTGAGGGATGGAAAAATGCATTAGAATGGACTTCAGTGAATTTCACAGGAAAATAATATACTGTGTAGTTTGCCAAGAGTTTAGCTAGTGTTTCAATATTATTTTGCTTAGGAAAATTGTGAAAATACTGAAGGGATTGTAAAGATGATTTCTGAATAGGTTTGTTTAATATCACCATTAACAATATCTTATGTCTTCAGTCCGAATTTGAGATAAATTATTTGGGTGTACAATGATGACATTTGTGGTGTGTGCAGCTTCTGAACCCCTTAAAAAGTTGTATGAAGGCCCTCCGTTGCTTGCCAGGGACACTGACCAGATTATAACCCTTAAAGAAGGCTGTCATCAACAAGAAAGAATGGATGTGGGAAGGTAATGGGAGCGAGGGATTTAGCCTGTGACATCAAGAAATGCAAGAAAAGGTATTTTTTTTTTTTTAATTAGGAATATTTAGAAGCAAGAAAGTGTGGTAAAAGTTGTGAGAAGGTATTTCACTGGAAGGTGGTTCCTCAGAAGCCTGATCATGAGCTCTTATTTTCTTTCTTATAAAATACATTAACTTTTCCCAAAAACTGCTTCCTTCAGACTAGTGCAAACTTATCTGTATCAGTATCTTTCACCTTGCTTCAACATCTGAGACATTGTCTGCCTTTTTTTTATGGCTGGTTGCTGGATATCAAAGACATTTAAATATCTTAGTTTTAAAGCTCAGCTTTTGACCGTAACTTTTTGAGTTTTGGACTTGACTATAGAAGAAATTTGGAGCAGGAAAAGGAATGATCAAATGAGGAAAAAACTACATTGGGACAGTAGAACGAAGAGGAAGAATTGGAAACAAAGGAAGGAGAAAATAGACACTGTTTTCATAGAGAATATTTTGCATTCATTGTTGCTGTGTGTTACTAAGTTGCTGCCAAACCCTAATTCTAGAGCAAGGAAAACCAGTAACTGAAGGTCTTGAGCTGGTGGAAAGCTTGCACGATCCTTTTTGTTCGTAATACTTAGAGTTAAATCTCAGTGCCAGTGGGCTAACCATAGAGTGGAGTAGTATGGGCAATAAATCCTGGCCTGAGCATAGTGGGCTAAAGAAGGAGAAAATGGGGATGGAAGGTGGATAGGACAGTTTAATTGTCCATTTTCTGGTGATGGTTGTTGAAAGACTGCAGGGGTGGATGAAGAAATTAAAATTATTAGGAAGTAAAATATAAATTTCAGATAGCAAAGAACTGAACTGTGCAGTGAGGGAGAATGTCCCTGTCTGACTAATGAGAAGGTTGTAGTTCTCTGCCTATGAAAAAGTGTTATGTAATTAAAATCTATTCCAAAAGTGAAGTCAAAGCAAACTACTGGTATGTGAACACTCACATTAGAGCTGTAAGAGTATCTAATTCACTTTTGTGGTAAATAGTATTTGCAGTAAATGCATGAATTGAAATAGGAGTCTATCCACAGCTGTTCTGAAAGTGCAGTAGCATTAGTTCATTTACATCTTCATGTAATTCTTCTTCTTACTTACAATAGATGAGACATAGTAATGGCAGAATTTGGTGAAATATTGAGGTATATCAGGTCTTTGAAATCAGTATAAAAATTGGTATTCTTAGACAGTAATGTCATCAGAAATTGAGAATAACCAGCATGTGATAAAGCAGGGTTCAGGAGACAGCAGCCTCAGCCTTGTATGACTTTTTATTAGTGCAGTGATCAAATCAGCTGATAAAAAATGATAATGAAGCGCTACTACTCATAAATTCATCTTGAAAATATGACATGGTAAACATTCTGTTATTCCTCATGGTCAATCATTTGATAGCTTCAAATCATTTACTTAGTAAGGAGCTCTTCTGCTCAGACATCAAAGAATGTAATTGTTCATGCAACAAAAAAGCATGCATTCTGAGGTTTACTAAAACATGTTCTTAATTCACTGTACACAGGACAGTGTACAGACATCAAAGCCAGTTCAACATACCAGATCAGATACAAGAAGCACTACAGCTATTTGGCTCAGCGTAAATTGTCTTGCACACTGCTCTACCTTAGTATGGCTATGTCAGGTCTGGTGTCTGAGGTATCTGAGCTGGGAGCAGCCTGGAGATCTCAGCTGCATTGAGCGGTGTAGACATACTGTAGGGGAGATTCTCTTTTCTTGATTTTCTCTGGATTTGTACGTTCAGTTCTACTTTTCTTTTCTCTTACATTCAGAAAAGTAGCTCTTTTCCTTTGGTGAGCTGAGACATAAGCCAGCACATAAGAGATGGACAAGCTGGGTTTTAGTTAGCATAGAAATACGTGCAAATGAGCACTGAGCAATGTAGGCAGTGATACATTATAATTCAGTATGTTTCATAACTCAGTGTTTTTCTGACTGTACCAGCTGAAGGGAAGTGGATGGGACCTGGAGGCACACACAGATTAGAATACATTCCTGCATGCAAGGATTCTCTGCTGTTTTATGTTGGGCACAAGCAGTTTTTCCGTTGTTGGTGCCTTATCAGCAGTTCTGTTATCAACAAGGTCAAGGACACCCCTATATTATATATCTCAGCATTTCAGAGCCTGTTTTTCAGTTCCCCAGCCTTGCCTCTAAAGGCATGTTTGATATTGAACACAGTATAGAGAGTTTTATGTCAATCTGCTGTTTGGCATCCCTTCTCTTGCATCATAACTGGCACCTAGATAGGAAGCCCTGAATCAGCGAATTGTGTCCTTGCAGCCCCTACACTGGGCGACTGTGTAGGCAGAAGAAAGTTAAGATTTTTACCTTAATATAGGAGAATAGAAGTGCATTGAAGAGCAAAATTGAAGAAAAACAGCATGCAGTGCTTTCAAGAAGTTCAAGCATCCCTCAGATGTGCAGCCACTGAGACTCCGATGAGAGCCAAATGCTCAAAAATTACCCCGATTAGCAACTTATTGAAGAAGTGCAAGTGGTATCACAGTGCAATAAATAAATTTCAATTTGAACCTCAGTAGTTGTAGCAGATTTCTTAATCCGCAATTGCTAAACATCAGCAGTAAGGTGGTGTTTCAGGCTGGCATCCTGCAGGGTACTGAGAGCTTTTGAGGGAAGTCATTTGGTGGTGTGTATCTCATATCCTCTGCCTCATCTGAAGCTTTAAAAACTCTTCATGAGGAAATTGAATGTTGTAGCACTTCAGTGAGGAAGGCAGGAGCAAGAAATATGTGACTGACAGTAGTATGCCTTTAGTGTGTTTCCACTCTTTTTAGGAAGCAATTAATGAAAGAGCAGAAAATGTGTTTCTGAGATCCAATTGAGAACTTTCTTCAGGTCTTCCTATCCCACAGCTCAGCATGCCAACAACACTTAGCCCCTCAGAGGGATGTGCTGTGAAATATGGGTGATTGTATTCTGAAGACCAGTCCAGGTAAAGCAGGCCTTTCTAAGGCTCCCAGCATTATTAAAATCTATGTTGGCATTTCTTAAATATTAGTTAGGGAGAATCCAAAAAGAATCACATAATGACAGAATGATTGAGGTTGAAAGGACCTCCGGAGGTCATTTGGTCCTACCCCTTGCTCATGCAGGGCCACCTAGAGCAGGTTGCCGAGGTCTAGGTGGCCTTTGAATATCTCCAAGGAGGGGACTCCACAGCCTCTCTGGGCAACTTGTGCCACTGCTCTGTCACCTGCACAGTAACGAATTGCTTCCTGATATCCAGAGGAAACCTCCTGTGCTCCAGTTTGTACCCATTCCCTCTTGTCCTGTCACTAGGCACCCTGAAAAAGAATCTGGCTCCGTCCTCTTTGCACCCACCCTTCAGATATTTTTACACATTGATGACACCCCTCTGAGCCTCCTCTTCTGCAGGCTGAGCAGCCCTAGCTTTCAGCCTCTCCTCACAGGAGAGGTGCTCCAGGCCCTTCATCACCTTAGTGGCCCTTCACTGGACTCTCTCCAGAAGCTCCATGTCTCTCCTGCACAGTGGAGCCCAGACCTGGACACAGCACCCCAGGTGTGGTCTCACCACTGTTGAATACATTGGAAATAGTAGAGAATAGCTACTTCGGTGGTTTGTAGACCCGTCTTTTCTATGCTTTGTGATATCAGGTAACTAAATCAGACTCCCAGGAAGCTTACTCATAATGACAGATTCCTGGATTAGTTAATTCTCTCTCACATATTTCTGGCATGTAATGAATCAAAACAGTCCCTTTCTGATTCTTTTCTGTTGTTTTGGTGTAATTAAAGTTTGGTTAAAACGTGTAATTGAGTTACTGAGGCACTTAAAAAAATTTTCCTCTTGTGCCACCAGTATGGGTTTCTATTACCCTTGTATTTCTTTCAGTCCAATCAGATCTCATAATTTGGAAGCAGTGACTAATTGGATCAGAACAATAACAACAAAGAAGGAATCTAGCTAGCACAGTGAGAGGGTCCCTTGTTTGACAGTTACACAAAAATTGCATCATTCCTGTGATTCCAGCTGCTTGCCAACAAGAAGACTGCAGATCCAGAATGTCCTTGGTCTTAAAGGTTCAACACCAAACCAAAAATATTACCATCAAGTTAAGATAACGTGTTTTATCATACAGTCCAATATTAACATTAGAGAAATTGTGTAGTGAGGTGAGGGGTTTTCTTTTCTTTGTGTTTCCTTGGTGTTCTGTAGTGCAGGTTACTATGGCAATCTAAACAAATATTAATAAAACCATGTGCAAACCAATTCTTTGTTTAGATGTTACCAAAATATAGTCAGGCATTGTTTTGTTTAACCTTGTGTAATTTAGATTGTAGCCTCGTGGAAGAGGGTCCACCTCTTTCTTAGTATCTTTGAGGTTTCTATTTAGTGAGGTTTCAGTCCAAGCCTGGATATCTGAAATAACAAGTCACAGCTCTAAAGACTCCAGGCAATATATCCTGCCTTATACTTTCCATTTTCTTTTTATTCCTAAACCACAAGTCTTCCACAGAAAAATAGTTGGAGAGGAGAACAGAGTTTAGACAAAGTGTTAGGAACTAGAGTCCCTTTTATCATCAGTCACATCTAGGAAAGATCTCTTTATTATCTTTACCAGCATTGTGTCATGGAGACACAGAACAGTCTCCCTGAGAAGGGAACAATGCAATTTGCCAGATGGGATTCTGGGTTTTGTCCCAGTATGTATGTTTAGCAAACCTGCAGTTAAAGCTTCTTAATGAAATGAGCAGAATCATTTCTTGCAATTGAAAGAATAGTTCAGGAAATGCTGTCATTTGGGGCTGGTCTCTGTTTCTGCATGTGTGCACAGGTGTCTTACCCCATGACAGATGTCTCTGGCAGCACATGAAGCATCACTGCAGGTTGACAGCATCCATGCCGCTGATACAAGCAAGGCAGCTGTTTCTCACATATCCTGTGTGTCTACAGCAGTAGGTGCATTGAAACTAAGCTGCTTTTCCAGCAGCCCACCTCATGAGCAGGATTTAACCAGCTCCAGTGTATAAATCCTGCTTTTTCTGACCAGTGCAGGTAAATCTGTGCTGTGCAGTAACTCAGGGTTTACTGTTCTGTTTTCTTTTTGGGGAAGTAGGCAGCTTTCCAGTGTTAGAAGACAGGATTACAGCTCTTTGGTTTGGCTTAGTACTGGAAAAATATACACCTTCAAGAAAAAAATGATCTACTATTGTGAGAAGCATTCACAGAAATGTGTTATAAAATGTGCTATATAGTAGATCATACATGATGAAAATGGGGTTACATACATATGTGATTTCATGTCCTTGGCATCTGTAGTCCTTCACTAGTTTCCCATCATTAAAAGAGGAACGAGCAATGGCTGAAGACTGAAAGTAATACAGATGAAAACATGAACCTCTTAAAAATGCCCGATAATGACCTTTTGGAAACAGAGCTAATGGGTAATTTTGTCTATTACATGTTCTTGAGACGATAAAAAAAAAAAATCTTTGTGTGCATGGCATTTGCTGTAAACAACAACAAAAAAAGCAAACAAATAGCCATAATAAACCATATAGCAATTTGTGGAGGTATAAGGAGTGATGAAAGCTGGAGACACACAGCTTACATTCATTTGTAGCTTGTTATTCATTTGAGCATATTTGCTTTGCATATCTGCAAATGTAAGGCTTCTTCCAAGCAAAACAAAAATGTCCTTAAGAGTGAATTTTCAAAGTGGTCACAGTTCAGTTTCCAGTTCAGTTTCTAACCATTTTCATCGCTGATTTCATTCACTTTAATTCTTCAGCTGATTTCCTAACCTGCGTGTCATGGTAACATTTAGCAATGCAGCTCAGGTTGGCTACGTAAGGTACCAGAAACCTGCCCCAAACCTGTCTACTGCTGAGAAGGCTTTGATGTGAAGGAGGGCTAAGAGGCCAGAAGAATGCATTTCACAGGATGGGAAAGGCTGGAGAGGGGAACCCGAGCTGTGCCTTTCCCAGAGCCTGGGATGCCCCCATTCCTGTGCATGTGCAGGGTGACGGAGCCCTGCTGGAAGCCAGGGCATCCTCATGAGGGTCCCCTGGGCAGGCTGGGAACCCCAGCTTTTCCCAGATATTTATCATCTGGGACATCCAGCTGAGCAAGCTGCCAGGGAGCTTGTGAAACTCCAAAAATGCTGCCTCTCTTTGTTTCTGTGAAAAATGTCTGTCACATTACTGCTGAAATCAGTATGTTCCCGAGAAATGTTTTGGTGATTTGGGTGTTTTCCATCAGAGAGAAGGTTCTGTTGAGAGATTACTGGAAAAGTATGCATGGTGGTCTACAACATGTTGCTGCAAATTGCGTTCTGAAATCCAGCATTATATAGTGAGACAGGTTTCAGCTGATAGCTGAGAAGGTGACAGAGCCAATATCAGTCCTTGATATTTAATTTCCTGCTCAGGCTGCAACGTGTTTCTAAAATTGTACCTTGTTTGTTTATGGTACAAGAAAGAAAATACTCAGAAAGGCTTTCGTTAGCATCCAACTAGACCATAAAGCGCAAAGTAGCTCCAAGAGCTAAATTTGTGAACCTGATTTGTGTGATCAGTAGACAGCCAATAAATATTTAAGAGCTACTTAGTAAGATTTGATCAGCTGCAAAAGTGCACAGCTGGAAGGACAAGCATATTCAGCAAAAGCAAATAGTGGTGTATAAATACATTAAAAATGAGTCAAGTGGAAGACACTGAGCAGCAGTTATAATGCTTAGTGTCACTAATAATGGGAGGTGAGGTGACAGATGACATGGATGACAGGCGTTGTGTGTAGAGTGGCTCCTCAGCCAAGTCTCTGAGCTATTTGGGTGTAGAAGATGGGAGCAGAAAATCCCTTATCATCTATAGGGTTGCTGGGAAAGAATAGGTCTGATGCTTACTGCTTACTTTTACAGCAGTTCTGCTTGAGTGTTGCAGATGTGAAGGTGGGTTAAACCACAACAGTGAGCAAGCAGCAGCCCTCACAGGGCTCCAAAACGGTGCCGGTCTGTGAGCATGCACACAGCATCTCGGGGATGCAGCCACAAAACAGTCTAGATTCCTCTTCAGCTCCTGTCTGGCTGAGGGGGTGCCAACATTCCCAAGATATCTGCTGATCTACTTAGAGCAGCCACTTGAGCAAGCTTGGAATGGCAGTGGCCTCTCTGTGGCACCACTGAGCAGTACTGAGAACAGGGCAAACAAGGCAGAGCAGTTAATTCAATATTACGCTGCAGTGCCTGGTGTGGAGATGCTGCACATACCAACATAATTCCCAGGGCAAGATTTTTGTTTATGGTACACGTGCAAATACCCATGCCCTAATGGAGATCACACCTACAATCTATCTGTTTTTGTGGATTCTCAAGGAGCCAAACTGTCATTTGTTCTCAGAAATTCAGGTCTTCAAAATTGGATGGCACACTAACCACAGGATGATGTAGGATGGTGCCTGTGGCTCCATTCACCACTCAGATATAAGAAGATGAAGGTCACTTGCATCTGCTGGGATTGGGGATTTTCATATTTCGGCGGCTGGGGATTTTCATATATATATTCTAGTCCCTGGGAAAAGCCTTCAAGTCTCATTTGTGCAGCCTCTCCTCTTCATCATGTTCAACCTTGTAGGGATTACTTCAATATTAATTGGAAATTGGGTTTTCATATCTTCTCAGTAGACTAGTAGGTAAATGATATAATGGAGGACACTCTTAGCTTCCAGTTTTGAAGAAAAGGTCAGCTGGTTTAAAAATACCAGCCAGGAAGAGGAAGGAGTGACAGCCCTGTGTTAGGGAGCTAAGCAGAGCCAGCATCCTGAGAGAGGATCCAGAATCCATCGATCAAGGTCAGGGTGACTGTAGCTGTGAGTTGTGGCATCCTGCAGCTCTAAACACTGGGGAAATATGGCACACGGAGTATTCAGAGTAACCTTTCAAAATAAGATAGTAGCACAGCAAAAGGTTCTGGTACCATTCCTGTGATAAAACCCATGACTGAAAAATATCCAAAACTGCATTCCCAAAGCACCAGCTTTCTTCACCATTCAGATACCATGAGCTCTGGATTTGAAGAGTCCCAGAACCATGCTGATGAAAGTGCTGGCTCTTGCACAAAAACTCTTAAATCTCAGAGATTTGTACAGTTATGTTTTCTTGAGGACTACTGCAGTAAAATAAGCCATGGTTTGTATCTTGGCCAGAGTTCTCCAAGTGCTCAAGCACAGGTTCTTAGACATTTTATGATCTGAGGCAAGGAGGTGCAGATGATTAAGTTGCTGCAATTCAAAGGGATGGAAGCATCTGAAATAATTCTAAATCCAGAAGGGATGGATGTGTTTTTTCTAATGATACCAATTTGATTAGCATTGGCCACTGTGTTGAAAAGTTATTGTGGAGAAGATAGGAACTGCCCAATAGCCTGTTTTTGCTAGGAGGTCAGAAAACAGTTTATTCTGAGGAAATCTGACCCTGAACTCCCGATGTCCACAGGAGCACCATAATTATTGCATAGTTGAGTCTTCTGACGCAGGGCTGCCCTTCATTCCTTTTGTGGAACTGAAGCTATTTTACACCAAAGGATACAGGGGAAGAGGAAGAAGAAAAAAATGAGGAACAGATAGAGATACAGAAGAAAAAGAAAGAATAAGCAAGGGAAGATTATGATTTTAAAACCTGCTAAAAGGAGACTTCCTTTGGAAGAAGTGACTTTGGGTCCTGGTCCCTTCTCTAGGTTTTGCTTATAGATATGGCAGTAAAGAGTCATTGATGAGGAGACACGAACAGGATTAAGATTAGGTTCAGTTTCAGTTTCAGCAGGAAGGATGGAAAGAGACTCCATTTCGGAGCTTTATGATAAAAATAATAACAAGGAGTGTTAGTGTGTAAGTGTGTAAGTAGAGTGTAAGTAGAGTGTAAGTGTGAACCCATTCAGGTTGGGGAGGCCCTTAAACCCCAATGTTCCTACCTCAGGCAATTACAGAGTCAGTGAAGAAGAAGAAGCTTCCTCTCCCACTTCAGAGAACTATTATCTGTTACAAGTCCATGAATTACAGTGTAACTGGAGAATGCTATCAGCCCAAAGGGGCACCTTTTTGCTCTCTGTGTAGGAACTCACTGAGCTGTTGTCAGTGAGCATCCATATTCCCATAAAATACCAGGACACGGGGCACTTTCCCCCACTTGTGGGAGCTTGGACACCTGAATTATGGAGTTCAGCTCGCTGAGTCCAGGTTCAGCTTCATCACTGAGAAGAGCTGTTGTGAAGAAACCTGAAAGTGAGGTTTCCCAAGTGAGTGAAAGTGAGGCTGCCCCAAATTTCTTGGGTTTTCTGTGTGATCACTGGGATGAGTCTGTCTGGTATCTGACTCCGGACCCAGTTCTCATCTGCTGTTGCTCCCAGTCACCTTCCCTTGCAGAGCAGCCAGGGAGCCAGCTATGGTGCCTCATTTCTGTGTTCTGAATTTTTGGAGATCTTCAGAAGCGTCAGCTGTCCTCATTCTTTAGAGGACCTGCCTTTCTGCCTTTGGTACCTGGATGGACTAAAAACTTCGAGGTTTAAATAACACAAACTACAGTCCCTAAAGTAAGTGGTTTGAAACTGGCCCTCTGTCTTCAGAAGAGCTTAGGTTTTGCAGTCCTGAATATTGCAGTGTCTAACATTTGGGTACTTTGAAGCCCCACATAGCATTTACGGGCCGCGAGGGCAGCTGAGATAGAAGGTAAGACGCACACTGAAGAGTAAACATCAGAAAAAAGTGCTGTTTAAGCATCACAGGAAACTACAGTTTTCAGCTTGTGAAAGCATAATAAAATCATGGTTTTCCTCAGTACCAAGGAAAGCTTCAAGTGAAAACCAGTATCAGCTGCTTTTCTGTTCTCATTTGTGTGGAATAACCTTGTACAGTGAAGAGGGAGTGCGGGTGCAGAATTCTGGAACCTTGATTTCATTAAACAGAAATGTATTCAGGAAATAAAAGGTAGGGACACCAGCCTCAGCCAAGGCTGTCATTTGAAAATAGATTGGTATGAATAAGATCATTCAGGTAACTTTTCCACTGCCTTAATGCCTTCGTGTTGCTGGCAGTACTTTGAAACCAGATGAAATTCCAAATGAGACACAGAAAATTGAATCAGCAATAAACCACCCTGCAGATGCTTGCTTTTCCACTTATTAAATTAATTTAGCAACCTGAATCAAGATGGAGAGCATGCTAAGTGTGGTAAAAATAGGTATAAATATAATACAGTCTATTTAAAAGTTCGTGCCTGTTATATTTTGGCTGCATAATGACAGCAGAAAATAACTGGTATTTCATGGTGTGTCTGCATATATATCTAAGCAGATTGGTTATTTTCCTTTGGGTACCTGAGCTAGCATGTTCAGTAATAGTATGGATGAATGGTAATACTTTGTGTCCGTTACCTTGAGATACCTTCCAACATAACACCCTCTGGTATTATGCAGGAGTAATATTTTTAGTAAGTAAATTGACTTACTAAAAGTAAATGGCTTTTCAAAACAATTATTTGTCAGAAATATACAGTTTGATCATCATCTGTTTACTCATTACTAAGGAGGTTCTAGGAAATAGAGACCGGACACCTTACTCCCTCTGATATCAGCTCTATTTACGCTGGGACCAGTTGTGCCAGTCTGTTTTTAACTTGGGAAGAAACAAACTACTATCCATTTTATCTTTCTTAAACTCTTCTAACTTTGTTAGTCTATGACCAGAATTTATATATACAGTTACGTAGGAGGTTCTAGTATTCTTTTCAGTGAGGTTGACTCTGTGTCTGCTAATACTTTTCCTCCTTTGCTTTGTACTCCAAGCCCCCAGTGTATCCAGGAGTGCTAAAACTCCAGTGTCACCCTGGTCTTTGCTTTGGGGCAGGGTGTAACTGGGTGACTCTTTCAGTGCTTATGCCAAGAGCTGGTGGTTTACAAGTGACCTGAGAGTTGTTTTAGGCAGGAGTGAAGTGATGTGGTAGGCAAGGCAGCAGCTGGGTGAGTTGGTTACTGTCCAACTTCATCAACCTGAGTCAAAACTTCTGACTGTGACAGCCTGCAGTCAGTTGTAAGCAGAGCTGATTTCTTTCTACAAGAAGCAAGGAGCAGCATTTCAGCAGTGAGGTTTTTTTTTTTTCCATCTCATTTTGATGGTCTGTGATCTTACAGATACAGACTCTACCATTACTGAGGGCTTTGCCATGTCTGGATTGAGCCACAGTGGTACAACTGGTATCTCAGGGCCACAGAGGGATAAATCTCCGCTCCAGCCATGAGCTGCACATGAGAACTCAGTGCTTCTGAGCACACAACCAAACCCTTCACAGGAGGACTTAGAAAGTTGGTCTTTGGCAAGATATTGGGAAAAAATCCAGGGATGTGGAGTAGCGGTTCATTTTCAGACATTTAGTAAAAGCACAGTACTCCTCCAGATCTAGAGCGATTTCTGTGTTTTATATTACTGATACACGTATCAGTAGTGCAAGCACTAAATTTTCTGAACAGTTGTTAGTATGTGGGAGGAGATTCCTATTAGTTCATTAAATGCTTATATCTCGCTTATGGGGCCTTTATTAGTAATCAACATCAAATTGCTGCAGATTATGGTGGGCACAAAAAATAGTCCTATCTTAATTCTTAAAGAAAAAATCAGGAAAAAAAATACAACTCTTACCCAGGTAAAAACATAAAAGTTTTATAGTTTGGGATTATTTTTGTATTGTATTTTCAGTTGACGGCAGAGATGCCTGGGGCATTCTTCTATATTATTTAAATCATGTACATGACCCAGAGTTAATGCAGCCCTTCTTTAATGATCAAGTGCCAGTTCCAGAGTTAATGGCTAGGATGTTTTCTCCCTCTGGACAGCAGGATACCAGTGCTTGCCCTACTATCATGCTCTTTTTCCTTCCTTCAGTCCCACTCTTGCCATGGCCCACAGGAATCTGACTGGGAGCTGTAACGTGAACTGCGGATGTAAGATTCATGAGTACGAGCCTGTCTGTGGATCAGATGGAATAACATATTTTAATCCTTGCCTAGCTGGCTGCATCAATGGTGGAAACCATAGCACAGGGGTAAGTTCTTCACCCACCCATCCACATTCAACCTACAGATAGTGAGTAGCCCCTCAGGGCTGGAGCAGATCAAAGACTACTCTGTTTCTAGAGCAAACATCCCCCCCAAAGCATACAGTCTTTTCACAAGCTTGTTGATGTTACTTTTAAGAGCAGTTGGTATTTTTATTGTTGTTGTTTTTCCCTCTTTGAATGGAAGGAAAAACTTAACTCTTCAGGTAGTTGGAAATGTTTTAAACTCCTGTCTAAATTGAATTATGGCCTTTTTAAAGCCATTGGTGTTTGTGCCAATCTCATCATAAATAAAGACTGCCTGTTTATTCTGCTCTTGTAAAATAGCTTTGCCATTCTCATTTCCTTCTTGAGACCTCTTCCAACCTAAGTGATTATCTTTAAACTCAAGTAACCAGAAATTAAAAGATGTTAATCCACTTTCTTTCTTGAAAACACATTGCCTGTTACAGCCCAGTCTTCCCTGTCTTCTGGACTGGGGGAAGGGCATCCTGCTGGTGAAATCACACCATGGAAATTTGGTAGTTTCCTGAAGTGAGCACAAGAAAACATTGAAATATACAATCTGACCTTACTAGCAACAGCAGTATGGTTATTCTCATTTCACACAAATGCAAACTCTTAAATTCTTCTATTACAGAACTGTCTTAAAAATCATTAAGAAAGACAGGAAGTAATCTAAACATTGATTTTCTAAGGACTTAACTGTACTTACCAGGAAGCTTATTTATAATGTATCAGTCTCCTGATTTGCAGTTGTGAGCCAGTGTGTGAACTGGAGGATGGTGGTTCCAGCACAGCCCTTTATCAGGTTTGACTGGATCCATTCAGTTTAAATAGATATTTATTCGATAAATGAAGGTTCCTACATAGATTCAACTTGGAACAGACTAGTTTCCTTTATATATTTTTTTAAAGTATCTTTCTGTTTTTTAGTAGAAAATTGCTTTAAAAGCCTGCAATGTGAACCTGTGGTTAACTTTCAGTGTCTATATAAATCTTACTTGTGCTTTACTGCATTGAGACACAGGTTTGATCTTTGCTACATTTCACCTGATATCAAACTGGAACTAATAATTCATTTAGTAGGAAGTACTTTAGTAGTATGTACTCTTCAGTACAAATTTTGAAGCACACTATTTCCTGCTATGGTTTAAGAAAAGATCCTTCATGGACTGAAGTTTTAACTCAGTAGCTGAAGGCAAATAGAATGAATAGAAAAATACTTCTCTTGATTAAATCATGCTTTATGTAGGGTACTTTTAGAAAGAACAAATGTAGATTTGTGTAGCTCTATAACGCACAAAATGCTGCTAACGTAACATTTGGATTTAAGCCTATAATATATAGTATTTTCAAAATTAACCACTTAAAATTGGAAGCAGGAAAAAGGATGCCTGTGTACAGTTCAGAACTGGTATAATGTACACATTCCCATACTGTAGCATTTCTGTTGCATAAGACCTCTGTCTCATTTAGTGTGCAGACTTGTCTTTTTTTTCTGTTGATGAAGTAAGATTTTCTGTAGGGTGCCTATTCTGAAGCAAAAAGAAGATTAAGGTGAGGACTGTAGGAAGAAAGCTATTACTTGCGATATTAGACAATGCAGTGCTGCCTTGGGAAACTGAATTCTGTCATTGCTTCTATTCCTAAATGCTACTGGGCCAGTCATTTAAACCAAACTTTTCCCAATTGCCCATTAATTTAGTATTCTTCATATTCTGGATAGTGGACATGAGCAATAAACATAAGTGTCATTTGCAGAAGCAGAGTGCCTAAATCTGTATCTGAAGGCAGAAAGAGTTCTGTTTAGGCAGAAAAGCTGTGAATATAATGAAAAATATTCTGAAAAAAAAAAGGGATCATGGTTGTCTCAAATTTGCCACCCACATTTCCAAAACTTTTGGTCTGTTTCAGTTACGTACCTGCGAAATAGGGATAACAACTTCAGTGCCTCATAACCGTTTTGAAGATAAATTACACCTTTTTGAAAATGTTAAGCTATAATGGTGAGCGTGATAGAAAAATCCATATGAAATATGAGCCATTCTTTCTTTGTAGTGGAACATGATTAGTGTGAGGAAAAAATACATGAAGCCACATTTTGAAAATTGGAGGTAAATTACTGGATAAATGCTCATTCCGAAATTCAGCTAAATCCCATGGAAAAAGAATGTACAGCAGTGTTATAACACAACTGCATACATGGCCATAAATTAAAGTTGACAGGCAACCCTAATTTGGATATTTCCTGATGTCTGAGTGCTTAAATTTGCAATATTAAGATGGTCTTGTAATGTTGCTTTTGTTCATGTGTGGTCCTATGTTTTATGAATATGAACATAAAAGCCAAACGTTTCTTCCTTTAACATCACACCAGCCCTGATCTATTTCCTCCCTAACACTGGAATATTCTCATTTACTGAACACCCCTTTGCCATTAGAAAACAGAAGTAGAATAAATATGACGGGAGGCTATTTCTCACATAACTTTTCTTCACCTTGCTCAGATCACAGTCCCCTTTGCCTGTGAATTGCCAGTTTGCTACACAATCTTTTCATCCTTATTTCAACCTCTTTGCCCAGTCAGGAATCCTTCATGTCCTTCAGTGTCACTGTTTAAATCCCTTGTTCTCTGTTTTTGCTCCTGTCTACATCCCATCCATATCTACATCCAGATGAAAGTTTCTGGGCTTCAAGTGTGCAGTGCAGCTTTTTGTTCTTTAGCTGAGTCTGGCAGGTTTCCACTGAGATAGATATTCCACCTCTCAAATATGAAAGCTGACAGTCTGCCAAATTCCAGAATATGGCATTGTCAGTACTGCTTAAAGAGTGTTTCCTCACAGTTTTGGTAAAAAAAATAGAAACATTCTTTTCCTCCAGTCTGCCTGTCAGAAATAATTGAATGTTTTTGGCAGAATTGTCCAAAAATGTCCCAGATTTTTTTTTTATGTTCTTTGCTTCCCTTTCCCAGGTAAGAAATTACACAGAATGTGCCTGTGTCCAAAGCCGCCAGGTTATCACCCCGCCGACAGTGGGCCAGCGCAGCCAGCTCAGACTGGTTATCGTCAAAACCTACCTGAATGAAAATGGCTATGCTGTTTCTGGGAAGTGCGATCGAACCTGCAACACGCTTATCCCATTCCTGATATTTCTCTTCATTGTGACCCTTATAACAGCATGTGCCCAGCCATCAGCAATCATAGTGACACTCAGGTAAGAGCTCTGTGTACTTTTGCCTGCTGTCACCAGTGTCTGTGTCAGAGAGGCTGGAGCAATGCAGCCTAACTCCTTCAAGCTTGTGTATCCTTACAAAGAGAAGAGAATAGGACTGAAATGGATAGGGTGAAACTTGCTTCCATTTAGAATATGTAACGTGATAATGCATTTCAGGAAACAAAATGTCCAGGGATTTCCAGACAATATAAAGAGAAAACAAATAAAAACATAAGAAAATAATAACTCTTAAAGAAATTTTCAGCCTTCTTAGAATAATAATTTGGATTTTAAAATGCAGTTGAGAAAAGGTAATATTTGAATCATTCATAGTTCAAATGAGAGGAAGTTTTAAAATAACCCTTTTCTATTTCTTTGAATTGTCCATTTCTTCTACGTGCTTATTTTTGAATCTTCCCTTTCTTCTTCCTAAAAATTTTGAACTTTTAAGTGCTGCACTGTAGTAGTATTGTTGTCACCATGGTCATTTAAGGGTAGAGAACAATGTGGTCTTTGTAGGGAAAGGTAATGTCATTTATTTGCCCATTCGAAGAAAAATGTTCAGGCTTTTGATTTGGCTTTTCCCAGCTCTGGTGTCTGGTCTCATAAACGTTATCACTCCCTATAACATCTTTGCCCATTTAAAATGCAACCTCTGTACATGAACTCCAGTCATTTTTAAAGAAAGTTGAGCCGAAGAAACAGAATATGGTTAGTAACTAAAACAACATTGTATTTCTATAACGTTATTGCCATTGTTAAAGAGCAGCAGGAAGAATTAGAGGGAAAAAAGGTAACTCGGTTGTTCATTAGGACTTAGAAAGCACACTCATAGGTATGAGATCTACTGGTAGCAGGAGGACAAAGAGAACAGTTTGAAGGTATTGATTTGGTTTGGAATACAAAGTTGGATAGCTCTTAGAGTTTATGAAGTGAGTTCCTTCTGGCTGCAGATGAGCTGGAAGATGCTCTTCAGAAGCACACCCAAAATGATTCAGATGCAAATGGGCGTTCACTCTCGGGGACCAGTTTAGAGCTTGTCTGAAGTAGAAAGCCTACAAAGCCTGAAATGCATGTAGTGTAGACATCAAGCTGTTTTGCTTTATAACTCTTCTCTTGAGCTCCATTAACTGCTAACATAGAGTTGTCTTTTGGCCTGTTTTTATACATGATCTTTCTCAAAATTCAGCTTTTTTAAACCAGCCTTTTTCATTCTGTGAGAATGCTCCTCCCAGCCAAGTGGGATTTTCTTCTTGTAGTGTCATCTTTATATCTTCACCATAATATTCTAATACAATTGACATTCTGATGCAGCTGACAGTTAGCTCCCTATTAAAAATAATAATCACAAATCTTTGTAGTAGCTCATGTAGTCTTAGGAAAAAAACATGAGACAGATGAGAATCTGGCTGCTCTCTCCGTAGGTTCAGCCATCAGACTGGCTCTGAAAACCACTGTGTCTATATCCTATTCTCAGCAAGGACAAAAGCTTTCTTGCTGTAATTTTCACAGCCCAAGTGGCTAAAGTTTGTGCAGGAGCCTGTTGCTGACACACACAAAAGTGTACTGTGTCACAGCAGAGTTTGTTTTCTTCCAGTTTGATTTACAAAATATCCACAAAATTGGTAAAGGATCACTGATAGGATTGTAATATCAAACATTCAGGAGCTGGCACATCAACTGTTCTGTGCACAGCACTGTTGTCATTTGAATACTTCTGACTTTATCCCTTCTGACTCCAACTTTTCCAACTGCACAATGAGAACAATAATAAAACATTGTCACTGTACTGCAATTATGGAAAGTAAACTACAGCCATGAGCATTAGTACTGTGTAGAGCCTCATACTGCTGAGGTGCATAAAGGAAATCTTCAGCAACATTTTGTAATGTTCGGCAAAAAAGAGAACGCTCCCCCCCACTGGAACCGTGATGCTAACTCTCTCAAAGCATATACTGTGCACAGTGTGTCCATCCAAGATTTGTGGCCCAAGTTAGTTCTCTGATTTCTCAGTTTCTGAGTGAGTGCTTGTACTGGGTCTGGCTGGGATGTTAACTTTCCCTGCAGCAGCCCATACAGTGCCATGCTCTGCACTTGTAGCTATAACAGCAGTGTTACCACACTAGAGTTGTGTCTGCTGCTGAGAAGTGCTGGCACAGTATCAGGACTTTCTCTAACCCTCCTGGGGTGTGGGCAAAAAAGTGAGAAAGAAACATCACCAGGGCAGCTGACCTAAACCAACCAAAGAGATATTCCATACCATATGATGTCACACTCAGCAATAAAAGGTGGAAAAAGGAGGAAGAGGGGAGGAGGGGTGGGCTTTTGTTGCGAAAAAGTCTTGTGAACACTGGCTACATGCATTGAGGCCCTGCTTCAAGGACGTGGTCAGGCATCGCTCATTTTTGGGAAGTAGAGAATAATTTATTTCCTCTGCACTTCCACATAGCCTTTACTTGTTTTGTTTTGCTGTTCCCTTCCCCCTCCCTTTCCCCTTTCCCTTTTTCCCTTTAGTTGAATTGTTAATAATATTTCCTTAATATATATATATTTTCCCTTTTAATTAAATTATCCTTATCTCAACCCATGAGTTGTTCTTTCCTTTACTTCTTCCCCTCCTCATCTGAGGAGGGGGAGTGAGAGAGTGGTTGTGGTGTTCAGTTGCCCAGCACAGTAAAACCACCACAGTGCTTGACTTCAAAAGCTTGGCCTTTCAGCTGCACCTCTTTGACTGTAGCCTTTCTCCCTGTTTTTTATTCTGTATTACAATGTCACTACAAGCTGCCTATCTTAATTTCAGTCCTCTAGATTAAGATTTAAAAATAGTTTTTAAATCAGAAGAAAAATTGTTATTTTCTAAAATTGTTTGTTATGGCATTGTGGAATATCACTACTTTATATTTAGTCCTTTGAAATCTTGACATTTTCCTTTGAAACTGTTGGAAGAAATCTCATATTGCTTGTGTTGAAAAAGAACGGTGTTTAGACAGGCTGTTTGGATGTTTCTACTGATATTTCTCCTAATGTATCTCCAAAGTGCTTATGCAAACAGGAATCTGTTAAATTCAGAAGCTGAGTCCAGCTTTCAGCAGCCTAACTCTCTACTAATTATAGTTCGTATAAAAAAAAAAAAAAAAGGGCCAACAAAGGAAGAGGTTAGATGAAATGATAGGAAACTGTTACGAGAAGTGACAAACATCTTTGATAGATTTTCCAATTTCCTTAATAGTTTTGGATCAGATTCTTCAGGCCTTACATAGGTAAAGAACAATTCAAAGACAGCATTGAGATCTTGATTGAACAGGGATAGGAGACATTTTGTTTGTTTGTTTTTGTTTTGTTTTTGTTTGTTTTTCCTAGCAATAAGAATTAACAATATTAGAAGCTAAACAGAATAAATTTAGACTAGGATTTATTATAGCTCAGAGAAAAAAGCTGGAAGATGAAGGCAGAACATACCACAATGATTATCTGTTATTGACTGTTTCTTCAAAGGAGCTTTCTTTTTGCCTGCTAGGTCTGTGGA
Organism: Nettapus auritus; assembly: GCA_011076525.1. NCBI lineage: Eukaryota > Metazoa > Chordata > Aves > Anseriformes > Anatidae > Nettapus > Nettapus auritus. The sequence goes on along the minus strand of CM021766.1, from coordinate 123,674,421 downwards.
AGATGGAGAACGGCCCTTTGCACTAGGAATGCAGTTTGTTTTATTACGTACTCTTGGTAAGTCTTACAGTTACTAGGCTTCCACATAAACCACAGAGTTCCCAAAAGGCTTGCCATATTTGGCTTAAATGTACCGTAAAAGTACTAAAATTCCATGAATACACCATTAATTGCCTGACTAATTGTATTAGGAACCTAAGATGAATAGTTTCTGAAAATGTTGTAGTTGATTATGTATTTCATACATATATATATTATTACTGACTTTCCAGAACAACATTTTTGTCACAGAAAGAGATTTTGTTTTTACAGTTTCAATTTCTATATAAGAATCATTCCAGAAGAAAAGAAGAGATTTGTCAAAATAGTCATTCTCCATGAAATGATTCAGTTTTTGACAAGTTAATGATTTCTTCTGACAAACATTTATTGGTAACTTCTTGATCCAGTTAGATAACACAACAAAAACAGTATCAGTCTTTTAAATGGTGTTTGTAGAAAGAGTGTATATGTCTTCAGAATTTCTTCTCTCCCACACATAATATTACATATTCAAGGGCAGAATCAAGGGTTACTTGGAAAAGAAAATGAAGTACTACTGGTCACTGTGTGAATCTACTCCATATATTAATACAGTATAAGAAAGATATCTGTTAGAGTGTCCAAAGGAGAGCAACTAGGTTGGTAAAGAATCTAGAAGGCAGGACATAAGAGGAGTGACTGAGGTCCCTTGGTTTGTTCAGCCCAGAGCAGAGCAGGCTGAGGGGAGGCCTCATGGTGGCCTGCAGCTCCCTTATGAGGGGAGCGGAGGGGCAGGCGTAGAGCTCTGCTCTCGGGACGGTGACAGGACCCGAGGGAATGGCATGGAGCTTGGACGGGGGAGGGTCAGGCTGGGTGTTAGGGAAAGGTTCTGCAGGCTTCCCAGGGCAGTGGTCATGGTACCGAGCCTGTCAGAGTTCAAAAAGCATTTGGACAACGCTCTCAGTTGCAGGGTCTGATTTTTTTTTTGGATGGTCCTTTGGAGACCCAGGAGTTGGACTCAATGATCCTTGTGGGTCCCTTCCAACTTGGATATTCTATGATTCAAAAATTTTCAAAGCAAAAAGAAAGCATGTTAAATGTGTTTTTTACACAAAGTGATTTATTTTAAGGTCTTGAACTTCTAAAATCCTGCCTAACAAGTAGTCCAGGTGTTCAGCTACTACCAAACGTGTATAGAACAAGCAAAGAGAACAAGAGGGGAACCCCATTTAGCTGCATCTGGTCAGTAAGGCAGCAGTTGTCTTTGAGGCAGCCCCTTTTTGACTCATCTTAAAGGTGTCATATTTTCAGAGAAGGCGGGGTATATAAGGGTCTGGCTGCAGTTGTAGAAGCTTTAGGAGTTTACTTCTGTTTTTGAGGAAGATTTCTTCAAAAGAAAATTTGAAATTTTTGTAGTCTTTTCACTTCCATCTTTCTTCAGGAAGATATACTTTTTGCATTTTTTTTTTCCTGCTTAATCTAAAGCAGCAACCCCCACTCCTTCCCAGCTCATGCATAATGGATGTTCAACAAGTAACATTCTTGAGATAACCTTGTTTTGTTCCTCTGCTGATTTCATTTCCTGAGAGCAACGCTGGAGTTTCTTTTGAGGGACACGTAGTTCATGAAGAGCTGTCTGGGGACCGCAGACTGGAGCAGTAACTATAGTAAGGTGTTGCTGCATTGACTTCTTTGCTTAACATGTGAGATATGTTTCATGTGTGGGATAGGTAGTGGTGGTGGTAAGAATAGCAGGGTAAAAATCTCAAAACTTCTTGACCTATGCCTGTTTGGCTTAGATATATAGTTTCTTAAGAACTCTTCCACTGTACGCTAACACATATTAATTCTGTCGCTATTTTTATTTCAGCTTACATTCCCACTCCAATTTATTTTGGGGCTGTTATTGATACCACATGCATGCTTTGGCAACAGGACTGTGGCGTACAAGGATCTTGCTGGGAATACGATGTCACCTCGTTTCGTTTTGTCTACTTTGGATTGGCCGCTGCTCTCAAATTTGTGGGATTCTTTTTTATATTTCTGGCCTGGTACTCCATTAAGTGTAAAGAAGAGCAGCTGCAGAGACAGAGGTGGAGGGCTTCGCCGGTGAACACTGTGAGTGAGATGGTTGGCCAAGCTGGACTCCAACAAAACTATGCACGGACTAGATCCTGCCCTACCTTCAGTTCTCGAGGAGACATTGGTGTGGCACAAGGAATGAACTGCGTAGCACAGACATACCCTGGCCCTTTTTCAGAAGCAATAAATTCCTCAAATGAAAATGCATTGGAAGAAGTCACTGCTGAGATATAGACCCCTGGCTTGGTAATGTAATGTTTAGTTTTGTTGGTTGACTTAATTACGGCGCCTTGTAAAACACCTGTGCCTTCTATTTTTAATGTAAATGTAACACATGATAAAACCAACAAAGCTTAATGCAAACAACCATAGTATGTAACTGAGGGCTGGATACCTCAAACCAACCCAAGTTCTTATTTCTCCCTTCCTGACAATGGAGTTTTAAAAATTGTGTTTGTAATTATTTCAGATGTGTCCATTAAATGTCCATGCTCTGATCTAATATCAATGTAAGGGTGAGGTATTATGAACAGCAAAAGTCAGTGAAAGAGTGACAAAAACTCATATTGTTGATGTCTAGATGTCACAAAAATGCTTAAATGTATCATCAGTTTCACATCCGCAAACTGTATTTTTAAGAGATGAGTAATTACTGTGAGTTCTGCTACAAAGCACAACTAAACTTATATAAACTATGCAACTTACTTGGATAATTGTATGTGCAGCAAATTAAGTTTAAAGTTTGATTTAAAAAACATCATTGCGACTCAATTTGAAAGGGGCTATTTTCAGACATAAGCATTAAAATAAAAAAGAACATAAGGGTTAAAGTACTGTTAATGACATGTTAAGCCATAAAAAAGTTATGCATCAGGTAATGTTTGCAAATATTGAGACATAATATCTTTATCCTGTCAAAATGTACATTAATTTTCATTTGATAGGATGCAGTAATTCTTCACGAAGTACACAGGCTAGGAAAGTATAATGCTTGGAGAAAAAAACAAACAAACAAACAAACACCAAACCTTCAGTATTAATTTGTAATAACACTGAGATGTAGGAATCATATGCACATACTAGACCAGGCGTGCATACTTCTGCAATGATATTGGCAGTTATTTGAGTGGCTGTTATTAGCACTGAATCCGTACTTTTCCCGAAGAAAATAACCAGTTATAGCTTGATAGGAAGTGCTTGGCAGCACTTCAGAAGTGCATGCTAGTCTAGTTCAGCTTTGGTCAAGGAACCTCCAGGGAGAGCTAATGGCCCTGTTTCATGTCTGGCGGGCTGTGTGGACCTGGTGGGCCCTCACAGCAGGGACTGGGGCCAAATAGCACCACTTGCTGCAGGACTCAGCAGAGAAACCCATCAAGGGGGCTGAGAGCATGTGGGCTGCCACTATGCATGGCATAAGGCTTTCCTCTCAACTGCTGGCACCCCTGTGGTGCTGTGCTCCCCACCAGCAGCGTTTCTGCCCCAGTTCTGCCTCTCCTGCTGCGTGGCATTGGGGCAGGGTGGTGGCACAGCCCTGGAAGTGGTAGTTGTATGGTTTGTCCCACACGTGGACAGCTTGCCTCAGCTTCATTTAAAACTTTCCATGAAGGCAAAGCATGGCTCTCCACCACCCTTCCAGAGAAGAGCTAAGAATAGAAATTGTCTGTAAGCATGGATCCATGGGATGTGAAGTGGCCTTTGCTTATTCCAAATTACTGTGGTGTGTTTTCTCCCCTGGAGATGCTGAGACTTTCTCATCAGAGGTACTTAGCATTTCATATCTTTCTCTGGAGGCTTTGTAGTGCCCTTCTTTTGATGTACTAATGATGTGTCAAAGGGCAGAGAATGATTTCAGGTGGACACCAGGAAGTCAAAGCTGTATTTTACCCTACAGGGAAAGTCTTAGAAGTTTAGGAAATTAAAAGCACTCTTTTAAGAGGACTCAGTGATGGGCAGATTTGGGTTTTGTCATGTGGGGAGCCTGCATGAAAAAAAATAGCAGAGAGCAGAACTTTGGGAATGTAAGAAAGATTTTCTTCCTGGTTTATTTTTAAATTTACAACATGTAAGTTGATTGAATATTACATGGAACCAAGTCCTGTTTCCCTTGAAATAAAAGGCAATACTCTTTGGTACCTGGGAAGTGTAGATTTCCCTCTCCTCCTTTGCTGGTTGCCTTCCATCATCTCCTGTCTCTTCTTGACCAACATATAGGCTTAACCACAGGGCTGGTTCCCCTGCTTGAAATGCTGTCTGCTTATTTCATAATGTCTCAGTCCATTTATGTGACTTGTAATGACTTCCACTCTGTGGCTGCAGACTCAGATGCTTCTACTCCAAAATACAGCAGAGAGGAATATAATTTAAATCACCTCCTGCTATTCTGTACATACTAATAGTTTTTCAGGGTCAATTTTTTTTTTTTTTTTTTTTTTTGTCTTGTGCAGCCACTGTGCATGATATATCCCTAGCCAGCCTGAGACATTAGCTTCTATACTTCTCATCCTGAGGAGCAAATTTGCTTGGCTCAAAGGTATAGGGTACATTTTTTTTTTTCCATAGGATATCAGAATATATGTTAAAAATGTCTCCTTCTCTTTTAATGCTTCTTGCACAAAGAAATTCATGCCATGGCAAAATTTGAGGCAAAGTAGTAGGACAAAATGCAATTGCAGCCCATCACCCATCCACTTTAATCACTTGCCCATTTTAATCAGTATGGGATGAGGTGAAGAGAGACAATCTTCAAATACCTCAGAAACAGAGCATTTAGGGAATCATAAAGAGGCTGAAGATGAATCATCTCTCCTGATTTTACTCTATTTCATGCCTTGTGTGCACATCTTTTCCATACAAATAACAAGTGAGAGCAGATTAGGCTTGTAGGATTGTCAGGAGCTAACACTGATGACAGAGAATGAGAGTTATGTAAGTGACACATCTGCAACTGCTGCAGCTTCTGAGCTGATTTCAAAGGAATTCAGAACTTGTCAGAACTGAGAACTTATGTTTTTTTAGGAAGTCCTGACACCTCAACTTCTAAAAACATTCATTTTTTTAAAAAAAAGGTCTGAGAAATTGGAATGTAGAAGGAAAGATGCTCCCTTTGGAAATACTGAAAAACCTGTGTTTACATAACTTCTGTAGCCTTTTAATTTTCCTTTCAAAATTATATGCTTAGCAAAAATAACATCAACATTACTATTTTTGATATAGATAATTGTGACAATATATTTCTACAAAATCATTTAATTAAATCATCATCCTCTGAAGGAAAGAAAACCCAGCCTCTGGTCAATTTTTGATTTGTTCCTGAAGGAGGCTTTATTATGAGTAAGCTGTAGCAGTCTAAAATAAGCCAATAAAGGCATGCAGGGTAAAAACAGTAACTCACTAGAGAAGTCAATTCCAGTATTGTCAACACTGACTGAAATATGGACTGCGACCTGCTGAGCAAACACTATTTTCTGATGCTATCATTGCTGAAGGAAGCAGAGTTCTCACAAAACCGCCTGACCATGAAATGTAAAGTTCCAAAGTCATTTTGGTTTAATTTGTTGTAAGTTCTGCCCTCCTCCTCTCTACCCACAAACGCTTAAGTTTGGTTATCAGCAAGCACAAGAAAAGGTAAAGGCAGGGGTCCTGTTCAGCCACTACCAACACGCTGCTGTTGGTAGGCAAAGTCTGCTACCTGCAGTTTACCAGCCAGGGATAACTTGGAGCAATGACAAATAGAGGTTAACTACAGGTCCCCAGGGAGGCTTCATGCTATCAGAACGATAGCTTAATTTCCTCTTGCACCAGTTATTCCTGGTTTAGAGGAATACATGAACGATACATGAAAAAATGACTGAAGAGATTATCCTCCCATCCTGGCTTAGCCTCCCATTCATACGTGTTTCCTCAAAAAGGGGAAGATTTTAGAAAGAGAATAGCCATAGCCTTGGGTGTGTATGAGCCACGGTACTGTTAGGAGAGTAGTTTGTAGAGCTTCCAGATGTTGTTGTCTTGGCTGGAATAAATGGAGAGTGAATGCCTGTATTTCCAATACTAGTCCAAGCCCTGAATTTTTGGTCCTCTTTTCCTCATGAGCATACTAGATATAATACGGTATAACTTGGAACTGGTGTTTTAGAGCTATCCTTTCAGGACAGTGTGAACACCTACCAGAAATGAGTTGAATGTTATGGTGCAATTTATATTTAATTGGAAGTTTTTGGTTCTTTGTCCAGTCATTGTACCTTTAAAAAGACACATAATAACATTCTGTTCTTCAGAACTTGCTGTTCTGTAAGTGAACTAAGGGCGCAAATCTCCTCCTAGATATTAGAAATATAAGTTTGAAAGCTCCTAAATTAATTACAAACACTTGAGTGTAGTGTTTTCAAAAATATATGCTTGCTCTTTTTTTTTTTAATATAGCTCATAAATTTATAGAATAGCTATAAGCATTCATTATGGGTCTGATCCAGCAGAACACTTAAATACATTGTAAATTTATATAGTTAAGTGATGCACTTAAAAATAATGCATGTATATAGGTGTTGGACTGAATCCCATGTGCATTCAGAATGGAGTTCCTTTACTCAAGGAGTAATTTCCATGCTGAGATGTCTTTTATTTCCATGGATTCAGTGATCATTTTCACCAGAATAGCACAAAGTAGCACTCAAGTACTTCCCTGTGGCATTCACATGTGGCTACTTCTATATCTGGCAATGAAGGAAGCTTTCATTTGCAAACATAAGACAGTTCTAAGAAGCAACATTCAGTGATATAAACTGTAAAACTTTTTACTAGAATTCTAACTAGAAAAAGGAGGGGGAGGAGGAGTGGTTACACAGTGAAGAAAATTAATGTTCTGCATACAGAAGCAGAGGGCATCATAAGCATGTCTACACCAGGCAGTAGAGTTAGCTAGCTCCGGAGCAAGAGGTACAAGTCAACTCATCACCCTGATGAGGTCATCTGTTACCTAATCCAGCTAGAGATGGCTTGTGTCAGATCATCTTAGGTAATGGTCACTTTAGCATTCAAAATATTTTGTGGACTTGCTCAAAGATATATTCTAGATCTGGATGACAAAACATGCCATTCATGTGTTCTATGTATTTTGGCTCTAAATCTAGGTATTATGTGTGGATACAGATTAAATAAGGGCATATTTCTGGTCATAAAGACAATTAAAGACTGTGCCCTTTCACAGAATTTGGACCTAAAGGTTCAAATGACAATTTCTCAGTATCCTCCACAAATGGAAGAGAGCACTGTCTGCTCTGTGGAACTCCGGTGAACATGGCTGGGTAGGGGGGGCCAGCACCTTCTGTACTGTTCTTGCAGATTTTCCCCCTAATTGCCTGAATTACTGCTGCCTTACTACACTTCCTGTGTGTATATTACCACAGCTCTTCATGGTGTTATATTGACATAAACTGACGATAAATAGGTCCAAAGTGTCTTACTGGTATTTTGGAGCCAGATTCTCAGCCTCATCAGTCTGACAAAGAGGCTGAAGAACTGGGCCAGTACCTTGTGTTGGACCTTAATAAGCTGACACTTTAGCAAGTATATGTGAACTAAGTGACATAAAGTACTTGTTTAGTTTTTATACTCTGATCATTGGTTAGTACTTCTGCTTTTGTAGATCAAAGACAAAGTATTTCCTTAACATGTTTATCTTTGTCTCTTTTCTCAATACTCTCTCTTTTAAAATTAGCATAGGAAATGTTATGCTGCATTGTCTGGGTTCCCACAGCTGAAGCCATTCAGCTCTGTCTGCTTTGCAGGGGTTTAAAACACCTGGAAACAGAGATTTACCTCAACTGCAACGTGAATTGGCATAGCTCAATTTTAGATTAAACCTGTATCAACATATTTCAGGTTTTTCATGTTGGACTTGATTTTAGAGAGATTTTTATTCTTTAGATTGTTTAGAAAACAGACCATTGACATTGCAATGGTAGATCAATTATTTAGTATGGAATTAAATTTTTTTTTTTTCATATATAACATTTTACTTTACATATAGCAATTGGAAAGGTAAACATTGTCAGAGTAGAAATGGGAGCCTTCACTGTGGAGAAAAGATATGGCCAAAATTCATGTGATTCTTCTTCCTTACTTTGTTACTGAATATATGTTAGTGCACTAATGCATGCTATTACATGGCCAAAGCTTTGAAATCTTAGCTGATAACAGAAAGAAAATTTTCCCAATCGTTTCCCAGAGTATGCTACATAAGGTAAGGAGGACAGCTAACAATATCCATATCCAATATCTGTAACCAGATGTAGTTAATAACTAATTTTTAGCATAAATCCATAAGCCTCCAATCCTTCACATAAACTATTTTCTTTTGACTTAATCCAGCCTTTTAAACATAAATGTAGCTCTGCAAGCTCAAAGTAGCTCCAAACATTTCCTGGTTTTAATAAAATAGATGCTTATTTATTCAGGTTCCATTCTACTCTTCTAATGATTACTTTATCCATTGTGTAGACTATATTTTATTTTTTCGGTCTCAAATTAGCTGTCAGAATGTTATCCTGTAACAACATTTTTTTCATGATATAAAATAGGTGAAAAGCTGTGGAATTCATGAAGGGCTACAAAAAGCATCCAAATTATTGGTCAGCTCAAGGAAAAGTGAGCTTGATAATCTTTGGGCTAAACAACACTGTGGTGCTAATAGGTACTGAAGTATTTTATGATGTATTCACTATGACTTAAATGACATATTCAAGACATGTTAATTGTGCAACTGCATGTGTTTTTATTCTTAAAGTCTGGAACTGCTCCAGCAAAGACAGTGTTTATAGTTCCTAGTGGTCCAATTTTGCCTAGCTCTTCAGTGGGAAAGTCACTTTAGGACGCAGTATAGGATTTGACTCAGCACTAATGGGTAATGTAGAAGTTATACAGACCACAGAAATCTCATGTAGGATGTATTCATCCTTCTGTAGAAAGTTGCTTTATTTAGTGGCTTTGTGTATGCAGAGACTGAAAATAAATGCTATGGGAATGACAGGAAATGCTGGAACCTCTTAACCAGGCAACATTAGTAAGAGTTTGAATTAAATTGAGATTCAGATCTGAAATATTAATGTTCTTCCTTGAAATATCAGAAAGAGAGAGGTGGAATAAAAACAAGTTCTAGTTGCAGTAATGGAAAAAGGCCAAATCTGGCCAATTTTTAAGGGAGCTTGGATTTAAAACAGTTTTTTGGTTGTTGTATCTTTGAGGCAATATTTTGCCTTTCCATTTTGAATTCTGAAAGATAATTATTTTGTGTTACTGTGTATAGACTGCTCATTCAGAGGAGGCATTTGTGTCCTCAATAGCACTAAGAGGTACACCTCAGACTGGTAGGTCAGAAATTTTACCTCTTTTAACAAAGGTACTTTTGAAAACATAAAAGGAAATGTCAAAGCAAACAGTTGTACAAAATAATCCTGAACTGTTTCTGTACAAACAAGAAAAACAAACAAACTAAAAGAACGTGGAGTCACTGTGATCCATGATTCAGTGAAGGCTTACCTCCTAACAGACCTGCTCGTTTCTTCACTTGAGCAAATGGGAGTTTTGCCCTCAGCTGCAGTGCATACCTCTACCATATGATTTAAGCAAAACAGCAACCAAATAATCTGGGTAGCATGTTAGGAGCATGGAGTGGGCACACTGACTGTGTTTTTTTTAACTAATTATTAAGCAAATGCGTAGAGTATTAAGGAAATTTGTAGAGTATGTCTGACTGTATGAGTGTGTGGGTGCTGTGCTGTGGTAAAAAGAGACTAATTGATTTTTTTTTTTTTTTTTCATACTTTAGGCTCCTGTATGGGGGGATTTTTAATTGATATTTATTTCTCAGCAGAGCTTAGAATAATTTTAAAGCTGTGTAACACATTGTTTCATGAAATCTATTGTCAGCATCTGTTGTAAACATGTGTTTACAAAACAAACTCTTGAATACTTGATATTTGGAAATAAAAAATAGCATATCAAGTGTGTTTTATTTCTGACAAAAAAAAAAGAAAAAAAAAGAGGTACCTGGGTCAGTATGCGATCAGTCCGGATAGGGTGGTGAAGCATTTACTTTTTTAGTGCTTAGGCAAAACCAAATCTTTCCACTGAATTCCATGTCCACTGAATCACTGTGAAATACTAATTATGCAGAAATAAACTGCAAAATTTAACCATTTCCTCTAGCACTGAATTTGGTTTACATGGGTTACATGATAAGAAATACAAGTTTGTTTCAACTAGATATCAACAGAGTTGGAAAAATACACAGGGTACAAGCCTATGTGCATCTACACTGCTCAACAGAGGCTCAGGGCTCAGGGCATGAACCCAGGGATGAGACTCCTGATGTGTGCACTGTGTAGTGCTTATTTCACTCCATGGCTCATGGATCACACCAACAGGCCACCTCCACATGGTTTGTGGGGTAGGGCTGTGTCACAGACAGATCCCAAATGTCAGAAGTGGCTGACACAGGGTTAGTCTCCTCATTCCTCCCAACACTGTGCAACAGGGACCCACATGTCCTCATGCAACACCTCAGGCCTGTAGCACACACCACAGTACCACACCAAACAAGCTCTAGTGGATGCAACACACCCTTGTAGTGCTGTGTACATTTAAAAATGAAAACAAATGGAAAATGTATTTTGGGTCCCCAGACCCAAAAGCAGCAGAGCCAAGAGGAGCCCTAGGGCTAAGTGCTTTATAATGTGGCTGTGGCCCCCAGTGTGGTCTAGCAGTGTGGATGTGAGCGAGGCCATACAATTCGGTTTTGGAGCAAGGTCTTTCACTTTCAGAGCTCACTTTTATTTGAAGGCATAGATGTATCCATAAATGAAAATTCTGTCCCAGGGCAGCCTGATTTTCAAGCTCAAAAGAACAGTTGAATGTATTTTTCTAGACGTGCTTCATTGCTGAGCCTTTATGCCGAAAGTATTTCGACCTGCATTTTTCATAGCTGGGTAAGCTGTCTTCTTTCCTATAAAACAACAGTGTTGACTAAAGGAAACTTTGCTACCATGTGGCAACTGAGTTTGTATTGATTCAGAGCACAGCTTGGCTTTGTGAAGCATCAAAGTGCACTTGGTTTGTGACCTCAATCAGAAACTGCAGTGGTGTGCACAGTGCCGTAGGTTCAAGCCCTCAGCCAGCTTCAGCCAACGTGTGCAACCAGAGAGGAGCTGCTGTTTCACAGACTAGAGGAAAAACCTGTGGGGCCCAGGTCTTGTCTGACTTCCAAACTCATGGTAAGAATTCTCCATTTTCATCTTACAGTACATATAACCACATTAAAAAGCATTTTGCAGAATGAATGTCTCCAGTGTCGAGCAGTAGAACTATTAAATCCAGGAGTGGGCTGTGGATAAAGCTATGAATAGATTTCTATCATATAGAGGGTATTGTTGCTAGTTTAAAACTGAATAAATGAATTACCTTGGCAGGAGGGGTTGAAAAGCGCTGCAGGCAGTGCAAGGGCCACAGGAGAGGAACAGTTGTGCGGCTCTGCGCTGACATCTGCTGCCTGAGTGGGAGTAAAATTACCCCAGGCAGCTCCAAGGTGGCTGAGGCTGTGATTGCATCCCTTCGGATGGGACATACGTTTCTGAAATGACTCTGCAGCTTGTACCCCTCTTACTGCACTTTGGTTCTGGCTGCAGAATGGTGTCAGAGCACTGAGATGGGATTGCTTTTTGCAAAAAGGACGAAGTTTTATTATAGGATAATACCTAGTAGGCAACAATCACCTATGGGTGTTCAGGCATTGAGAAAAATCCTGAGCAAATCCTGATACAATGTCTGTTTTTTATTTTTTTATTTTTTTCCTCTACACTGCAACGAGAGCTATTAAAAAAGGCTCCCACCTAGACTATCTGATCATTTGGAGGTCAAGTCACTGTCCTGGGAGAAGGAAGGTAGACCACTTTCACACTGAGGAGGAAGCAAACTCCTATCTTCCACTTTCTGAGTACTTGAAACTGTCACTAAAATAGGAAAGGACAAGAAGGGTAAAGGAAGTGTGAAAGACCACACAGTTACACCATTCTTTCTTTATCTCTGCCCAAGCATTAAGAGAGGAGCAAGCACCTTGCTAGATTCTTTCAAAGAAACATGCTTTCTGAGAATGGAGGGTACGTGCTTGATGCTTGGTAATTCACTGCACAAAGGTATGAATGAGATACCTTGAAAACTGTTTTTCTGTTTGTTTGTTTTTATGGACTCTTGAGCAAGGAGACACTCCTGAAGATCTGTGGTCCATTTTCACTAAGCCCTACATATCCACTCTGCTGCACTTTGCTGTTGTAGGGAGAGCTCTGCAGGAAGGAAGCAGGCTATCGCACCATGTAATATTGCTTTACTCCTGAGAACTGCCAGCTGTGCAGCCAGGTGCCTCGACTTCAAGGAAGAAAGGATCAGGTGAACTGGGATTAAAATAAATAAATCACAGCATGTCTTAAACAAAAAATATATATTATTCACGATCTCTAGGAATAATTTATAACTAACAGAATGTAGTGTGTTATTTCATTACCCATTGCTTTGAAAGTGGATGGATTCTTAAAATGGAAACTGTAAACATATTTTAAAAATAAGTCTTAATTACTAGGAAAGCTGGATCATCTGGACTTCTCTGACGCAGGTAAAGTAAAACACTTTTTATTTCAAGAAATATTGCTTCTAGACTTTCCCGAAGCCAGAATTGTTCTATAAAAGTATCACAGAAATATACAAGATTTAAAAACACAGTCTGTATCCTAGTAACTTGAAACCTATGTACAAATAGCATCATTCATGACCATAAATACGTTTGTTCTATCAATCAGCCCATAACACATACATCAGATAAAGAGCTAGTTAATTTTAACATATGTACAGAGTCCATCAAAAAGACTGCTTCTCAAAATTATTAAAATCCTACTAAAAGAATCTCCTTTGTAAAAAGTTTAACTTAAAATACAATGTGGTGAATGTAAGTTTAAATTGCAGTGCTTGCAATAACCAAAAAATACTCGCTACACTAGGAAACATAACAGACAGGAAACACTCCCATGAATTGGACACTATGGAATTACACCTGTTTGAGGTAATTCTCTTTTTTTGTTATTGTTGTGCTAATGATTCAGAAATGTATTAAAAAAAAAAAAAAAAAAAAAAAAAAAGGAAGGGAAGGGAAGATATTAAGTTTCTAGTAGTACATATTTTCAAAGTAATTTTTGAATTTTACTTTATAAAATTTAATGTATGGTAAAGTTCAAGAAAAAAATAGAACAATACAACAACAAATATTATCTAAGCTACTACTTTTTAGCTCATTTGCCTTTTCTATCTGGAATAATGTAAATATAACATGATTTTATCATTCCCTTTCATGCCTGCTTGAAACAAAATAAGATTTTTAAGTATCAAAATGAAAATAATGATTTCAAGATCAAAATGAAAAGAATGACTTCAAGATATTGTTCAAGCCAGTAAAAATCAGATGTGCTGACAAAAGCATGTATGTATTGATGTAAACCTTTCTACCAGTATCAGGAAAAAAAAAAAAAGAAAAGTAAAAAAAAATAATGTATTTTTAATACTGACATAATCAATATATAGGGAAACAATCCAATTTAAACAAGTCCCCCTACAGTTAAGAATTATTAGCCATACCTTTCTGAGAGTAAATTTAATTAAAACGAAGTAACAAAAACATGCAATATTTTTGCTAAAATAAGATTCATTCTGTTTCCACAGTCTGTGCTGATTACCTTTTTCCTGTCAATCTATTTATTGGTTTCACAATTACATTAGACAATGAGCAAACTAAGAACAGGTAAGTTATTAGATGCATAAATGGTATGGCATACAGATTTTAAAAGTGCAACATTATTTTACTCAAAAGTGTGACATTAGGAATTTCCAGTGGTTAAAATAATTTATCAAAAATACATTATGCAGACAGATTGGGTGAAATGAAACATTCATTCATGGTGGGATCATTTGGAAATAGAGAAAATAATTTGAACATCCTCTTCAAAGAAATATTAGCTTACAGAGAATGTGCTACTGCTTTAGAAAGTTAACACTGTTTCTTTTCATTAAAAGGCTGGAAAACTTTTTCCAGTGTGGAGATTCACTGTGAAGGTATGTGCGTGTGAATGAAGTAAATACACATAGACAAATACTGAACTGGTCTCAAGCTGCAAAATGTATCTACAATGAACATGGAATGTCAGGTGTCACGATTACCTTTATTAGTTTGCTAATAATAAAAAGGAGAATTTATTTAATGGTCTGCCACTTGATCTAATCCAAGGAGAGTGGAGATGAGGCACTGCCTTCTACACTTCGAATTTGTGAAGTTTCCTCTGTAAGACTCTGTTTCTTTTTTTTCAAGGAAGTTCCTCTTTCCTGGGTACCGATAGGTGAATCCCTAATGGATATGTTTACAGCCTGATGAACAAGGGGTTCATTGGACCTCACAGGAAGATATATTTGGTCTCCAAATACATCTTCCATAGTGTCACTGTCCTGATGAGTGTCTTTCTGAGGAATGCTGACAGGTTGTAGCATGAAGCTATGCCGGGACTCCAACTCTATCAAACCGTTCCCACTGAAATCCATACTAAAACGGTCTGATTCGTTATCCTCTCTCAATTTTTCAGCTTGATGATTATTTCTCCAGTGTGCATCATTCAAATTACTTTTCTCAGGAATATCATTGTTTAATTCAAGTTTCCTCTCCTGACTTAAATTCACGGAGCTCAAAGCTAAGGCTGCAAAGTTTGTTGGCACAATAAGCCGCAACTGTTCGTCAGTCAGGCCGCTCGATTCTTCAGCAGAAATCATTTCCGTTGAGGCTGATGTAGATGATTCGTCCCCATCCTCATTGCTTTGAGCAGTGTTAGCCTTGTCTGTTTTATTTTGCTGGTAGTAACTGTTCAGCAGTGCAAACATTCTATCTACATCCTTCAAGTAATTAGTCCAGTCAGCCAGACTAAGTCTATAGTTGTATCTGTATTCATATACACTTTCATTCACACTGTACAAGTCTTCCAGTCCTTGCCAGTTGATGTTGTCAGTGAAATTAGCCAGGTTAGCCTTCCCATCCATCCCATAACTGTCCTCTGTTAAAAGAAAAAATAAAGCCTAATGGTGAACACCAGTGTAAAAGTGCAAGCAAAGCTGCCACGTGCTTTTCTACCTCCATTTGCTTGAAAGCACCGCTACGTGTAGCATATGTCGGTCAAAACTTAAGGTGCTCCACATCTTCAGTCATCCTAATGATTGTGGCCTCACGTCTGTTCACAGCTCCTGCTCATCACACACTAGTAAAACCCCTGCCTTCTGCTGCATCCTTGAACTGAGTAAAATAGAGTAGAATCTGGCCTAATGGGACTTTGTGATGGCATTTAAAGGCAAATTTTCCCTTTGATATTTCAAGGCAGAAAACTTGCGTCAGTACACAATTAATCCATTTGCCTTTCCTGAACACTCCACCAAAAGGATGCAACAAACAAAACTGGTTAAGTGTGATAGCTGGGCCTGAATCTGGAAGCCGTTGCTGACCAGAACTTCAGCAAGCCCATTGGAATTTGGTGTAGAAATAGCTTGAGACATAAGGTCTGCAAAACAACTAGCCACATTTTATTTTAATAAAGATAGTCAAAGGTAGTTTTTATATTTATTCTGTAAACATTCATTTTATTTTACATGTAGCATGTAGAAGAAACAAAAACTGTAAAAACTTGATGTGAATTATAGGACTGCACTATTCTGTAAAATATTATTAAAATATACGTAGAGTATCTTCTATTTTTTTTCCCACAAAAATAAAAAGCTTTCAGAGAAAGTATCTAACAGATTTGGCAGATAATATGTCTGAAGAAAAAGCACAGACTTGAGTCTCTAAATAGCAATGGTAGTACATTTTATACTCATCATAGCTGGAAAAAAAAAAGTTGTGAAGGATACCCATTTCCAAAAGATTTTTAAGAGTCACTGCAGTGACTATAGTGACACAGATTATCAAATGTTCTGTGAAGCCCATTTTATACTGATAAGTAACACCGAACACCACTATTTCATTAAATTCACTGTACAGACTGTCTTTCGTCCAAAGATTTTACCCACAAAGTGGCCTACAAGGAAAAACTAATCAGGTAATGCAAAAGCCTTTCAGGGGAAGTGGCAGATCCGTCCTTACAAAAAAGTCTTGTAGGCAATATTTAGTAATTAATTCACTGTGATGACATTCTTCTGACCTTGGAAGTTCAAGTGGCTATAGTCCAACAGTGCAAACTGAGTACAGACACTTATCTATATTAGACTCTTCATCCCTATAGTGAATTCTTGACATCTCTATTAATTATTTGCATTTTAACTTGCCCTTTCTCATTCAAGTAAAATGGAAGATACAATATGTATCTATTATATCTTATAGTCTTTCTTTGCTTCTTTACTATTCCGGCATTTCTTAGTAGAAGGAATTTCTCCAATATTTAGTCCATCATACGGAAACTCAGGAAAATACTATCACAGTTGGAAAAAAAAAAAAAAAAAAAAAAAAAAAAAAAGAGTTTTTCTTATGATGAGGAGCCTCATTCTGCTCCCACCAAAGTGAAATCACTTTCCTTTATTGTAAACTCCTGAATCTTTGCTCTTAATTGACATTTCTTCACCTAACACAACAGCTGCAAATATTTTACAATATAAAATGTATATATTTTATTTTTTAAAAGTTTTTCCCACAGAATTACGGTTCTGTTTCCTAGCCTAGAGTGGCTTGGCAATCACTTGGTTAACTCCCAACACAAGCTGTTTGGATTTGGTAGAGCAGTTATGACAGAGTGCCTTGCTTTCATAATTTCCTGAAGTAGACAAGAAAAATAAAATCACAGCATGGCCATGAACACCATCTTAAGAAGTTAAATTATAAATATTTTGTTTCCTGAAACAAACAAACAAAATAAATAATGAAGTACTGAAGAGATTTCAAGAAATAAGTTTTACTGTTATGGTGCTTAGAGGTATAAAGGGCCCTAGGCAACATCACAGGAAGGGATATAGTTTTGGGGAATTTCAAAATTAATCAAATTCAAAACAAATTTCAAATTCATCAAAAAAAATCAGAAAATTAATCAAACCCTCAAAGAGATTAACTACACTACAAATGCTAAATTATTTAAATTTTGCTTTGTTATTATTTATATTGACAGCTTTGTATATTGTTTTTATATGCCAAATCAGAGCCTGCATAGGAAAATAAACTTCCATAGGAAGAGTCAATAGGCAAAGTGTTTTGGTGTATGACGGCAGAAACTGAAACAGGAGTGCTGCCATTTATCAGTGACAATTTTGGAGAGGGACTAGGGCAGTGTGGGGCAAAGCAGAGGTCAGGATGGTGGCTTTGGGCCCTGGAGAGCCTCTGCTGTCTGTCCAAGGGTGGAGGAGCAGGGTTCGTCATCAAACCCCAGTAGTGGGGCAACAAGGCTGTGTGGCAGAGAATTCAGATCAGCAAAGAGCTTGTTATTTTTCTATAATATAGCTCAAAGGCTGAGCCAGAGCTAAATGCTCCATCATACTGGATCTATTTTTTCCGCCTGTAAATGTTGCACTGCTTCTGCAGTTTCAGTTGCACTGCTGATGAGTGAGGATTTTCACAGCTGGGAAGGCACTGGAAATTGTTCCATGATCTTCATGTGAAGCAGAAAAAAAATAACTTGCTTAAACGCATGGAACAAAGGTAACTTGTATTCATACACGTTAAACAAATAGAAAAGTTGTCTTAAGGTCGTAGAGCTGACTGTATGTTGGTTGACAGAGCAAGCCAACTCACAGTTTAATTCCACAACTTAGTAGTAAGTGTGAAGTTTCCCACTGAAATGAAAATATACAGGGGGAAAGGGAGAGGAAAGAAAAGGTTTTCTCCTGTAAGAAATCTCATTAAAAACAGGCATGAAGCAGGAAAATGCAGATGAGTTGCATTTGAGTAAGAGCACGTCAGTGGTGTCCCTCTATGGATATTTGGGAATCTCTCAGCTGTATCACAGACCCAAAAGAGACAAAAAAATATCACCAACTGTTTATAATAAAACATCTTCAGATTTTTTTTTTTTTTTTTAAAGTCAAGCATTATCTAAAATTTCATTGTCCAATATTATTGTGCCTCAGAGTCCCATGATGCTATCTGTGGCTGTGCTATCCCAAAACTAACACAGCATGTGGATGTATCTCCACTGAGACTAAAGGTAAGTAGGTACAGTCACTTCTTTAGTGGCTTTGAAAAACCACGGATAAGCAGGAAAGAGTAAGTAGGCTGTGATCTCCACATCCTGTTATTAACACATCTATGGATTCATGGTCTGTATGTCAAAGGACACAAGAGACACAAATTCCTCCCTGCTAAAATTTCTCCCTGTGTATTAAGCAAACAGCCCTATACTGGCTGTTCTCATTCAGGCCCATTGTCCCAATATTGTACTTGCAACACCTGTAGTGCTGTACTAATTTAGGATATTTTAAACTGGAAACAGATCTGATTTGAAAAATCAAGCAACCTGAGGAAGGGGTTCAAATGACTTGGCAGCACAGGGCTTTTCCTTCCTTATTCCACTGGTTTCTCTTTCTCGCAGGTAACGTAAAAAGGATCCTTTAACAGATCCTTTTAATGGTTCCTGAAAAATGCTTTTTGTTCATCTAAAAAAAAAAAGAAAAAGATGTCCACCAGGTTGAACCATATGCTGAACCCAGGTACCTGTGTACGCTGAGAAGCCGGGTGTCTGGAATGGAGCAGAACTGACTAATGTCACATATGTTATACTATACATGCCATTTATCCCAGTAGCATAACCTTAACTGACTTGGTATCAGAAGTTTGAATGTTTTCATTACTGCACTACACAACAAGATATAACTTAAAGATTATTTCTGTGTGCTCTACTATTTCATTAAATCCGACAATTCAAAAATGTCATTTCTCTTAGCTCTGTAGTTAACATTAGGAATGTTTACAAAGATGTCTTTTAATGAAAGACTTCAAAGCATAATTGCAGGTATTACTTTCTATCATTGTAGTAACTAGTTCCCACCAGGCTGTTAAAAGCAATGCAAACAACTGAGACATAACCAAATAAAAACTTATCATTTTCCCACATCCCAAAAATATACAAGTGAGAAAATATTATATTAGCTGCATGGAAAAAATAGCTGCTTAAATTGGAGAACTACAGAACACTGAAATCCATTCTCTTAATTGTTCCCTGGCTGCTGGGAGCTAATGACCGGATTCTTATCAAAAGACATTGTGAAAAAAAAAAAGTTTTCTGTAGACTTGTATACTCTTGGGCCCAGTTTACATCTCAGGCAAGTGATGTATATTAGGAGCTACTCCTCCAAAGCACATGGAGAGGAAAATGTATAAAACTGATATACAGTGAGAAGGTATCACGTCTAAATATGACATTTGACAGACTTCTTCTAAATTGTTTTTTGACTTAGTTCAAGTATTGCTTACTGAACAGCAAGTGCTGTACTGATAGGAATGTGGATTTTTCAGCCTCATCAGGCTTTTGCTTTATGTTTGACTTGTTCCTCCACGAGGAGGAGTAGCTGGGACAAACAGGTACATATGATAAATACACTTGTGAACAGCAGTCTTTCTTGCATACCTTGGGTTTGAGAATTAGGGACAAAATATCTCACCCATTGCCCTTCCTCAGTTCAAATACTGCAACCTTTTAAAAAGATTTAGTTTCGCATGTCGGATCTGGTCTGAAAGCTTAGGTCCCCCTGCCCAAAGGCGCCTTATCTTTCT
Organism: Nettapus auritus; assembly: GCA_011076525.1. Taxonomy (NCBI): domain Eukaryota; kingdom Metazoa; phylum Chordata; class Aves; order Anseriformes; family Anatidae; genus Nettapus; species Nettapus auritus. The sequence goes on along the minus strand of CM021766.1, from coordinate 123,654,504 downwards.
GCCTTACTTCCAGTGAAATTCTGGCTTCTGCGCACATGCTGCTCACACTGAGCACTGTTTTTGCTTAAAGCAGTGTCTGCCAACAATTTCTAAAGCCAGTGAGAAGATTTGACCTTACTTCTGTAGATTTGACTAGGCTCTTTGAGTACATACATCTCAGAAAGCCTTTTAAGCACTTTTGTTTTTCATTTAAAAAGCATTATGTACAGACTTCCTAAATAAAAACATAAAAAATGAAACAACCAAACCAAACAAAACAAACAAAAAAACCCACAACAAAACAACAAACCAACCAAAAGTGCAGCAATAGGAAAACAACCGAAAGACATTATTCTATTTTCCCTGTGTAAACATCTAAGAAATACAGGCATGGAACATGAGTTGTATGAAGTCTTGCTGTGACAATAAGCTAAGTTAAATGCAGAATGGTAGGTCTGAAAAACAAAGGCTAAGTTCACTGTAAAGTAGTTAGAAAAGGCATGCATCAAAAGCTATGGTTGTGTGCAACATGGCAGGATACAGACATTAGTTGAAATGGACTGGAATCATGCAATTATTTGGAAAGAAGCTGCTGAGGAGAATAAAAAAGTGTGAATACCTGTGTGGATCATAGCTTCCTCCATCTTTATTTCCTGATATAGGAAAATACAAGAGTAACTTTTGTTAGTGTTTAGAACTTGTAAAACCATTCACAATGTAGCTTTCCATGCACAGCATCTAATTCCTAAAAAGAAATGTACTGTGTTAAATAAAGACAGAGTTGCAGTCCAATAAAGATTTCCTGGAAGTTTTATATAAAAGAACTGAAAAACCATAGTTTTTCAAAAACAATAAAACCCCCAAATGATTAATAAAGAGAAACGCTTGTAGCTGAAGAAAGAGATACAGAGATGCAACGATATAAAATACATAGTAAGGAATATTCCTGTAAAACAAACAAACAAACAAAACAACAACAACAACAACAACAACAAAAACACAACACAATTTCAATCAACCAAATTTAAGTGCAAAGAATTCCAGACTTATAAAGTATAAATGCCACCTATTTTTGTATTCAGAGACTCTTGTAAAGAAATACTGCTTTCCTTATAAACAGAGAAGGCTACATATGATTAGAATTTTTCAATGTTAAGTCCCAGTTTGGTGTAGAGCCTAAGGTTGGTCATACAGGCAGAAAGCAATTGGAATAAATACAGGATTTAACATCTCATCTGCTACTGGGAGGCAGAACCTAACCAAATAAATCCTGCAACAGAGAAAAGGGTTATGGCTATGAGTAAGAGGATCTGCATATGCATGTTACTGCTTCATGCAAATAACATGATAAACTTTCTGCAGAATTTCTGTCAAATGTTGTTGTTTCTCATCAGTATCTGTCTATAATAACCTGTGCAAACTTGCAAAGAAGCCTTCTTGCAGCTATGCAGGATGGTGTACTTAGATCATTCCAGTTTACTCAGAGCAACAATTAAGAGACTTATACTTCATGGATACAATTGAGGAGATGAAAATAACCTAATAAAATAGAAATAAACACTCTTCTACTTTACTTGTACCTGTTTCAAGTCCCTTAGGCCTTGGATTGCACTGCTTGTAACCTTGACAACTTCGCAGTTCCATTAGCTGTACATGTAATTGATTCAAAATGCCTCTTTCCACTGTATGAACAGTATTTGTCAGCTGAGAAAAACAGAAATTAGGGAGAAAATACTTACTATTGGAAATAATAATAAAAATAATGATAATCAACCAATAAAGGAATTTAGTGCACAATATTTTGTAACAGAGAAAGGGTCTTACCTGATAGGGATCGGTGTTCATATCAAAATATTCCAAGAAGCCAGTTGCAAACTCACAGAAGAGAAAATTGTGGGTGTCATTAACTGTTCGCAAACACCAGTAAGTGTTGTTATTTGAGCTTGTACAAGCACAGAAAGAGCCCACTGTAAGTAAAAAAAAAAAAAAAAAAAAAAAAAGTTATTAGCTTAGCTGAAAAATAATTTGCTTTTTTCTTGTACTAGCAAAATGTATAGATTATTTACTTAAATTCTAGATCAATTAAAAAAAATCTTATATTTGAATAACATTAGATTCTCATCTAAAACAGGACAAACTTTTTTAACATGCAAAGTTCTCAAACATATACCTAAAGAAAGCAGAATACAGCAATTACTGTAGTTAATAGGACATTCTGTTCTCATTTATTTTACTTTATTTTTCTTTCTTTATTATTTATAATATAAATGTATATAATATAATATAGTATTTATTTATTTACTTTATTTATTAGGTTTATTTTGCTTTTCAACCTGTGGAAACATAGAGCAGGATTCTCCTCCAGATTGAAGACACCGAGAGACAGGTGTCACATGTAAGATTAATGTCTCTAAGCCATCATTAGAGAAAATGAAGATCTCATACTTGGTGGAGTATGGACAGCTATTCAGCTAACCAAACATAGACATGTACTTTAGGGTAAAATCACATATTGACCAAGATATGATTAATTGGCCTTTATATTGCATATTTTGTACAGTATCAAAATTTTCATATATGATAAGTAGATGAGCCTCTTTGGATTTCTTTTCAATAAACTGTATTTTAACCAACAGAATAGTAGGAGTAATAATAGTAGTAGGTAGTGTCAACACAAATATTAGATGATTTAGTTTTAGCACAACATGTTTAATGAGTTGTCTAAACTTCTTCCCCAAAACATAATACTTTTAAGGCTGTTTATAATCTCATTTTGCCTGTGGAAAAGGCTCAGAAAGGTATCCCTTCTGAGTTTTAAACAAACTGATAATAACACTTTGCTTTAGAAGAGTATCTTTTTAATTCCAATAATAAAATATTAATAGTGCCTTAGATTTTTATTTAATTAGTTCTGTAGCTTTCTGTAATAGTGCTAATGTGTTTAACACACTTTATAAAACTAGTAATGGTCTGGCCCTTTTCATCCATGTTATTGGAATCAATACCTTGGCTTTTCTATCAGTTATGAACTGCATCAAAGGGGCATTTTTTATTAACCCCATGACTCTTACTGGAGCATTGCCAGAATGCACAGAAATATGAGAACACTTTTTTTAACTGTTTGCTACTCCACAATTAAAAAGCAATACACCAATCTAACTGTTGCCTTTAAAATAAAAATAATGCATATAACTGCTGTCAGAAATTTTTAACACATAAAAATCTTATTAAAGTCTAAAATCTAAAATTCTAGTGCAATCAGAACAGGCTATCGGTAAGACATCTTTCTTGAAATGAGTATTTGCTCTTAGCAAATTTCTGTTCAGAGTGAGATTATTGTACCTTAATCACCATTTGATCTTCGAGTTTTTGAAAGTAAAGTTTTCACTCACTTTTCCTCCTCTGCCACCAAAGGTGAGAAAAATGTTCTTTTGTTAATGCTGAATGCCTAGAAATGTTGAAGCATGTCCCAGTAGGGTTGTTATCTATATACACTGAAGTTTAAAGGAACTTAAGATATTTTCTAGCTATAAGATTTTATTCTTACAAAGTAGGTGAGCATTCTGCAGTTTTGACTTTAAATTCTTTTAGAATATCAAAAATGGGAATAATGTGGAGAATTCATAAGGGATAGTGTTTGTATTTTCTTCACAATAAGTTATGACAGGCTTTGATATCAAAATGGTAAAATTAAGGCAGACCTTTTATGTATGGAGGTTTGTGACACAGTGCTACCACACGTAAAGGTCAAGTCACAAGAAAGAGTTTGTGACAAAATCTTAGTTTATAAATCCCTTGTCTAAAACCACAACATAGCAAAGGAGGAAAAGGGAAAAGGTTTTAATTCAGATATACATATTATCTCTTGAACACCAGATTATATGATACTATTTTGTTGCCCTCCCCTCAAAAGATCTGATTGAGCATTTTTCTTCGGAAAAAATAGGTTTGCAGAAATTTTTAGGACAGTAGTAAAAGGGTCAAAGTTCCACTAAACTTCTCAGCAATATTATGCACATGGTCTTTATGCTCTAACCTCATTAGAATTAATCAGAGTATTTGCATAATTCATTTTGTATGGTGAACATGCAGAATTACTATTTCAGGGCTTTGTTACTTCTGCTCACTTTTATGAGATCCAGAGTAGATCTGCATCCTGGAGAAAGTATCAGAGTTTCAATGCATTTAACATAGTTACTTGATGAGTATCTGTCCCTGTCATCTGTCCTGAATGAGTATTTCTTGAAAAAATTACATTCCCAAAGAGCCAGCAGTTTTGTAGTTAACATTAAATATGTGTAAATAATTTTACATAATGGAAATGAAGTAAGGAGTTTTGTTCAATCTTGCGAGAGAAAACTCATTTTTCCTGTAACCTGGGCTCAGAATTTTTCAGACAATTGTATACAATGGATAACAGTGATTGATAACAGGATAACAGATCCTGAAGATAACATTATTATTTATTAATACCTTAAATCTAAAAGACAAGATCAATACTATCACCTCAGGACATAGTAACAACCACAAAATGTGTATGCGGTACAGGAAACGTCTAATTCTATCACACTAATTCTATCTCATGCTGTCACAGCTACTTAATTCTGCTAATCTATCTATTGGTTAGATTAGTTTCATTATATAGGCATACACAAATTTACATGAATACAGATGGGGAAAGGGTTTCCCTTCCTTTTCCTTTCCCTCTTGCAAGACTGAAGACTAATAACTCCTAGCAAATATATTCGGTCATCTTGATCACCAAGAGATGACACGAACCTCAGTGGCTGATTATGAATGTCTACTTTTTAACAGGCCAACTTTTCTTTTTGCTTCTGCTGTGTTTCACATAGAGTCTCTTGTAAGAATTTCATATAAATATGCAACACAAAAATGACAAGCATACCTAAGTGACATTCTCCCTTAAGACTCAAGAACAGCAGCCACAGCACTGCTAAGTGCCATTTTTTCAAAATAATGACTTGACTGACTGCATGAAGTGTGAACTCTTACACAGCAGAGGACAACCTCGTTCACCTCTGCATGTGGAAGCAAGACTTACAGTTCCAGAAAGGTGCTGTTTGCCAGTGATTATTGTCATGGGTAAAACATGTCAGTCCAGGAAGGCTGCACTCATCTCCTTTCTTCTGACGCTTTTTCCCCTTCCTCTCCTTCTTCCTTCTGCGATTCTCTTTGAACAGTTGCAGTTTGCCATCTACCTCCTGTGCTGCTTCTCTGTTCAGAGAAAAAGTTGCACAGGTCTGACAGAGAACAGTTTCTATTTGGTTAACAAGAGCATTAGCAATCTTTACATCTATATAGCTTTTTTAAGGATTAGCTGATGAGAATATGCCCTTTTGGATGCTGACTCTTTCAGCTCAGCTTCCAACCCCAGCAGTTAAAACAAGGTGCTCTCCTCAGCAAATATGAGACGTAATGTGCTTTTGCATTTAGGTTTAACAGGATCTTTGTAATGATTGCTTATCAATCATCTGAAATGATTAATTTCTTCCATTTCTATCAATAGGGCTTTTAAATATTATTCATAAGCCTTCATATATATGTCCAAAACTACTGAAGGTTTGTTGTGAGAGCTTGCTATATATGACCTTTTCCCCATCTCTCCCCTTTCACTCTCCAAAAATATCATACATATTTCTCCAGTCACCAAAAAGTTACCTGAGTGAGATGATAGCAAACTTACTTGAAGGGATGCAGATGGCTCTTGATTTTCTCTTGGGCCTTTACCCCTTTCTCTTTGTTGTAGTAGCTACATTGAAAATTATTAAGAAATATCAAGTCATGAAACAATTCATTTTCAACATAAAAACAAAACAGAAACATACCATCTTTGACATTTTCTTAAAGAACTATACAGAATTACTCATGATTTTAATTTCATTTAAAGAAGTTATATATATGTCAGTGATCCTATGCTAGACTGTGGTAAAACTACAGCTGTGTTCAATATGTTAGTAGAATACAAACATATTTAATCTTAAAATTTGTACATGCATCTTCAAAGAGTAGTTTCTACTCCTGAAGGGGTCTGACTAAAATTTGGATCGTGGGGTAGTTTCATTTTCAGATATTTTGAATTAAGATACATACCCTCACACTTGAACGTCTCTCCAGAAACTGGCTAAATTTGATTTTTTTCTCAAGTCAATAGAAAAATAAGTTCCACTCAGGAGAGAGACAGCACAGACATTTACTCTCTTATTATAAATCAGATTCTTTCCTTCCCTGCTATGGGCTGAATAGGCTAACCTTAGTCATGAGTTTCCAAAATGGTTTTAAATATCAATACTGCTTATTTGTTTTCCATAAAAAAACAAACACACATACACACACACACAAAACACAACAACAAGTAAAAAAACTTGAGAAGTATCTAAACCTTATCAATCAGCGTAGCTTCTAATTCTGAATGTTGTCTATCTTACCTCTGTTTGCTACAATCACATTCATCTGGTTTTCTTCTTTTTAGGTGTCCTCTAACTTCCCTCAAATTCTTAATTTTGTCTTGGAGAGCTTCGATCTGCCAAGAATATTACCTAGTCAGAATTATTCTTTGAATGGGTAGGTAGCATTACAAAGGTGTCACTCAGGTTTCAAAACATCTCTTACCTCCTTGTCAATGTACGCCTTGTGGTCCTTCCAAGCTCTGGCAGATTGGTACAGCTCCCTCTCACAGTGAATAGTGTCATTTGGAAGAATAAAACATCTGTAGATATGAATTGAACAAATAAGAAACAGGAGGTCAGTGGTTTCCCAATTGCCTATCCATTTTTTCTCTTTCTTCCAACATTCCTAAGAATTTATTCGTTATAATCTAAGAAATAAATAAACACTCTAACATCTTCTCATGTTGACAATAATAATAATTGCTTCAATCTGTTTTCTCTCCAAAATCAAAAAAAGTTCCTTATCCGTGACAGATGTTCTCTGCCTGCTAAGCAAAAATGCAATGACAATGTCATGTTGGAGATTTTTAATCCGATCAGAAATGAGATTGCAACTGAACTAAAAATCTGTTCAGAATTCAAAGCCTCTTGTTAACTAAATGTGCTCGTTCAGCCACCAACTGCTGAGAAGTATATTTTTCTTGCCACATGAATGCAAATCATCTTATGAGTATGCAGAATAGTAGAGATCAATATAACTAATAAAGATAAATAAAGATTAAAAGTTAGAGCAAAAAGTTCAAATAAGTAATTAAAAAAAGAGAACACGTAATAAAGTAGTGAAGTGAGAAAAATACTCATACTAGTGTTTAAAAAATAGTGCTATCAAAAAAAAGAATAATTGAAAGTCTAAGAAAGTGGAATGAGATTAAGAATCCAGCAGACTATAGGCTGGAGTTTCAAAGTCTCCATGCTGACAAACAGAACATCCATAAATATAGAAATATTCCAATTTAATAGACACAGCCTTTTTTGAGACCCTGTTCCATCAGAACCCTTTTAAAATTTTTTTGAGAAGAAAAGCAGAAAGATTTAGATGCTTATCTCTTCCCACCTTCTCCTATTATGCTTTTTTGCTCACTCACAAACCAGAATTCTGAGAACATCACTTAGTAAAAATCAAAACTTGCTATGGAGAAATAATCATTTTCCAGAAAGCCACATAAGGGTTTATTAATGCCATGCTTGCAAATGATTAATGTAAAGAAGGAATAATTTTTCTTTGTTCAAAATTAACATTTTTGTTATCTTTGTTGTTTCTGAAAAGAGAGAGAGTGAGAAATACTATTTATATTTTAAACATGATAGGAAGTTTAATAGAATATTTTTGTTGCCTGTGTCTGCCTGACTTCAGATCAGTCATACTAGCTTTTTAAAATGAAAAATACTATGAAATCTTTGCCTTTTAATTCAGATGTAAGATAGAGTTAAAAATTGAAATCCAGGTATGTTTCAGGATGGAAAAATGATTGCAGGTCTCTTTAGGGATAAACATATGTAATGTATCTTAGCTAATGTTAGTTTCTACAAACAACCAAGTATTAAGAAAGATGGTATAGCTGATCTAATCTGTCCTCAATTGGAGTGGGATTACAGTCATCTAAAATTTAGGCATCTGTGCTAAGATGGTAGCCCAGACTTTATAATGAACAGCAAGAGAGTCAGCTTCATGGGGTGATTAATCCATCATAAGCTACATGTTTTGAAACAGAGAAAGAATCCCCCTCTAGAGATGCCTACTCCTCCTCAGAGATAAAACTGTACCTGGATGCCTCCCTCTTAAACACACATATTAAAGTTACATCATTCCACCTACTAACAAGTACAGCTCAGGCATATCTAAAATTATCTGCAATTATAATTTAAAGTTTTTAATATGGGAACTATATTTTAATATTTTATTAAAAAAATAAAAGAGAGATCACAATTAGAAAATGAAAATGACTTTATCTTAAGGAAAATAAAAAAAGAAAAAGCAACTGTACTTGTGTGTGACTCTGACAGAACTGGGTTGACCTATAGCATCAGTGCCATCAGCAACCATTGTGTCACCAGGAGCACCCTTGGTTTCCTCTGCGTCTTCCTCATTTTCAGCATTGTGACGTTTGGTGATACTTTTGGTCTTTAGCACCTGCAGTTCTTCCTCTTCCAGATTTATGTCATATATTTCACCTTCAAATTCCACAGACAAGGATCGTGTTTGGCGAGTGTGAACAAATCGTGGTTTGTATTCTGAAGAAGAAAGAAACATTCATGGTTGCATACACATATCTACAAGTCATGCCATGAACACCCAGCACATTCCAGAATGGAAGAAGGCTGTTCAATAAAACAGCTTATTTTTCCTGTGGCTTTGCAGAAACTTATTTAATTATTTTTTGATAATTCAGGGCCCGCACTTTCATTAGTAGCACGAAATTCTGAATGCTTCAAGTTTTGCATTTCATCCTAGGCTGACTTTATGCCACAGTCAATACATATCTCCAAATAAAATCAGTATCTCAGAAGTAGTCATCTAGAATGAGATACTCAGAAAAGCAAACAACAACAACAAAAAAACACGGGATTATCTATATATGTATAGATACTCCTACACATACATTATCCGTATCTATATGTACAAGTCATAGACATCCTGCTTTGTAGGATCACAGGGAACTTACAGGGTTACAGAACCACAGAATGGTTGAAGTTGGAAAAGATCTCTGGAGATCATCTGGTTCAACCCCCTGCTTATGCAGGGCCACCTAGAGCTGGTTGCACAGGACCATGCTTAAAGCTCTTTTAGTTACAGTATTTGAACTCTGGAAGTACAGCAGCATATGAGTCAGATTAATTATGACAATTAACTGTTCTGAGTATATTTTATTGCCATGTTCATGAAAAATTGTGTTTGGGCTCACCTTCACTTTTTACCTTGTCCCAAATCAAACTGATAAAACCCATAGGCAGTACCACACCAAGGTATATTCTGCCTAGACACAAACACAAAGAGCTCTTCATATATATAATTCAGCTTGTAAAAACTTATTGTAGGTCATCACTTTCCGTTTGTTGCATCTATGCTGAGCATATTTTTGTCACCACCTAATAAGTAATAATTTGTGCAGCAGAATAAAATGGGAGCTCTAAGAAACTACTGCCTTTGGCATATAGGATAAATTCTAGTGCAAGTTTTCTGCTAGTGCCTTTGAGAGACTCCTACTGAGCTTTTCCTGAAAGAATCTATTGAAAGTGAAGATAGTGAGCTTCATTCAGCTCTTCAAAACACGCTGTCCTTCTAAACTATTTCAGTGGTTGCCTGCTGTGAGGTGAAAAAAGGCTTCCCAGTCATGCAGTGAAGACATTTATCTTCCTAAAGAGAGAAAAAAAAACACACCACACCCATAGTTTCAAGACTTCTTTCTGATTTACAACCATATTAATCCTCAATAAAATAATGAAGAAATATTCATAGGATCAGATGGGACAAATTCTGGTGTTGTAATAGTCTCTGATGACACTACTTATTAATCAGGTGACTGAAAGATTTTAGAGTACAGAAGCATCTTATCCAAGTGTCATCTAAAAACTGAGGCCTGAACCAGCCTTAACAAAATTACCAATGCCTCATCATCACCTCTGTTCTCCTCAGATGAGCACTAAAGGGATTTGGAAGAGGAGGCAGAAGAGGAGAAGCAGGAGAAATGAAGAGGAGTGAAAATGTTGTAAAGGAGAAAAGTATAACAAATTGACCTTTTCTGATGCCCCTGCAAATGCTCTTAATACTTGTTTGTCCCTTTCCCATTTCTTCATTTTCTCTCTCCAAGTCACTGCCCCCAGTTGCAATCCCTACTCAGCCCTTGCTGTCACCCTGGCAACCCTTCTCTTTCCAAGGTACGTGGCAGGTATCTCCTCCTGAAATGATCACGTGGGGGCACGTTGCACAGTTTTAGAATCACCCCAGCAGGCTGTGACATGGAGACATTTCAGTAGAGGTCTGCCTGTGCACACTGTGAAGTTCCTTAGATCATATTAAACAAATGGAAGAAATTATGTCACGGCAGCATTTAGTCTGAACAATGAGAGAACTTAAGACAGACAATATTGTGGTTGAATGTACAAAGAATACCAGGGATTCTTTGCATGCAGAGTGGGGGAGGTTTTAAATCAGGAAATATTTTGAATTATACTGCCATTATTCTCTTATTTCATAGACATCTGTGCAGCATATTCTAACTTTTCTAACTCATGTCTCCGCAATCTTCCTGTTTTGGAGGCCCATCTATTTCAAGCTATTAATTACCAGGCAGATTGATGAAAATACCAGTTCCATTTAAAATTGCGGCTGCTTTTCCTATGTAAGTCATTAGCAGATACAAGCCCAAGGGCTGCTGTCTCGAAGCCTGCTTGTGCATTCGCTTGAGCCCACGCTCCACTAGAGGACACTGCAATCTAACCTGTTTCCTTGCAGCGATCCCGGTACAGGCTTGCCTGAAAGTTGCAGCTGGGCAGAAATCCCGCCAGCAGTCACGGCACTTCAATGCCCCACGTTAAAGATAGCTTTGGGATAGCATCAGACAACATTTGGATTCAGTGTTACCGATGGAATAAAACACTTGCTTTGGCTGCCTTGGCAAATACGGTCACTGGCTCAGCCACAGATGTCACCGGCTTTACGTGTGCCACCAGTGCGATAGGTGGCACCAGCGCATCGCTGCCACAGCCAGCCCAAGGAGTAAGCGGGTGTGTAAGCGACAACTTTAGTTATTATCATTGTTATTACAGAGGCAATTATGCAGAACCTGACTGCCAATTACATATGTATTCATTGTACACGGGGTGAAAACAAGCGTATGCTGGTAAACCAGCACCCTGTGAGCCTTTTCCCCCTGTTCTTTGCCTTAGCATAGGAGAGATCTGATAACACTTACTTTGCGCATTAGGGTTTCTCAGGAACTGTCTTTGATTTTTTCTTTGGGTCCTGCTGTTTCGGTAATCAGCGTCTCCACAGTTGCAGTCTTTTTCTTTACCACTGTATCCCCGGGAGTGGATGCTGCGGGTCCTCTTCCTGATGGCAAGTATGTCACTAGATACCTTACACTTGTGAATTCGAAGCTTGCCAGAGGCATCCTCCGTGCACTGCCACTTCTGCAAGAGAGAGAGAGATGTGAAGATGATTTCCCAGCAGCCATTCAAACCCCTGCTACTTTCAGGTGGATTGTAAAATATGAAAAGCAAATTTCTTTAAAAACTAAGCCGTCCCTTAAAGAACAAATTGAGATGGGTAACATTTTAAGGGACTAAATTCACTCATTCTTTTCAATATACCTCCCATACTAGGAAAACATAAGCTTGAATGAAATCACTGCAAATCTGCATTAAAAAAAAAAATAAAAAAAAAAAATACAACCCAGCCAAAAAAGATGTATAAATCAAGAGTATCTAGACTAAACACATCCCTGAAAGGAGCAAGTAAAAACTCTTAATTTACTGAGCCACAGAGCACAGCTGTCAGGGCTGTTTTCACCAACTCTTTTTTTCCCTTTGAAAAAACAAACTTTGCTTCTTTGTTCTGTAACTTGGAATCTCTAACATGATTCCGGGGAAAATAAAAAATCTCCACAGATGAAGAAGAATTGGTCCAATTGTGGGGTTCCTTGGAAAAGAGTAGGACAAACTGTAGATGTGATTTATACAAAAATACATAAAACTCTAAAAACATGTAATTTATCTCCCTATCAGAGGCCAGAGGTAGGAACTGCACCCTAACACATGTCCCTGCAAACCATGCCATGCAGACCTGAAAACATCACTGACTCTTCATATTTTCTGAAGGGAGAAGCCTGAAAGCATAATACCTGCACATCCCTCACTCCACCCAGCAATTGGATACACTTCCAGAAAAGAGCAAAGGCAAAAACCTCAGGGACGGCAAACAAATAAATTAGCTTGGATAAACTCCTTTGGATCCCTAAGTCTTGAGACTTCTATCAAGTCTGGGAGAAAAAGGTGCAGTCTGGAAGGAGTACCTATACAACATTGTACATGTGCTGTATATCAGAGCAAGTGAGGGAGAATGAGAGGAAACAGATTTTTTTTTCCAGCTTGTCTGCACAATATCTGTCTGACTTGATTATCAACATGACTGAATCCAGATGGAAGAATCCAGGTGGATTTTTCCAGTGGATCCCACTGTCTTCACATTTCAAAACAGAAAGCAACTGAGACTTTAATTTCCTCTCTGCACTGAACTGTCTTTAAAAAAGCTTTTTTTTTTTTTTTTTTTTTTTTTTTTTTTTTTTT
>CM021766.1:123590104-123641673 GCA_011076525.1 Nettapus auritus | reverse complement strand
TTTTTTTTTTTTTTTTTTTTTTTTTTTTTTTTTTTTCCCTCTAAGGATAGGTGCTGACAGATCAGCCCTCCTTTGCCCATGCCCAAAACTTGCCCTATATGGCTGTGGAGTTATAGCTGGCTCATGTAACACACCACACGTGCTAAGAAGCCTGCGATTTTAAGTCAGTTTAGCCCAAATAACAATAGGGAGAACTAGAAATATATATGTTTATTTATAGTTCTAATGCAATCATTACCCCGTAAGCTTCCTTCACTTATGCATCCTAAGCCACAATGACCAGACTTCATATGAAGCAATTAAATTTTGCTGGATAGTGTGGAGAACACAATTCAATAATGTGATTGATAACAGGAACCTTTTAGTTACAGTTTCAGCTGTTTGCCTATCTGGTGTCCTTTTTTGGGTTCTCATGAATGAGTAGCCAAGCTTTCTCTTGCCACATTAATAATAGTAAGACAGCTAGATGCTGGTCCTAATGCAGTCTCCAACTTGATTTTTGAAATGAACACTAGTATCAGAGCAGACACATTTCAGTAAGTCTCTTCCATTAGCTAATGACTGCTCTGGACTGTTTTGGCGGTGCTGTCAAGCTGACTGAAGAATGAAGTAAGAAAACTAAGCCTCAGGTAGATTTGCTGACCTGATAACCTGAGGAGTGAGTTGATGTGGTTGCACACGAGAAAAAAACTCCTGCCTTATACACAGCAGTCACTTTAAAGAACACGGAGGAGGAGAGGGAAATTCTATATCTAGCACATACTCCTATCACATAACACTACTCCCATCCCCAAAAACTGCTTCAGGCTTTCTGTGGTGCTTTTAATGGCAGCATCATCTCTCTGTGAAACGCTGAAATATTGGCTCTGAACCACAGCTGTGTGACAGAACACTCCGGCCTAATGTGGCCTGAGCTAAACAATAGATCACAGACTCAGGGGGCTTGCTGGTGGTTTGGCATGACTTTGATCCCTGAACACTAAACCATGTTTAGAAGGACATGGGCCTGCACACCTTTGAGTGCTGTCTGAGAAATTATACTCATGCCCAGGCTTTCAGTGCAAACCTACACCTACATGTGACAAGGTGACTTTCTACAAGGAAAGGTGTCTGAGAGCCATAACACTTTGCAAGACTGTATTCTGTATTAGCATGTGCACTCTTCGTAACGTGATAAGACAAGCTTGTTACAGGATAAGAAATGGCTGCTACATTATAGTTCCCCATGTGTTTTAGGTACAAGTTACATTTATAAACATTTAGTACTAGTTTTTAATGAGTCACAAAAGCTCCATTTTAAAGTAAAATAAACATTTTATTTGTCTAATATTAAATATAGCAAGAGGTTCCAGGAGTAGCTTCAATAGCCATTTAGAAAAAAAATAAGATTATTATGACTAACACTGAAACAAGACTCTCTGTGTTTCGTAAGAACCAATGACAGTTCTCTATCTAAAACAGGGATTAAATGCTATTCAGTTCATTTTTTTTTTTTTTTAACTTAAAAAATGTCATTATGAAGATGCTTCAGATTTCTGAGACAGACTTTTTAGATTAACTTTCCTGAAACTCTGCCCATACCAGTACAATCATGAACCGAGCATACATTATGCAGTAAGACATAATGGTCCTTCTGCTCATCTTTAGATCTATAAAATGCATTAATGCACATAAAAGAAGATTATGACTGATGTTCTGCCCCTTTCCAGCCCCCCTTTTCTACCTTCCTTCCCATTATGGATACCAAACTATTCTTTGAAATCCAGTAATATTAGGTTTGGTTTCTGAGTCTCCATTTATCCATAAATAATAATTATAAAAAAACCCTAAAATGTTGCCACATATATAAACTAATTATGTCTCCATTAACTTTTACTTTATATACATTTTCTTATTTTCCCCACGTTTAGTTTCCTTCTCACATTGATGTTTCACAAGACAACTAAGCCGATCTAACAATTAATTGTTGCCATAGGAGTATTGGATGCTCTGCTTCTGGTTGCACGATGACTTAGTTTCTATCAGTAAGAGAAAAAAAGGGCTAAAAAAGAAAAAAAGAAAGAAATGAAAAAAAGAAAAGAAAAATGAGAAGAGAGAAGAGAAGAGAAGAGAAGAGAAGAGAAGAGAAGAGAAGAGAAGAGAAGAGAAGAGAAGAGAAGAGAAGAGAAGAGAAGAGAAGAGAAGAGAAGAAAAAAAAGAAAAAAAAGAAAAAAAAGAAAAGAAAGAAAAGAAAAGAAAAGAAAAGAAAAGAAAAGAAAAGAAAAGAAAAGAAAAGAAAAGAAAAGAAAAGAAAAGAAAAGAAAAGAAAAGAAAAGAAAAGAAAAGAAAAGAAAAGAAAAGAAAAGAAAAGAAAAGAAAAACAACAAATTGGAGAGGAAAAGCAGGACCCTGCCATTTTGCTGCAGCAAGCTGTTATGTCCTTTCAGTCATGCTGTGAAACTTAACCTATGCCAGCCTTTTTGTCTGTCATTGACTCATCTTTTCCTTCTTTCGTCTCATTTCATCACCTACCCTCCAGCAATGATTTTGCTCTCTCCTCAGTTCTCTACCTCCAGCTTTCCTTCTGCTTCAGTTTAACTTCAGAGGGAAAGCAAAGGTGGAAGAGAAAGTTGCAGCAACAGTTTAAATGTAAAGGTGCAAAAGAGCTGAGCATCACTTGGGAGCTCAAGGTCCTTTAATCTCTGCCCAGCATGAAGTTTGAATGCCTAAATACGCATGCCTGCTGCTGGGTGGGAAGGCTCACATGGACTGCAGTAGGACTACAGAAGGAGCTTTTCCTCTGGTGATGTCATTGGCATGATGTATTTTCAGCTGGGATTAGAAGTCTGCCCTTATAAAGTCATTTCAAAGGCAAAGGGGAGTAAATGGGCTGATTAAAAGAGTATTGTTTGTACTGGGTCACTTTGCTTTGTGCTGCAGCTGGCACAGCTCCACCTGCAACTTAGAGCTATGTGAGCAAGTCAACAGCAAATGACTTGGTAGCTACCTTGGGTCACAATTTCCTGATATCAATCAGTTTGTGCCACAGCCTTAAAATTAAGTAAATCTATTTCAATATGATCCTATGATACCTAAGGCATAAAAATACACATTCAGCTTGAGTCATTGTGCTGTGCTGCACTGTAAATATCCACTTAAGCAGGATTTCAAATAAACATGGTTTAGCTAATAGATTGTCACAGCTTTGAGAGAGTTGCTGCAGCTACATATAGAGGAGAAATTAATTAGACAAATCATGTAATGTAGGCAAGCAGTAGGCAAGTTAAGGGTCTTGATGAAATGTAATTACCCTGTATTTGCAGTAAACACTTCAGTGTAAAATATCTTGTCAGATCTTATCACAAAGCTATGAAACACTGAAAAACGTGACTGGAAACACAACACAGCGACAATGCAGGTGGTAATGTATGACTTTTTCATTTTGGTAATGTATGACTGACGAAGTATTGTTATTCATCCTAGGGAATGCTAAGATAAAGCATGAAAAGGAAGGCTTCATGTCCTTAAATATACCATCAAGATCTGATTTCCCTTTTTTTCCTGCTTAGAAAGGTATGATTTAAGTTGGAAAAGGCTTTAGATGAAAATGCTGCCATGGGCTGTACATGTGTACAAATTTCCTCTATTAGCATTGAGCAGATCTGCCTGGATGCCAGGGGACTTGGCAGTACCAGCAAGGGAGTCTGGGTTTGGGAGTACTACTGCAATAAGAACTGAGTCTTCTTGTTTGCTCTGTGCCGTTCGAAGAAAAAATCTCACACAGCATATTGAGAAGTGCCCTGTAATTAGCTGGCTATAGTAAATAGCACAGCAGTTTATTTCTGCTGAACTGGACCTGAATACTGAGAAATATTTCCAGGCTAAGGCCATGTCCTCTGTGCATTCCCTCAGTGTAGTCATGAACATTGGTCCTAACAGAGGCTCCTAGGTGCTCCTGGTTACTCTGTGTAGTCACAATTCAACTGTGTTTGAATATTGAAAGCAGGTGCAGCTGTTTCACAAGGATAGTGTGTCAGGCTCACTCAGGGAATTTGGAATTGTTGCATTTTCGCTTAATAAAAATCTTCTTGAGTTTGCAAGTGGACTGATGCCACCCATAAGGGCAGATCCCAATTTCTGCACCAGTCCCTCATAACTGGACCACCTTTTGTTGAACTACTCTCAGCTCCAGAATACATTCAAACACAATTATTTATATATATGGACTTAACCCCTGAGAAAGTCTTCCCAAAAAGTGCAATGGTCAGTTCAACAAACTGGGAAGTGATTTGTCCTGTAAAAACTGATGTAATATAGGGTGGAATGTAGAAGAGACTTTAGAAATACATTCAGTTAAATACATAGGGACAGAACTTGAGAAAAGAAGAATTAATCATTGTATAACAGAAATAACTATATGAAATTTGCCAGTTTCAAGCTCCTTCATAGTGTTTAGAAACAGAAGACAGAAAATAACCTAGGAGGTTTTCAGATTATACAGTGTTGCATTTTTGATATATAGACATGATTGATTTTAAATGTCCTGGCACTAGCAGTTTTCTAGTTTACAAAAATGCATGAACCTTATTGTCAGCTCTAGAAGTGTAGGTGCTTAGGTCAAGATATCAAACGTCACCTACATAGCATTCTTTACCAAATCCATTAGCTTGTCTGTAGTAGCAGCTCAATATCAACAGACTTCTGTTATTATCCAGTAAGTGTCTGCTCTCAGGTTCAAGCAAATAGGAGTCAATGATACTCAAAGATAAATTTAGCCATTCAGCTATAAATAGTAATTACAATAATAATTGGTTCCTACTGGGTTATACACATTTAATCTGCAGAGGACTTAATTTATACTGTATTTCAATGGATACTTTAGAATGAAAACACTGCAAATGACAACCACCAAGGAGTACCACAGAAAGTCATAAAAATGATTCTTGCATAATCTGTATTTCTGTTTAAATGTTTTTGGTACATAAAACTGCTTCTTAGTTTGGCATTTCATCAAGAGGTATTTCTGTTAGGGAACACTGATAAGATGGTGGCAAAAATGCTGAGCGCAGTTGTGCTATGGAAGAGATGAAACCAGTGAAAGGAAGATCTTCACAGACTGGAACATCTCTGAATTTTATCCAGAATGGAGCTGGTGCTTCAGATTCAGAATTGCTTAGATTTGAGGAATTGTCAAATCTGGAGAGAACTGCCCTCTGTTTGTTAGGAAGCTTAAATATTTAGGCTGAAATATGAAATATTTAGGCTACAATACAAAATACCATGCTTTGAAGGATTATCTTTGGAGATAAAGGAACCTATCTTCATATTTGGTTGTAAGCCATAAGAAGGATAGTATTTTAACAAGGGATATCATAATTTCAGGCAATTCCTATGAAATCTTGAGCAATAAAATTGCAGGTATGATTCTGTCAACTATGAAGGATGACTCTGGAGGGTCCAAACTGAGCAATAGCTGCAAGAGCTGTTGTGAAAGCACTGAAGAATGTACTTAGATTTAAGCACGACTGGTCCCAAACACATATGCTTCCAGTTAAGCCTATGTGTAGATGCTCTTCTGAATTGTGATTAAGAAAAGATGGTACCAATGTGCAGGTGGCAAAGAAGAAGCCTTGAACTGATGTTCTGGTAAAATAGGTTGACAGGATTAATTGACATTGCTTTCAATCCAAATGAATATTGCTATAATGAAGAAAAAAAAAGCTTTATTTCTTGCATTAATCCATTAATCTCCTCTGTCTGGGCTGCTAATATCTCACTTTGACAATGTTGTAAGAAGCTCCGCTTGAAAAGGTGCAATATGACAGAAAATGGAGAAACAAGCTGAGGCAGGAGGCAGCATATGGAATAGCAATACGTTAATGCACTCTTGCATACTCATGACCAGTGCCTTTCTATTCCTGTAATTGTCAAGAGGTTGTTCTGAAACCAGGAGGATCAATGAGTGATGTTTATGTGCCATATCATAATTTCAGTTGGGTTTTAGTGGGTGCTTGGGGTCTGGCTGTCAGTTTCTGGCCAGCCATCTGACACTTCTGTCCAGCTCTTACCAGCTTATGTGTTTTTATTCATACTCTGCAGCTGGTCATAAAGCTGACCTTTACAAATGTATGGTCTGTTATATTTATTTTATGAGAACATAGATACTTGAGCCAAACCAGACTACACCTAATAAGCTACATTCTAATTTCCTTTAGAATATTATCTGTAAGCTGATTGATGGCAAGTATTCTTTCAGTGTTAAAACAGACATGCTTATACTGAATAATGATATGATAACATGATAAATATAAATATGAATAATAAAATTAAATTTTATGATAGATTTTTAAATGTCAAAGGATTCATGAGAAATAAGGGGTCTGTACAGACTGCATAACATGCTCTTTGGATCACAGCCAGAAGAATCTTGCACATTTACCACAGAGCTGATGCTTGGATTCAGCAGCATGTCTCCAGTGGCTACCTGTAAAGCCTTAAATGACTGTAAAATACATTGAGACCTAATCTAAGTAAAATTTCATTGTACAGTCTTCAGGGATATTCTCCAAGCAGAACATTATTTCTTTAGGGCAGCTTTGGGATACTTCCTTGTGAGGATGTACACCATTCTGAGTCTCTAAAGCTGAGCAAAAAAAAAAAAAAAAAAAAGCATAAGGAAGGTCAGTGACTGCGGCACGGCACCTATCTAGCTTGGTTTGGGTTCATGGGCATGCATGTCATACAAACATGCGTAGCATAACACATTTTTCCATTCTGCCCACTGTCACTGTTTATCTGAACTGGCAGCAAACTACAGATCTTTACAAGTTTCAGACCTTTGCTGTTTACAAACTAGCAGGTAGTGCAGAGCAGATGGTTGGAGATGTATGCCCATAAAATAAACAGACCTGAGTCTGGGTTTGGTTGCTGAGTCATCCAACCTAAGAGTTCTATTTTTAAACACAAAGCTTCACAGTCCTCATTTTGGGTGGAGGGCTTTTTTTTTTTTTTTTTTTTTTCCTCTGCTGGGAAAATTTTAAAATAATGTTGTGGTTTTGTGTAATTTTTACAAGAGGATAAAAACGCATGTTTGGCTATGGATTTGATACTGATTATAAATTATGGATTGAACAGTGCACTGGAGACACCAGGACTATCAGCACAAGACCTCAAAAGGTAACTGCTATCTGGGAGACAGTGTTAAGTCCCAGAAGTCAAAGTTTTGCCTCAGGAAAATTCCTATGATTCAGACTGTTGAGTGAGAAAGAATAAATACTGATGAATTAACTAAACTCATTAATTATATTTTTATGTAAGGGAAGAGAGAAAGAAAAGGTATAAATGAAAACATCATCAACATGCTCTTTTTTGATATTTGCTAAGTATCCAGAAGAATTTCATGGGTAAGAAGATGGAGTGAGTTCAACAAAAATAACCTGCCACAGGATTTAAGAGCAGCTTGCCTCTAACCCTCCTGAACTAACATATATTCTCATCTTATCTTATTTCAGTGGAAATCTGAGAGAAGATTTGTGCCATGATAAGGCTACGTTAATCCAGAGAAACATTTGTTACATGCTATTATTTCTGCTTTCCTGGAAAATTAACAAATTTTTAGTTAAAAATTTGCATCGTTTCCCAGTTTAAAACAACAGCATGAGCAATAATTATGCTGATGAATAGTTATTTCTGTAATGTGTACCTCATTACAGTAAAATTGAGAGGGGAATATGTATCAATGAAATATATATAAAAACAAAACAAAACACATACGTGTGTCAAGCCAACAAACTCAGAAGGAAACCTGTGGTTCCCTTCATAACTTCTTGCAGCACTCTGTGGGATGTGGAAACTCTCACCCTGACCACCAAAACTGAGCAGAGCCCACGCCACCGCTGCTCCCTGTGCAGTGGGAATGACTGCGGCCTGGGTGGGACAGGACAAACTGTGTGATGCTGGTGAGCACAGATCAACAACTAGGTCATGTTAGGAGCTGAAAACCAGTCCGTTTCCTAACATTGCAGGTGAGCTGTACCTCATTTACAGGACAGACAAAATTAATAGCACTTCCCAAGTTATGACGTTGAGGTGGAGAAGAATGCATAAAATCCTCAAGTCCAGGAATTAAGCAAGTAAGAAATAAGGAGCATGTGCAATCACTGGAAAGAACATCTGGAGGTCATTTAGTCCAACCTCCTCCTCAAAGTAGGGCCAACTTTATTAGGTTTTGAAAATATCCCTGGATGGACCTTCCACAGCCTTTTTGGGCAACCAGCTCCAGTGCTTAATCACTCTTACAGTAACATCTTTTTCCATACACCTCGTCATAATTTCCCTCGCTGCAACTTGCCTGTTGCTTATAGCCCTTCTGTTGTGCACCTCCAAGAAGTGTGTGGGTCTGTCTTCTCTCTAATTATCCGTTAGTTAGCTGAAGCCAACAATTAGATCTCCCTTTGCCTCTTGTTCTCCTATCTGAACAAACCTCTGCCCCTCCTCAGTACCTCCTGACTACCACTGGGGTCCTCTACTGGACATGCTCCAGCTTACCAGTGTCCCACTGCTAATGGAGGTCCCAACCCAAATGCACACCAAGCAGAGGCAAGCAATCACTTCCCATGACCCGTTAGCTGTGTTTTTACTAACGCAGCTCAGTTTGCATGCTTCTCCCCTCTGCAAGGGCTCACCGCTGGTTCAAGTTAATGACTGGCTGAACATAACTCAGAAGCGAAACATGTCTGTGCAGTTGTGCACACTTCATTTCTGTTATGCTCTCAAGGATGTGACTGAATTTTGGAAATTATCTTCCCATAAAAGGGGGATTGTGAAAAAAAAATAAGGGGAATGTGCTCTACAATGAAAATGATTCAATCTATCAATGGTGTTAAAAATTTAAATCAGAAAAAAAAAACCATGATCAAAGAAGTTTAACTTTATTTTGCATATATATTTTATAACTATTTTCTCTTACGAAACCATACATTTTTGTCTGTAACTCATAAGTCTTGCTAACTTGCGGCTAAATGTAATCTATAACCTGCATTTCCTTTTTCTTTTAGACAAACAGTAGTTAGACTTTAAATATTTATGGAATAATGACAGCAATTTTACAGATGTTTAATATTTTCTTTTTTTCTATTTTTAATGTTAAACTACTTTTTGATAGACATTGGAAATAGAAAAACAGAAAAAATGTTATTTTGAAATTTTTAATTTGAAAGGTATCCTAACTATGCCAGTTTTTTTTTTTTTTAATTAATTAATTAAGGGGTTACTTATTAAATATAAAATAAGCTAAACCAATTATTTTCCTGCGTACTGCATCCCTGGAGACTTTGGAAGTAGCAGGTCTCAGGATCACACATCATTTTAGAACAGGAAAAATGAATTATCGTCTTTTTCAAATCCCAATTGCATTCTTGATTTCAAATGAACTAGATATTGACTAAAGTGAGTCAAAATGAAGAACATGCTCTAAATGCGCTAGACAGTGTATTAATTCACCAAATGTTTATTCTTAGCTCCAGATTTTAGCAGCAACTTCCCACTGACCAGTAGTTTCATTCTCTAAAAATCTGTCAGCAATCACAAATCTAAAAAGGTGATTTTAATTAAAATGATTTTAAGCACAACTCTTTAGGGTAGGAAGTACTACGTAAGTGATCATAAATTAATATGAAGATTTTTTTTTCTATATATGCACCTATGTAATTGAAATGAAAGCTACTGATCTCAAAAGATAAAATGAACTGAAATTAAGAACCACATACAAATGTTACCTCTTTCCAAGAGGTGCAAAGCAATTAGGTGAAATCTGCTGGAGGAACCTCATATTAAACTGTGATCCCTCATATTAAACAATGGAAACCATCTGGGCTAAAGTGAAATTATTTGGTCCATTAACTTTTAATTTTCTTCAAGAATTTTACTAAGTGGAAAAAATCCTGCAGACACTTACTTCACACTGCAATGCCTCACTGAAGTTTATGTTATTCTACTGCTGCTATTTAAATTCACATCCACTCTATGCTACACTGACTTGCCCACGAGTACCATGTGTAGCCAGTCCCTGCAAGAGAAGTTGCCCTTGCTTCACAAGGTTGGAACAGGATTGAATGGGGCGTGAGAGACAGACTTGTGCACCATGGGTTGAACAAGCTCAGAGCATGCCGAGAGGATGCAGTAATACACCTCAGGATGCTCTGTCTGCAAATGTGTATCCCTGCAGGAAGCGTTCAGGATGTTAGACGGATCAGGGACAACTCTAATCTCTTTGTTTAAGAACATAATTTATATGCACCAGCGGCTTGGGCTGAAAATTTGTCTTAAGATCAGTTCAGCCTTGTCCTCCATTCAGCCACGAGGGCTGGCTGCTGGGCTCTGTGGAGCCAACATGTCTTCAGCATCTAAAGGTCCCTGAGGGGAGTTCATAGGCAGTGGATCTGGTATCAAGCACCATTGCTCTTGTCAGCTCTTTCCGAGCTCAAGACATACACCTTCCTCTGCCCTTTGATCAAAGGCGAGTCACCAACACAGGACAGAAAGCCAAGTCCTCCACAGGGTCCTGGAAACAGGGCTGGGAGCAGCCTTCCCTTGCGCTTCAGCTGGGATACCTGGTCAGGACACTTAACCTTGTCTATTCACATGTGGAAAAGAAAATTATTCCAAACTTGGATTTTGGCATAAGAGGTAGTAAATATGAGAAATAATTGCAAAGAAAATATTTTAGTATTTTAAAACTAAACATTTTAGCGTCTAACAGTCTAAATGACTCCATTGATCTCCTTTATTTTTTATAAAAATATTCAGTTTTTCAGATTTAATCTCTGTTTACAATGGCAGTATTTGAACTCCTGAAAACTTTGCCCTTGGGCGAGACTGTGATATTGTGCATACCCCCTTAAAAGTGGCTGCATTTAAAGAGCATGTGTGAGGTGGGAACTGTGGCAGAGGACCTGACCAAGGATGTGCCAGCCAAAACATACTCCTGTCCAATGTGGGATTAACAGAGATTTACCGTAACATTACGCTCTAATGAGTGACAAGGAGCAAGGTGGGGAAGGCATACATCTGTAAGTGTGCAGGCTCTCCTGAGAGCCTTTGGGTTTGTTTTACAGGGCTCTACCTGCTCTGGGTGAAGCTCCATGGGTGGCTGCAGAGGCAAGCAGAGCACAGTATGGCTTTATATTCCCCTTCAAAACAGCACGCCGGCATTTCAGTGCCAGGTCTACAGCCGGCTGCAGCGGTCTGAGCAAACATCTGAGGGAAAAGTGCGAGTGCCTGCCTGGGAGAGATCACCTCGCACTCCTCAGGAGAGGTGTGCAGGACTGGGACGAGGATGGGGTGAGAGGACAGCAGGGTGTGAGATGGTACCAGAGCCCCCGCTTGCACTGGTCAGAGGTGGTGGCAGTGTGAACACATACAGCTCCCTTCCATTCCTTCCCCAGTAAATCCAGCTTTACACGTTACCATATAGCATTAATTCAGAGTCAGTTGAACAGAATTTGGAGTGTGACTCACTTTTTCTTAATTTCATAGAATTATTTCAGTTGGGAAAATCCATTAAGATCATCAAGTACACTCATTAACTTAGCACTCTCAAGTCTACCAGTAAACCATGTCCATAAGCACCACGTCCACACATCTCTTAAATACCCCCATGGATGGCAACTCCATTTCCCTGGACAGCTTATTCTGATGCCTAACCACACGAAGAAATTCTTACTGATATCCAATTTAAACCTCCCCTGGTGCAACTTGAGGCCATTTCCTCATATCCTATAACTTGTTACCTGAGAAAAGAGACTGACACCCACCTCACTACAACGTCCTTTCAGGTAGGGAGTGATGAGATCTCCCCTCAGCCTCCTCTTCTCCAGACTGAAATTCTCCAGCCACAGTTCCCTCAGCCGCCCCTCAAAGTCTTGTTTTCTAGCCCCTTCACAAGCTTTGCTGCTCTCTTCTGAACACACTCCAGCAGCTCAGTATCTTTCTTGCAGTGAGGGGCCCAAAGCTGAACACAGTACTTGAACACCAGAGGACAATCACTTCCCTCATGCAAGGAGTTTCAGTATATAGTAAAGCATGATGATTGCTAAGGATCCAAAAAACATATTCGTGATATTCCTTTGAGCCCTTGTGAAAAACATGCACTTCCCTGTGGCACAAAGAGGACTGCAACTGTCTGTGTCTTACCTGTCCTGGTTGTTCACAGGCTGTTTGGTATCTTGCTTGTTGGCATAATTCTTTTACTCTCTCGTATTTTGGAAGTTGATTAGACTGCTGAGTGTTTTTATTGGTTTCCTCCTTCTTTCGTAGAAATTTTCTTTAAAAAAAAGTTGAATATTTGCATAAATTATTCTAAACTCTGGAGATGGTGTATTTAAGTGGTAAAGCAAAGCTACTTGAATATTTAAGTCTTCTAAGGGAGAAAATCCCCACATTTCTGCTAGTGACCTTTAATGACAAAAGGTCATGTGGTGAAAAAAAGGCTCAGGCTATTTGCTGGAAATTGCCCAATGAGAAATAAGAACTACTGAAATATATCTAATTGATACAGTTCAGCACTATTCATAAATAAATGTAGATTCTTTCACAAAAGAAAATATGCTGAAGCAATATTTGTCTGAATGAAGAACTCAGCTCAAGAGACTACAGCGCTTTTATACTCCTTCAGCACAGTGTCTTATATGCATTGTTTTGCAGTACATCAGACAAGATTTTCATAATACATAAAACTGTAAAATGCCACAAGGAAATTGCTGTGAAGTTTTTACCCAGATAAAATTTTCACAGCAGTAATTGTCAAGACAGGAGAGTAAAAAGGTATAAGAGAAAAGAGTAGTTATAGGCATAAATCTCATTTACATGTCTTTTTTTAGCTAGAACGAAAATGAAGAATGTTTCTGATCTGTGGTGGAAAATACTAAATCAGCTGATAAGAGGATATTGCACAGCTGGATATGAAACAGAGAATTGAAAAGAAAATGAGTCAGATGATGACATAAGTGGTCACAAGTACAATATTAGAGAAGGAGGAAGTATAGGCTAGGAGGGCTGCTAGGAGAGTATGCTTTCAAATATCTTAGAGGGAAAGGATCTGGGAGCACAGCAGCATGCATAGCCAGTGGTGGGAAATTAGAAAACAAGTCAGGCCTGTAAGTTTGCTTCCAAAATTTACTACTCCACTGGCCATACAGAGAAAGAGGAGAAAGCAGAAATGAAAGCATATACAAGAGAGTGTTCCCTCCCAAAACTCTCACCCCTAATAATTACCCTCTTTCCACCAGAAATGTGTCACGCCAGATCTTGGTCTTCTTGTTTGTTCGAAACCTGAAACCAAAATAAAAATATTTACTCCTGGCACCTATATACAGCACTGCTAGTGTTAATAATTTTATTTTTTTATTTTTTTAAAAAAACACCTCCCTGCTCATGTATATCTGTAATTTTATAGACATGCTATTTAAGAGAGTTTTCATATGCGGAAGCTGTGGTCATTGGCCTGACACAGCTCATTTCCACAGAACCTCTTTTTCCACTCAATTGTTCATTTACTTGGGTGTTTGCTTCAGACTTGGCTACAAAAACAAAAAGAGCTGGGACCCACCTGTTTCCTGGTCTCTCCAGGTCTAGAAGCTTTAGGACAGATTTGCCATCCATATCTGGAGGAGCGTCAAGTCCTGCAATATCCAGAATTGTTGGAGCAAGATCAATATTCAGAACTATCTGAGGCACTCTGCAAATCAAGAGAAAAGGTCATAGTTGTCATGTATTCAATATACAAGTCTTTACATTCTCTCAGAATTAGAACAGTAATTAATGTTTATCAGGGCTTTGAAGATGTAAAGCTCTACACAAGTGCTATGTTTAGAAACCTCCCTTTGAAGGCTACAACTCTGAGAACAGGTCACTGTTGCAGAATATGATTACAAAGAAAAAGCTAAGAATAATATAAGAAGGAGGTGCAATAGTAATGTTATTCTCATATCATTGACAAGGAGGTCATGCAGCCAGCTAGCTATTCTGCTGCAGAAGGTAAGCAGCAAAGATGAGCCCCTGCTTTTTAAATCTAGCACTACAGGACTACACATACATTTTTTTCATCTATGTAACAACAATGAATACTATGCAAAGTGAAAGACACCGCTCTTCTTAGAAGTCATTGCTCTGTGGTAAGAGGGCATCCTTTATGAAATGAAGCTAGACAGAGTAGTAATTACATGCACTTAGAAACATTTTACATTAGGTTTAACAGCTGTGCTAAAGATATAAGAGAACGTACACTGATCCTGGCTCTACACTTGGACCACGAATAAAGAAAGGAACTCGAATATCAAAGTCATATGGCATTGACTTCCCCTTGACCAGTCCAAACTGCCCAATATGGTAACCATGGTCAGCAGTGTAAATAATGTAGGTGTTCTCCAGTTCTCCCATCTCCATAAGCATTCGGTATAACTGAAATACAGCAAAGGAAAAACTGAATTAAATGTAGTAAAGCATGTTTTCTGTATAATCATTTATAACAATCATTTTACTACCTTAAATACACAGTACCAAACATATCAATTAAATTACTGAAATAGACATTTTGTGAATGGGCATTTTTACATCTTGTCTCTACTGTGCTGCTAAAAACATTCAACTCACAAGTACAATTTCATATTTCACAGCAGGGAACTTGCTTTGAGGAAAGAAAGGACATACAGAAAATTATAATACAAAATAAGGTACTACTAATGTAGTTGCATTAGTGTGTCCAAAAGTCAATGTATACTTAAACACAGCTTGGGAAAAAACTGCTACAGCTTTAGGGCAAATGGTACTCAGACTTGATTTACTGTGTTAGTCTACAGCTTTCTCATTCCTTAGAGTTGTGGGCTTGGGAAAAGGCTGTAAATTTTTATTAAAGTTTAAAGAAATCTCTCTAGGGGAAGATCTTTGGTCATGGTGCTTGATTTTTGAACAAAAAGTCATGCAAACTACACCTCATAGTTCATGTATCATGTTACCTATAATTAGCTGTACATTGCATTGCCTAACTTCTGCAAACACTAGCAGACTGACACCTGAGTTGCTGTGATTTGCCAATTCCAAAATTTCATCTGAAGGACAAACTGTGAAGGGAGTATGTGAAATGAAGAGAAGTCATGTGCTCACCTGCATCTATCCATGTGGACATGCAGGTGATGCATATTCTGTTAATACCAGGCTTTCTACCAGGCCCACTGACTTTTCCATTAAAAAACAATCTTCAGCTTATTCACCTACCAATTTAAAGAAGCAAGCAAGGAACTTGGCACTACATTGCACGTAATATAACCAGAACTCATTTGGACTGGGGATATGTGGAGTAATTCTTTGCATCCCGGGGGCTTTTCCCAGGCTGTGGTTGGGGAAGGTAAGGAAAGAATTTGTTTAATTTCGTACTGACTAATGGGAAGATATTCACAGTAGTTTCTTGAACTCACTCTTTCCATAGAGTCGTCAACTGACATCAGGGTCTGAAGTCTCTTGCGTTGCAAAACGTTTGTAAACTCCATGTGGATAGGCAGCATGGGCCCGGTGTACTGCATGATCCAGTGCTTATCCATGTTTGGTGCATAGTTATAGCTGGGAGTGCTGGGAGGAAGAGAAAGGAACTGAGCATTGTGCAGCACCACAGGCATTGGAGGAAATCAGGAACTGCTTTAACACATTAATATCCAACAAATGGTTAAGTCACATATTCCATGTGGTGACTAGTATTCCTAACGCAAAATATCAACAAATGTCACTTCGGTGGCTTCAGAATTTCAATGGTCCATGTATCACTTCCTCAAAAATTTGTAACCACTTGCTTTCCAAGCTTTCTTCCAGGCTCAAACACTGCTACCAGATCCATGTCAGTACTTGGGATGTATCAAAAGGCATTTTTCAAAGGAATCTGTAATCTTTAAAAATGTCTATCCAAATAACACATCCCATAAAGACAAGCAAGAAAATGAAGGAAGTCAGAGATCAAAGATGATGACTTACCCTTAACATTAATGTTAATTTCTGGTGGAAAAGTACCTTCATATTAGAACAAGTTAAAAGAGAGATATTTTCCTGTGGAATAAAGAAGTTCAAAAGTTCTAGGATATGAATGGCAACACCAGTGGTATCAGTTTTTAAGATGCTCCAAAGAGTGAAAGCATTGGCTTTCTTACCCTCCCATCACCAAAGTACGGGCATTACCAGGACCCTGAATGCAAGCCCACAAGGTGGGTGTGCAGAGTCAGCTCTGATACGAGGAGATGCTGCAGCCAGTCCTGCCGACTCCAGACACACGTTCAGCCTCCATCACTTTCCCTTGGTCCTCATCTGAGCTACATCCCATTAACACCTGGTGACACGGCATGCGTGCAAATTCCACTCACACCAAAATGATGTTTACTTATATATTAAATCCTGTTGAGGTGTTTTTTTTTTTTTTTTCTATGTGAATACAATAGTGCATTGCCAGTGTAACATCAATATTGAACTAATACTGCTATTGATACTAGTACTAAGGGGGACTATGGCACAGAGTCTTACATGGTCAAATAATGCTGCATTAGAAGTTTGCACAAGCATCAAAGGAAAGATTTAAGAGAGGTGTTCTAACCACAGCCTGTGAATTTTTAAAGGACGTCATGTAAGAATCAAGAATACCTTCCTGTAATTAGTACCCCTGAAGAAAAAGTATTGCAAAAAATATGCCAAAGAGATTTGCTATACAGATATGCATGGTACAGAAACTCTCTATCAGTCCTGTTTTTATACCTAACATACAGGACAACTAAAAGGTGATAACAAACTAAACAAAATCCACTTCCTGTAATGTTTTGACATATATATGAGTACTTCCTTTCTCTAATACTTGCAGAATTCAGGCTTTGATTTTCAGAGGTTCTTTGCTTTTAATTTTTCCTCATTTCTAACAGTATACTGCAGTACATGATACATATATTACAGCATTACTTTTGAAAAATAAATGTAAATTGAAAATGAAAAAAATGCTGTTGTGTGATTGGATTAAATTGATTCCTATGGTTCTGTTTTAGTTTATAGTAAAATTAAATTTACTAATATTGTATAAATAGTGATGATTTTAATATGTGCATTACACAAAGTTATATTTTTCCCAGAGATATTTATGTGTAGTTAGTTGTCCTTTCACAAGAGGTCGCACTGAACAACCTAAGAACATTGTGCAATGATAACAAAGTCATGCCTTGAACTACTCCTTCATTTAACTTTCATTTTTCTTCACATGTTTGTATGTGATCACTATATGGTGGATGCAGTTACCCTGCAGTTTTAGCTAAAGCATCTATAACCTGCAACTAGGTATTCTAAGGATAAATATGGCTAAATGGACAGCCTACGGCACTGATAGTCAACTACAATAAACTAACAGTCCACATTGTAATTGGAGACTGTTTTTGAGAATTTAGGTAGAATTTGAGTAATGTGTGCATCTCTAGTACATACAGCTGGTTTTGACTAACCTACTTAACCATTAAAATAAAGGAAAAACAGAACTGACACAAGGGTATTATTGGATTTGTGAAAATTTCCTTGAGACTAAGAACTATGGAAAGTTAGCTCCCCACTAAGCAAAGACAAACATAAACTAAAATTAATTTTCTGCTGGAAATTCTTTTATTTCTGATTGAAAAGTCATAATTTTAATATTTCTTATGGAAATCTGATTTTAAAAAGGGATGCTTATATTACCACAAAAATTAATGAACTTGAGCTCAGAAGCACAACCTTCTAGGTTGTCAGCTAGCCCTCATCCCTAGCAGATGGAGCCTTAAACTGTGAAGATGCAAGTCTTAGGAGTTTTGGCCACCTATCAGGTATTAGGCAAGGATACAAAAGACAGAAAGTGCGATACAAGCGCAAACCTTCCTCTATTTCTTTGGAAGTTTGTCAAATGAGATATTTTCCAATGAAAGAGTTCAGTCTTGATTAATCAGCATTTTCCAGCAAAATGAAGCCTTTTTTTCTTTTATTTTCTGTTCTTTTTTTTTTTTTTTTTTTTTTTTTTTTTCCATCAGACTACTGTCCTGAGTGCCCCTGCTGTGGAGGGATGAGGTGGCTGTGAGCTGCACTCAGCCGGCACCGCCGTGACAGCCTGCCTCTGTGCCAGGAAGGAGAGCCAGCTGCTGAAGCAGGCTCAGGTCTCATGTTCCCAGGACACTGTCAGAAGCCTCCTCCAAATAATGGATAGTCTTTAAAAGCAGCACTCAGGGGTTTAGCAGGGTGGTTACAACCTTTCACAGACACTTTCCAAATGCAGTTTGAATTTTCTGGGTGAGAAGTGAGTGAGGCAGGGAGTGAGCAGAATTTTCCTCCTAGACAATTCTAAGAAAAGGACCTTCTGTGAATTATCTAATGCCAGTGGCCAATGGAGAAATGTGAGACTGGGGTCCTAAATGGTGAGGAAAGAGCAGTAGAGAAGGCTCAGAAAGGAATCCCAAAGTCCCACAACTAGTCTGTGTTCCCTGTACATCCTTGGTTTTTGTGTCTTACAGAAATCTGCAAGAATTCCGGACCTGAAGGTTTATGGACTAAGTTTGAGAATGATACTAAACTGGGAAGAGCTGTTGACTCCATCTAGGGAAGAGAGCCCTTGCAAGGAAATCTTGAAAAATTTGAGAGCTGGGCAATCACCCACCATATGAAGTTTAACAAGAGCAAGTCTTGATTCTGTACATGGGAAGGGGCAACTGTGGCTCCATGTACAGACTCGGGGATGAGCTGGAGAGAAGCCCTGCAGAAAGTGATCTATGGGTTTTGGACAATGGCCAACTGAGTATGAGTCAGCCATGTGCCCCAGCAGTCAAAAGGGTTAACCCTACCCTGGGGTGCATCAAGCATGACACTGCTGGTGGGTCAAGGGAAGGGACTGTCCCTCTCTGCTTTGCCCTGGGGTGACCTCATCTCTAGCACTGTGTGTAGTTCTGGGTGCCACAGTATAAAAAGGACACAAAACTATTAGAGAGTGTTCAAAGGAGGGCTACAAAGATGGTGAAGGGTCTAAAAGGGGAAGATGTATGAGGAGCGGCTGAGGTCCCTTGGTTTGCTCAGCCCAGAGCAGAGCAGGCTGAGGGGAGGCCTCATGGCGGCCTGCAGCTCCCTCACAAGGGGAGCAGAGGGGCAGGCGTAGAGCTCTGCTCTCTGGGGACAGTGACAGGACCCAAGAGAACGGCATGGAGCTGGGACAGGGGAGGGTCAGGCTGGGTTTTGGGAAAAGGTCCTTCACCCAGAAGGTGGTCAGGCACTGGGACAGGCTCCTCAGAGCAGTGGTCATGGCACTCCCGAATTCAAGCCTGCCAGAATTCAAGAAGTGTTTGGACAATGCTTTCTGACACATGGTCTGGTTTTTCGGTGGTCCTGTGCACAGCCAGGAGTTGGACTCAATGATCCTTGTGGGTCTCTTCTGACTTGGGATATTCTATGATTATATGAATGGCATTGCTTGCCAGGCACCAGGTCTGATATCACCCTCAGATTTATCTACTTCTTTTTTTCCTAAAATAAAGAAAGAAAGAACCCCGCCCCCGCCCCCCAAAACAAAACAAAACAAAACAAAACAAAACAAAAAAACAGAAGTAAAAAGAAAATAAATATATATATATATATATATATACACGAAAACCTCAAACAAACAGAGGTGAATTCTGGGGAGAATATTGCTGATTTCTGAGAACCTTTCCAAGCAGACAGGCCTCTTCCATGTCAGTGATAACTGTTTATCACAACATTTTTTTCTTGAAGCAGTTGGAGATACTAGCTAAATGTTCAGCCTTTGAAATGTTATAAGCCTTTGAAAGTCATCATGGGAAAGTATGTCACTGTTTCTACTGTTCCATTTTTGGGAAAGTCTTTGCTCTGTACTGATAAGTACTGCTGTAAAGGAACACAGACATCTGCATTTCTTTGACTTCCCTTATCACTGGGAATATCAGATTGAAGATATCTACCATGTTTTCTATTGCCTGTTGTCAGTCACGGAGGCTATCCTGTTTTGAGCACACTTGTTGGTCCATGATCAGCAGACAGTGCCAGGTACTTTTATTATTTTCAGATTGTCCATGGCCTTCTTGGTCTTTGCCTGTCGGTCTTTGGAGGGCTGCAGCTGAATGGCTCAGGTGCTACCCTAGAGCGCAGGAATGAGCAGCATTTCATTTCAAGGTCATTCTTGCCAGCTGATCAGCAAATAGTACAGCACTTTAATTTTTTGAGTGTGTGCCCGAGGACTGAGTGAGCGTTCATTTTACATGTTACAAAAATGGATAACATGGAAAAGGGCTCCCCTTCATGTAGGTCAACCTACAACATGCTACATGAGTATTAAATCAATAGAGTTAGTAAGGATTGAAAAAGCAGATGGTTATTCAAATAAAATGTACAGTATTTGCCACTCGCCTAGGCTTTAGTAGCCTGGGAAAATCTAGATGGCTCAGTTGCTCACTTATGTTTGTCCAGCACATACTTTGCAGAACTTGCTGCACAGAAACTTCTCGGCTCTCTATATGGGCAAAACGGTGGAAAATGCCAGGTTTCAAATCATAAGATTTCAAACTTACACCAACCTATACTCAAACAATTTAATCAACAAAAAAGTCTGAAATGTTTAACAATAACAAATATTGAACCCAGTCAAGCCCTTTCTCATAAAGACTTTCTCAGAATGAGAAAAATAATTCACCCTGAGACATCGTAAACATTTAATTATGTGAATAAATTAACAGAAAATTCATCCCATTTTATGTATACATTTGCAAAAAGTAAAATGATAATTAGCATTACACTTTTCTAGCCTTAGATTGCTGTCTCCTCAAGAAAGGGATGACTTCTGCCATTTGAGTTCTGTTAGCACTTAATGTTTCTGCATTGATGCATATTGTTTTATTAATGCCACATCATGGAAAATGTATTCATTTTCTATTTATCACCTTTTAAAGTGCAGTAGGAAGCACACAGTGCTGATAACAAAATGTTCTACAGGTTTTGGAAGGAGTAAACATTAATTAATACTAGTGCACTTTTCTCTTTGAAGAAAAATTCACTGTGAAATGTACCATTTATTTATCTATAAGCATCATTTTAAATAGATACTTGAAGTTATGTTGAGAGGAATGAAATTATATTGACATTCAGCTTTGTGGCCTGAATCCCTGAGGTCTAAATAACCTTCAGTCACATGAACAATCAGCATTTCCCTTCACACCTTTTAATTACTCTTACTGATAACATATTTACTATATTTGCATACTTCAATTTGAATTTCAAAATAGAAAATTAATCTTAAACAGCTTCTAGGGTACCACAATAACATTAGGTTACACAAGAAATTAAAAATAAGCCCCAACAAAATAACTGATGCTTGCACTTGAGGTCATAGTAAATGGTGTCCTCAAATAGCAAATCACTCAGAAATGAGCAACACTAACATCCACTAGTAACTGAACTGCCTTTCGTGTGATATTCAACAGAACAATTTCAGTAAAGCCCTTTTGAAAATCATTATTCCAAAAAAAAAAAAAAAAAAAAAAAAAAGATATTTTACAGGTTAAGAAAAGAATGGGAGATTCAGCTTGGCTAATGCTGTTTACACAGTTGTGGTATCTGCATGGAAAAGAAATAAAGATGAGTACAGCATGTTTTAAGAGCTCCCAGAACTCAGTGCAATTTAAATTAACACTATTTTAACAAAACATTGCATCTATATATTTATACATTTCCATCACAGATGGGTTAAAATGGTAAGAAACATACATGTTTGCAAACATTTGCTCAATCGCTCATACTAAAAATCTGTTTGCCTCTATCTACAACCTCCTAATTCCCTCCTGTTTTTATTCAACAAAAGAAAATTATGTCCACAAAAATACTGCCTAAAAATGTTGCTGGTGAGTATTTCCATAGAGATCTCAGGGGTTTGTATCCCAAAGTGTTTGGCTAATCTTCTGTTTAGACTGGGAGTCTTCCAGCTGGTGAAAATAGTACAGTACTTATATGCCTGAGGATCATTTTCATTTAATAAAAATAAAAGTAAATAACATTTTAAAATAATTACTACAGTAGAACTGATTGTGAAAAATGAGTAGTTTCTGTACAAAATTAGCACCTATATTACTCTTTAAAATGGGATAGTCATGTTTCTTCAGAAAAAAAAAGTAAATGATCAAAGGACACAAATCTTTTGTTTCCGGAGAGTGTAGACTTCCAGGTTTAGATATTGTTCTTGGAAAGTTTAGGTTCTGGTCAAAATTAAAAGTTCTAAAAACATGACAAACAGCATGGTTGGTATTAAAATGAAGTCGAATTTCTCCATTTTGGGTGGCTTTTGAAAGGAGAGTCTTTTAAAACTAAGAATATTTATGTATCTGAGGATATGAGGTATGAAAGTTTCACTCCTGAAGTGTAACATATATGCTATATATCATAATAAAGAAGAAAAAGAAGTTGTTACCCATTAAACATAATCCCTTTTTATTTTTAGGAAACATTATTTATAGCTGCTGCGGAAGTTAATTGTGTAGTTAGAATCTTACTGCATCTCTAAATCAACTATCTCTTCCAGTCCTGTTTAAAGTCACACATCCAATGATGTCAGTGATGATTTTGATCATTTCTCTCTAAGTCAACAGTCCAAGCTGGCCTCAGGCTAGCAGTGACAAGAGACATTGACGTGTTGAGATTTATTAATGATGCAAATGTATGATCCCATTCTGACAAGGAAGTGTCCATATTACATGAAAAAAATGTCTGAGCTAGCAGATATTTAAGACTTAGCCTTGGTGACAAAAGGGTACCCTGAATGTGCTGTCATCTCAAACCCCAAATTCACTGTTAAGATTTTTTTTGTGATCAGGAGGTGCAACAGTATTGCTTGTTTATGCTTCAGTACTGCAAATGTACTGCTGTGACCAGGCTTGTGTGTTTGCTACTTTTCATACTATATTTATTTGGAAAATTAAAGCTCTTCCATTTGCCCTTTCTCACATTATCTTGGGAAGCTTTCTGATCTCATCCCAGATACCATTTCTATCTGTTTCTCCTAAAATCTTTACACTGACAAAAGGATTGGTTCCAGGTAATTATAAAATCTTGTTGTCAGTCCTCTTGCCAGCCTGAGGATCTTTTACTCAGCACAGCAAGCAGTGCTTTAGATTTCCATTTTTCACATCCTTCAGTAGATCTGCCTCCTGCAGATTTTTGCTTCTAATGTTTGTTTACTTCACAGCTTATAAACAGCTTAGGTCTGATTCACAGCTCCCCTAAGACTGGTTCACCCTGGAAGGTAAAGGAAAGTTAAAGTGCTAGAGGCCCTGAGCGTAACTGAGAATTCAGGCTTTCATTAGAGCATCCTTTGAGTAAAGTCAGAGCTTTCCTGCTCAGTTGTGTGATGGAACAAGATTGCCCTGTAACAGCTGCCAGTGTCATTTCCTGTGTCATAACTTCACATCTAACAACAGAATTTCCAAGGTCTAGCAACCCCAATACCCACCAGATGATGTTCATTACCACAGCAAAAATCTATGCACTGCTTTCATCTTGTACAACTTCTCCAGTACCAGTTGCTTCCACAGAAACCATTTCTGGGCATAGCTAGAGTATGAGCATTAGTATGATTTATTTTCAGAAAATTACTCATTTGGTGATAGACAGTAGCCAGAAGCTAAAGTTTTGGAAACGTTTTTTAACTGTTAGAAATAGGAAGTATTTTAAGGAGAGGACAGCTGGGATAGTGGGAGGGAGAATGGATGCTTAAAAACAATAGAGAGTAGCCAGTTGCTACCAATATAACAAAGCTCACGTTTCATCTTAAACTGGAGCTAATGAGAATTAACAGGGTTCATTTAAAATTAATGATTAAACAGTGTACACATCATTACTTTTCATGCCTCTTCACTGGGCTTTTTATACTGAGGAGGACAGGATTGTAAGGTAATGATGGTGTATGTAAGTCTTTCCGTCTGCACTGTTAAGTGGGGAAATGAGACCAACATTTGAGAGCAACATTCTCCCTGAACTGGAATATTTCCTTCCATAGGCTCTCCCCTATGCACATGTGCAAGTGGAAAACTTCTTCTAATCAATTTTTTTTTTTTTTAAAGTCAATCATTTTTTTTTTTTTAAAGTTCAATCAAATGATAGGCACTTTACCAGCAAAGAAATGTCACATCATTTAATGGCCTGCTTCAGTTACTGTCCTTTTAAGCAAACTTTCCTCTCACATGTGGTTGATAGGCTATCTTAATTCCTGGCTTGTAGGTATAACCTTCCATCTCAGTTTGTAAAGCCAGCAAGCAGCTTTTGACCTGGTTTCCCTTCTTTGTTGGAGGTAGGTGTTACAGTAACATGATATAGCAACTACATCTTTAAAAACAAAATCCAAGGTCAGATGGCTGTCACCCAAGGTCAGAAAAAAAAAAAAAAAAAGAGACGCAAATGGTACTTGACCACCAAGGAAGAAAACCTAAGGGTTAAATGTTCAAATTACACAAACCTTGGCAGGAGGGATTTTATTGTTCTCATGTTGTTTTTACAGGGAGCAAGCACCAAGTATTTCTGTGAGAACTTGACTTCTTATATCTTTTAGTCAGACCATGTTGCTAATGTTTTTGCCAGAAAAAAAATCAATTATTTGGTAGCTTCAGCCACCCAGATTGGCAGTTTATCTTTAGTTTGTCTCCTTTCTTAGTCTGCAGACTGAACTCTAACACATACAGACAGTCAGTGCAATAAGAAACACAAAACAACCCAGCAAGTCTCTCTTGAGGTAGCTAGAGAAGTTTTTTGCAAGAAGTTTGCCAAGAAATCAGCAACACCAGAAGACAAGAAGAAGCACAGCTGATTCTCATATTCTGGGCTATTTCACAAACAGCCCAACAGAACAAAGTATTTAGCCTCCAGGAGTCCATGCAAATAAAAAGCAATTTACAAAAGTACTCAAACGAAACTAAGTCTGCAAAAAGATAGCAGGGTTTTCACTTGAAAAAAAAACAGGCTGAAAACACCAAGCAATAGAAAGTGTCAGGA
Organism: Nettapus auritus; assembly: GCA_011076525.1. NCBI lineage: Eukaryota > Metazoa > Chordata > Aves > Anseriformes > Anatidae > Nettapus > Nettapus auritus. Next base: position 123,616,629 of record CM021766.1, on the reverse strand, counting down.
GCATGATAAACTCATGCAAGTCCCTACAAGCACTCCTTTATCAGAAGACAGCTACCACGGAGCCTAAAATGAGCTGTACTGGCCTGAGGAGAGGTAGGGTGAGATTCAATGATTCAGAGCTTTTCTTCCAGCCACAGTCCCCACAGCTAAGAGGAAACAGTTTGAATTCTACCCTCCTTTATGATGGATTGTCCCCCAGCAAAGAGGATGGCTTGCCTGAGGCCAGGCAATCTGTGCCATGAAACAGCAAACAATCTGTTGAACAGAGTGAGAACAAATAGTTTATAACCCTCTTGCTCTGAAAAGAGGTGATTGAAAGAAGACATGGAAGAGGTCTATTTAATTTGATGTAGTGAATATTCGTTATTCCTCACAGGATGGGAAGTAGGGGACATGAGCAAGCCTCAGGTTTGAAAGTGATAAAAAGGCAGTGCTTTGTCCTGCAGCATGCAGTGACACTGTGGAACTGGTCACCGCAGGATGGTGGGACTGCCACCACAGCTCAAAAACAGATCAGACCAATGCTTCACCTAACTGATGATTTTCAGAAGCTGAGAAAATAGGGAAATAGAGAGAAGGAATCTTTTTTTTTTTTTTTTTTTTTTTTTTTTTTTCCTAAGTATTCCCTGCTGCTTCCTGTTGGAGCTCATGATTCGGGATACTAAGATCTCTCACACAACAAAATATGACAGTTTTCGTGTTTTAAAGCCTATCTTATTTTACCTTTAGGACATAATAAAGTGATAATAATTCTCTGGGGTGATTACTAAAGAACCAGCTGCCTTTTCAAGCAAATATTTACAAACTAAAGAATCAATCTCATCACTTGTATATACAGGTACGAATTACCCTGAATATCTAATTAACTATGAAGCATTACTGATGGTTTGCACTGCTTGCAAAATCTAGTCTCCTGAATGTGGTAATATTGAGAATATAGGCAAAGATAAGAATAACTAAGAATATAAGGCCAGGGAAAGTGGCATTTCTAGAAAGTAGAAGTCAGTAGAGGACAAAAATAATACAAACTAACAAATATTTAACCATGTACACTGCAGAACAAATCTCTTTTTGGCCTCAACTAGTGATCAGTTTATGCATACAGTTTATGCAGTAACTGCTACTCCTTGTAATTTTAAACTACTTAACTACAAATAACATCCTCTTCCGTGTGAGTCCCTGCAGTATCAAAAATGCAATTTATCTACCACAGAGCTTTGTCAAAGTGTAATGTAGCTGATTCCTCCTCATTTTCAGAAGCCAAATCAATGCACAGTCCAGCTAAAATATTTATTTCTTTTCTGTGTGGAAGGAATCACAAAAGCTTTGTTTAATCATGAACGCGAAGAGCAGTCCACATGCCCACATGGCATGGAATCCAGCAGTAGCCTCAGCTTTTTACCTGGTGCTGGCTTCAGTTCTAGAAACAAAGAGTTATTATTAATATTATTATTAAATTATTACTATTATTGTATAATCACTAGGAAAGATTAAACATTTTAATTAAAAATGCAGTCTGATGCAGGCTGTTTTGGGAATCTGCCAAAAGTTGGTCTATAAAAAAACCTGGTGCACTCAAAAACTACAAAAAAGGTGTTTTTAGTCTCAATGCCTTCAGTTAGTTTGAGCCCAGGAAGCACATATCTTAGAGGAGCGCGAAGGAAGTAATATCTTTCCAAAAGATCCTGACCTTTGTCTACATATTTTCTGTGTATTGTAAGACGCTGCCCTTACAAAGCCAAATACTGACCTTTTAATCTCCTACAACTTCCCAGGAGGAAAAGAGCTTCTCTCTGTTTTAATAATGGTCAGAGCTGTCCCTCTTCTCCCCAGAAGGAGCATGTCCAAAGCAGCAAGCAGACATTTACCACTTACTACATGTTTCTTATGTTTGAATTGTCTGTTCCTGAAATGTCTCCATAACCAAATACCTGTCCAGAAGCAGATGCAAGGACCAGGGCTGGCAGCATGTGATTGTCACTTACATATGCTGTGAAGCATTGGGGTAGAGCTCTGAGAACTGTGGTGCTGAGTCCTCGGGGCCATGGGGTGCAGCATGGCTGATGACCATCATTATGGGCCTATGTGGATATATCCTCTTAGACATTCTGAAGTAATTAATGCTCTCATTAGTGATTAGGTCTGTGAAGTAGTCCTGTAACATATGATTAACACAAAGCAAAAGTTACAATGTGCATGATTAATTAGATAATTAACTTCTTTACCGAAAGGGTTGTTAGACATTGGAACGGGCTGCCCAGGGAAGTGGTGGAGTCCCCATCCCTGGAGGTCTTTAAAAGACGTTTAGATGTAGAGCTTAGGGATATGGTTTAGTGGGGACTGTTAGTGTTAGGTCAGAGGTTGGACTCGATGATCTTGAGGTCTCTTCCAACCTAGAAATTCTGTGATTCTGTGATTCTGTGATAATCTACTATCATGTTATTATGTTATTTTCAAGTTCTCATTAAAGGGCAAACCAGGAAGTAAAAACATCCTATCAAAGAGATGTGTGACTCCAAAGAGCAGAGGGGAGACTGAGCAGTAATTAGTTTCTTAAGCAGGCAATGCCACATAAAATGAAACTGCATTTTGCAAATCAGTTACAACAGAATGTATTCATTATGATTACCAGATTTTGTAATATAATGCTAAGTGACCTTTAAAATGGTAGATTATACTGACTCAGGTATGTTTCTTGAATTTCAGTGGCAAAACACGTTCGCTAAGTAATGGCTCTCAACTGCAAGAAATCACACTATTATGCTGGTTTCCTATTTACATAAACATTTCTTACATGCACTTTGTTCAGAGTATACTTTCATGTAAGTACAGACTGGAAGAAAGCTACAACAGGCAGCACACTGCAAAAAAAAACCCTTTATCAGAGAAATCACAAGCATGAATTCAGGGAGCATTTGAATTCCTGCAGGCTCTGTTCTTTTAATTGTACAACTTTAAGCAGTGCAGCTGCTAAGATTAAGGTTGTGACTCGCTAATAAACTGGTTTAACCCACAGCCAAGGTGGCAAATGGAAGCATACAAGGGGAAGGGAGGAAATGGGACTAAGAAAAAAAAGATGAAAACTTAAATTAAACCACCTGCCACCTTGGAGCATTCACCGTTGGCCTGGAGGTCTAGAGTGAGCTTCATTGAGAAAGTGCTGAGGCAATGTTTGTAATTTCAAGCACTTCCAGGCATGACTAATCATATGTTGTGGATTCAAGGCCCCGAACAGCTGCAAAAGCAGAGCCTGAGGGACAAGGCCTGTGTCACATGTCAGCACTAGGACAAGCCAACCAGCTGTGACCTCTTTGCTCGCCTGCTCCCTGCTCCCTGCTGCTCTCCCAGGGCATGCTTGGAGCAAAGGAGGTAGCCCTGGCTGTTACAGTCCCTGCAAGGGCATGGAAGAGACAGCCAGTGACCTTTTGGGTTGCAAAATGGGTAATGATCGCAAGGCACCAGGGTTCTGATAATTTCTGGTTTTGTGGCCTGCTTGAATGAAATGCCTGTATGACTGCTCTCCCAGAGCATCCACTCCCCTCCTATTTCCCTGTTTATTCTAGCTACATACACAGGGTGTGTGAGGAATGTCTAACTAACCAGTTTTCTTTCTTTCTTTCCTTTTTTTTTTTTTTTTTTTTTTTTTTTTTTTTTTTTTTTTTTTTTTACCTCTATATAAATATGTAATCAGTATCATGTAATTTCTACGGTGGGGAAATCAGAAACAGGCATCACGAGCTTCCAATAAAATCTCATTACATGGGTCAGAAACCACAGCTGCAACATCTGTATCTTCTTCTGTGAGCCTACAGTCTGAGGAAATTCCAAATTGCTTTCTGCAGGCTGGAAAGTCTGCACCCTGCACTCCTAAGCCTTTCCGAGAAACTTCACGGCAGTGGGCAGGTCACCTTGGCATATTTTCCAAACTTTGTCAAAAGCACAAACAAGCACTAAAGTTTTCCAAAGGCCGTGTTCTCGCGCTTATCTGTTCTCCTAGTCATATCCGGAGTCTGACACCACAGACATACAACTTTTTTTTTTTTTTTTTTTTTTTTTTTTTTTTTTTTTTTTTAATTTTTTTTTCACTTTATAATGGGAAACAGCATTAACTAAGGTTTCTTTTGTGGGTATTAACTGACAACACTCAGCTAACTTTAAAGTTCAGTAGTGCAAAATGCACAGTTATCTTCAAGAAAGGCCTTTATTTACTGTTTGCTTCTGCCAGAGAATCAACACTTTCTAGCAGAGAGAGTGAAGGAGGGAGGAGTTGACAGACTGCACTGAAGAGCCCTTGGAAACTTTTTTCCATCCCGCAGTTAAAATTCTCAAACAGAAATTGATCTGAAATGCCCTGGAGAGAAAAATGACATTGCAATTTCTTGGTTGTAGTTGGTTAATTAATTAATTATCTGGTTAATTCATTATCCGAAAGTTATTTTTATATGGATTAAGGATGTGGTATTTATAAGTCTGGAAAATACCTTTGCATAATCAAATCCATGCTTCTCTTTGTTACCATTGCGAGAAATGGTGTAATTATAGAAGCGAGAGTTCTTCACTAATCCAACCCACTCTCTCCACCCAGGAGGGATGTAGCTGCCATTGTATTCATTGAGGTATTTCCCAAAAAAAGCTGTGAAGGTAGCTATGAAGAAAAAAAAAAAAAAAGAACACACGCACATGAGGTTTGCAATCCAAGTCTTTTAGTCTGAGTCAAAAGCATGCATGAATGAAGACAAAATGTGTTAGAATGAGTCAGAGTCACTTTATTAGAAATGTTCCTTTTATATCTTAGAGGGTTTTGAAATTAAAACAAATTATTTCCAGAATTTATATAAGAGTTGAAAGCCTTTGTGACTTTATTTTTTTTTCTTAATCTGCCACTTCTGGAATCTAGTGCTGATGTGAGTTTTATTTATTTATTTATTTTTTCTCTCTTTAGAATGCAGATGTTTCTCTTGGTATCCACTTGAAAATGGAATAAAAATTCAGTCCCTAGAGGAAACATCTGAGAAACACCTCTTGTGGTTTTAAACAAGTTCTGTGATGTTTTGGAGCTCAGCCTCTAACTTTTGAAAGTTTGGTCTTTGCAACCTGGCTGCATTTTCTGGTTTGATAAAAGGTCTGGGAAGTCTGGATCTGTTTCCTGCTGGGCCCCATCTGGGTAGAGCAAAAGGGAATCCCTGCCCTGCTTTAGTGCCAAAGCTTCTCTAAGGCAAATCTACCAGACAGACAATGTCTTGGAGGTCAACTACCTCAACCTGGCCTGCAAAACTAAGTGTATTTTTCCATTAGCCGCCAGTGACAAGTCATAACCCCCTCAGACCTAAGCTTTCAGAAACTACCGTCATGCCCAGTTGTGTCTGCAGGTGTTCCTGCCAACTCCTCTGGACGGAAGTAAAAAGAAAAACAGTCTCACAATGTCTCACAATGCTGTAAACTCCCAATTCTTGTTGGGAATGCTTATGCCAAAGATATGCGAGCACTGAAAGCTGGCCAACTGGCCTTGGAAGGATCGATTAACTCTAGCACACTGGCAAATGCAGCTGCCTTGCTGTTAGAACCAAGCGGGTATGGAAGCTCTTAAGGTGTGCAAGCCCTTGGAAGGTCTCATCTGGAGAGGAGAGAATGACAGAGATCTCTCCCTTTGCAAGGACAGAGCTCCTGCATGTCATAACCATCCATTAGGCTGTACCCCCTCATGGTGTGCTCTCACCACCAGCCTGTCCCTGCCAGCCAGACCTGCCCATGGACAGCTTCTGCCCAGCGTCACTCCCTCGGCTAGGTTTCGAGACACACATCAAACACTCTTACTTGTTTCCTACTAGGAAATGAAGTCACTTTGGAAAACCTCACATTCAACCTAGACACATTCAATCTAACCAAAGAGCACATTTGTGGAAGGGCTTCAGTAATTCAGATCTGATTGATGTGGGCATGGTGAACTCCTTCCTGGGAAAACTGGTGGAAAAATCAAAATGTTCATAATTAAAACTTTTTTGAGGCAACCTAACTATGGTGCAATCAAATCTTTTAGCTGCCAAATGTCACTAACCAAAGGTTATAGTCATATATAATGTTTCTTTCCTATACCACGTGGAATGTGACATATAAACAAGTCCTGCAGACACTAGCCCAGACTTTTCAGCTATTCCTCCCACAGCCACTAAGAAAGCAACCCAGCCACTATCCTTTTTTCTTCTGGGGCCAAATAGAAGTCAAGAAGTTTGAGGTGAAGAGGGTGACTGTGGGAAAGGAATACGTGCCCAGCACCGATGCCTCCCAGAATGGAAATGATACCTGTCATTTAAGGCAGCCTAACTGTGTCAAATTCTCAGGGAGTCAGATGTTCAGGGAACATGTAAAGGCTGAAATACTGCGGGAAAAGAATCCATAGAAAGAGCAGAAGGGAAAGGGAAATCAAAGAGAGACAATAATAAAGAAAAGCATGGCAGAGCAATTTGACCGTGGGAGAGAGCATTACTGAGCCAAGCAAAATCAAGGACAGCCTGTGGTTCAGGGGAGATTTGAGGTCAGCCCTCCTGAATGCCATCCCAGATCCTCCAGCAGCATGACCCTGGGGAACCTCCACGTGCTGCGTTCATCTCTAAAGGACTCTGTGCCAACCTGCTTCCCACAAAGATCAGAGGCTCTCAAACTGTGAAATGGAAGTTATAGCAATTTAACATGTAGGTTGGTTTGATAGCCCCACCTATAATTACCATTGACTAATACTGAGACCTGAACACTGCTATTTACAGTTGTGCCAAACTTCAGTCAGTAGCAATGATAGTTTCCATGCTATCTGACTCAGGCTGGATTTTGCTTTGTGGAAAATTTTAGCCAACCTGTTCAGCAATTTCCAAGAAAAAGGCTAGGGAAAAATAAATGGGCTTGCCCATTTGAAAATCTGGCCAGCTTTTCTCTAAGAAGCTCTAGTGTCTCTAGGTTTTGATTTAATGGCTTTGTAAATAACAGAGGTGGCTGTGAAAATCTGTCCTAAAATAGCCAAGCTTTGAAAAACTGTAGCATACAGATGTTCAGGAAAGACTTACTACAGCTTCTCAGTTTAATGTCACCACAGGTTGATCCTTTATGGACCTGAGAAAGTCCTCACAGTTTCAGTTTTGATCCTAAACCAAAGAACAGTCAGCTTCTTTCTCTCCTGCTCTTCTTTTTATATTCAGGCATTACCTGAGAGAAAGCCACCAGCATAAAATGCAGAGATGAAAAGTCCTGGAACACAGGGATGGGAAAAGATAAATTGGATTTAGAAAAGGAAAGGGAAGCTTGGAGCTGGTAGGGGGCAATTCATCCTGGAATTTCCTTGCTTTAGTTTACTTAATTTTGCAACTTTAATAATGTTTTGTTAGCTCCCCCTGGGCCCCCTGAACCCCAGATTTTGGGCATGCACTGAGACTTCAGATTGACAGTCTGAACCATTCACCTTTGTGTTGGCAATGATTTAGCATTTTATCATAAAAATAATCTGAGAAATGTCAAGTTTTAAGCAGCTCCTTGAGTGACAGTTTGCAGAAATAGATGTTTCACCCTGTTGTAGAATAAAGCAGTTCCCATGTCAAACACACAGTAAAGCCCTGAATACTTGTAGAAGCAGCAGTAGCTGTGATAATGGATCACATTTGCCAAATTACTTTAACCAAAAGTGGTTTGCTGGTCAAAAGCTCAGAAGGATATGAGTAATTATACATGTGAAGGGAAAAGCAAAGCTTTTACTAAAACACAAGAGTTCAGTCATTTCACCATGGGGTTTTCTGAGCACCACTGAGTACAGGATAGGGCTAGTGAGTCAGAGCTGGAGCTCCGTTCCAGCAGTTAGTGTCTGGATCTCCACACTCTGAATGAAGACAAGTGCTGGAATAAGAGGAAAGCGCAGTAGTGTCCATGGGGCCAAATCATCAGCAAGTAATCACTACTGGTGTCCTACATTTTTTTTTTTTTTTTTTTTTTTTTGTTAACCAGAGGATTGTAAACAATTAAAGTGGCATAGAGTATATCGCAGGAGTACCCAGGAGCTGACACTGTGATGTGCAAATGATCTTGCTGGATCCTCAAATGTTTGGCTGATAAAGTCAACCCGCATCCTTAGCTATAGCCTGGCACTTGCTGATTTGCCTAATTCTGAGTGCTGACTGGGAATGCTCAACTTTAGAAGCCACTTGCACTCAGCAGTTTCAAGGTTTCAGAAGCCATTTTTGCTTGTAATTAATAAAATGGAGATTATGACTCAATGGGTAAAAGCCTCATTAAAAAGTAATGCCATTTCAAGGGACATCTTTTCATTATTGTGTTTAACAGCCCCCACAGGGATAACAGGAAAGATAAATGCCAATTATTGCACCTTAATGACAGTTTTTATCAGTATTCTGGCAGTTTTGCTAACTGTTCCCGGGATACATTGTTATTTTTTAATCACATGTAGAGTAACTCTGTATATCAAAATAATTACATTCTGTGTCAGTATGTTCAATTAAGTCTATGCAAACAACAACACATGGCAGGGTGAACAGTTATACAGATATCTATGTGCCTCAGGAGCGGCTGCAGAATATGCATGTCTGGTAGCTAATATGAAAAGATTCCCTAATACAGGTTTTTGTTTTCCCTTTAGCAGTTAGCTAATGAGTCCTGAACTGGACTGAGAGAGCCAGGGGGCTGCAATAGACAGCAAGGAGAATTTGACCCAGGGGATCTCTGGAGTTTGAAGCCAGGATTTTTTATAGCTTAATGTGATGCAAATTCTCACAATTCCCAACACTTAATTTCCCAGCACTTTATACAAGATTTATGAATAATGTTTACAGCATTACACAACAAAATTAGGCCCCTTACCCCTGTCAGCATTAGTGGATTAGCACACAGGTAAAACGGGCTGCTTCTGCTGGAGACACATCTCTCCACTTCCATGGATCAAAGGACATACATTGTGCTCAACACCCTTGTTATTTGCTGAAATTTGTGGGAATGTTTCTGATTTAAAACCAAACCAAACCTTTAAAAAGGCATGCTGCTGTAAGGTTTAGTCACGCTGACCCAGACAAGAGCTTTAAGCAGACAGCCCACTTCCTTTAGCAAAGTCAGGAAACCACTCACAAGAGTTGCAAAGCACTGTTTACATGCCATTTCAGAGCTGACGCACGGTGACTCTGTGCTCTGGGGACAGAGCCCAACAAAATTGCAACTTCCAGAGTACTCCGCTAAAATCCTCCTTGCCTTCTTCCCATTATGCAAACAATAGGTTTAAAGCTGGGAAGTTTGATTTTTCCCTTCTGCTGAAAGATTACAAAGCATTAGGGTATCACATAACCAACTGCAGCAAGTCAGATCAGTATTCCAACCCTCCCTAAGGAATGAAATAAGCGCAGACTCAAAAATGCTATGAGGAAACTGAGGCACCAAGAGGTTAACCCTCAGCTAGAACTAAGTCATGCAGGAAGCCTGTGGCACTGCAAACAATATTATTCTGATTTCTTAGCTCCCTGTCATGTAACAACCACAGCAGAAAGCCCCAGGTTTTCCAGTCTTTCTCCAGCCTTGTGGGTCTCTCCCAGTTGCTGTCAGGTTTAACATTGTAACCAGAAAGAGCATTAAAGCTTTTATAACTGAGCAGTTGCAAAAGGCATTAGCCTATAATTTGATATACCAATCGTTAGCCTGGGTGATGGCTTTAACAAAGCTTGCATTATGAGCCAAGCTGGTAGCACTTTCCAGTCCTGATGTTGTCTGACACTTCTCATTATAAGACCCTGTTTTCAGTTGCTTATAACCTTCTCATACTTGGACTGAAATTTTCCACACTGGATGTCTGCCTCAGGCTGAATTTTTTGAAACTTCTTAGCCCGAACAGTAGCCACCTTTTGAGAACCACAGCAATGGAAAAGGAATTACATTTAACATCTGAAAAAAATTATGCAAGCTTCCATTTGATAGCACTTCCATGCTCTGCAAGGAGAGCATGAACTCTGTCAAAGACATGATAGACTTTCTGTCAAGGAAGCATCTTTTATCATCTTAGTGAGAATCTGTCCAAATTTTGCTCAGGTTTGAAAAAAAACAAACACCACAGTTTGCATCTTCTGGAGATCTGGGCACCTTGGGGCATTCCTTGTCCACCTGTGAGGGGTGTCAGTAGGCGGGAGAAAGTTGATTGAAAAGCAGAGGGCAAGAGGTGAGCAGATAAGGACAAGCATTTGGGGGAAGGGCCCCAGGGGATCCAGCAAAGGAACTGAGAGAAGGAAAAAGAGAGAGGGGAAAAGCAGTGAAGGCTCGGGGGCCCAGGACAGGGGATGTTGACCAAGAAACTGGACAATGAATGAAGAAAGGGGAAAGAAGGGGACTGACAAGGCAAGGAGGGGGGGTGAGGGGGTGGAGAGAAACTGATTTTCTGAGTGCGCTGGGAAAGGAGATTGCTAATGGCAAGTGGTGGGAACAGGACATATCTGTCAAGGAGTGACTAGACGCCAGGCGGGGAATGAGGGTGGGAATGACTTGTCGACAGACAGGCTGGGGGACAAGGCTCAGAGCAGGGGCCCAGAAGAGGCTTTGCGGGACCAGAAGACTGGGATGGGAAATCTGAGGAATGGAGACTGCTTCTCCTAGTTGCATAGGATGAGGGGAGGAAGAAATTAAGAGGAATGAATGCTTTTGGACTCTGGCAGGACACAACAGTGCCTGAAAATATCTCCTGAGTCTTACTGCTATCTTCCTTCCAGCAGACATCTGCAACCCCCTACTCCATATATGTGATAATACCCTACTCTGCTTAGTTACTGAGTTATAAAAGTCTTGCAGAAGGGATCTGAGACCTCTGTCCTTGCTGATGTGGATGCTAGCATTATACCTCTTGATAGAGGTCTATCCTATTTTAAATGGAGGAAATTTCATCCCTCCCCCCAAGTGATATGTTCTTATGCAGTTAAATACTGTCATTTGGCCACATGAATAAGAGAGATGAATTAGTTGCACACACAAATGTTCTACCCAGATTTTCTGAAATGAGGCACTTGAATGTGTAACCTTGCTAAAAATCATTTAGTGTATGGTTTTCTGCACAGTATTCTGTTTCAAGTGTGAGTGAGCAAACATGCTGTGGTTTTTGATGAGGTCCTGGACAGAAACCAAAAAAGGTTTCACTTCAAATGATAACAGAGAATGAGAAAATCCTTCTCATTATTCTATTTGGCCTTTTCTTTCATCCATATTTCACTTTTTGTGAACTATTTGTATATACTCAGCATGTTTCACTTTTACATAAACATATCCTAGCTTGACTGAAAGTGCAATTCTGTTCTGAAAAGTGAGATGTACAAGCATATTTTTAGTTATTTAAATTATTTACAAGTTAAATTATGTTTGATGCTCCTCACCCTCTTTTATGCCAATTAAGAAAGAACCTAAAACTTGTGATTCTCTCTTTCTTTATTTTCACTTCAGAAATATTCTGAAAACCACAACTCATTCCCTGCATACTCATTCCCACCCTAACATCACATCCTGAAATCCTCTCTGTTTTGCAGTGGTGCATGAGGCAAGATACAAATTAGGTCACTGAAACGATGCAGATTAAACATAGCATGTGCTGGCAGTGAATTGTACTGTAAGGCTGTGAACAGGAAACACACAAGCTTTGCCTCCAGAGGAAATTTATTGTCTACCCACACCTTCAGAAGGCATAGTTTTTGCACAAGTTATGAAAAATTAACTTGTCCAAATGTGTCAAATAACACAAACAGTTTAAATACTCCTTCCGCAAACTGCTTAGCCATCAGTCTCTTGTCACCTCAGTGTTAGCTCTTTGGTTGTAACACTAAGGAAAGTATCCATAACTGACAAGTGTCAACTGACATACATCAAAAGCTGATGTGAACTGTTGAAAATATTAACTAAATGTCAAGCAAATGACCATTTATGTTCATCATGACACAAAAGACTGGCTAATGCTAAAACATATCACATAGGAGCATCCTGATGTCCAGCCACTTCTTGAGTTTTGAGTTTTGCAAACATGAGTTTTTAAAAATTAGCATTCACTCTGCTCAACTTTTGCCACTGCTGTCCTTTAAAAGGCTGAGAACACCATCAGGACACTTGCATGCATGAACCCTAAATCTTATTCTGACTGCTTGATCCATCTCAGCAAGGAATAAAATATTGGGAAATACGTATTCCTAAAGACAATTTAAAAAATATGTAAGCAAATAATGGCCTAATTTGGAGATCTTTATTCTTTCAGGTGTGATTGTGTAAGGGGAGAGCCTGGTCCTGAATTTGGCATGTTGCTGTGAGGCTGTCAGTGGTTGCTGAGCCAGAGCAGACTCCTGCTCTCTCCTGCGCAGCTATGCAGCTATGCTGCCTGTGAAGGGCTAAGAGGAGAGAGGATTAGAAGGTAATCATTTTATAAGGTAACCATTTTATAAGGTAACACTAAGCAGAGAGGGCTCTGAACGCATATCTGTGTTAAATCAGTGGGAGAATTTATACTTAAATTTCTCTTCAGCTGGTAAAACTGTAAAATCCTCCAGCATACAAAGTATGACACACTGTATACCGATAAAATGATGGTTACATTAATGTCTCATGGATATCGGCTGTGATGCTGTCATGGCTATCTCTTCTGAAACATTAAGATAATGCTTGGTTACTGCTGCATTGAAATGTAGCACAATCCTGCTTGCCTACTGGAGGATGCCAAGGTTCAGGTAGTGCACACCTGGAGTTTTCCATTGTATTTGTAAGTGTATGGCAATACCGAAGGACATGTCTGAGAGGCAAGGCTATGTACTGTAGGGCTAGGAAAAAAGAGTAAAAGGTACAGTAAAAGACTTCAACAGTACTGTGAGAAGTATTGAAAGGACAGCAAATAGCCAGCACTGGAAAGGGCTAAGCAAAATTTCCAACTCCTGCAACTAATAATCTTGTGAATAAAATTTCTGAATCTAAATAGCTGATGGGAAGTTTCCTGACCTTAAAAGAACAAGGTGAAAGAAAAATTCTGAAGCTGTTCTGACAATTTCCATGAAATTGAAAGTAATTACAGAGTGACCATCTTTCTTCCCCAGTGTAGCTGGAGCCTATGTAATAAAAACTAATCTAATATCTGAAGCTCTGCAGAGTTGTTTTGTTTTCTCTTTCTATGTATTTTGTGTATCTCTCCCTGCTATTTCCTACTGTTTGTTGGCATTCTAGAAATTCTGGTTTAATATTACCAATTTTGTGGATTTTCAAAGCCAGGAAGCTGTGCAACTGACTCATTTCTGCGTTAGCATACAGCTTGTGAGTAAGGGAAACCATAAACATTGCAACATCATTAATTGTTTTAGGATTTTTTTTTTAAATGATAATTAGAAGCAAAAGCAATTTTGTTTAGGCAGTGTTGTTTCTGAATATTGTCTGCCCTGTTCCCACACAGCACAGTTCCTGCCTATGATTTAGCACTTACATTTTAAAAAAGGGATGTTCCCATGAAACAACATCTCCATTAGGTCAATTCAGAGTAGAACAGGAGTAGAACAGAAAAGGGAAAGAAAAATAACATTCTGTTTTTTGTCAAGTTTTCCCAGTGGGCTCTAATTATGACTGCAGTTTATTACAGTACATTTCAGACCTCTTTAAATGGACTGCTGTGCTTGCTTGGAGTCCTCTTGGCTTTAGCAGGACTCTCCTCATAAGCAGCCTGCCCACCCGTGATCAATTGCTGTATCCAGGGTTTAGTTAAGGCTGCGGCAGGTTTAGACAGCGGATGCTTTATAGATGTTGGAAACTATCTGGAGTGAACAGTAGTAAGGACATTATATAAACATTCTGCCACCCCCTTACTTCCACTGGCTTATATTATAATTTGACCCTGTGCAAAAAGTGAGAGCTAAATCCTCATCAGTTCAAAGAGAGGGATAGCACATTGTCTCAACTGGTATATCAAGGTTCTCTGGACTAGTCCCTTATCAGGATTGCCACCAAAATGAGTGGCCTTGAGTCACTCACTTTCTCTTTCTCTGGCTCAGTTTCCCTTTGAGGAGAATACTGATTTCCTCCCAAAACACAGAAACGCAAAGGATAAATACCCATATCGTCTGCAGCCTCAGTGCAGAGTCACGATGAGCCCATGTGTCATGTAGCTGCTCTCTCTCCCCAGCTACCTCTTTTCCACTCTCAATTATATTTCACTCCTAGGTGTTCTTGAGTCATTGCAATTTTACTAAACCTTCTAGCTGTGAAATGTAGATTATTAGTTAGTAAGTGGACTTTTGATGACTCTTTAATGAGGCAACAATGTCCTTGAAAAATGTGTTACAAATTCTGCTGTTAATTAAGCTTCTGCATCAAAAAATAATTGTGGGGTAATTGGAAGGGGGGGCTCATCTTACAATGAGTGAAGGGATAAGTTCTTTAGGGCCATGTTACTATAGGGTCAAACAATGCACTTTGGTCAGAAACAGTTTCATACAAACATTTTTATTTATTTATTTATTTTATTTTTGTTCTTTTTCCCCATCCTGCCCTTCATTAAAACTCAACTACCCTGATACTTTTAGTTAGGACTTTCATCCCCTCTATCTGCCTTTGGAAATGGATTTTTTCATTTTCTTTTTACTCCTTTGTTCCTTTCCATTCAAAAGGGCCAAGTTTGCATTTAGTAGACATCTCCAAGTGCCTTCATAGTACATGGCAGTGCAGATTTACCCAAAGCAGAGCGTTTACCCCCAGAAGGGCAAAGAGGGTGAGTGACATCAAAATCTGCCACAGCTGTCCAGTTTACACAGGAGGCATTCAGTTCTGTAAGTTTTACATTACAAGTCAGTAAGATACTCAATTTTTTTAAGAACAGGAAGGGCAGATCCCACATGAAATGGCCATCGACCAAGCAGAAGGGGTTTCTGAGGCTTATATTTTAGGATGAATTCAGCACATTTTCTAGCAGTGATAATCAGTTTGCTCTCTCCTCTCTTTTTCCCCTCAAAAGCCTTGATGCTGACCCTTACTCAGGCTTAGCAGTGCTGTATTTTGACGGCAACTTTACTGAAATCAGCTTAATAGAGACTAAAGAACTGCTCAGTGCATGTGTCAGGCCCAGAGAAGATAAGTATTTGTTTGGTTTTGCTTTTTAAACAGAATGCAGAAGCTCTCCAGAATTACAGATAGAGAGAGGCAGAGTGGAAGAAAGAGCAAGTTTGTTTGGTGAAGAAAAGATGGCAAACAGGCAGATAAATGTAAGGCGACGAGTGTAGCAGCATTAAGAGAACTAGGACAAGCAGACAGCATGGAGACATTTGCCTGCTATGTTTTGAAAGCAATCTGTTCTTGTGCCTAAACCACTGATACAGACAAATTTCTCTGCTGCCAATTACATTGTAAGGAACACAGTTGGCACCATGATCCGTGCCTCCTTGGTCCTGTAAAGGAGAGTCTTTGTAGTCAGATGACGCTTTTGGACAAATTGCACCCTGATGACCTCGCACAACTCCTGTACTTCGAGAAGGGGAAGTCAGGCTGGAGCCTAACTTGTCTACAGATTGAATAGGGGATAGGTGATGCATAAATGAATCAGGTTTTACATCACGCTGAAGCATGGATGAGGGGAATAAGAAGAGCTCTTTGTAGAAAGGAAAGGGATCTCCTGACTACGGAAAACCACCAGGAATTTACAAGAAAACTATCAAATCTTATTGGTGGACAGCAGAACAATCCTTCTTAAAGGCATGTTTCTATTCATTTTCAGAAAATGCAAATGAAGTATCGCCCCATGGAAAAGTTTAAATTATAGCATTCACCTAGTTTCACTCCCATGACAGGCACTTCGCTCCTGTGAGGTCTTTGGCACTAATCCCTAGTCTGGCCCTGACATCTTCTCCCAGAACTGCTAGCAGCAGTCCACAAGCAGGCCCTAACACTGACCATAGTCATGGCTGGAACTGCCAGTTCAGACCCACAATACCACGAAAATGCACCTCTTTCTCACAAGGTGTAACTGCCCAACAGCTTATTTCCCACCTGGGGCATCCAAGCATGAAAATATACTGCTTCATTACAAGCCAGTTACTTTGCATGGCTGTTAGCTGTAGATCTGGACCAGCTGGCAGTAATACCCTCCCTCCCTTTAACACTAAACCCCTGCTCTGTAAACCCGATTCAGAACAATAGTCACCTCATTTCAGGCAGTGAATGAGTCAAGACCCTCCACTCCACGTCCACCATCTTCACTTAAAGAGCTACTGTTGATTTGTCTCTTACCTGTTCTGTACCCAGTGTTATTGAGATACACGGCGAAGGTGCGAGGCTCGTGAGTAGCCTGCCAGGAGGGAGAAGAGCAGTTTTCATTGTTGGTGTAGATGTTGTGGTTGTGCACATACTTCCCAGTCAGCATGGAGGAACGTGATGGGCAGCACATTGGGGTGGTTACAAATGCATTGATAAAAGAGGCCCCTCCATTCTCCATAATCCGCCTGGTTTTGTTCATCACTTGTAAGGACCCTGCAAAAAAAGGCACCAATTATCATTCTGCTGCAAGAAATAGTTAGAACATACTGGATGCTATTTTGCCATTAAAAGCAAAGTATCAGTGATTAGCTTTCAGACATCAGTCTGTACTACTCCATAGCCTAGGTAATTTTAGGAGAAATGATAAAATCTGTCTTGTATCACCAAACATATTTTTCAGGATTCCAGAAAGATTGAGTTCTTTTTTTCCTTTGGCTTCAAAACAAAGCTAAATTGAGACTAATATAGAAATACAGTGTTAAAGCTTTAGAGCTGTATCAAATTTATAGGTCAACAGTACTTCAAACACTGCTGTAGGAAAACAGTACGTTACACAGACTGCATCATTAGTCAATGTGCCAGAAAGGTATGTAAAATTCTGAGATTACTAATGAATCTGTTACAATTCCTTCTTCTTTATCAGATAATCAGAGAGAGAGAAGGGGGTAGGTGGGAAGGGAGGAAGGGAAGGAAGGAGTAGATGGCTGGGAAGGAAGAGAAAGAATTCAGTAACAATTTTCCCAAAGGGAAGTTTCTCTGGACTCAGGATCAGCATGTCTGGCTCCAAAACTAAAGCGCTGTGATCAAAATCACATTCTAGCGATGAAGTTTTATGTAAAAAGTACTAGCAACATTTAGCACCTTTCTCAATAAATTCTTGCATTCTCAACATACTCCTGCACTGATCCAATTTAAAGAACGAAGACTGTTGTTTGTGTCATTTAAGACTCCTTTGTGAACAACAAGGTGAGACAGGGAGGGCATGCAGATTTCTGACTACAGAAAGACAGCAGCTCCTGATAAGGTCTGTCAGTACTTGCTGATAGCTGTCAAACTTTGCTGTTTTAGTTATCCAACAGAGCAGAGAGTGAACAGTGACTATGAACCACAGATATGTCAGTATGTGTCCAGGAAACATGTCTGCAATTTCTAATACTTGCTCAGTTTTCACTGTAAAAAAGTGCTTCTGGAATTTTTATTTTTTATTTTTTATTTTTTTTTTCCTTAGGTTTTACAATTATTTTTGTAAAATTGACAACAGTCAGATTAAATTTAAAATTAAAATAATTGATTCCAATGATAAAATAAGAGTATTTCTTGGTGGTTTTGTTTGGATCACTTGGAAAAGTTTTAAAATCACGAAAGAAATGCCTGTAAAGCCACAAAACTTCCAAAGACATTCAGCCTTAGGTGTAAGCAGTAAAATCTTACAAATAATGTTATTAGATAAAGTTAAGCATGCTCTGGTTTTGCTTTTGGGCTAAAGGGTCAGTGTTGAATGTGAAATCTTTTGCATCAGAACTGTTTGGTAAAACAAAAGGAGGAGACAGTTCTTTAGCAATTCCTGGTGCAGCACTGATATATGTCTTTAAGGATATATTTAGTACCCTGAGCAGAAGTCATCATCATTTTGGATTCTTCCTCTTTCACAGTCCATCTTTCCTAAAAACAGAGCATCTGCATTTGTGCTTTCCTGAACTCAGTACAGGCAAAAAAAGTGTTTAGAGACACAGAGAAGTAGGAGAGTAACAGAGCTCCCTGAGCACCTGAGTCTTCCATTTGTATGAGTGGGAGTGTTTCAAGGAGTTGTTGAGTAAAAGTCAAATAAGAGATGATTCTTACTCTACATTGTCTTTATTTTGGACCCCAGGCTGTTTTTTTTTTTTTTTTTTTTTTTTCATAGCTCTCCCATTTTTTAAATGCCACAGTTTATTACTGAGAGTTCAGCTGCAAAGTGCTTGTAGGTCCTCTCAGATGGGAAGTGCACTGTTGTGGTACACTAATGCACAGTAACAGCATCAGAGCCAATGTGCACTTTCATGCCTCTATGCATTATAAATGAATAGCTGTTGCAGCCCTTCCTCATTCCTCTGCTTGGTCAGCCCTCTGCTCTTGCAAACCTGCTGTTTATGAGTAAGTTTTTCTTCCAGGTATGCACTTAGTGACACTGATAATAGATTTATCCCCTCTGGAAATTCTGGAGTGGACACTTCAAAGCAGGTGAGACTTCCTCATTTGGGAAACAAAACGTAAGTAGGAGATAAAACTTGCTGATATAAGTTATAATCCTTTGCTGTCTGTAGCTCTGCTCACAGCTTGTGCTCTTTACCATCTGGCCCACAGTCTTCAGGGCACACGTACTCAGGCGCTGTCTGACAGCAGGACACCAGCGCTCTACATGACCAAGAGAGGGGAACCAGATAACTGGGGACAGACACTTTGGACAAAGAAATTAGCAAGTTTTGTCAGAAAGAAATTCAGCGTCACCTCTCAGTGTGTTCTCCTCATATATTGAGAAGTACGTGCCAAGGTTTCATAAAGATTCTTAAAGTTGCTGTAGATTTTCAGCCAAGTGTATCAAAGGTGGACAGTTCTACAATGGGACAGCCCAAACCATCTGGTCTTAAATTGTTTATGCAAGGCCTCA
Source organism: Nettapus auritus (assembly GCA_011076525.1). Lineage (NCBI taxonomy): Eukaryota > Metazoa > Chordata > Aves > Anseriformes > Anatidae > Nettapus > Nettapus auritus. The sequence continues at coordinate 123,597,707 of CM021766.1, read as the reverse complement.
GTAAGGTGACGGACTATTGTGGATCTCAGAATATATCACAGTTTTTTCAGCTTGTATTTTTCAGGGCTTTGAAATTTCTAGTCAAGATGGAAAGCAAACCAGGTAAATTATGCCTGACATGATGTATCCAGAGGATGTTGTGATCCCTTCACCAACTGATGAAGAAGTAATTGTCTTATTTTACTCAGAGATTTTTTTTCACCCTTTTTAAAAACCTTTTCTCATTTCTCTAACATCTCAAATGGCTCTGGGTTTGAAATACTGGAACTACCAAAGTATTCATTATCTTTGGCTCCTTTTTGACATTGCATAAATATCCCAGTGGGAATATTGGGGCGTCATGCTTGAGGGTTAGCTTGAGGGACTGATATGTGCAAGTACATGGGAGAAGGAAGTGACAGAGAACATGAAGGGCAGGTGAAGTGATTTAAAAGTGAGCAAAAAGTTGAAAATACCAGTCCTCATGCCTGAAAGGAGTATAGACCTGACCTCAGTGGGAGCTGCAACCACCACGCTGAAGAGCAGTAATACACTGTCTCCAGAGGTACTTTTCCCAAGCAGTTCTGCGGGCTGGTGTTTTGTCTTGAGCAAGATGTGAGTTTGCCAGGGTGTCAGGCAGTTATTTCTCTATCCTCAGGGTCTTGGTGAGGGCTAAAATATGTGCAGAGGCACAATCTGACTGATAATTTCCCAGCTTCTGGGCCTAGTTCTTGCTGATTTTCCTCAAGAGCTGTGGGCCAGGCTCTTTCACACTGCCTAAGTTACCATCCACCAGCTGATTGGTAATATCCTTCCTCCAGGCCACGTTCCTCTCAGCATGTATAATAAGAACTAACTGGAATTGTGGAACAATTTGGGGCTTTTATCTGATAAGTTGTATGAGACAGCAGCTCTGCTGAACTTCTTTGTATTCAGAATGCAGAACTTGGGGATGGTGCAGATCAATACGAAGAGCTGCTTTGAGCACTAACTAAATTCTAGTTCTCTGCCTCTTGCAAATTTTACTTTGGATAACTCCCCTGTTTATCATTTGCACTCAGGCAGCTGAATATTTTGGTTCAATTCTTATACATACTCTGGAGACAGATCTTTCCTGATTGAAATCTATAGTGTACCTTATATGCTTTTATATTCAAGCATTTATTTAGAACAGCTTTTAGAAATGTTCATGCTGGGAATACAGTAGCAAATAATCCACATTGAGAGACTTTCAGTCTTATGATTTTTGTATAACCCTGCCTAAGCTTTATTCTGTTTGTGGTATAAAGTTGTACTTCCCACTGACCTCTGGGAAACAGAATTTTTTTTTCACAGGAATCACAAAAGGGCAAGGGGATACTTCACACATGGAAAACAGTACGGCTTTGCTTTTCAAATAAGCAGAATGATTTATTAGTAGAAGTGCGAATAATGCAATACAGTAAGTCTTGGGGCTGAATCCTGTTTCCTGTGAAATGATCTATGGAAAGGGGAAACCTGTGTCTTCATTCAATGCAGTGGGAATGCATACATGTCCAGGCTATTGCTCAACTGCTTGCTAATAGGAGCCAGAGCCCTCTGTGAACATTCAGTGCAGCTTTCAAAGAGAGGAGCTCCACAAAATGAACAAAGTGGCTTGCCACATCCTTCCTGCTCTCTCACCACGAGCAAACCCTCTCTCAAGATTGAAGACAGCTAGTCGGTAACATTGTTCAGAGTGTGTCTGCTGACCTACCTTCCCCAGTGCCTTGGAGAAAGCAGGCTCTTTCTGACCACAAAAAGGAAGACGTGACTTGACCCTTTTAACGAAATTTTCAGAACTCTATCGAGAAGAAATGCATTCCTATTGTAATAGCTGTATTTTAGGCCAAAAATAGAGCCAGGAACAGACATTCATTATGCAGCATGGCTAAACAGAGCAGACATTTGAAAGAGTGAGAAATGAAATAGATAAGATGTACTCAGATCTCAAGGCCTGCTTGAGGAGCTCTGGGACAAAACTGCTGCATGAAAAGTGTAACCCTCAGTCACGAAATATAGTGTATTAATTATATTGTCACAACGCTGAAAGACTGCATAAACTGTTATTGCATAATGACAAATTCAAAAATGCTAATAATTCAAGAATGTCAGGGTTGCTTTTAGTTCTTTTTGCCTATAAGTTTCTGGCTGAATGTATTTTATATTAGCATAAATGAACTATTTTGTTACAAGTTTTCTGAATGAAATATTTTGATTTTTCAGTGTTGTATGGCATTTTCTTTTAAAAAATCACTTTTATTAAAAACATGTCTTTCATTAAAAAACACTAAGAATGCAAGATTTCATTTCAAATTTATTTGCTGTTTTTTCACCTTTTTGATCTTACCTCCCGCCCCCAAAAGTAAAATATGTGCTTGGGGGTAACCTAAAATGATCCTCTTTCTCTCCTTATTTTTTCACTTCAGGCAGTGAACCCCAAATCAGTTATATGCATAACCATCATTAATATCTTTCTAACGTACTTAATGGAAAACATTCAAAGGCCTCCTGTAACATCATCCAAGTGTTTTAACTTTTTCTGCCCTGAGAAATATATGTGAAAATCACTTCTGTCTGGTGTATCCAGGCTGTGCTCACATAGTCAGTATGTGAAAGCAAAACTATCTCACTGTTACATATATAGCATAGTTTTAAGACAGAAGGATTTTAAACACTGTAATAACTCATATAGAAATTAGCCTTATATTCAGAAATAAGTTTTTCTGTGTGCATAAACAAGTCAGATGGCATTCACACGTGACAAGTATGTGAAGAACTTAAATACTCACCTATGCAGCACTGAGGGAAAGGCTAATCTCCTAAGGCTTGAATTTTTATATGCTATGTAAAGCAACAAACTGAAAAATAACTTTTGGTGCAAGTTTTTTACCTGTGAGTCCATGCATGCATTATTAAATCTTTTTATGGTGGTGATTAAAGACTTATATGATTGATTTTGATATACATGCATTTCCTAAAGTCTGCAATTAAATCTGATAAATGGTATTAAATAATATTTGTTAACCCATTTTCCAAACTTGTTCCACATTCTGATACTGTTTCAGGACCACTGCCTTCTCTGAGTTTAAAGTACTTCTTGCCTGGCAGAAATTACTGAAAGACACATGAGGAAATGAAGTAGCAAATAACAATTTTTTCTCACCTAGCTCCACATCTTGGTCATCTGTGAGTACAAGGATGATATTTGGTCTGATATTTTTTCTCTCCTGCTGCACACGTCCTCTGAACCTTGGGGACTTGACGGTGGAACAGTCACTTGTCAGCAGTTCAGTACTGAGCACTGCCAAGAGGAGTGCAAACAAGGAGGACTTCATAGTAGTTCCAGTATTTCAATGAAAAGAGTGGTCCAGAAATGCCTGAACTCTAGTTTTCAAGACCTGCAGGGATGAAAAGAAATTCTGTTTAAGCAATAAATAAACTTTCAGTCACACAGGAAAAGGATGATAGTTAGGGAAGTCAGACCTGACATACCATTTGACATGACACAAGCCATATTGTTGAATAGAGCTTTATTCTATCATTTTCTAAGAATAAACTCAGTCCTTCTGCATCTATGCTTTCTCAAATAATGTTTACTTGAAGTCATGCCACTGCCTGCATTTTGTATAGGCTTGACTCCTGGTGTACTCCTCACATTGCTCCTTCTCCTACACCCCACCCTTCCTTCCATCCTACACCCTTCTTTCTATGCAGCATGTTCCTTACAGTCAGTACCTGGGTGCAGTAAAAAATTGCTGGGATGCAGACGTGTTCAGAACATCTGTAGGAGGAGCCCTATAAGAAGGAGAAAGCTGAAGGCTTGCCAGTCAAAGTGCTGTGGCTGTGCTTCAAAGTCTCCAGAACTGTTCATTACAGCTTGTTTCTTTGTCCTGAAAAAGAAAAGTAGAAAAAAATTGCATTCCCCCCAGCTCATCTACTTAATTTAACGCTAAACCTATGCAGCAATTAGGTGGCACCTTGGCTGCTAGAGTTAAAGGACTTATATATCATGTCATCAAACGCAGGTGCTTTTCCAACATTTATAAGCAGCCTGAGGTTCTGCAAATAAGAGTTAATTCCAGTGTATGGCACCTGGCAAACGATAAAGCTATTTTAGCTTAACTCACCTGCATGAGCAACTAAACCCTTACAAAGCAGAGGAGAGCATGGCTGTCATTTGCAATCTGCATTGGCTCACTACATGAAAAGTCATCTTCCCACTGACAAGAAAGCTCATATTAAGTGACAGTCCAGATGATCTTACCCAGCATTGTGAAAGAGCGTAACTGTCCCTCAATCAATCAACGATGGACCCGAGTGTCTCATCCATAATGCACAGTACCCTTGGCACAGCCTTGTCCTCGATACTCCGTTTCCAGACTCAGCTCAGTGCATTATCAGAACCCCCTCTCCTGATGCAAGCACAGAGGCTTGCCTTCGCTGCAGCGGATTTAAACCTGTGACTGAAAATGACTGATTGGCCTGGGGAGGAATGGGCAGCCACTTACACTTGAACATTTTTTGCATTGCTGAGTGAAGCACTGCAAAACCATCCAGTTACACAAGGGAAGGGAGGGAATACCTGGGGGCAAAAGGGAAAGGGGTGGAAAAGAAACCACAGAGTCATGCCTGCTCCCTCTGGGGTCTTGACCTGCCACATACATTATTTTGGGACTGTGGATAAAGCATGGTGACTTTGGTCCCTAAAGAAATAAAACAAAAGCACAAAACCACCCAAGCCCAAGAACATTCAAGAAGTCTGCTTATGGGGAAAGCTGCATGGGAACTGGTATGGACTTTATATAATTAGGCTGGAGCATGATTCATAAGGTTTCTGCTCTCATACTTGAGACTTCAAATTTAGACATGCAACATTAAGTACAAACCAACAAATAAGCACAAAAATGGTGTAATGAAAGCAAAACACGCACACAAAGTCCCCGTCACTCACCTAAAAATATGTTAATTGGAAGGTGCTCTAAATATCAGGGGAAGAAGGCATAGGAGAGGGAGGGGAAAGGACTTGGTGCTGGACTGCTAGAAAAAGGATCATGTTCTTGTTTTCATATACACCTTTTATTTTAAGCTTCACAAGCTAAACAGTTTCATGCTCCTCACTCTGGCAGGCTGTAATTACACCAGAAGAGTGTGAATGTCTTTAAAAGGAAAATCCAAGTGTCTGCTGCAGAGAAATCCTGTCTTTCATTGTCTCTGCCCCACCAAACATTGCAGTCTCTGACTAGCATTATAGCACTGCAAAGCCAATACAGGGGCTGGGTATTTAAAGTTAAATGCCATTTAGGTGATTACACAACACTCAGATAAGCAGACTGGAAGTCTCTAATTAGTCTTGACTGACTTTTTAAAATACTTCAATTTCCGTGTATTTGTTTTAAGCCACATAGAAGCTGACAAAAGCACCAAAGAACAGGATTACTGAAGAAGTAAGCATTCTTCTGACAGACACCAGACACCACATGCTCTTCATGCAAAGGAGAAATACAATTTCTCTAAATGTCTGATCTTTAAATAGCAAAACTTTGACTCACCTCACAAAGAACGAAAGGATACGTGAAGTGAGACTCAATGTTTAGTTTCTTACATCAGTTCTACTGTACAGCAAACTTTTTCAGACAATGTTGACCCAGAAAGTGCAGTCATCCTGACTGCACTGAGCAAACATTGGCACCAACATGTTTGAATAATCCCCCACAGTATGAAACTGAAAGTTCCTGACAATTACACCTCAGTGCTAATAAAATTTATACTAATCCAGACTAACATTAGTAAGTGTTCTTCATTCTACCCTCTTTGGGCTGTGCTAGCTTTTAAAAAAGTCCTTTTTGCTTTAGATTATTTCAGCAAGTTACAGCCACCTTAGACAATTATTTTCTGGGTAAAAGAAATGAAGGATTTCTTTTCCAACTATCTATTTTCTTCCCCTTGATGGATAAAGGAAAATATCAAGACATGTATAAAACTAATTAACAAAGTCTCATTGAATGGTTCCTGCACAACAGCGCAGTAATGCCACTTATCATTGCACATAACAATTTCATATTTGCATATGAGAAATCTTTATTCTGAAGTGATCTTTGAGAACTTGTCCTCTTACAGCCTGTTTCCCAGTTCTAGAAGGAAATGAAGTAAAGAAAACTGTCAAAATACAACCTTGATATTGAAGACAAGGCTGTTTGTGTTGGATACTGTCTGGTAGTCTAAAAGTGCCCTTACAGACACTGTAATTTGTCTTGGGAAATAGACAAAAATAGGAGAAATTCTAAAAGAGACCTTTTCAGATCCATATGAGGATTTAAACTTAAAAATTTCTGTGTAGTGTTAAGAAATCAAGACTGTAATATGATTTTTTTTTTTTCTTAAGAGCATTTACAAAAAGAAAATATATATATGCTATTTGATAAATTTAAAGTATATTTTGCGTAAAGAATATACCTATGACAACTGAAACACTGTCAGTAAATAAATGAAACTGGAGTAGTACGAAATCTAGGAGACTATTTTACCTCATCTGGATGTACTTTTTATTTTACAGTCATTCTTATTTTTTTTAATGGAATCACAAATTCATAGTTTGTACTCACCTTTCATGGGATAAAATCTGAAAACTTGGTTCTTTAGTTGGCTCTATGCTGCTAGTATTATAACAGGCAGTTCAAGGACTCGTTGGCATGGAGAATTAATTACCCGTGAAACTTGAATTACATTGGCAGGGCACTGCAAAGAAGGGCTACAGTGCCACTTTTTGTCATGTGGAATAAAAACTAGAAGGACTTGATTTCTAGGTCTCTTAACAGAATGTCTTTCAGTGACCAGGAGGAAAAGTGAAAGATAAAATAATATCTTTTGAAACTATCTGTAGATTTTACATTCATTTTGGCCAAGAAGTGTTTAAGATTAACATAATGTAAGCATTGTTGCATTGGCAGAAAGTGATTAATTTGGAACACAACAAAAGACAGCTAGTTTTCAGAAAAGAATGTTTTCCTTTTGCAAAACCACATTGTTTTGGCATCTGCATTTTTTACTGTGCTCACCCAAAGTGCCTTTTTGTGTTTGGCCAATAAAAATCTGTCCAAAATCATACATTTTGTTTATGAAACAAGGCCACCAAATGTCCGTAACTGTATTTCTCAGTTATAAGATTTAAAGATGTGTGGTCTTCTTCTTCTTTAATATATTTCATCCTTGCATAGAGAATCTAGCTTACGTGAACAGATTTCTTCATTGGTTATAAATCTGAAGCCAAGTGTGGGGATAGTGAGTAAGGCTACTGGACATATGTTTGTTCGCAGGACCACGAGCTATGCAATGTTCCAAATCAGTAATGCACAACCAAATGTTAACAAAGGGTTCACAACTTTGAATTCTCTACACCACAGTACTCCTGTTTTCTTATGAGCATGAAGAGCATGAACATCATCCAAAATCATAATTAAGGGCCTTCCTTAGAAACAAAAATAGATCTACTCTGGCCAATGAAAGAATTATTAATAAGAATAAGATAACAATAACAATAATAATGGAGACAAAGAAGTAGAAGAAGAAGAAGAAGAAGAAGAAGAAGAAGAAGAAGAAGAAGAAG
>CM021766.1:123566222-123590094 GCA_011076525.1 Nettapus auritus | reverse complement strand
AGAAGAAGAAGAAGAAGAAGAAGAAGAAGAAGAAGAAGAAGAAGAAGAAGAAGAGAATAAGGTGTACTGTGACTGTGGATCTTGAGAAACAGAATTCACAATTTGGTTCCCTTGATATTGGCAATAAATATGCCCAACAAATTGAGAATGTAAGGCACAACAGGGATCCCAAATGAAGAAACTCCTGCTGTGGTGGTCATTTTATGGTTAAGTGTTTTACTCTTCATTAGTGTCCAGTATCCTACTGATTATTTCTTTGTACTTCCATTTCCCTGCCTCCAAAAATTGGCTTAACTAAGACATATTCCACTAATGAATGCTTTGATACTTAGGAAATGTTTGAGATTTGCAGATAAGCGTTAGGAACTTGCACAAAAATTATCAAAAGCAGGGAAAAGAAGCAGAAGGCCTTATCACTGAAAGTGATAAGTTGTCTCATGTCCTTTATGCAATAGACTACCTTGGATAATTTCTTCCTACATATTATCTTCTCTGATAACTAAATCAACAAAAATCCTCAAACAAACAAAACCCCAAACTTCAGTTACCACAAGAATATAAGTATTATTTCCTGATCCCAAACAGAGGAACACTATCATCCTGTATACCTTATATATGATCAGCTGATTTGCCAGTTTTATATTTTATGAACATTTTTGATAGGAATATGTCCCCAGCTGTTTCTTTAAAATCAAATTCTCAATAAGAAAAGTAGAAGGGAAAAACATATCAAGAATTCTGAATATCCATAGAAAACAGAGTGAGGAATTTGCTACTGACAGTGTTTTATAATTTCCAACATGAAGCTGGAGGTTGGTCACATTGGTGGGCACCTGGTTAGCTGCATTTGAAAAAGTGGACAGTCTGTCCACAGTCTGCCTAGAGGGCCAGATATCTCTGTCATTGGCATCATGTTAACTGGAGATGGCTTCACCCACCAATGCCCCCCACAACGTTCAGGATCAGTGGTTTATTCCCCCCACTTGTAGTTCTTTGCTTTGAAGTGAGATGTGTCCATCTAGAAATCTTACTGTACTCAAGAACATTTTGCATACATGGAAAGTCCAAGGCTAAAGGGAGTGAATGGTTTTTTCTCAACCACACATGTTCAGCTTCTGTGAATCTTTGATGTTTATGTTAAAGCGTGGATGGACTTCTCAGAGTCTCACATAGTCTGAATCATAACAGGTGTGCAGTTAGAGACCCATCCAAATTACAAAATTAGTAATTTAATGACAATTGTGCAGACAGATTGAAATTACGTAATAAAAGGCCAGGGAGGTGACATGTTCATCTGCACCAGAGCTGCCTAGCAGTTAAGAAGTCTTAAATCTCTTTTTAAATCATATGGCCTTGATGACTAGCTGGTTTTAACACTCCACAACAACAATAAGGATAACAACTCTCAATTTCAGTAATACAGTGATGGACTTAAGTGGTAAAAGCTGTTGACAGATGACTGTTTTCTGTTCAGTAACATTAATGTTTTTCTCACATCTTACGCTTCTATCTTATATTTAAAAGGAAAACACTGCAATTTCAGACTACCAGGCAGAACAGTGTAAATCTGCAGGCCAGTTTCCTGTGGGAATATCAAGCCCGCAGCCATGGGAAACACATTTACAGAACAGCAGAACTCAGGAAAAAAGAAAGATCTACCATTTCTTCTTAAAGGTTAATCCCCTAATCTTAGCTGTAAAGTATAGGATTTACAGTGAACACAAAGAATGCAGTTCCTACCTAGGTCTAATCTAATCATTGTCTATTGGATTTCCAATGCACTTTGCTAATCAATCAGTTATCTGCTCAACTTCCAAACGTAATCTGTGTATTATAATGATGTATCATCAGTGCCTCAGGCTAGATTAATTTAAAGTAACTATAACTTAAAGTAATTGCAGGCAGGGAGAATCATAACCTTATATTTAATTTTTGCATTGTAATTTCAAAAACACTTACAGACAGGAAAGGAAAAAGCCTGCAGTGACTTGAAAGCATAATGCACACTTTCTAACCTGCTTTTATAACTTTGCACAGGTTAAGGGATATTCTGGGTAGGAGAAATTTTCCAACACTTTTACAGGGTAAAACAGCAATCTTCAATAACATTTTAAAAATACATAGCTGTAGTTAATGTACATAATTAATTTAATACATTAACTATCTTCAAGAAAAGGAACATATGTATTTTATTTTAATGCTGTTAATATAGTTGAACAAAAGATTAAAGCAGATAAAAATATTTTATATTAACTTCAAATCTGTGAAATGGTTTTGAAAGAAAATTCTGACATATTTTTCATAAAGAAGAATGTCTCCTGTTAATTTACGAGCTTCTAACAATATACAGTTTCTTAAATTTATTTCTCACCATCTGATTTACTTTGTTTTAGAATTTCATATTTCAACACAGCTAAGAAGTGCACTTGTCATACAAAGGAGGCTGGTATAATTGAGCCAGATGACGTGCTCCACAAGTAAAATCAGCCATTCATGAAAGCTGGTCACCAGAGGCCATTTCAAACAATGCACATTTCAAAGTAATCTAAAGTAATCCCTTTTCTCTGTTGATTTGGTTTCCAGGCAGTCTTAAGCACATGTGTGCAGCAAACAGGAGGCTTATTAAAACCTGATGTTATATTGGAAGTTATAATGCCATTGCCTTGTGATTGAATTCCATGTCTGTGACTCTTCAAAGAGATGGGGGAAAAAAATCAATTAAATTTATATGCTTATTAAACATGAGTGTCATGATACGTTCAGTTTATTAGCACTTGCTAAATAATTAACACCAAGAAAGATAATTAGATGTGCAGTAGGCTCCAAGCCTACTGATATCATTTTATTTATTTATTTATTTATTTATTTTTAATCTTTAAAGTAAGTGGCTTTACAGTTACCAGGTAGTATAATTGTTAAAAGACTCCAAGCATTTTTCAAATATAAAGAGTAATCTTTGTGTAGGAAGGAATTTAAGGTAATTTTAAAATTCCTTTTCACGTCTCCTTTAAAGAACGCTTGAAATTTAAAAAAACTTGCTTCTTAGATACATTCATGTTCCCTCAGAGATCTGCAGCACTGTTTGAAAGAGGGAGTTTTTGCCTTTGTCTTTGGTAAACAGTTTGCTTTCCTAAATAAATGTACATGATTAACCTGAATATGAACAGGTCATCTGTAGCACACAGTATCTATGGACCCACTTATATATGAGAAGACAGAGAATGTGCCAATTTCCTTACCATAACTTACAGAACTCCATTATCATATGGGCGGGTTAAGGTAGGTTTTGCCATCATGTGGGTGGGTGAGGAAGGGGGGGGGAGAAGTGATGTTGAGGTGTATGACCAGGGTCTGGGTCCTGGAGGAAACCAATCCTATTGCACTGCTGCTCTGTTTGCTCTCCTTGCTGACTGCAGAGGGGAAGCAGCAGGAGTTCATGGGGACCAGGGTCAGGACTGAAGCATGAAGAAATGGCTATGTGAAGCTATATAAGCTATGTATTTAAACGGATAGAAACACCTGTACTCCTAGGTAAGGACCTCAGATGTACTTTTTGTGATAACACAGAAGCATGGACTTTTCACAAACACCATGGGAATTTAGGGAGCTGCCATCTACTCGCTAACCAAGAGAATTGGGCAGTTCCTGCAAGTGCTCTTTAAAAACTTACTCCAGTGCAGAAAGTGAACTTATTTGTAGCATCAGTACTTTGTATGTTTACATGCACAATCTCTGTACTTATATACGCATTCATACACTACAGACTGCATATGGTATCTGTTGACTTTCTCTTGCACTTCCAGGTCACAGAATCACAGAATCACAGAATTTTCTAGGTTGGAAGAGACCTCAAGATCATCGAGTCCAACCTCTGACCTAACACTAACAGTCCCCACTAAACCATATCCCTAAGCTCTACATCTAAACGTCTTTTAAAGACCTCCAGGGATGGTGACTCCACCACTTCCCTGGGCAGCGCGTTCCAATGTCTAACAACCCTTTCGGTGGTGACAAAGCCTAATAAATTTAAGTTTTGGGATCAGTCCCATTATATTCAAATAAGTTTTATTCTCAACAAATTATAAGTATTAAATTCTGTGGATCATGTACTGAGTACCATCTTTTAAGCAAGACCTGCCTTAGTATGTTGCTTCTCTTTGTTAAGCAGCTTTTCCAGTCCTGAGACAGTGCAAATTTTACTTTCACTGATTTATGTGTAAAAACACCTTGACAGAGCAAGAAGTGTGTTTTTAAATAGTTCCTCCCTCACAAACCTATACGATAGAAAAAACAGCCTAGTAATAACAGTAAACAGACAGACAGAACAAACAAAACAATCTTCTACAAAAAGCAAATGCTTCATATCCTTTTCTATGCAGACCAGTCAGAGAGGAAGTTACACTGACTTGAGGCACTACTGAGAAGAACATCATCCATGCATCTGTCTTATTAGACATTAATAGACATTAAAAATAAGTTATTTACTCGGAGGGTGGTGAGGCACTGTCACAGGATGCCCAGAAAAAGTGTGGATGCCCTGTCCCTGGAGGTGTTCAAGGTCAGGCTGGATGGGGCTTTGAGCAACCTGGTCTGCTGGGAGGTATCCCTGCCCATGGAAGGGGTGTTGGAATTATATGATCTTTAAGGTCTTTTCTGGCCCAAACTATTTTGTGATTTTGTATGATTCTGTGATTATTGTTAATCACCTTTGTGATCAGCAGGCGCTCAACGTTCTCCAAGCTGGGCTACCCATGGAACACAAGGTAGAACAACGACCTAGGAATGTGAGTTTTTGTGTCTGCTGTCACAGTAATTCTTCCAGTCCTTTTTGCTTCTTGTCACCTTGCTGTCCCATAGCCCACACTCAAGCACACACCTGTGCGGGGGATTCCTGGAGTGACCTGCAGCTGACCCACCACTAGGAAGATCAGGAAGTCATCTCCATGTGGCTTCACTCCCATGCCAGGAGCATTTCAGTAGTCACATTCTACCAGGTGAAAAAAAAAAAAAATTGCACTAGAATGACAGCAGAAATGAGCAAGGAAGACAACTGATGGATTTTAGCATCCAGATTTTCTAAGCAGGCATCCAAGTCCTTACTTAGACCTTCGTACGTGTCCTGCTGTGCAAAATAAATACGTCTGTCACATTGAATTGGACTGCTGACCTTAAAGCAGCTTCTAGTGGGTTCTCCAGTAAATCCCTGGCACAGGGATGCTTTAAGATCTTTACTGAATATTTCAAAGTAAGCTAACCACCACTGGTACATGAGGAAAGACCAATATGTATGAAGTATCTGGATTCTAAATTTCATCTGAAAATCAGTATTGCTATAAAAAAGCCTGAAATAAGATCCACGTATGCCTGATCCAGGACAGAATATATCATATATAGCTTATCTGCTGGAGGAATACCAATTCACTCAGCCTGAATCTTGGATATCTGTTCTCAAAGAGCTATTTGAAAATAATCTTCAGTCTGAGATCTAAGAGACTCAAGAATGACTTGTTGAAATTATCCTGTGAATAACTTTATCTCAGAAAGCATTTTGAAAAGGTAGCACATATAAATGCACTTTCATTTTCCAAGTGAAAATGCCTGTGGAAAGACTTTCTTCATCTTTCAAGTGCACATACAGGTACATTCAATTTCACAGTTCTGGGTTCTGTAGATCAGAGAACAGTTTTAAAGCGTGGAAACTGAGGCTAAATACATTCAAACACACGTATTTTTATTTCCAATGCACTTATTAAGAAAAGTTCCTATTTAGCAGTGAAGACACGTGATTTTATACAATCTTTATAGATGTTACACATATATCTTAAATCTTTATAAATAGAAATTTTGTATGTCTGCTCATGAGCCAAGATTCTGCTAAGATGCCTGGCACAGCACAGACTGAATTATTTTCTCCAGGAGTGATGGAGCGGCCAGACAACCTTATGCCCCAGCATCTGACTATGCATTATGCACAGTAAGATATACATGGTAAGGAAAGACAGGAGTGGAAATTGATAAACATTAGGTAGAAGCTTTTGAATAATACAGAATGGAAAGAACCAAGATATATCAGAAATCACTCTCAGATAATGAAGAAGAAATAGGCAAAGGACAGAATGATAGTGCTTTTCTACATTTTGCTTAGGAAGGAATTTGGGAAACATCTTAGTTTACAGTGATTATTGGGAAACTATCAATGCTTGCTTTATTGAATTTTTTCCTTCTCCCCTAAATGTAGATGAAATGTTCTTATATAAAAAAGTGACTCATAAGCTGCATTTCTCTCTTACATCAATGACCTGATTCAGGAACGCTTAGACCAGCAGAATCCACTTCTTTGTCCTTATTGAGCTCAGCTGTGAGGTCAGACAAGGCTGCTCAGGGCTTTACCAACTCAAGTCATAAAAACCCCCAAGGATGTCCACTGCCAAAATACTCTGGGGCCCTGTTCCACAGCCTGGCTGTCCTGAGGGTGATTTTTTTTTTTCCGTATACCCAGTCCAAACTTCTTTCCTTTCAATTTATATCTGTTGATTCTTGTCCTCCTGCCATGTGTGACTACCAAGGACTGGGCTCTGTCTTCTCAATGACCACCCTGTAGGTGCTGGGAGGCTGCTGTTAGGCCCTCTGATGTTGTCTCTACTCCACTCTGAACAACCCAGCTCCCAAAGCCACTGCACAAAGGGCAACTGCTCTACACCACAACTATCTTGATGGCCCTCTATTGAGTGCAACTCTAGTTTACTGATGTCTTTCCTGTACTGAGGGGGCAGAACTCAACATTTAACAAGTGCTGAGTCAAATACATATTCATGTTAATTTAAGGAAGTATTGTTGTTACAGAGAAGTGAGCTAAACTAAGTGAAACACAAAAAGTCACAGAACCTTTTTTTTTTTTTTTTTTTTTTTTTTTTTTTTTTTTGTGAACAAATCATGGAAGATTTTCAAATAGTTAGATTGACTGAAAATATCACTTTTCTCTTTCTATTTCTGAACTTTTTATGTTATTCTCGGGACCAAAATGAAGGTGCCATAGAAAATTCTGCTTTTGCCATAGTTACAGGCTTACCAAAATCCAGAAAGCAGCAATAGACTAGTAAGCTGTTTTCTGAAGGACAATGCAAGTCCTAGAATTCAGCATATCACTGAATAACATTCATGTCTCTCATTACACATGAGTCTAAGAGCCTTCCTACCGACTTTCCATTGCACTTATTTCATCAATGCACACAGCTTTAAAGCAATATCTGACATTTGCCGTTGCACTGAAAAGTCTGAAATGTTAAAGGCCAAGTTTTGCTCCCTTCGTCATGGGAATTAGCTAAGATTTCAGGCTTTATCCAAAATCCTTTGAACTGAGGAGAAGACTTCCAGTTATTTCAGTGGTCATTTCTTCAACAGAAATGAAATCTGATTTTAGACATTTTTGTTTGTTTTGTTTTGTTAATAAAACTTAGTGATTAAAGTAGTCAATATTTGGAAAAGAAGTGCAACTTCAAATATTAGAAAGGAGAAAGCTGAAATCCCCTCTGTCCCAGGCTCCATGTAAATGTAAAGAGCACAGCTGGTATGAAACAAATGATCTGACTAGTTTCTGATGAGCTGGGTGGTGTAAATGTTTCACACTAACCACACTGCACACTCATAATATAGGAGCTAATTCATCTCCCATGAATACATTCCTGTGTATGTTGTCCTTTAAAATAAATAAGCAAAAATGAGTAATTTATCAGGAGTTAAATGAATGTTTTTCCCGTGGGACCCTTTCTATCCCATATGGCTGATTTAAAAGTCTAAATCTAGGCAGCTTAAATGCTACAAGTTCTGTCTCACTAGGTGAAACTGTTGCTGCTTTAAAATACAGAATTTCAAATTTTTAGCACTGTCAACAAGTTCCAATTGTTCCTGAAAATATCATTCAGGCTGGTTACTAGTTTCTAAGAAGACTCTAAAACCCGAAACATGGTGCGGCAAACAGTGTATAATGATAACTTTCCAAACCTTTATTTACAATGCCATTGCATTTGCAAAATTCATAGATTTAATTTTACAGTTTTACAAGAAAAGTCTCCTGGAAAAGAAGAATAATCATAACCAGCCCTGTGTGTAATAAATTCTACAAATATTTTTTATTTTTAATAATTTAATATATATATTCATATAAAAAGATTATTCTTGAAGACACCGTTATGATCTATTAACACCACAGTGATTAATATATCCCTCAGAGTTTTTCTATACTAGGAATAGAGTTATTAATTTACATTTGTTCCCACAGACTCTTCTACTTAGTAAGGGTTACTTATGTAGACAGCTCTGATCATAAGCTCTTAATAACAGATGTGCTTTGAGACACAGGTTTCATAGACAAACACAGCCTCCAGTTAAGTTCCCTCCAAAATTAAGGGTGCTTTGTATGGTTTATAGTGATAAGCAAGCGATATCTTTTGGGCAGAATATTCAGAAAAACTCTGCATGGAAGTTGCGGTATAATTCTCCCTGTTTTCTGCCTGTATTCATTTGTGGTAGACGAATTCACCTCTGAACATCAACATATAAAAAACTTCTGTATTGAAAATGTCCTATTATTTGAATGTACGTAGTATCCTGACATAGTATCTGGAAACCATAACTTACTCCTAAGGAAAAACATGAACACCATTTGAAAACAGAACAAAACTAAACTAAACTAAAACAAAACCAACCACAACACTTTATTGTGGTGCTGTTAAAAAGACAGCAGTGCAACAGATTTCTAAGCTATGGAAGAGAGGATACCCTGAAAATGCAACACCTTCCTATCTCTGTTCTGTATTTTATTCAATCTTGTAATGTGATTTAATAAAATTCCTAACTCTCCTTAGCATCTCCTTTAAAAGCTCAGTGCTTTCAAGCAGACAATATGCCCTAAATCCACTCCCCAGACCTGCAGGATGGAGATGACAAGACCAATGTAGCACATACCGCAATCCACCCCTTTACCACCTGCTCATGTTTCTCCACCTTCTTATTTTTCCACTTTACTGAAAGCTTGCAGAAACTCACCTCTTCCCTGGCTGGTAAAGTACCTCTAGATTATAGACATGGTAAAATTTGAAGAAAAATATACCAAAAGTTACAGGTCATAACGAGAGAAAGGATCTGAAATGAAAAATGCATTATGCTAACAGATCATATGGCACCAGATTATGTTTCCATTATCTCCCACATTTAAAACTCTGTTAACCTCTGGTCAGAGGCATTTATCTTAACAGTGCAACTATTTGTAAGATCCTTCCACATTTCTTTGCATGATTTTCTCTCCTGAAACTAGGTCTTTAACTATAATATTGAGTTACATATTAGGCTTCTCATGGAATAGGGCTGGGAAATCTCATGGAATAGAGCTGGGAAACAGATAAAGCAAAATGTCAACACTGGCATGTGTTTCCTATGGTCTCTAATGTAATTTTTATGTATCTGCAAATGAAATCTGCCCGTGTTTCAAGTAACACCTATAACCACATTTGCAGGGAATGGTGCAGGCTGGTGGCTTGCTGTGCAACATGGCTGAGGTCTGTGGTTGGGCCTGGCTGGGCAGAACCCATGGCCAGGAAGGGCAGGGCTGTGGGGACCTGGATACCAGCTCTGCTGCAGCCTTGGTGGGGCCCAGTGCTGACACCCCTGATGACTGATATAGGGTTCTGGGCCCTGGACAGGGTTGGGGAGCTTCTGACTGCAGGGCTGGATGCGCCTTATGGCCATGACACCATGAGCAGCATCAGTTGTAAATGAGATGATGCTCAGTACTCACATGAAAAAATATCTATCCATCTCAATGAGGATGAAACACACTATCTATAAATGCTGAAAAGGTGTCCTAAAAGTTGTAATGGGTAAGTACATTTAACTAGGAAATTGTTCAACATAAATAAACAGAATTGGTTATTATATGAGGAAGGGTGTAAATGAAAAGAAACAGAAATTGCAAAACAGTAGACTGGAGCATGTCACAAGTCATTGCCTATAACACTATGATAAAAAGGTGTCCATGTATTATAAATTATGCTATTTTCTGTGGTTTCACATTCAGTTCAGCAGTCTATAGACAATATAAATGAACCGTAACAGTCAGATGATACAGGCTTTAGCTTACAGGTAAGGACACAGTGGGACAGCAATCTTAAGAAGCAAATAACCACAACCAAACAGTGAACAGCTTTTGCTAATATATTTTCTTTTTAGTGTGAAATTGCTTAAAACCAAGGCAACTGACTGACTGAGTGTGAATCATATGCATCTTGTAGACAGTGTGATAAATGTCACAAGTTAACATCTAATACCTGCCTAAGGCTTATTGCTGAAAAGCTGCTCCTTATGCCATATGTTTGGGAAATATCCCATTGAATCAGACTTCCAGAAAAATTTTGTCTGTGCCACTTGTATATTATGTGTTGGATATAATACTTTCAGTATTTCCACATGTTCTACTACATGACATCTTTCATCTAAGTTCCTCAATTCACTGCGCAAACAATTAGCTAATTGTAGATCATTGGTATCAACTAAATAGGATTGAAACTAAAACAAAGATCATCTTGACTATTCTTTCTGCTTACACCCAGACATGAAGCTCAGATGGAAAACCTTAACTTTTCGATCTGAAAATGAATTTCAATACAATTTTATGTTGTGGAAAGAAAAACAAGCAAACAAACAAAACACTGGAAGGGGTTGTTTTCACTGTTAAAAAAAAAAAAAAAAAAAAAAAAAAGCTGAAAAACTGAAAGCTGAAAGCTGAACTGTCACCCTCTGGCCAGCTCTATATTTTATGAAAGACATAGTGCAAATCATATATCCTGACAATAGTAAAATACAACAGTCATAAGTACAAGGTCTCACTTAATACCCTATTGTATTGCTACAGAGGTTGGTATGCCAGAAGGACTTTCCA
Source organism: Nettapus auritus (assembly GCA_011076525.1). Classification (NCBI taxonomy): domain Eukaryota; kingdom Metazoa; phylum Chordata; class Aves; order Anseriformes; family Anatidae; genus Nettapus; species Nettapus auritus. The sequence goes on along the minus strand of CM021766.1, from coordinate 123,579,161 downwards.
AAACTAACACCATTCTGCAGTTTATTATGGATGATGACATGTCAAGCTAGGCTGGACCATAGCCTGGAACCTTAATGATCATCCAGGTAAGCCTCCTCAAAGATTTATTTCAGTGTTTCCATTCATCAAACTTGCACCTGAGCTATACCTGTCATACACTTAATTTATCTCTTTACTGGCAGACTGATCACACCCTATTTAGAATTTATTAAGAGAAATTATAAGCCTATAGTGCCATATTTGGGTCTACGTTCAAAATAAAACTATGGTTTCACTTACCAAAACCTTTCTATACTGTAGAAATATGACAGACATTCTGCATTTCTTCAATAATACATGGTACATGTTAAGGGGCTAAGTGAGGGAACTGGCTAAGATTTAGTGATGTTTCCTCATTTACTAACACAAGATTTCCAGGTTGGTTCATGTTACAATATTCATCTGTTTTATGGTTCTTTGCCAGTTACCTACACCCTGGCATTTGAAAGATATAACAGTACTCAGCATCTGTTGATGTTTCAGTCCATAACTGGCACAGGCCATTACTGGCACAGACCAGGTAAGATGTCCTCCCTCCATCATTACTAGAATTGTTTATGAATCTGACAATATCAACTGGTCTTTGAACCTAATTTATTCTCAAGCATCCTTCCACTGCCCTATGAGGAGAAAGGGAGCTTGCAATGGCTGTCAGCATGGAGGCAAGCTTTCTTAGCTGAAAGGAAGCCAAATTACAGAGGTGAGAAGGCTGGAAAAACTATTCTAGTGAGAAAAGATTGTTGTGTTGTTTTCCCAATTTTTTTCTATACATGCAGCATACTGAAACTTCAGTAAAAGGAAACTTTCATGATCTAGTAAAAAATGTTTTCTCTACTTCCACAGCCAGCTATCACTACTGCTGTCAGCTGTGCTCAGAATGAACTGTCTCCCTATCACTGTTAGGAATTGTTCTGTATTTGCAATAACCACTGGTTATAACTATCATACTCATCTAATTAACTGGCTTTTTAGGAAAGGAATTGACATTTGAAGACAGATACAAATATTAATAAGCATGCAGCCTCCTTTATATACAAAAGTTTCCTGAATTTTGTAATTTTTCTCTGATGCACAGTGATTATGCATTTAGTGAAAATTTCCTGCTTTTTCCCTTCCTCCAAGAAAATCACGTAATATAAATACAGCAAATCTGTTGGCATCAAGGAATTAGTAAGTGATTACCCTGTGGAGGGTCTCTCAGTTTGTGAATACTTCTAATAAGGCAATAAGTAGGAGTATCCTCAATGTGTAATTGCTTACTCCTCATCTCAGCAGGTTTTTCTTTACTTAATCATCAGCAAAATGTTCCATGAAAATCACAAAATAATCTAGTTGTTTGATCATTCCATTTCTTTTTGTTAGCTCTTTGATATTTAACCTCCCATTTCAGACAGCTTTAAAATGATGTTTTCCAAAGAAACAGTATGTCTCATTTGATGCTATATTAATCATTTGAAGAAAACATGAATGTTGCTAGGTTTGCAGTAAGTGTATGCATATGAAAGCAGGCCCAATCTCAGTCCACAATGAGTTCCTTCTGCAACAGACCAAGAGCCCTTCATCTTTATTGACCTAGGCAGCAGGTCAGATATGATGGCTGCTATAACAAAGACATTTCTTGAATACAAAAATGCCTTTGCAGTCACACCAGCTAATCAGTCTGAAAATCTCAATTTTATTTGGCTTTAAAATACTTCAAGATAACAGCACAATAAGTCTGACATGCTAGAAGAAAGGCTAATACATAATCTTTTCCAAGCCATGACAGACATGCAAATTAACATCTTGACTGGAGATGGTAAGCCTTTTGGCAAACTCTGAGTATCTTGACTTGCTAGCTAAAGCAACAACTAACTACAGAAGGAAGTAACTTCACTACCAGGTAAATAAACCACTTGTCTCTCTATTTAAAAATAATAATGAAAAAGTCATTTTGGTAAGCAATGGGCTATGCTGTTCCTGGGTTGCATAGCATTGTACACTGTCCTGGACAGTTGTAGAAAACTCTATAAGCAGTTTTGCTTTTACCCAGTTTGTGAGTGAGCAAGACAATTGCATACTAACTGTAGCATGATATACTTGTTATTTTCTATTAGTGAGTACATGGTGAACTGTGTGGAAGAGGATCCTTGAAGTAATAACTTAGGATCTACCTGGATTCATAAAAAGGGTAGAATTTTTCTTGTACATCACCACATGGGAAGGATAATATTTTCATGTTTTTCTTATCCTGTGGTACCTAACCCGGCCTGACTTGAAGCATAAAACTTCTACAGCCACCATATTTCAAAATTAATACTCTTTCACATATGTATGTGTTACATAGGGGGTAAATACCTAATAATATTTAAAATAATATTTAAAATAACATTTAAAATGAAATTTTATATGACAGTTTCAAAAGCAGAAAAAAACTAACAAAATGAATACTCCTTTTAATGACAGAATAAGCTCTTTTATCCACAGATACACACAACACTGTAAAACTGCTCAGAGATTAAGGTATATGTGGCGAAAATTGCAGGGATTTTAGTTACTATACTGCTTCATGGGATGAAAAGGAGTGTTTAACTGCTTGGATCCTGCTGTTCTTGAATAAAAATCCAATGCTTCATTAATATTTATCCTTTTTTCTTCTAACTGTACTATATACACAGTCTCTTTCAGAGTTTCAGGAAAAACAGCAATTATCACATCAAAGGTCATCAGTCCACCAAGGGAAACTTCAGTCCTTAACTGGTGGAGAATTGCTGCAGTTTTTGCAAATATCTCAGATCAGGCAAGCGTTTTCCCTCCTCTGTTCCCTCCTGTGACTCTTGTTGGTTTTATTTAATCACCTTAGAAGACCTCCTTAGTTTTCCTGTGATGCCATACACTATCCTATACAACAAAAAGATTTTTATACAGCTGTTACATTTATGCAGAGGGAATAAAAGAATAACAATGGTTTAAACATGTTGCACAGTAGTCCCAGTTTGAAAAAGTCTGAAAGATTAAATCTTTTCTTCATTTTCCCAAAAGCTCCATTCTGATATCTTTGCAAAACTCTTACTTCAACAGTAGGGGAAACATTAAGGAAAGAAAGTGACCAGTGCTGATTATAATGTTAAAGTTAGCAGACATCAGAAATCAGAAGAACCACTGAAAAATGAAGAGCTCTACTCCTGCCAATAGCAATTTTAAATAAAAAAGGTATGAGTCAAGCCCCCAAGATAAATGAATAAAATGTTTTCAAAACAATTATATTCTAAAAAAAATAATAAATGCTGTGTTCATGTTACTTATCTTTTGGCTTCACAGTCTTGTACATCTTGAAAGTTTTTTTGGCAATCATAAGTCCTAAAAAACATTTATTTTTCTTCCAAATAAGAAATAAGTTTTCCTTGAATCATATGATGCCAAAAATGAGATGTCTGATAAAGCATTTTCTTCACGACGAACTCAGGAAGAAAGAGTTCTGATGACATAAAATAGGAAGGGCACCATGTTCATCTGTGTTTCCAGGCTCACTGGAGAATAGATGACCAAACATCATTAATTCTGAGTACTACTTTTTTTTTTTTTTTTTTTTTTTTTTTTTTTGGACATGGTGGCTTTGCACAATGAATTGATTTAGATATGTAGGAATCTTGATGCTAATCAAAACATGGATTCAGTGTCATGTAGCCTGCTAACATGGGCAGGCTACCTCCACTAAAACAAAGTATCATTCAGTGCTTAAAAAAATCATTAAAATAAATTAACAAATTTGGCAGAACTGTCAGGGAATACTGCTCCACTTTGTCTGAAGTATCATTTCTTCCTGACTGCTATTTCTGGCTCTGATCCTTTGCAAAACTCCTGTGGCCTAGTCCCATTAAATAATAGTCTTTCCTACTTTATGTGTGAATCTGTGTAGGGAATTTGCCTTTACAATATTGTAAAACAAACCCCAGTAATTTTATCCAATTTACTGTTTTAATTTAATTAATTAGTTGATTTGATTTAATCATTTAATCCATGTTCCCCAGTGCCTCTTTTAAAGCTAGAGTGTAGGAGTAGCGAACAAACGCATGTACAGAGCCAAGCCAGCTATATGCTTCCAAAGAATGGTTTCCATTTTTTATTACAGGTCTCTAATTCTATGTTTCTCTTCTTTACACTAAACTAATCTCATGCCTGTCAGAGTTGGGTCCCATCTGAGAAACCACAAAACCATACACAGGTGAAAGTATAGCCCTTCTCACCAGCTCCCTAATTCTCCTTACTAAGAGGTGAGCTGATAGGTTTCCTATAGTCTCTCCTGCATGAGAGACTGCTCCCACCATGGACAGCATTGGGTAACAATTTCGGTGAAAATCCTGTTCTTGTGCTTGTTTTGGTAGGGCAGAAGGGGAGAAGACATAGACAGGCAGAAGACTTGTTTCTTCTCCCAGGCAACACAAAGACCTGCTGTTCTCCTACTGTGTGTAGACAAGATTGGGAATGTTGGTATCACTGCTATAGATTACCGTCGCTGAATGGCCTTAGGATCCTTGGACAACTTGATAATATGCAGGGCCTCTTATGCAGTTAAAATTCTTTACATAAATTTAGTAACATTTTTAGTACTTTCATTTTACTGCACACATTCTTTGGTTGTTCAAGGTCCAATCTGGTTGGCCTAGCAAAGTAAACTCAAGAATTAACTTGGAACATTTTTGGTTAGAAGTGGACATTGTTAAAAAGTGACTTGAAATTTTATACAATTGGTTTGTTCATATAGCTAATGTGTGTGAACATTTGAACTTGGCTTCAGATCATAAATGTTCCCAGAACAAAATACAGTGCACTGAGAAATTTTGCCTAAGGCTACGGTATGAATGAACTGAATCCTCCTCTGAAAAAGAGACATTTCTTCAATTTTGGACTAAGCATTTTGAACAAATACAGAAACCAGTATGGCATGGAAAAAAGTGGCCATTTGAGCTATGAAATTTTATTATTATTATTATTATTTTTAATGATAAGTAGCTGATATTATTAGCTGATTAATTCCTAGTTACTGTTCTAGTTTTAGCCCCGTTGATTTTGGTACAATTCAGTTAGATTTGACAAACACAGCAGAAACCAACCACAGAAGTAGCTGGAGTTTCAGACAGGTCCATTGAAAGTCTGCTCAGGTGAGTTCATAGGAGCTCCTTGGGTAGGAAAGCTTTGGAGGCAGACAAAAGACACCATGTCACAGGTCTGCAACATGAAACCCAAGTACACTGAACTGCCCTGAATTTTGGTCTTTAAAGGTGAAAATAACAGCAAAGACCATTAAGGCATTTTTAAAGCTTTCTGTTTTACATTCAGTGACACAATTCTTCTTAGATAAAAACCCCCTACCAGTATCAAAGCCTTTGTCCTGTCAACACTCAGATACAGCAATATAACATGCATGGTTATGAGTTATTAGAAACACACTAAGGCTCTCCAAACTGCTACAGAACACTACACTATAAGAAAGTTACAGGACAGAAAAGATGCTCAAACAAAAGATGCTCTGGTTAGTTGTATTTGGATGAAGTCATAAGCAATGATTTTCATCTACAAATAAATGTTTCCGATCATCGTACCCAACAGATCATCGCTCCTCCTGAATTACAATTCTCCAATGGAGATAGATGCCTTGAAGCCTAGTTCATTACTTTGAAACTGAATGTTAGCTGGAAACAATAGATTAGTTTACCTGCTGGACACACATGATGTCTCTGAAGCTTTTGGAAAACATGTAGACTTAAAAAAAAAACCATAGAGACAATAAGGCAGTGTGTTTGTGGCATAGTTATTTCTGCAGACATTTTTTTCTCCCCCCAGAATGCTGAGGAAATTAATTTAAAGAATGCAGTATATGAAAAGCTGAAGTACACTACAGGAAGGGCAGAGGCTGTAAATAATTTCAATGTTTTTTGAATTTTAATCAATTTATAGTATGCCTATAGGCTAGTGTTTATCTTACATAAGTAAGATAAAAAAGAAATACCTCCAAAACTTCATGTGAGATAGAGTATTCTTACTTATTGCCTTCAGGCACTGCATATTGCAAGACTGCTTCTTGTTTAGATACAAGATCATGATTAACTGATGATTAATTAGGTTTAGTAGGTTAACTTAGACTCTCATCAAATTCACTACTCTTATAAGTAATTTCTTAAATGACTTAGACCGTGTAGACAAACTTAGGCAATTATCAACATTGTTCAAATAATTCAACACTTCTAGCAGAAAGGCTCAAAGAAACACAAGCAAACTGAAGTCTTACCAAATGTCCCAATTTTCTCTGGGGTCACAGGCAACAGATTTTTTTTTGTGTCCACAGAGCTTTCAGAATCTGTTCCACATGGCATGCCTTTGGTCCTTGTTATGATAAGAAAAGATTAAGGGACTTGCCCAGGCAAATATTGAGACATGGCTAGTACTGCCCCTATTTATGGGAGTTCCCAATGCATTTGTTAGATAATACCAACAGTAGTTTCCTTCTCAGTTTAGGCAGTGTCTTAAGTTTGCTACTGTTGACATTAAATGTTTGGTCAGAACCTTGTTTTAAATTACAGTTTAGAAATACTTTCTATATGAGACTGTTACCATCCAGGTCAACAGGACTATGTACTGTCAAACATCAATCACAAATGGATCAGACTGTACTTCAGTGATAAACAGAACCAAACATAAGTCTTATCCAGCTTTCAAATTGTGAAGTTTAATTGATTTATATGCTTAGAGAGTGCTTGATGATAAATTGCTATAGAAATGAAAAATATTTGCAGCCCATAGAGACCTTTGCTTCAGCACAATTTAAATGTTTTTCCTGTTACTTTTTTTCTCTATGTTTCAGACTTGTCCATTGACCTTAGTTTTCCATTGTCTGACAGCACTCTTGAGGTTTCTGTATTTCATTTATACATAAACTAATATCACAGCCTTGGAACATTCACTCCTTGAAATAGGAATTTTGAAAAGAAAGTTAAAGAAGTGGATATACAATTAATAAAGAAGCTGGGGAAATATCCCAAAAGTTTATTGCCTGGAATTGTCTGCCTTGTGTGAAGGCAAAATCAAAGGCAGCTAAAAACAACTTCATTTGAAAGTGACCCTATCAGGCATGGAAACAACATGCAGCAATTTTCACAGCCATCATAAACCACTAATATTTTAATAAATCTGAGGCTAAACTTTCACAATTAGCCTAGATCTTAGGTGTCACACTGCTATATGAAGTACACTATTAAGAGTTTAGAGAAAATGAAAATTAGTGCTGGAAGAGTATTTCATGCTGTAGGCTTCTAAGAGCTGCTCAGATCATAGGGACAGTGTCAGTCTAGTATCAATACATTGGAGACTCTTGATGTGAAGTATAGTTTAGAGATGGATAGACAACCTTAGAATCAATTTTGAACTGAGATCTTTACCTATCTATCTATCTATCTATCTGTCTGTCTGTCTATCCTGCTCAACATAAGTAAGCGTTAAAAAACTTCTCCTATCCATATCCAGAGTGGTGTTTGGAACACATGGACTGTTCTGATTGAACACAGGCCCCTCCCACTCCTCCAAGCATTTCAGAAAGACTCATCAGTCAAAACAAAACAAAACAAAACAAAACAAAACAAAACAAAACAAAACAAAACAAAACCTGAGCAAGCTATCTGAAAAATTGTGGCACTGTGCCTCCACTAACAAACCACAAACTCCTCTTCCAGAAAAAGCGACCACAGTGCAAAAGCATCAGCTTCACTCTTCCCTGCCTTTGTCACCTGCCACCCGTAGGGTTGTCACCAGTGCCAGCTCCACTTTGGGCTTGGCACAGCCAGGACTGAGACCAAATTAATAAAGCCCAGCTGGATGCAGGTTAACACCATTGAGAACCTCTGTGTTTCCCAGGGTGCTGGCTTACCATGGAGCCATATAAGATTCATATGGGCTTATTAACTCCAGCTCTGTGTAATGCAAAAGCAGCTGTAATGATTATAGAGTTGAGATGCTCCTGGAAGCAGTATAGCCACATTCATGTGGCTCTGAGCTTCAGCTAATATCTGTGGCATGAATAATCTGCAACACATGGATAATCAAGTTCTGACTCCATCCTGCTTCTGTATGGGTGCACAACCAACATATCTGGTGAGGCAGTGCTGAGACAGACAATTTTAAGAGCTCTAAAACTTTTTCAAACTCTTATTTATTTCTAGGCTGTCAGCAACTGGTTTTGCACAGAAAAACAAGACTGAATCTTATTATGTAAAAGAAGGAATTTTATTACCTAGAGTCAGATTCACCTTCACACCCAGCATCATGCACAGAAATCTATGTATGAATCACTTTAGGTCTATTTTGATGATTTATCAGTGCTTCTTAGCCTGAGCCTCTCTAAAGGTATGAATGTATCCCGGAGGACTCCACTCTGTTTAATGCTAAACAACTTCTGAAGGTGATGAATACTCCTACATTATGGTACTAATTATTTGAAATTGTTTGGTCTCTGCAGGACTAGCTCTCTAACTTCTGTTTAATACTTTTATTGGAAATCCCTGGAGGTCTTTAAAAGACGTTTAGATGTAGAGCTTAATGATATGGTTTAGTGGAAGATTTGTTAGTGTTAGGTCAGAGGTTGGACTCGGTGATCTTGTAGGTCTCTTCTAACCTAGACTTTTCTGTGATTCTGTGATTCTGTGAAATAAGTGTAATTGACTTACATAATGTTTAACAGAAGTTAGCATTACCAAATTATTACCAAGCACCCTGAATAACCTAATCATGAAAAAGACACTCCGGAACTACTTGGCTTACAACTACAGGCATCTATATCCCTTATGAGAGGTAAACGCATATACAAGTTAAGTTAGTCATATACTGGATTTTAGTTACACCTGAGGATCACGTAACATAATAGATTGGACTTTATTCATGTTAAAGTGACAGCAGTTCTAATTCAATCACAGTCTGTACTTCATACATACATCTTTATCTACTAAAATAATTGCATGTTGTGGGATTCAGCTCCACACCATAGACACCTAGATTTAACTCTTAAAATGTCAGTGTCACTACATGAGGTTGGTGTCTAAACCTGTGTCTGTCCAGCTACAGTCAGAAGGGAAACTAGTCTGCACACTCAGGGAAAGGCAGACCAGATATTCACATACTGACACCTACATAAAATCATAGAATCATCTAGGTTGGAAAACACCTTCGAGATCCTCAAGTACAATCATCAACCTGACCTTCCAAGTTCTATCACTAAACCATGTCCTTTACTGCCACATCCACACATCTCTTAAATTCCTCCTCCAGGATGGGGAATCCATCACTCCTCTGGGCAGCCCATTCCAGTATTTGACCACCCTCTCCAAGAATAAATTCTTCCTCATATCCAATCTAAACCTTTCCTGGCACAACGTGAGACTGTTTTTTTCTGTCCTATCACTTGTCACCTGAGAAAAGAGACCAACATCCTCCTCGCTGATCAGGTAATTGGTGTTGTTTCTCCGCTATTTTCTAACATGTTTTACTGAAAATATTTTGAAAACTCCCAAATTAGAAGTGTTTTAGGAAGTAATCATATTTACTGCACATACATGGACTAAATTCTCCCTGGAATTTCTCCTTTAAGTTGTACTTGGAGGATAAGTATTGTACAACTACGAAAGGTACAAAGGAAAAGGATGAAAGAACCATTTTGGGAAGAGCTTCTTAAATTTTCATGATTTCCCAGATTGTGGCTAGGGAGTCAACAACCATCACAACAAAACAACACTAGAGATTATGTCAATATCTTCATCTATATGTATCTACAGACACATATATACCTGAATTATTTTCCTTTCTTATACATTTATTTAAACCTCAGTGTACTTAATTCCTTAAAAGGGTACAGAAAACATATGAATGTCCTATAATATACACCTAGAAGGAAAAAAATAAATTTGTGTTCTGAAGCATTAACTGCAATCCTGAATTTTAACAATATAAAACAATATAATGCTGCTGCCTTTGGAAGAATGGCATTAAGACATCACTTGCAATGCTAAAAATATTTGCTTACTGCTTTTCCTTATGCTTTAGGAAAACTGTGCCTGACTACCTAGTGCTATTGTGAGGGAAAAATGGCACAATTTCTAGGGAAGCTGTCCAAATCCCAGACTTTGCTGTGAAGAACCTGGAAGCAATCGATACTACATTTTCAGATAATATGTAGCCTCATCCCCCATCTGCCTTTTTTACATCTTCCCCAGCTTTCTATGAAGATGAAAAAGCAACCGGAAAGAGAAATAAAAGGGAAAAAAAAGTTTTGGAAAGTGCTTAAAGGGAAGATTTGATAAGGAAAAATATACTGAAAGGAAAGGGACAAGTGAAGCAGTAAAATAAATAGCACAGATGTGAGAAAGGCTTTTCCATGCACGATACTGTGCTGATTAAGTTAATCAGGGTCAGTTAAAGCTTTGCATGGACACCTCTGGGAACTGTGACATATATATTTGAGCAAATGAACAAACCCTAACAATACTTGGGTCATTTATAGCAAGAACCAATGTGCTTTTCAGCAGGCATGCAACCAATCACATCAGTGTCCTTTCAGAGAAATTTAGGAGCTTAACTTCTGAAGAGCAATTAAAATAATCCATATCTATCATGCTTCACAGCTTAAGATACCTAAAGTTCCTTGGAGACCTAATGTTAGGCTTCTGGGTCAGCTCAGTTGTCACCCTGTCTTTGTTGCACTAATTGCCTAAGATCCTGCCTTTTAGCTAAAGCTGTTTGGGAGATGCAAAACAGGCATGTCTTCAGAGGAACACAGTTTGTGAGGCACACCTTGGCTATGGAAAATTCACAGGATGTTGGGAATCCACCAGGAAACTGGAGATCTGAAATTCAGGCCCTTCTCATCCTGATGATGTTTGGAGCTCCAACTCCAGGAGTTGGTGAGAATTCAGGACAGGTGAGAACTCACCTGTCATCAGGCAATGGTGACAAAATGTTCAGTCTCCCTCTTTTGAGCTGCCCTGGGTAAGATCCATATTCTGGGAAGGAGGAGAAGAGCTTGGTTCTGCAGATCACCTGAAGGGGGTATAGAGTGCTAGCATTCTTGAGACCTTTCAATTTCAATTGCCTTGAGTCCTTTCATTGTCAAATGACAGTTTGGGGATAAATATATAAATAGTCTGGGAGGAAGCAATGAGACTGAGAACATGACTTTTGGCTCAAAGTATCTGCTTCCCAGAGAAGCCCGACTGTAACTGTAGCCCTGACCTAGGTTTCTATATTTGTGTGAGACACACCTAGGGTATGCATCCCCTTGTCACCCACTATAAGCTGTTTCCATTTCCTATTTTTCATATCCCAGTCTAGGAGAAAAAAATCTCCTGTACCGATTGTAGCTGTCTGATAATACTTATGAAATTCTATTCCCAGAGCATCATAACATTAACTCCCTTTGTTGTTTTTTGCCTTAGAGAAGAACATCTCTCCCTCCCTTCCCCCCCCCTCCCCCCCCCCCCCCCACTCCCCACAACATTCCTCACCACTAAAATGTACAGGAGAAGCCATGTTTAGTCTGTGTCTATGACTCTTTAGGAAATATCAAGCTCCCATTTGGGCTGCTTAATGCATTTTCTGATTACCTGTTAAAGATGACTTATGACATTGTGTAAATCTTGGTATTGTTAAAAGACTTGTTAATGTCACTTAACAACCTGTAAGGGAGGTAAGAAAATGGCACTTCAGCTCTGTTCCTGAGTTTCAGCTATTTGATAAGGTTTCCTTTCTGAGGACCCATGCTTGCAAAGTTTCACAGAGGCATGTTTCTTTACAACTGCAGTTGTAAGGCTAGTTGACTTAACACACATAAAAATATTCAAATAAAATTGTACTTAAAATGATGCTTTCAATTTCTTTTTATGACCAAAAAGAGATCTGCTAGCTAGGTAAATTCAGCTTCAAAATTGTTTGCTATTTAGCTAAAGGCATAAAAATTCCTTTGGGAGGTCTGAACTAAATGAAGCTATAGATTTCAGAGCTGGAGGCTTAATAATTCCCTCTGCTGTATGCTCAAAGGCACAGAGCCCTCTTGGGCAGAGGCTACCGTTTGCCAAATTCATTGGATGAATGCTAAAAAGACCCTGATCCACTCAAACACAGAAACAACTTGTCATTACTTGCACTGTCAATACCTGAAAACACGTGACCTTTGCTGCTGGCAAAGTAACATCTTACAGCCCAAAGGTACATTAAACGAGCTTAACGTAGAATCAGTTTGACACTAACATTAATCTAGGGCATGTGGACTTAGGACAATCACAAATCTTCCTTTATAGCTTGAAGCAGATCAAACATCTCCCTTTATAGAAACAGCATTTGAGTTCATAGAGCTTAAGAATATACCCATTATTTAAAATAAACATCTCTAAGACATATACAATATATTTTAATTAAGTAGCTGCATTCTGTCCTGTGTACTTTTTCTCTGGAGTTTTAACAGCACATATTATTCCACTCCTCACTAAACTCTAGTTTGCCAGTATGAATAAAATTCGACATCCAAGAAATGGTTGCATTTCAATTATGGGTGAAATGATCAATATTATCTTTTTCATATAGTGAAGATATACTCACTATATGAAGATATATGTTATATTCTTATTTAGATAGAAGTCATACACTTTTCAAGCATGTATTTTAAAACTCTGATCTATGGAAACATTTTGTTGACATCAAGAATTTACATAAACTTTTGTCCTGCACTGAAAAGTCAGCTTGCAATGTTACACCTTCTCATTCAGCAAATCTTTGCTTAGTGAATAATGAACTTAAAAATGACTCTAACAGCAAAGAAAGGAGGGAATGAGGGAATGAGGGAAGGAAGGAAGGAAGGAAGGAAGGAAGGAAGGAAGGAAGGAAGGA
>CM021766.1:123553000-123566212 GCA_011076525.1 Nettapus auritus | reverse complement strand
GGAAGGAAGGAAGGAAGGAAGGAAGGAAGGAAGGAAGGAAGGAAGGAAGGAAGGAAGGAAGGGAGGGAGGTAGGGAAGGAAGGAAGGGAGGGAGAGGGAGAAAAGAAGGAAGGAAGGGAGGGAGAAAGTGTAGTTCTAAGTGTTTTTCTTTTTTTCCCCGTTACGTCTTTCTGGCCAATGATATTAAGAAAGTAAACAGGATTTTATGTCACCTTGTGTATTAACTCAATTGTTAATTGCATTCCTGTCAGATACACTAGAGCAAGTCCTCCAGAGGTAAATGGCTAGTTCAGATGTTATAACAATGATAATTTAAAAGAAAATGTCTAATGCAGCCTTTAATACCAGTGATTTATAAGATGGAAGCTTTTTTTAAAATTGCTTGCCAGATAGCATTAACTACATACTTATAACATTAATACATTCACTGTAATAGTCACGAATCACAGAAGATATAGGAACTTTTTGATATTGGTCTCATGCTAGAGCTACTCTTTAATAAAAATCACCAGAAATCTTTCAAGAATTTGAAACCCCAATGAGAACAACCTTATCTTTGAAATGCTCCTGGGCAGCCTGATCTGGGAGGGTGCTTGAGATGGGGGTGTGTACCAAATGACCTCTAAAGGTCCCTTCCATCCTCAACCATTTTGTGATTCTGTTCCTGCAGTGGAACAGATCCACTTGGATCTCTGTCATCACCTCTTCTTCCAATACCCAATAATCACCCCATCTGTTGTTTATTCCAGTTAATATTCTTTGAGTTAATAGTTAGATCTTAGTTGCTATTATATTTCAGCACTATGCTTCACCTTCAGCTCTATATTACCTCCCTTTACATTTTTTTCCCAGCTTCTTCTGGGTGTGATAAAGTATTCAGACAGGGAGAAGAGTATCATAGCAGAGACCCAGCAGCAAATTTCAGTGCACCCTTGATCCATTAAACATACATGTATTCAAAAGCTAGTACAACAGCACATGGTAATGACTAGAAAGGAAATCACAGGAAAAAAGATATATACATATAAAAAAATACTTTTCTTCTTTCATAAGGTTAAAATTCATCAAGATACAGCTGAGTGTAAAGGCCATCTGCTATGCTTGTTCTGAGCTCCACAAAATAATATAGTCCTTCTAGAATATTAAGCATAACCTTAGCATGCGGCTCTGCAAATACTATTTGCCACCTCTGTGACATCATGGCCACTGATTGGTGTATTAATAAATTTATCTAAGTCACAACCTAAATTCAAAGTCCACATTTCCATAGAAAAAATATATTCCCGTGTTGTCTTCTGGTATTCTGGATAATATCAATAGTTTTGCATAGTTTTAGATATTCAGGAACGCACATTGTATGTGATTTTTTCACTTGGTCCTATTTAGACTATGAAAAGTTGTAGGGAAGGTCTGCTGCCTGAAAGAAAAAGTTAATGTGTACAAGAATCTGAAAATGCTGGTGAAGAATGTTTTTGTTTCAGTTACAATTACTGTGTCATCATATCTTTATTTGCTTTTAATTAGTTGCATGGTTGAACACCGTTACTCAGTCATGCCTCTGACTATTTATAAATTATAGAATTAATGGCTATAAAGACTTGCTTTGTTAATCAGTGGTCATATTTTATTGCCTTAGTCATCTTAATTTACATCTCACAGGATTTCAGTATCCCATAGAAGCTCTAGACCTGATCGTCTAAGGGTCTGAAAACACCTTCAGTGGGAACCAGCATGGCCTTTAGCTTCCAGGATCAGTTCCTACAGATAAACATGCACACTGTTTGACAGACAGCTTCTGAGGTGTGAAGCCTGGGATTTCTGCATTTATGAGCACCTTATCTCTGCATTATCCAAGTGTTCCCTAATCTTAAATGTGTACATTTCCATAGCTCTCCTGGAAGAGAGCAATGGAGATGTCAGAGCAATCTTTTCCCTGTGGCACTGACTTCAGCACTGTCATAAGAAGTCCTGACTGGGGCAGGGAGTTGGGACTAAATTCCTCCAAATACTAGGTTTATAAACTAGTGCACCAGCTTTCTCATGGCTGTGTTAACACCAAAGAGAGTGGGGTGATGACTTTCTTAAAGAATCTCTCATGTACATTTCATCTCTCATCTGTACACACTCTGATGTATGAAGAGCTGCAAAACTGGCTGGAAACTCATCAGTTTTTCTTCCACTTGAGGAATAAAGTGTAAAACATGGTTGATTTTTTTTTTTTTTTTTCCTCCCCAGAAGTAATATTGCTCTTACTTCCAACATTTGTTTAGGTGAGAGCTTGCACTTCACTAGTACATAATCTGATCACATGTCAAGGCCAAAACCTGTCAGATCTTCATATGACACAGAAAATAGGCCATTTTTTTTTCTTCCTTCTGGGAACAGAGGAGGAGGCAGTTATGATTCAAGTTAAAGCAACAATGAGCAAAGAAATACTGTCTTAGATCTGTAAATCTGCAGGGGAACAACAAATGCTGGAAAGTTTTCCCATTACTGTTTCTTGGCCCTGATTCAGTAAGCTACTTCATTGCTATGTCAATAGCACATATAAACACATGTCCAAGAGCTTTTCTCACTGCAAGTAGATTTAAGCTGTTGCAGATATGTCATTTTTTCTAGATGACCAAAAAGTTCTCTGTGAAGAAATGTTAATCTTAGTTGTATACTTAAATCAGAAAACATCTGCAGTTTTAATATTACTGTATCTCAGCACTGATGTCACATTAGGCAGTTCTGTTTGTTTGCATGGTTTTGGTTTAGCTGTTTTTCTTTTGTCTTTCTGGTCTTAATACATAAAGCCAGGAAAGCATTTTCCTTGTAGTGTTCTATTTTTCCATTCTCTGACTATATCATTACAATCTTACTAATGCTATTGGTCTACTTCCTAATAAAGACATTTTGCATTTTTGCAAGAAAAACAGTAAGATACTTTTGGATCAAGTTACTGGCAGTAGAAATGTGTGGCTGAAAAAAAAAATCTGCAGTCTTCTTAAACATCCATCTGAATGGAAATATTTGGAAGAGGTGGGGGAAATAATGTCACATATGATTCTTTAATAAACACCACTTTAAAAACATTCCTTATGTGTAATACTGAAAGTATTTTTATCAGACTACATGTGTTGCATTTTGATGCCCTTGAATAGCACCAGTTCTCCACTGAGGCATAATACAACTGATATTGGTTTGAAGGAAGAGACTTGGCTCTTACAGGAAAAACAAACAAACAAACAAACAAAACAAAACTAAATGTGGGAAAAGGTTTATAAATACTTCTAGAGACTGGCATTTTGAAAACTTCACCTTAAAACATTAAAGTACACTTAGACAAAGGTTGCTGCCTTCAGTTTGACACAGACTAGGAGAGAAAATTTTAGGATATATTTTTCTCTTGTCCGTCTCTTGTATACAGAGTATACTCAGCATAGCAACCACTGAACTGCTGACTGCCTATTCCTCATTAAGGCAAGCAGTGCAGAGAAAGATGCTGGTAAGAAAAGCGATGAAGCAATTTAATCAGCAGCTGAGAATCCCTTCCACTTAGTAGCAGGAGGAAATGAAGGAGAAAAACTTCATGCTTCCTCTTTGGAGCTCTACTGGTGTGAACTAATTTAATAGGGATGAGCAGCCACAGGGGCAAACAAGGGCCTGTTGCTTCATGTAAGTGACATGTATATCCATGTAAGTCCATGGATATACTACAAGTGAATCCCAGGATCTTCAGCCTCATATGTTCTAAAGCAAAAAATCCAAGTTCATGACTTTCTACAGTTTTCTGCAGTATTGATATACTGTTGAAAACTCCCTCTGGATCTTAATCAATGATGTATATAGAAAAACATAGAAATGGTTCCCCTGTGAGAAGGAAAGGACAACAAAATGAAAATGACATTCATTTACAAGTCCAGGTCAGAAGTGTGTTGTGGGCAAGAAAGCCACAAAATAAATGAAGGAAATGAGAAAAACTAAGGGGCAATGTTGCATCTATCTCATTTTATCTATTGTTATCTATTGAGTTAAAAGACATTTACCCTAATGCATTTAGGGGGAAAGCACCTTATCTTTCAGCTAATAATCCCCTTCTGCACAATCTTCTTTTCCAAACAGAACTTGACAGCATGAGAGGAAAAAGGAGAATGAATAAATTTTGTTTCCAAAAGTGGAATATACTAATGAGCTAGATCGCTGATGGCAGAATTCACTTGGGAAATGCAGAAATAAGAAGCATGTACTTTGTGTTGGCACATATCTGAATGTGGACATTTATGAATAGAGATGTATAACACACAGATGTACAATGTAGAGAGGTACTCCTGTGTTAGATGACTTTTGCCCATAGGACTTGCCTATTATGGTAGGTATTTCCTTGTGGCCTTTTAGGGGCAGAGAAAAAAAGACAAGGAGATGAAAAAGCTTGACAAGATCCCAGCTAGAGAAAGGCTGCCTGAATACAGATTCAGCATGGTGTGGCTCTATCCTGTATAGACAAATAATAACAATGAAGTTTCAGAGCACAGAAGAAGGAACCTTACAAAAAAAGATCATAGTTCTGCTGTAAGCCTTCAAGGAGGATGCTCAGCAATGTCTTCTGCTAACAGATCATTAACTGTGGCCTCAGTATATAGGCAGTAAAACGAAGGATGATGTACTGACCTGTAAAAAAACTGTTATTTGCACTTGCTGTATGGCTTTCTCCATCTTCCTAGCCTCTTCTAACAAGCAATCCCCCACAGTAGCCTGTAGGGATTTTCTGAGTTATTCTGCAAGGCTCATCTGACTGTCTAGTGAGAAATTGCAAGATTTTTTTTGCTTGGAGACACCACTGGTCAGTGAAGAACTCTTCACCCACAGATAATTGATTCCCTCTCCTAAGCCCTGTAACTTGTAATTAAATGCTGTAACACAAGCTTCTTAGGTTCTTCTTTCAAGATAATTTTCATTTTCAGATTAAGTGAAATCAGGCTCTTACACTTCCCAAAAATAAACTGGGATCTAAAATTCTGTTTGGAGCTGGGACTGGAGTATGTGTACGTGCACTAATGACACTAAATTTCTAAAAAAAAAAACTAACCCCAAAGGTTAAGTTCTCTTCAACTTAATTAGCTGAATTTGGCTTTTGGAATGTCAGTGGATAATGTGCCAGGAAAGTCTTTGCACTGAGAGTGTCATTAATAGATTATATACATAAGAGACATGATTTTTAAGCTTCAGGTCAAAAAGCCACCTTTTCATTTTTTCTTGGAACTTTCCAACTATTTTATCCATGGTGGAAGTGATAACACTTTATTGCATAATAAATATTCTGAAGACATTCCTAATGCAGAAAAATATGAATTACATTTATGCATACTTCACAGTTATAGTTTCATTGTGTGAGATAGTGTGACCCTACATCTGTAGAAAAAAAAGTATGTTTATAAGATTTTCTTGACAAACCTCTCTACAACAGCACATGGTGTAGCCAATGAAGAGTGAACATCTAAAGTTTCAGGTTAAATAAACACTGTCCAGGCTTCTTCTAAAAACATTAACTATTTGATCTGTAAAATATTGCTTGGAAATCTTCCAATATAAAGTCTTTCATAAGATTATTTCTGATTCTTGTGTTTGGTAGACTGGATCTCTAAAATGATCACTCTTCATTTCATTGAATAGAACTGGAAAGCACTGCAAATAATAATCCAATTCATTTTCTCCAACAAAAGCAAGATCATTCATCTAAATCATGTTATTTCATAATTATTCATATTTCATATTATTCATATTTCATATTCCTCTTCTGTAGAAATCTAAAGCATACATTTTCTTCGCCCTAGTCTAGTTAACCTCCTTAAAAGCAACCTAGGAAAACTATATTTTTAGATAAAGTTGAGAGATAGCATTGAACTGGAGCTAGAGATAATGACTAGGTCAATGGTACAGGACAGCCATGATATCCTGATAAACTGTATACAAGCAAACAATATATGCATTATATGGGACCTATATGCAGTTATACATCTGGAAAGAAAATAAAGCAGGCAGATCATGCCTTCAAGAATATGCCTTTATTCTGGAAGCTATGGCTCTGAGAAGGACTTGACAAATATTTTATTGAAAATCTTAAAAATAAAATTCTTTTTGATAGAAAGATGTTTCCTAGTTCAAACAGAGGACTTCTTCAGCATACATTATGCAAGAGAGGTAACTAGATGACTAAATAAATTCTTCTGCCTATATAAAAGACTACTATTTAAACACATAAAATACAAATTAAAACCACAGGTCTGGAAGTTGAGGAAGTTTTAGAATATTATTTAGATAGATACAGCTTTTTTTAAAAAGAATGATCAGATTAGTAAGTAATCTAAATGATTGAACAATCTTATATTCATCCCAGTTGTTACAAAAAGTTATATAAAGATCTGGTAATTAAAATATTTTGTAATTAAAATACATTGTGACCTAATAAGTCAAACAGTAACTGGTTGCAAACAAAAATTCCATAGAGACTCATATGTGAAATAAACTTGATAAATAGCATTTGTCTTTCATTACTAGTAATGTCTTAATTTTAAATCAAAATTTACCTCTGCCACATATATACCTGCTATAAAATTGCATACATTTGCAAATTATTTAAACATAAATATTTTATGCAAATGAGGGGACAAAATAATACAAACAAGGGAAAAAAATAATTTTGGAGCACTGTAATCTTCTTGCTCTGTGCTCTGCCATATGGCTTTATATTTTTATTTGTAGAGATGTATGATTTCATATTCTTAACCTAGTGCCATAATCTCCACATCAAAGCCACCACAGAACTTGCTGTGACTGCCTAATTCCATGTAAAAGTCAGCCAGGTCTTGAAAGCACATAGCTAGTGCAGATCTTTCAGAATTGCTTTGGCAAAGTCATATAAGACAGCTTGCATAGTGCTTTTCTTTACCATGACCAGCTGAACACAGTGAGATTAGCTTTGAGTTTTCATAATCATCAGGTTTACATAAACAAGGGAAAATTCCAAGCCATTACTTTGTATTTAATGTATGTCTTTCCATGCAGGAAAGTGTGCTTTTATCTTGATATAACTCAAGCCTATAAAACATTCCTTTTCATATGCTCAAGAAAGGCACACTTTTTTTTTTTTTTTTTTCCCCCCACAGGATATTATTCAAAAACAAAAAACAAACAAACAACAGCAACAACAAAACAAGAAATATACAAGTTCTGGATGTCTTTAAAATAGAAAGTTAATAGAAGTTAATAGTAGCAAACTTTAGACTGAAAAGGTATCTGTGTAATCACTTGCTAGCTCACTAAAATGTTAAGGGTCCTTTGGTTAGTCTTGAGTCTTTCAAGTTTGGCAGAACAGAACCTCCAGAAGATTTACTACAGCTTAATTATTGACCTGACATAATACTTAGGCTATGTAGCACATGCTGATGGCTTGTTTAGTTTAATTAATTACTGAGTAAGCATTTTATTTTTGTACCTTGGAAGATTTCCTGCAGTTAATATGCCTTAGTTAGTTTCATAGCACTGGACAGAAGTTTGTAATGTCTTGCTCAGTGAATTTATTGTAGGCAAAACCTGCAAAAAAGGGAAAACACATTAATACTTATGGCTGCTAGGAATCACACATCTTAGTTGTAACACAAGCTCTGTTCATACTGGATTTAGAATTTGTTTGCAAAACTAAACTCATCTATTCCTATTTATTTTGCTGAATCACCCCACAGAACCAAGTTTATCTATGTCTAATTACCTTGATTACAAGTCTGCAAGTTATCATGTTTAAAATAACTGAAACATTAAAAAGCATGCATTCATTTTTAAAGAACTTGCCTTCTTTGTGTTTTGTTTCTTATTAAACACCTATCAATATGTATCTGCTTTTTCAATGCCCTAATGTAGCTGGGAAAATTTATGGCAGATATTCTACATGAGCAGGAAGAAATAATCATATCCACTAACCACTGTAAAATACATGTCTAGAAACGATAAGTTATATTTTATTTAGCTGTCAAAATAAAATGAAAGTGCTTTCGTTTTGCACTCCCTGTAGAAACACTCTATCAGTCTATCAAATTTAACGGAATGTTATCTCTTCAAGTTAAATATAGTCTTACTGTTTGGCTAAAAGTATGTTTACATTTCCAGCCTCAGATCCCAATGGATAGCTAGATCATCTCCACTAAGTACTGTACGTTGTCAGGATATTTTCTGAGAATATTTGTAATATTTTCATAGAATTTTCAGCTTTGGAGGTACTTGTCTTGGCTTTTTAATTAGTTTATTTTATTTTATTTTATTTTATTTTTATTTTTATTTTTTTTTTCCTAAATTGAATTCCTATTAAAGTCACCTACAAAATAGCACAAACTTGTGATTTTTTTCTTTAGGCAACTGAGACATAACTACCCATATTTACTATGTAAAGTTATTAATTCATCTTCTTCCTTTGTCAAGAACCATACGGTTCATATCTACTTTTCGTTCATCTGACCTGAGCAGCTATTAAGATGTAGGATCTCATAGGTGACTCCACTCAGGAGAAAGCTTCAGTGATGGAAAAATAGCTCTGTTTTATTTATTTTCATGTACGCAGGAAATATTTTTTCTTGCCTGAGTTGTAGTTTCACATTCCCTTAAGCCTTGACCAGTCACAGGCCTCTGAACAGAGACAAGTCACTTTTCCTTCCCATCCTGGCATTGTGTTTCTCCCGGAGTGTGCCAGCATGCACCCTCCTGTGGTTGAGGCGAGCCAGGTGAAAGACCAAGTATTAATGCTGTCAGTCAAAATTGTGGGCCACTACCCCAGCAGTCAACATGTTTGTTATGAAACCTTTGCCAAAGACACAGGGGCAATAAAACCACCAGACAGTGTTTCCCTGACAATGCCAGCCTGTTTGTTGAAAAGATGTCTCTATTCTTCAGTGTTTCCTCTCTTGTGAAGTCTGCTTCTCTGTCAGTCAGTCCGTCTGCTCCCTTCTTCAGGATCCCCCTCCATCTGGCACAGCACCCTCCTGGGAAGGGCCAGCCAAAGCCTGGCTGCCTAATGTTTATGTGTCCTTTGCGTTTTGACGCTGGTTTTGGAACAAGTATGCTTTACTGTTTCATACAGACAATTTATAAGGGCAGTAGCAAGTAAGTCTGTTTTTAGGATAATGAACACAGTTAGATTCTTCATTTGCAAACTTCTGAAAGGTCAAAACCAACCTTATTAGGAAAACTCTGGTGACTTGCATAGACACCAGCTCAGAGAACAATGAATACATACAGGTAACATTATTTTATGCACAGCTGGGTACCTGAGACAAAGAAAGAAAGAAAGAGAGAGAGAGAGAGAGAGAGAGAGAGAGAAAGAGAGAAAGAGAGAGAGAGAAGGAAGGAAGGAAGGAGGGAAGGAAGGAAGGAAGGAAGGAAGGAAGGAAGGAAGGAAGGAAGGAAGGAAGGAAGGAAGGAAGAAAGAAAGAAAGAAAGAAAGAAAGAAAGAAAGAAAGAAAGAAAGAAAGAAAGAAAGAAAGAAAGAAAGAAAGAAAAAGACCAGGGAAAAATAGGGCATATAGTTTCCAGGGAACAGAGGGAGAGGGAGAGGGAGACGGAGAGGGATCCTTCCTTTAACAAGTAAAGAGTAAATTAAGGAACCTGAAATACGTACATCCTTAATATGCTGCTACAAAATGAAAGGTAACCTTTGCTTCTCTAATGCAGAACAGGCCAGTACAGTGGCACATAGAGTATATGGTAGTGGACTCGTTATATCAGTGAGTCAGAAAGGATTACGAATTTTAAAACACCGGCTTTTAGGCAGCCAAGGCTGTGAAGGTCTGGAGAAGTTTAAATATAAAGCTGCCAGTATCTGGGAACTTAACAAATCACCTCATAGTAATTATTATGTTATGAACATGTATTTGCAATATTACAGGCTACTAAATCTCACCTTTTACTTACGCAAGAAAGATATATTGTCATTGTTTTTCCACTCTTCTCCAGATCAGACTTTTATTTTTTTCTGTAATAAATTAAACAATAAAAAGTTATAACAATTTCTAAGCAATAAATAGGTTGCATTTATCTATACATTATTTCTAGGAATATATCCAGCACAATAAGAAATATATTGCACAGAATATCAGATTTAATGCTGCCCCATAAGCCTCACTGTCAACATTGCCTCTTATTTCAGCAGGGTGGGGTTTCAGCAAAGAACAACTCCAATGCAACTTTCTTCATTTGTCAACAATTTCTCCTTTACCTTTTTTTCTTCAGAAGGTTATACTACTAGTGTGTAGTATCTACAGAGGGCAGTAGCTCTCTAAACCTTCTTCTGCAGGTGCAAAACTTATTTAAATTCCAGACAGCAAATTCAGTTAAGCCTGTTTCCTAATAAATCAAAAAGCAAACCAATGTTCTGTTAGGTTTTCAAGTTAGTAGTGGCTGTGAAAACCAATAGGTCTTCTGGGATTTCACCTTGAAAATTTAAGCCCAGAATCTAGATTTAACATTCTTAATGTACAACAAAAATATATAGGTATGAAATAACTGGAGACGTGAAAAATAATGTTATTGTTGTATCACCTAATATGGGTTTTTGGCTCTCTTTCTTTGAGAGATTGGCCTCTCCAGCTTTTAATAATGTACTTTCTGATTATCAGTTTCCAATTATTTAACAATGATGTAATAGCTAGGATATGCTGACTGAAGGATTTCTTTGTGATTCTCACTAGCTACCATTGAATCTTTTTGCACCCCATTACCATCACACATAGTTATGGACAACTAATGAACATTTGCCTTTCTCTGTGGTACTCTCAGTACTCGCCTTTTGGGCATGCATATTGCATAGGCCAAGAAGACAGGAATTTAAAAAAAGCACCCTCACAACCACATTCAACACAACTTACCTGACCCAATGGCCACATTAGCCCTCCTTTGACCACACATCATGGGAGCCAGCAATACCCTGACAGCGTTTTGAGTGCTATAACTTCTAGGTGACCAGTACTAGGGATGGGTGAGAGAAGCAGGCTCCTTCCCCAGGATTTGGTTGAATGCACAGTAGTGTTACAGCATTCCTCCCCCACCCCGCCCCGGCAAAATCACTGATATAATGAAAGGCTAAGAAGTCCAAACTGACATCCACTTAATGTATTAGCTAGACCAAGTCTGAAGCACATGGTGCAATGAAAGATTAGCCATCAGCCTTCAGAGGATCTGAAGAAGAGCTAAGTATGCAAACACTAGAAGATGATTAATGAAATTATTCCCTCATTTTTGAAATATAAATCAACTCTTATTATGTTTTGTGACAGCTACTTATTGTAGTTACATGGAGGGATGGGCTGTGATGCACTGACCATATTTTTAGCCTCAGTAATGTAATTGCAAATCCCAGTAAAAGGGTGACCTTGTAAGTGCCAAAGGATAGATTTTGGCCCTTAACTTGCTATAAAATAGAGTATTTTTTTTCCATTATTGTTATTGTTATGGGAAACAAATTGGGCAAAGAACTTTTGGAAGGAAAGTGTCTTGAAATGGCCAAGAATGTAACAGCAAAGAATATAAAGAAGACAAATTATCAAGATGAAAATAAACTAATGAAGAAAACAATGCTTAGAACAGCAAACTAAACAGGAAAAATGCTTTAAAAAATCCCTTTTCATAATCAGTAAGCTGACTGCATGTGTACAACAAAAGCTCTATTTTTTTCCCTGCTTAAAATACCTCCTTTAATTACAAGAGATCCATTATTTTTTTACTCATTGTTTCCTGCTCACCCCTGCACTTAAGATCCTAGTTTCGTGTGATGGTAAAACAAAATCAAGAATCACTTAGTAGCAACAACTGGAGTCAATCATTAACTTTAAGAACCTCTTCATATATACATACAAAAGGTAATAAAAAATAATGGACAGTGAAGCAGAGTGACAATGAAATATGTCATTGGACAATATACAGAAGAGCGAATTCAATAGCACTGGAATCAACAAGAATCTTTCCATTTACTTTAGTGGGTATTGAATTAGGCCATTACAGAGCATAAAAAAGACGCATGGATAGAGTAAGCTACCATTGTCAAAGTTTCCAGATCTCTGTTTTCCACATTTATGAACATATGAAAATACAATACTTTCCAGTAGGTGCACAAAGAAGTTCATTATGACTTAACATCAGAGAGGATGATACGCTATAATTTTATTCTACTGAAAACAGGTCCATTGTTTTCTTTAAATGCTGCTGTGTTTAAAAAAATTGCAAGAGCATTTTCATTCTTCTTTCTTTCAGTCTTCTTCAAGTTTCTGTGCACCGGTTATTATCTAGACTCTGCATACAGCCTTTGCCAGGAACCTTCCACATTACAATTCCAATCTGTGGTACAGGTGAAGACTTACAGCATCACTCAGTAAGAAAGGCTTACAGCATGCTGTAATGCAAGACTATTATTTACAGTTCTTCCTTTAAACAAATACTGCTGGATGGTGTATCATTTGGGAATTTTGAGGGATGTAGTCTGACTATCAGAGAAATCCTATGTAACAAAGATAAATAAAACATAGAATGGTGGTGTACTGTATGCAAAATTATTTCCATACCTTGGACATACTGGTGATAAAGAGTTTTCCAAATAATTCCAGAAGTAGCAATATCTGACTGTTGAGTAACATGCCCTGGGGCTGCAATGATCTTATTTAAGCTCACAAAAGAATAACAGTCACAAAACCTCCAAGGATGACCCAAGGGGCTGTGGGGAGTGTTGTGTGTGATTCAATGGAGAGGCAGAGCTCCATCTCTGAGTCACTCCTGAATTTGTATACTCAGATTGGTGCCAAAAGAGAGGTCTTTCTGAAAAAAATGAAAATACTAGACCCATATATTTCTACAGTTTCAGCCCGTTCATTACTTCCTTAGACCAATGCTATATAAAAAATGTCCTCATGGAGCAGCTTCCCATTTCACCCTGAAACAGCATTATTCCAGTGAAGAATGCAGTGATTTCTGTTTGTATAAAATGTTTTTGCATTTCTAGCATTTAAGTATTCTATACAAAAGTTACAACTACAAGATGCTTGTTTGTAATTTTAACTAACTAAAGACAGAACAACCAGGAAAAAGTTTTGGTGGTTGCCAATTAAGGGGCAAGAGAATAAAATTCTTATTATCTAATATTCTTTATTATTTTCCTTTCCTTTCCTTTCCTTTCCTTTCCTTTCCTTTCCTTTCCTT
>CM021766.1:123533374-123552990 GCA_011076525.1 Nettapus auritus | reverse complement strand
TCCTTTCCTTTCCTTTCCTTTCCTTTCCTTTCCTTTCCTTTCCTTTCTCTATCATCTATAGGAATGATATCAGAGTAGCAGAGTAGTCTGAGAAACCACAATTTATATAATTATTCATTCTCCTCTGGCCTTATAGTTCTCATTGCCTTCACTAGGCATGGTTTGGTTATTCCAATGGAATTAATTACTAAAGAAAATGGAAGGAGATACTATGGATCTTAGAATCAGCAAAAAAGGTGGCAGAATCTGCTTGAAATAGATTGAATCTGACAGGCACTGATTCTTTAAAAACAACTTTTATAAAAACTACTATAACTCCTTGGGACGTAGGGTATTCCTATGTTTCTGCTAATCAGTTGTTGGAGAAGGAAAAAAATAATTTGTATTTTAAAGTATGTCGATCTCAGTTTAGGTATTTGGAAGACTCTGGCATGCCCAATATAGACTTAAAATGTTAACTGGTACTCAAAATACATGAAGGGGTAGGTGGATGTGACTTGATGAGGGTTAATGAACCCCCAATTATGTATGTGCTTTCTTAGATGATAAAATAGTAACATCTCCCTTTGCCTCACTGGCAGATTTGTTTTATCAGCAGCCAGATAAACCTATTGTTTAGAGAGAAACACGAACTCTAGACAAGGTTCCTTCACACAGAAAAATAACTCAGAGGTTTAATAAAGTAGGCTTTTCCTATGTTTTAGTACTTAAAATAACAACGCCACTGTGACGTGAAACCCGACTAGTTCTTATCACTTTCTGAGCATAAAGAACAATGTCACTTCAATCAATGAATCAAAAAGGCAAGTTGACCTTAATCTAAATATTTAAGAAGTAATTTAAGGAAGTGATAAATGTAGAGACAAGGAGAAGGCTAGGAATACATTTGTTGAAAACTTCACTTTTCTGATTATGTTTTCTGATGTTTACCTGTGTTATCTTTTTTAAGTGTCATTGCTTTTTTTTAAAAAAAAATATTTTTAAGAAATATGGAATTATTCCACAGACACAACTGAACTCTGCCTTCTGTTAACGGGTTACAGTGCCATTGAAGTTTAAGCAGGGCTATTGTGCTTTCAATTCCCCCTACTTTTTTTTTTTTTTTTTTTTTTTTTTTTCCAGCAGATTGAAATGTGATCAAATAGCAGCAAGACTGTGAATTGAAAAGATAATTCTCATGTGACACTGTTCTAGTGCTTTGGGGAAAACACACATACAAACCCTTGTGTCTGATTCAATATGTGGAAAAAAATAAATAAATACAAATTTATGAGAAATATTTCTGAAATTGAAAACATACTTAAAAATTCTCCTATGTATTTGTTTTGTTTAGACTAATTAAGACTTCTGCTTTATGTTACCACAATAGACATTGAACATTTGTAACGTATTTACTGAGGTTAAAGGAATTATGGGATGAATTTGTATCTATTATACCACTATCCTGAAGCAACAATATTTTAGTAATCAGTTGGAATTTATTTTTATCAGTCAATAAAGTGACTTGGCAGTCCCCCTAGATTTTACATCCTCGATAAATTATATAATACAGAATGCTAATAAATTTTATCAGGAAAAAAAATCAAAAATATTGTTTTCTTGAAATGTTCTATTACTATAAATACATAGCTGAATTAAATAAAGACAGAAACAAAAGAATTTATGGATTGGCTGGGTTCTATAGCTTGCACAGGTTCTCTCATATCTGTGTAACGTGTTGTCTTTATCATGAGCTGAAAAATGGAAAGTTCTTTAAAGAAAATCTGTCCAAAGAGTCAAAACTAAGTTAAATAACCTAACACTAAGGTTACAGGGATTTGCTTCTGTTGTTGCAGCCCCCCCAGCATACACATACACATCCCCCTCTCACACACACACACAGAACGAACATTCACTTCCCTTATTAAAACATGATGGTGGAACTAGCTCTTACTAACACAATATTTTTCCATGTCCTACTCACTAAATCTAAATTGCATTAGAGTCAAACTTCAACTACATTGTCTCCTCTTCCAAAGAGATTTTTTTTCAATATATATCTTTTGAGTTTCTCTAGCAATATGAAGGGCTATGAAAGCTTATAGTTAAAAAAGCTATTTTAGATCTTTAAAAAATCCTTGGGTCTAGTTTCTTCTATTCAGCTTTTGTATTGTACATTGTTAACTTTTCCTGAAGCGTGAAGACCAGAAAGTATCAGCAGTCTTTCCTTAATATTACATTACACAGAATAGCATAATATCAAGACACCAGTAAAACTCAAGACATGGTGCATGATTTTGGCAATTTATACTCTTTTAATTTAAGAAGCTAGTTCTTACAGCCGTTCCATACCACAATTTTTGGCCAAGGTTATGGACCCTTTAACAGAGAAAGCAGAATGGGAGGTCTATCCCAATGGCAGAGATCCCCAGTGCTTCTTGTTTATAGCCCAACATATTAACTGTCATTTAAAATTGACTGCTTCAATTTACATCAACATGCTATGAACTGGAGTAGCTGAGGAGCTGCTGCAGAGCTCATTCAGTTTTATTTGCAATGGGACCTGTAATCTCCAGGAGATTAACAGGGCAACAGTTGGAGGGGTGTTTCTGAAATCTCTCCTAGGCTTCAGAGGTGATGGATCAGAACAGAATGAGGATCCATGTTGAGGCTCCAAGCTGCAAGAGAGAAATCTAAGACTGTGTTCAGCCCCATTGAGCATGCTGAGCAAACAGTAGGCCTAAACTAGCTGTCAAGAAGGAAACCTCTGTCTTCTCAAACCCTGGGCATCTAGATTATCCTGCTGAGGTAGAGACAATGCATTCCCTTGAGGAGGTTCTAGGACATGCTCAATTATAGAATCATAGAATGGTTTGGATTGGAAGGAACCTTGAAAATAATTTAATTCCGACCCCCCTGCCATGGGCAGGGACACCTTCCACTACACCAGGTTGCTCAAAGCCCCATCCAACCTAGTCTTGAACACTTCTAGGGATGGAGCATCCACAATTTCACTGGCAACCTGGTCCTGTGTCTCACCACCCTCTGAATAAAGAATTTCTTCCAAATATCTGATCTAAACCTATGCTCTTTTAGTTTAAAGCCATTACTCCTTGTCCTGTCATGACATTTCCTGAAAAAGAGTCTCTATCCTGCTTTCTTGTAGGCCCCCTTTAGGTACTGGAAGAACACTATAACAGGTCTCCCTGAAGCTTTCTCCAGGCTGAACAACCCTAACTCCCTCAGCCTGTCTTCATAGGAGAGGTGCTCCTATGATCATCTTCATGACTCTCCTCTGGACTTGCCCTAATACATCCTCATCCTTCTTATATTGGGGGCCCCAGAGCCGAATGTAGGGCTACAGGTGGGGTCTTATGAAAGCAGAGTGGAGGGGGAGAATCACCTCCCTCGCTCTGCTGGCCATGATTCTTCTGTTGCAGCACAGGATACAGTTGGCTTTCTGGGCTGCAAACAGACATTGCCAGCTCATGTTGAGCTTGTCATCAGGGCTGCTCGCAATCCATTCTTCACCCAGTCTGTATTTGTGGTTGGGATTGTCCCCGCCCAGGTGCAGGACCTTGCACTTGGCCTAGTGAACCTCATGAGGTTCACAGAGGCCCATCTATCAAACATGTCCAGGTCCCTCTGGATTGCATGCCTTCCCTCCAGCGTGTCAACTGCACCACACAGCTTGGTGCCATAAACAAACTTTCTGAGGATGCACTCAATTCCACTGTCCATGTCACCAAAAACGTGTTAAACAGCAGCAGTCCCAGTACTGACCCCTGAGGAACACCACTTGTTATGAGCCTCCACCTGGACACTGAGTCACAACTCTTTGAGTGTGACTCTCCCACCAATTCCTTAATCACCATCAAATCCATGTCACTCTAGTTTAGAGGCAAGGATATCATGAGAGACAGTGTTAAATGATTTGCACAAATCCATGGAGGTGATGTAATTTGCTCTTCCCCTATCCACAGATGCTGTAACCCCATTGTAGAAGGCCACCAGATTTGTCAGGCATAATCTGCCCTTAGTGAAGCCATGTTGGCTGTCACTAATCACCTCATTTTGCATATGCTTTAGCATAGTTTCCAGAAGAATTGCTCCATGATCTTAATGGGCACAGAGGTGAGACTGACTAGGCTGTAGTTCCCTAGTTCTTCCTTTTTTTCAGCTTTAAAAATGGGGATTATATTTCCCTTCTTCCAGTCAGTGGGAACTTCACTATACTGCTACAACTTCTCAAATAAGATGGTTAGTAGCTTAGCAACTTCATCTACCAGTTCCCACAGGACCCATAAATATGTCTCATTAGGTCCCATGGACTTGTGCACCTTTAGGTTCCTTAGCTGGTCTCGAACCTGAATTTCTGCTGCAGTGGGTGGTTCATCATTTTCCCAATCTCCTTCAGGGACTTGGGCTATGTGGCTGGAGCTCTTGCAGGTGAAGACAGAGGCAAAAAAGTCACTGAGTACCTCAGCCTTCTCCATAGTCTGGGTAACCAGGTCTCCCATTTCCTTTCCTAGACTTCCCTCTATAGAAGCCTTTCTTGTTGCTCTTGACATCCCTGGCCAAATTTAATTCTAATAGGGCTTTAATTTTTAATTATTATATGGCCAAAGTTCCTGTAGTTGAAAGAGCACTGCTACAGAAACAAAAGATACAACCTCCAGATGACAGAGGCCATGTGCATGTCTTTTATAAGGCAGTATCTTAACTCCATAGCTACAACAATGATTACGAGAAGATGAATGAATAAAAAAGGGTAAATAAAAATGGAATGAAACTGTACTTTCTGGCAACTCAATTCAGTGAAAATGGCAAAAATAGCAGGAGAGTGACCAAGTTCTAAAAAGTAAATATTTTGGAGTTCAGGTCGTTTTGAGGATTTTTAATGCTCAAACTTTTGTGAGTATCAGAAACAAGTTTTCACTTTTGCCCCAGCCCTTAACGAACTCATTTAATGTCTTTTCTCCTCACACTGTGAAACTCTGACAAACATAGCTGAGATGTGAACTGAGCATCAGGAAATATATATTCCACTCCAAATATTCAAAAACTGGCTGAAGGATGCAGGTGGTTACATCACCTGCATAATGCATGAATCAGCAGTTGATCTTACATGCCAAAAAAACTTCTCACTAAACAAAGAGATTCAGATATTTTACCCCAAACATATGACAGCAGAAATTAAAATTGTTTCCTAAAATACTGCCAGAGGCTGGTAGAAGTGATGTGTACCTTGTGAAATGCTTGTCATTGAGTGAATTGAATGTTCAGTGCCATTCATGAAGTTATTAAGCTCAGAGAGCTTTTTAAGATGGTAGGTATAAGCAAACTCAGGTAGAAATCACACAGGCTGACTGGAAAATGAAATTGCCTGGAATAACAACTAAACCAGGGTTGCTTTGGGTTTTATGTTTCAAGTTCATAAACTTCAGTGTATAAATTTCGGTTAGTTAACTTTTTATCCTGCAACAAACAGAATTTAAATATAGCTTTATAAGGACAATAGATATAGCAAAACTATATGCATGTTAAACTAAAACTGGATTGTTTTAATTAGCAGTTCTAAAGATGCAGAGACATGTAAGAACTACCACCACTTAGAATTGACAATGAAGTTGTGGGAGGAACTTCAAGCAACATGAAGATAAGAGAAGACAGCATTGTCAGTGCTGCTAAAGTGCCATAAGGAACTCAGATGGAACAATACCACTGACAACAAGATATGCAAAAAGTTTTATTCAGGGCTCCAGATCATAGGTTGCAGTCATTTGAAACTGATCTATTTCAGGGGTCACAAGGTTCAGTTAAAGCGTTCTCAAACTTCAGAGAAGGGCAATAAAAATCCATAACTGAAAATAAAGCCTAAACTGAAAATAAAAATCCTGCATGCTTTTAGCTTATATGTATTAGAGTAGTCTTCAGCACTATTTAGATGGGCTAGTTTAGCTGGGCTGCACAGAACCCCATTGAATTGGAAACAGATTCTTTGAAAGAGAGCTTCTTAAAGGTGTCTACTGTGACAGACCTAGAGTGGCCAATAACAGGAAGTAGACCATCCCATGCAAATATATTTTGGAGAAATATTTGTCCTGCAGCCCACTGTAACTCTGAGAACTATTTGAAGATGAGTAAGGAACAACTGCATATACCAGGGACAACTAAGAGTGTTGTCAGGCACTGGGACAGTCTCCCCAGGGTCATAGTCACGGCACCACGCCTGTCAGAGTTTAAGAAGCATTTGGACAGTGCACTTAGTCCCATGGTCTGAATTTTTGGGTAGACAAGTGTGCGCCAGGAGTTGGACTCAGTTATCCTTGTGGGTCCCTTCCAACTCAGGATATTCTATGATTCTATGATTCTATGAAATTACTAGCTGAAATGCAGGATTGCCTTCATATATGGCTTTTTATCAATATCCAGTCTAATCAGAGACACTGAGAATTCAACTTTAAAATTAAAACCAAGAATAAAACTTAATTCAAAACAAAATAATGAAAAAGTAAACCTGACTGCACCAGATGTCTAAGTAAAATAAGCAACCATCTTCAAAGAAAAGGGAGGTATAAAAAACTGTCATCAAGTCTGAGGATGACACCAAACTGAGGGGAGCAGTAGATGCCTATGATAGGGCTGTCATTTGGAGGGACCTAACATGAGGCTTCAGTGGGCTAGCAGGAACCTTATGGAATATAGCATAACAAGTAGTTTAAGAGAAGTGATTATCTACCTTTTCCTGGCACTCATTAGATGACACCTAGAGTACTGTGCCCAGTTGTGCCCCATTTTGGGGCCCATAGCACAAGAAAGAAAATGATAAACTGGAACAACCTCAAAGGAAGGTCACCAAGGCAACTGAGTAATGAAGCACTTGCCCATGGTGAGAAGCTGTGGACATTGGGTTGGTTTGCCTGGAGATGAACAGGCTTTGGGCAGACATCACCACAACCATCCAGTACCTGTAATGAAGCTATAAAGGAGATAGAGCCAAGCTCGTGGGACAGTGGAGCATGGCAGGAGTGCAAGAGATACTGGATATAAACTGAAATTAATAAAAAAAAAAAAAAAAAGTCAAACTGGATATAAATAAAAGCTTCTTCACTGTGGTAATAGTCAAGTAGCAGAATAAGTTGCACAAAATGTTGTCCACTATGTCTTCAGGGGTTTTCAAGATCTAAGTGGATAAAACCCTGAGGAGCTGGTTGTGACGTCATAGCTGAGCCTATTTTGAGCAGGACCTGAGACCTCCTAAGGTTCTGTCCAACATGAATTTATAATCATTCTGTAAGTATACGAAATAAGTTGTATGTGTTTTGTGAGGAGCCTGGTTGAGAGCATTTTGTCACCACAGGAATGTGTAGCTTTCCTTATTCTTGACAGAAGGATAAAGAATTGACTTGAGCATCCCTATTCAGATTATTTATGGGTGAACACAGTGCTAATCATGTGCTTGTGTTTTGTGAGTGGCTCAATTAAATTGAGAACTAAACCAAATTAAATTTGAGGTTAAAGAATGGTTATTTCTCTCCCTGCGCTACACAATCAGCCCACCACTGTCTCTGCATGTTGTGGTGTCTCTCATAATAAAGCTCTGTAGAGCACAGTTTGCTGTGGCATAACAAATTGAGACATCCCAGACTACAAAAATCTGCAGTGGGTGCTACCGGCACTGAGGTTTAGACCTAGAGAGATTTAGACCTAGCTCTTTTCCTCTCAAGAGTCTGACAACTGAAGAACACGACAGCCTTTCCATTAAAGGCAGCAGTGTCTTGAGGACATATATTGTTCTCTCTCTAAAACTCTTTCACAGGCAGACTGCCAAACTATTTTGCAGCAAGCAGGACAGGCTATAGCACCCTCAGTAGTTGAAAACAATCTCTCTCACCCTCTGTATGTTACAGCAGGCACAAAAGATGCCCAGATACAGATGGAAAATATGGCAACATTTCTAGTTTTTTTTTTTTTTTTTTTTTTTTTTTTTTTTTTTTTTTGCGAAAGCAATGTAATCAGTGTTCATACATTGCAAATGTAAGAACTCTTTACATCTGTTTTTAATACTAATAAAGAATATGCTTGGTAGGGACCCGTTAACCAAACTGAGCTTTGTTTCTGAGATTTGTTTGGTGCTAGCAACAGGACTGGAAATATCATCACTAGCAAAACAGAGCTAGAGACTTGAGAGAGGAAGGCTTGATACTTCATCATTGCCACAAGCCAATCATTTCTCTCTGAAAATCCAGATTAACAACTTTGATTCAAGAAAGATGTCCACAACAGAGAATGTAAATATGAACTATGGGAAGTCTTTTCGGTTAAGCTAGAAAGACTGCAGCCAAGATATTTCTCACTTAACCTTCACCAAGAAAAAGGTCAAAAAATGCCAAAGTGTTTAAGCAAGGCACAGAATGGAAGAGAGCAAAACTTCCTATGCAAAAGATTAAGCTCACATTCTTTCAACTTTTATTAAAACTATTCTACATCACTTTATGCTTTCATTTAAAACAGTCTCCTGACAGCATAGAATGCAAGGTCTTAAAGTAAGAAAAACAGAAGATAAAAGCATAAATGGAAAACAGTTTGTGTACTGTATAAAAAATGGGTAAGAATATGAATGATACATGAGAAACAGCAAAAGAGAAATAATACCTACAGTCTTTGCAAATTACATAACATGTATGCCCAAGGCAATCTTCCATCTCATGTACTTCCATGTCCTTGTACTGTAAGATGAACAGTTCCCAGGGCATATGTGGCTTTAACCATAGTAGAAGAGTTTTGTTTTACTTCTAAGTAAAAATAAGCTTCCTTGTTTCTAAGGAAATATAAATACTCTTCCACCACCAAAAATAAATAAATAAATAAAAATAAAAAATAAAAAAGTCTGAAATTAAGGTCTCTAGCTATGAGAAAACAGCTTAGTTCCTCTTTGACACCATCAGCCCCCCAAGTCCATTATATCAACTAAAAGGTAGATATTGCACAGTAAAATATGATACATGATATAAATGCCTTAGAAGTATTTGATTAAGAATCAATTGTGCTCAGGATTTTTCCAGGATTTCTCCTGGAAGAAAAGATAAGTATACCTCCAAGCGGACTCAAATGTAGATAGATCAATACATATGTGCAAGAATTATGCTGACACACCACTGAGAGAAGGAGAACAGATTTTCTTTCCATCCTCCACTTGCCAAATCTGATTTATGATCCTTAGGAAGATATATCAGCTATGATTCAGACTTCTATTTTATCTATTTCAGAAGTTGCCTATCCACTCAGATTCATTGGTGATGCTTGTATCTATAGACTCACAATGGAAATTTATTGCCCACCTGAATTTCCATCCTCCACTATATAGTAATATTGTTTTTATTAAGTCTAGATGCCAATGATTCAGGAAGAAGCAGGGAAAAGAACTTCTAACAATGAGTGGCCCATGCAGAGCTTTGAAGATAAGGCCAGAGACATGGGCTCCTCTTTTCATGCCAGATGTGACTCAGCAAGGTGCCTGGAAGACTGGGGTGAGGCATTCTTGAAGATGTGCACGGCCCTGTGTTAGGCTCTCATCAAACTGATGGCAAGAATTTTTCTAAAGATGAGTCGTTTGACAGCAAGGTATGACTTCAAAAACACACAGACCCATAAACAAATGCATTGAAGAGATCAATTCCAAACTGAAAAGCTCAATACATTCTTCTACTGCAGGCAATAGAAAAGTGGCATTTCTGGCAGCCGTAGGTAGCTGAACACTTAAAAAACCAAGTGAATAGTTCAAACAGCTACCAGATTCAACACACTGGTGCTCTAAATGTTTGCATCTCTTTTCCACAACAGTGTTAACACTGGTGTCTCAGTTAATGTTTTGATATAGAGCAGTATTAGTACAATCAGGGTAGAACATGAATCACTGTTGGTCATTATCTGAACTTTCTCTGATCAAAGGGCAAATGTACCTGCAGCAAATTCAAAACAACAATCAAGGTTTCTTGTATGTCACACAAAAAGAGAAATGCATAATACATGCATAGTCTTCTTGCACTGCTTATGCTGTAGCATCTGCCAGAAGGAGTGGTGAATTCTCCAGGCTTATATACAAGACCCTGACATTGTCAAAACAAGTACTGTCATGATATGGTTGCACAATATCCACAACAGCATGAACCTCAGTTCTAGCTAGCCATGCCCTTATTTTACCCAGATTTTTCAGCCTATGCTGGTAACTATCTTCCACCAAAAAAGGTTCACAAGATTTGATGGTCATTGTTCTATGTGAAAGGTACCCATGGTACCCAAGACCAGAACAACCAAGATCCAATCATTCTATATCAAGGTTTGTGTCAAGTGGTGTCCCTCAGTGGTTTGTCTTGGGACTGGTACTGTTTAATATCTTTGTTAGTGACATAGACATTGGGATTGAGTACACCCTCAGCAAGTTTGCAGATGACACCAAGCTGAGTGGTACAGCTGACACAACAGAGGAACAGATGCCATCCAAGAGGACCTAGACAAACTAGATATGTAGGCCCATGTGAACCTAATAAGGTTCAACAAGCCTAACTGCAAGGTGGGTCAGGGCAATCCCCGACACAAACACAGATTAGGAGAAGAACTCACTGAGAGCAGCCCTGCAGTGAAGGACTTGGGGGTTCTGGTGGATGAAATCTTTGACATGAGCCAGCAGTGCATGCCTGCAGCCCAGAAAGCCAGCTGCATCCTGGGTTACATCAACAGAGGGGTGACCAGCAGGTGGAGGGAGGTGATCGTCCTCTGCTGCTCTGCTCTTGTGAGGCTGCACTTGGAGTGCTGCATCCAGCTCTGGGGCCCCCAGCACAAGAAGGATGTGGGGCTGTTAGTGAAGGTCCACAGAAGGGCTACAAGGATGATCAGAGGGTTAGAGCACCTCTTCTATGAAGAAAAGTTGAGAGAGCTGGGGATGTTCAGCCTGAAGATGAGAAGGCTCTGGGGAGACTTTTTTGCAGCTTTTCAATACTTAAAGGGGGCTTATTAAAAAAAAAAAAAAAAAAAAAAAAAAAAAAAAAAAAGATGGAGAGCAATTTTTTGCTCAGTCAAATAGTGATAGGACAAAGGAGGGTGGTTTTAAACTAAAAGAGGAGAGATTTAGATTAGATGTTAGAAGGAAGTTCTTCACTGAGAGGGTGGTGAGGCACTGGAACTGGTTGCCCAGAGAAGTTGTGGATTCTCCATCCAAAGTTATAACATCAATCTATAACAACACCATCCAAAGTTTTGGAAGTTATTCAAGGCCAGGTTGGAGGGGGATTTGAACAACTTGGTCTAGTAGAAGGTGTCCCTGCCCATTGCAGGGAGGTTGGAACTAGATGATCTTTAAGACCCCTTACAACCCAAGGCATACTAATATTCTATGAAATAGGTCTGTGTTACTTGTTATGACCTATTTTTTGAGATATGGTTATACTGCATCTCAAACCATTCATAAGTTACTAAAGTGAAAAAAAAAAAAAAAAAAAAAAAAAAAAAAAGACTTGCATTTATAGAAAGGAAAAATTTGCAGGGAAAGTTAGTGAGAGAGAAAAACAGAAAGTGAACAGCATGAGATCACGTTTGCATAAGATGCAAAAGACCTAGAAAAAATTATGTATCTGTTTCAACACCTCTATGATGACATTTTGCCCTATGTTTAACTGTTTGTTATTCTTCTAAGGAGCCTGGTGATCCCTGACTACGTGTCCTTAAGCTTCTCTTCATTTTACCCATCCTCACTTTGGATGATCCATGCTTTAGAGGAATTCTCCATACCAAGACAATCAAAAAACTAACTCAGCAGCCTTTTGAGCTTGGGAGTTAAGTCTGCAGAGCAGCAGAGCACAGGAAACCTTCCTCTGTGAATCTATATGCCAGCAATGGACTGAAGTTTACAGTGAGATAAGAAATGCTGACCTTCTACTGATATAGAGATAAAAGAAACTACTGGAATGCCTGACAGATAAACTTGGGTTAGCTTCAGAACATTTTTATTGGTCTAACTATGGTAATGGTCTCCCTAAATCCTATTCAACGGTGGCCAAACAGATAATGTTACAGCCTCAGTTCATAAATTGGCTCTAGATGTAAGATAGATCATAAATTCATATGTGTTTTATTAGGGACACATTCAGGAATTCAGGTGCTAGAGCTATTCTTTTCAATAACATAGTGGGGAATGACACAAAGGGAATCTTTGCTAAAAGTTAGTACAAAGGTTGACTTAATACATACATCCTTACTGCTAGTAAGTTACCACCTTACTGCTAGTAAGTTACCAAAACCCAAATATTATTCTAAAATCTACTATAATTAGTGTTTCTGCAGTCTTTGGAAAAAGCAATAGTTAAAAGATGCTGATTATTTACAGCATGTTTTGTTTATTATTGCACTACTGTTCTCTAATTTGTGACTGGCGTGCACTGAGGCAATCCAGCCAGTGGGTGGTAACCCTCAAAAGATTTAGCATAGCTAAATCCAGAAACATGGGTACTGGACTTTTAAAGATTTTCTTTGTCTCAATAACCTTTAATCTAAAATTAGTATCCTCGTCTCTTCAAGTGAAGCATCGTTCCTCCTGTTCAAATGAGAGACCCATTTCATACTTTCTTCTGTGGAAAGTGTAGGAGACACCTTAAAGAGATATGCAGGAATTACATTCCAGCTATTCAAATACAGACAATGTTTATCCATGGCATCACTCATCTGTGGGCCAACCAAGAAACTCAAGATGATATCAAGTCCCTCCAGCTCCTTAGCAGTCCTGGTAGAACAAGTGGGTAAGCTTCAACCCCTACATGTGCTACTGAAAGAGGCAAATGCCTTTGAAGGTTTCTAAAAGGAAATACTGTCTGCAAAAACTGAAACTGAAGGCCTTCAGAGGGACGCTCTTCACTGATTAGAGAGAGTACATGCCTATAGGTAGCTGCTTTGTAAGTACTTATTGTTCTGAGACACCTCACATACCTTGGCCATTAAGACTAGATCCCACCCTCATCATCTCAGTCATGTTTTTAAAGAGTAGCTAAGCAGGTACTAGCATTTCTTTTCCCTTTTCTCTCCTTCACTTCTTATTAATTTCTCTCCAAAGCTTATCTGTATATTTAAAATATCAGAAACAGAAAACAGTGTCTTTCCAGATTCTAAGTCACACTGCAGCAATTCTCTCTGTAAAAATGGATATGCTTTCATTAAAAGCATACACATTTAGCCTTTTGCTCATCACACCATTAGCATGATTTCATGTCTATTATCACACACTCTCCTGTAGTCATACAGTGTTCCAGGCTGCAGGGTAAGGAGTCACCAGGTAGATGAGTGATTTTACAGCTCACACCCTCTACAGGGTTGGTCACATTTCTCCCCCTCACTGCAAGCCACCAGCTCCAACCTTTTCCCTTGCACCAGCTCGGATGCTGAGCCATCTGCCCACTTGCTGAGTTGAATCAGCTCACCAAACTGGCAGTAAAAGCAGCTTCCCACTGCTACAGTGAGCTCATCCAGCACACCAGGAGGTGAGTCAAGAGCCAGACCTGGCACAAGGGAGGAGATGGGAACACACAGCTGGAGGCAGAGGATGGGAGGATCAAGGATGGCTTTCTCCAGAGGTGCAAGAAGAGTCAAGGAACCTCGCCCTCAATAAAAACTCTTTACCAAAATGGGAATTATCAGACAAATGATCAGAAATTCCAAGGGGGAACTGATTACAGTAAACCTCAGGTGATTTTTTTCCTTCTTTTTAATTGCCAGGCACAATATACACAAACCCACCTTATTCACAAAGTCTGCATGCATTTACATACTGAGATTTGGGATTTCTGTTAGCTTCTTCCATGTTTTTGGAGCTGCATGCATGTATGTCAGCTTCCTCAGCAACAGAGAGTATTAGGTTTAAAAAAAAAACAAAACAGAAAGGATAGATCTGAACTTCTCACATAATATCTTGACTCTAACACTTGAAGCTTTACAAAGGAGGCTAAGTATCACAAGACTACTGATAAAAGTCAGGAGACTTGGCAGTTCTGCAGACATTTATGGGCTTGGTAACACATTTTTCTCTTTTTAAATGAAAACAGACAAAACAGTGAACATGTTATAATAATGAACATCTTGGCACGTTGCAATTACAATACTGGAACAGACCACTGTTCTGCTTTTATGGATGCTTTAGAGAAAAACAATCCCTATTTTCAGCTCCCTGTTACATTTATTCTCCAGAAATCTTGTGCCAAAGTTTTCCCCATTTTCTCTGTGGGTTTTCCAGACAGACTTCACCTCCTGTGAAGCACCACAAAAATACAGCTGCTGTGGAGCAACGCCTCTCCTTGCTAAGATGTGTTAGAGTCACACCATAGAGAAATAGCAACGTCATTGACATTCAGAAAGACAACATTAGGAGAGATTTTATTTAAAACATGAAATTATTGACTCTCAGTGTTTTGCTTTCATTTAGAAACTCCATGAATTATTCTGAGGAAAATCTAGCTCTGAACTACAAAATAGCATGGAACCACATCTAGTAATCTTCCAGAATATAACAGTGTTATTGTCACAGTAGTCTGTGATTCATTTGGAAAAAAAAAAAAAAAAAAATCAATACTACCGAATCTGCAGAGAGCTACAAAGATTACAAAATTGAATTCTAAACTGCATTTTTTTATATAAAATAATTCAAAGAAATTTTTTAAGAAAGTCATGACAAACTCTTGGGTAAAAAGATCAACCATTACAGAAATGTTTCACTGTAACCAAATCATCATTGATGGTTAAGGCTAGGAAGGCTGAGTTCCAAGGCTGAAAGCGCACACAGTAACAAAGACCAAAGCTTTTAGACAGATTCTGAAAGGGGAAACTACAGTTCTGGGAAATAACTGATACTAAAAACTGCTGTGTGCACTCCATAAACGAAAGATGAATTAAATATTACTTTTATCAGAAAATAAAGGTCTTAAGGCACCAAAAATTAAAAAGGAATTCATCTCATCAGTGAGCAAAACCAAGAAACACTAAGGCAAGATCTCAGAGAGGCTCTCAAAAGAATTCTACTGACATACCTAAAATATGCTAAAATAATTCAGCTAGGATAAAAGGTGTCTGGTTTGGCAATTCATATATTACTTTGTTGCACTCTGAGGAAACATTGGTGGAGGCCTTAAGAGTCTTTCCATTTTAGAGTGTCCACTACAAGCTCCCGACAATGTCGAACATGCATTACTTGGCAAGAACAACAGAAAAGTGACTGATCATATGGAAATGGTGAAGGTCATGAAAGTCTAGATGAGAATTTGTGTTGCTGGAAAAAAAAAAAAAAAAAAAGAGGCAGGTGGTTGGATTGAATATTAGGTTGCTGGTCCAGCTGCAAAGGCAAAGAATGATGATTTAGAACTTGTTAAAGGGAAAAAAAGGCTGCCTTGCTGCCACTGCTGGGGCACAGTGAAAGGGGATGGTGTTACCTCCCATCTCCTGCTGCTTTCCATACATGTATGGAAATGTCCCATGCAGGGACAAGGTCCACAGGTAACTGCAGTGCAGGGACAGCTGTGACTCAATGGAATATTCACCATGTACATCCACCCTTAACACCCAGCTCTGTAGCACTGTTATAGCAGCTCTACCTGTGGTGGAGTTGTTGGGAAAATGTAATATGGGAAAGACAGCTGCTGGGTGACATGCATGTCACGTAGCTCTGTTGTGAGCCATGCTATTCAGTACCTTCTAATCTAACATCCTCAAAATCTCCTAAGACAGCAGTTAAAATTTAAACAGGCATTCTGAAAACACACTCGTGATCCCATTATCGGTATCGTTGATGGGATTACAATGAGGGTGGTAATGGTGGAAAATTTTTAGGAGAGATCTAGTATCAACAGCAGGAGTGGCCACTAATTGGATTCTTTCTGTGTCACCACAGAGTTGTCACGGGACCCCGTCCTCTGTTGAACACTGCAGCTCTCAAGGCACTCAGAAAGGAGCTTTCTCAATTGTTATCACATCAGTCTGCCTTCCCACTCAAACACAAATCCCCCAAAGCCCTTTCTAAAGCTAAGAAAATCATGGAAACCATGACTCCCATGACATCCGCTACAAGTGTCCGGCCTCACCAGGATAAGAGTAAGTCCTGCCATTACATAACACTCAAACTCCTGATCCTGCATGAACAAACATAATATTGAGTGCAGTATGCAAGTTAAACAAAGCTAGATAATAAACTGCAAACTGTCAAAATAGTCTGCAATAAAGTGATCTCGGCAGAACAGAATTTGCAAATCTCTCAAAATATTTTTTTCCATAGCTTTCTAACTTCCACCGAGCGTGGGTTTTTTAACATCTTCCACATTTGGAAACACTGTCCCAAGCATCTCAACATGTTTAATAAACTGCTTTTATCAGTTCCTGATGAGAGCTGTTACAATAGTTTTCACACTGATACTTGCCATCTCTAGGATACTTCATGTTTCTAAAATGCATTTTTTTTTCCCTAATGACCTCAAATTTAGCCTACTTTTTAAATGTTTCTATATGCCATTTGGAAATTTATCAAATAAGTTTTTTTAAAAGTAAAATTACACCAATCA
Source organism: Nettapus auritus (assembly GCA_011076525.1). Classification (NCBI taxonomy): domain Eukaryota; kingdom Metazoa; phylum Chordata; class Aves; order Anseriformes; family Anatidae; genus Nettapus; species Nettapus auritus. The sequence goes on along the minus strand of CM021766.1, from coordinate 123,536,422 downwards.
TAATTATTTTTTTCATCTGAAATTGAGACAAAAAAAAAAAAAAAAAATCAATTAAAGCCAAGGAGACATGCCAAGCAGGAAAAAATAAAGTTGCATATTATGATGGAACAGGCTCACCCATCTTGATTATAAAGTGTTAAGAAGAGGAAGACACTGATAAGTAATAAAGTGACACATAATTAAGACAATTCAGGGCAGAACACATTCTGACTGGAAAACATTTTCTTGGGCTCTGTCTGACTGTTTTGAGCAATGAGAAAAAAAAAATAAAAAGTAGCACTTTAAAAACAAACCCATGAAAACAATCAATATTCAACCTAGTCTTCACTAGCTGAGAGTGGGGGGGAAATCTGGGGGGAAAAGAAACCCAACAGATTTTGTGTGGCGCAGATTCCCTCACATCACAAACACAGTTGATAGTACAGACATGCCTGGTATGTTCAGCATTCCCTATCAAGTAAAGATGAATTAGCAGAAACAAAAATGTATTACAGCTTTCATGCAGCAGTTTATGGATCTTTTTGTACCTCTGGAATTTCTAACCTTGAGCATATCATGGATCTACTAAGGTTGCACTGGTCTCAGATCTCTTCCTCAGATTATTTTTATCTCACTGTGAGGAACATCTCTGTGAGTTCTGAGCACTTCTACAGCTGCTAGGATGCTAATGGGAACTTCATGTGTGTATCCAGTACAAGTGCTCTCAGGGTAAAAAAAAGCCAATGTCAAAGGAAGGTATGTAGAAGTCACCATAAATATGTCTTTGAATGTTTACCATCTGGAACAGTAGATTACATTTTGACAAGAAGCTAGACTACCCCTTGGGCATTGTTTTTTAAACAGCCCCATCATTATAAAGGAAGGAAAAACATGATTTTCTGTTCCTAGTTTCTCAGTAGGATTTTCTGGCAGTGCTAGAGAAACTTGTTTGTGTTTTTTTTTTTTTTTTTTTTTTTTTTTTTTTTTTTTTTTTTTTTTTTCTCTCTAGTAAAACAATAACAAGACAGGCATGTGTCATTAGCTAAGAAGTTTCTTGAAAAATACAGTTTTTATAGATGATCTGATCTATGATCAGACAATACCCGTGGAGAGGGCTGCACCCCATCTAGGCTATGACAGCAGCAGACTGAACATCTCACAGGGCTGCACATTGCCGCACCTTATCCTTCTTGGAAGACTAAATCTCTGTGTGTTGGCTTTCTGAGCCTCTCACAGGACAGACTGGGAAAAGTGAAGAGGAGAAATCCAATATACATGGAATAAAAGGCATTAACACAGGCTTATAGTGTTTTTTTTTTGTTGTTTGTTTGTTTGTTTTTTTCTTTCTTTTGGGGGGAATGGGTGGGTGGTTTGTTTTTGTTTTGTTTTTCATTTTAGGGATTTGGCTTATTTGAATTTGCTGTGGCTCACTTCTGAGGACACACTCATGCTGAAGGGTATGTTTGAAAATACATGCGAGGAACAACCCATAAAGGGGCCAAACAGCTTCCTCACAAAAAAAAAAACCAAAAACAAACAAACAAACAAACAAAAACAAACAAACAAACAAACAAAAAGTTGTCTTGAGACAAAAATATATGTGCAACTTGAAACATGATTTTATGGGCATCATTATACAGTTGAATGCCAAAATCACAAAACACCAGCTATAAATCCCCTTGCTCAGCCTACTACTAAACAGATCTTATTTCAGAACACATCATACACAGTATTATTTATAGAATATCTCACCTGTAAGTGGTGAGGACAGTGTTAGATTTCTTTCACAAGTAGGAGGCCAATAATTCATAAGCACCACAGGTATGTGAGAGTTAGTGTGAAGATCTGTTATAGTGCGAAAGAAACAAATCAGTTTGTTACTGTGCACAGGGAGACATATATACAGTAGATGATTTATTTTAAAAGGCAAACAACCCATCCTCTAATATTTCCATCTAGGTAATTTAGAGTAAAACAACGACAATATCTTAATTCTCTGATAAGCTAATGTACTCTAATTACTGATAACATTTCTGACTTCTCAGTTAGTTTGCTGGGCTTCCCCCCGCTGCAGACATCAATGAATTTAATAGTTAAATTAGATGAAAATGATAGAAGAGTGCTTCCATAGCTAATTTGTAATTATATTTCTCCCCCTTTTCCTTCCCAAATATATTTGATTTCCTCACGTTTAATTAACACTTCAAATCGCTTGTTTAGAATCTATAAATATAGTGAGACTTTAATGATCCATTATAGTGATGCTACTTAGTTTTCAATGACTTGTAAAACTTTCACAAACAGATCTGCAAATGAATTACATCCATCTGCTCTGCTGCAGCTGCAAGAGCAGCATTACATTGTAAACTGCCTTTTCCTACTTTCCTGGTTCTCTCTTAACTTTAATCCCATGTGTAAACCAAACCCGTCTCCCTACCGATCATCAGAAGCCCAGCCAGGTCTCTGTAAAGCAGCCTTCAAACTTTACAGACCTCTCAAACGCAGTCTCCCAACACTCTGCGTCGCCTCACAGCTGAGCCGCAGACCAGCTACGCTGCTCAAGCATCCTCGGCCAAACCTAAGAAACGCTCTGCCACGCTTTCTTCCCCCTACCAGCCATGCACTTTGCACGAACCTAGTGCAACACCCAGGCACTTTCAGTAGAAGAGCCAGCACCAAGGGCTGCATCCCTGCCGCTTGCCGTTTCCCGGAGCAGAGCTCGCAGCACGTGTGTGCGAGACGGGGGAGCCGGCAGGACACCCTGCTCCGGGAGAGATTTTCTAATCTACACCTCCACAAGCGTGACCTTAGCTGCGTTAAGAGTGTTAGCTCTGCGCGGACAGCCGAGCATCAGGCAGTGCTCGCTATTATCTGTCAGCCGTACAATAGCAGCATTGATAAGGCAGCAGCAACTGGCTTTGACAAGTGTGCTGGGCTAGCATTCCTCTGAAAACCGGGAAGGAGAAAGAAAAAGAGAGAGCCGGGAAAAAAAAAAAAAAAAAAAAAAAAAAAAAACTACCAGGTACTTTTTTATTTTACTTAAAAAATTTTGGGGGTTTTTTTTTAACG
>CM021766.1:123517005-123527981 GCA_011076525.1 Nettapus auritus | reverse complement strand
AAAAAAAAAAAAAAAAAAAAAAAAAAAAAAAAAAAAAAAAAAAAGACATATTTCTTACTGTAGCAGGAGAAATAGTTAAGTTTGTCTTAAAATTATTATTTTTTTTTAATATCCCATTTTTTTTTAAAAAAAAAAAAAAAAGGAAGGAAAAAAATTAAAATCCCACGTATTTTTCATGTCATGCTAAGAGAAAAGAAAACAAAACCAGCAGTTTTTTTTCCAAGCTAGAGCCTAATATGACGATTTAATGCACTGAGAAACTGTGGTTCTTCTCTTCTCAGCTGCCAACTGTTCAAGAGTTCCAACTCCAACACAGTAAACAAGTGATCAGTGAGTCTGGGAAGAGCTCAACGCACCAGACACTTGGAAAACAGAGGCAAATAAAGGCAGGAAAACAAACAGACTTAAGTCAGTCAGCACAAGGTAGGTGATCCCATGATCAGTAGCAGTGAAAGTACTAAAGGGAGGGTATATATGGAGTCTACAAGGCTTTAAAGTGTGAGAACTCAGTGAGCAATGTGCTCTCAGAACTTATGCTGACTTCACATTTTTGGACAGAGTTCAATTTCATTACTGAAAAAAAATGAGGTAAACCATCCAATACTTAACAAAAGTTGAAAAAATGCCAACAATTTAGAAACCAGAATGTCTCATAGCTTTTTGTGTTAATTATTAGTAAACTGATGACCAAGGGTCATTGTTAAGTCCCTCCCTCTTAAGTAATTCTTATCTTTGTCCTTAATCCCTTAAAACTTCCATCCTGATAAAACTGCAGCTACAAAGAATGGAGGACTTAAATGACACCTTAGTCAGTAAAACTTTCTTTGAGATGGTTCAATCTTAATGTTTCCCCCTTTGAGTACGTCTTTAATATTGCACATAATCAAGGTACCACTTGCCTAAAAAAACAACTGCATTCACAATGTTGTTCTGGACAGAACGTGGGAATACACATAGTTTAACATACAGATTCATTTTTTTTCCTAGTGAGTCAAGGAAACAACAGCCCCTGTAGCCCTTTTATTTTTATAACAACAAAGCATCAAGCAAATCCCATAAAACTTTGGGAAAATATTTCATTTAACCTCTTTGTGTTCTCATCTCAAATATAAAAATGATATTATTTGAAAAAAAAGACCAGACACATTGCAGGAAAATTTATAGCTCTGTATAGATTTTTCTACATAGTAGAAAGCAGAGACTATTCAATCCTACTTCCTCTGTCCTCACTGAGGTGAAGAGAGGTAAATAGGCTTAGGTTGATTCTTATATATAACTAATGTCAGAGTTACACCTGCTAAGACAACCTCAAGGAAACTGGCATCTGATGTAAGCACCTACAAGTGGACGGGCAGACTAATACAGCTATGATAGCTGGTAGACTCATTGCAAGGCTCTCTTGTCCATAAATCCTGTAATCATAACACTCAAGGTAAGCACATACTAAAGTCATAATACATTTCTGAGTGACCAACAGAGTGTTAAAATGGTATTTACTATGTGGGAGAATGCATTTACCAGTGCTAATTTTCCTGGTGTTGTCATGGGTGCTATTGGTGACACATGGGAAGGGTTTGAATGCCAAAAAAACAGCCCTAAAAAAGGATGTGTATATGTGTATAGATACTATCAACCCAAAATATATAATATCAAATGAAATAGATATACAAATATATAATATATGCATTCATAAATTTATTTATATAATTCTATATCTAACTTCTTGTTGCTGGGCTTAAATTAAGGATATAATAGATTGAAAATATAAACATCATAAAGCAGAAGGTTTAGAAACATTACCTTTAGATAACAATACAAACGTAGCCATTTACTTTATTTTGGGAGAGAAAAAAAAGAGGGAAAAAATGCTAATATGTTTATTCCATTAACTTAACCCAGTTGTCATTCTCTTTCTGGGTGCTAGAAGTCCAGAATATCTACACACTACCTCCAAAACCTCTAGTTCACCTCCTGAAAAATATCTACAGCTCATGTCTTGTGTCAGTTAAAAAACTTAGTTGTAGAGAAAACTGAAAAAGTTAAGACAGAGTAAAAACTGAAATGTAATATTGAGAAAGGCCAGGAGGGATATGTTAACATGGAGTGCAGAGTTGCTAGAAGACATCCTGATTACATTGCAGGTCAGAAAAATCTCTCTAGATTTATAAAAAGTCCTAACAACAGGTGTGAGTATTGATGTTGATGGGGGACTTCAGTAATAAAGGGAAGAGAGATGTCATTTCTTTCTGAGAAGAGCTAATTTTAGGCAGATATGAGTGTTACCAACAAAAGGGTCTACTGAGCAACAGTTTGTTCAGTGATATTCACTGTTGATAATTGTGTTGGCACAAGGTTGAGGAAAAGGTAGGTAAAACAGTGTTGTAGAAGTGTCAGAAAGATTTGGGATGGTGTGAGGGGAAGGATGGAAAAAAGCCATGGTGCTTTAGAGAACAAGAGGGTATTAGTCAAGTTTCAGGAGAGCAAAAGAGAGCAACAGAGAAGCTTGCCAACTCTTGGTGGAGAAGGGTATACAAAGGAATTGGAGGGTCTTTAATGGTGGGAAAAGGTTTTGGAGGGGTTAGTGAAAGATTTTAGGGGAATAATTGCAGGAAGGATGTCCTAGCAGAGGTGGATGCAAGGAGGATTTGATAAAAATTTGAATCTGAAAAAGGACATTGGGCTAGCAGAGTCTGCTGGCTACAGCATTTTTGAGAGGCTATGGATGAGAAAATAGAGCCCAGACCCTTCTGACAGTCAGTCCTTTTCTGTGCTTCGTCCTTATCTCTTATGGCACAGGAGGATCTTGCTCCCCATCCTAGTAGCATCCCTCCTTCTCACTCTGTATCCATAGCTCTCCCCCACTGCCCTTTAACACAGCGGTCATTCTCCATGTCCCTTGGCACTTCCCAGACTGTTTAACACTAAAGGGAAAGGGACATAAGAGAGAGGAAAAGAGCAGGACTGAAAAGGGAAAAATGAAGGTTCTCTGGAAAAGCCTGCTGCTCCTGATGCCACCATAGGGTCTTCAACCCTTTCTTCTCTTCAGCTCTCTGCTCTTTCTCCATGCAAATCCTACTACAGTAGCAAGGGGAAACTCCCAACAGATATACCCATCCTCTGTCCTTAGGCTGATACTTACCAAAACCCCTTCTTATGGAGAATATAATTATTATTTACTCTTAGTGGTAACTTAGGGCACTGAATCTTTTCCAAGCTGTGTCAGTGAAGCAGAATTTTAAAAGGACTAGGGCAGAAAGCTGTAATATTTGCCTGAATGTTTCATTTTGTTTTTATTTAAATTCCACCTTTGGTTGAAGGGAGGGAAAAATATTTTTCCTCTGCCTTTATTCTGGTAATGATCAGTGGGAAGGTGGAACCTGGTCAGTCAGACTAGTATAACAGGCAGAGCTTTACTTCTTACAGTCTTACTTCTTACAGTCTTACGGAATTTGGAATATTTTTTATAGTTGGCTCATTCTCCTTCCAAAGCTGTACATAGTTCTAAAAAGAGAACAGAAATGCCATTTTGCAACCAGTTTTGAAATTTGTTTTCATTCCATACTTTATTAAATTCAAGGCTTTTCTAACACTTCAGACTGAATATTATCAAAGACTCGCTATTACACCAAAGAAGCAGAATTCTCAAAATATTTGCAGTAAGGGTTGTGGTCTGACATCTAGTTCAATACCTGGCTCTACAGAGGAGATGCACCTCAATGGCAGATGCAGCCTCAGAGTGCAGGTTCACATTCAGCATAAGCCACATTGCCACTGGAAATGACAATCCATCCTTTTCTGTTTTTCCCTTGCTCTGTTCCCTTCAGTTCTTGTTTCTGCTGAATCTATTAAATAAACATTAACTGATCTTAATTCTTATTTTCCTTTTTTTGTGTGTGTTTGTGTGTTTTGTTTTGTTTGTTTAAATGGTTAAATTTTGGTCAGGTCTCATCAGCTATGGAAATAGCTGGAAAGCTTGGGGAATGCTAGTGCTGATTAAAGAAAAGTCACGGTAATGCACAACCAAGGGAGAGAGAAGGACAAAAACACTTCCTTTCAGAGGCGGTCTCATCTTAAAAGGACTTAAATTGATCTTAAATTCACATTTTGGAAGGAACTTGCATGCACTCCAGGAAAGTCAGAGTGGAGAGGCTTTACAACTATCATCCGCTGAAGGATGGCACTAGGGACAAAAATTACTCCAGTAATGAGCAGTTCTCCTACTAAAGGAGATGAGACGTGTCACTAAGATGAATTACCTCAAGAGACAATCAAGAAGGCAAGCACTATTATTGGGCCCTAACCCAGCTGTAAACCAGTCTTATCAACAATAAAGAAATTTTCGGTAGATTTTGTTTTCCTCACAGTGATAGACTTAGACTGAGAGTATCCCTGCCATGTTTTTTTGAGAGGCATGACCTTTCTTGTCACGAAGAGAGCCTGACACAGGACCACTATAGGTAGCCTTGGCTTGTGCTAGAGATGCGTTCTGCCAAAGAGTGCCATTTGAAGTATTTTTTCCATCTCAAGAAGGCCAACATGGTATTTTCCAGATAAAAGAATATAAAGGTTTTGAAATCTGCTCTAAGTATATTTAAACCTGGCTGCACTCACTACTTGCTGTCATGACTTTGCTTTGTGGGTCATAAAAATGCCCCACTAGAACTTTTTGAGAAGATAAATTATGGTATGCATACGTGACTGTCTATATACAGACACAGAGAGCTCTATCTTCTACTGCATTTAAGATTTTACTTTTTCATTGAGAAAAAGAAGAAAGCATGTTTGACCTGTAGTCTTTCCAGAAGCAAGTGAATACCTTAATTAAGTAAACTTTCTGCTATTCAAGCCTAGCCTTGCAGTTGGACCAAGCAGACTGAGCAGTCCACTGAAATGAACCACACTTATCTTTCTACAAAATATCATTTAATGCAAACAAATCTACAGCTAGGTTTTAAGACAGTAGTATGAGACTCATACATAGTAATATAAATGATTAATAGCTGTGTCACAACACTGATAATAAAGATATACTAAAAAACTGCTCATTAAAGCTAACTACCAATCTTGAATCCTGCCTGTCTATGCTCTCAGGTAAAAACCCCAAGAGTAAAAATGACCAAGATTTTAAACGTTTTAGAAATGATTTAAGCTAAAGATATGCTCTCTGGTAATCTTTCTGTAAGGAAATTCAGAGAGAGAAATTTCATCACTGAATGACAGTAATTGTTGATGTATTATTGCTCATTTTAATAATAAATAATTCCACCTGTGGTTTGTTACTTATTTTACTCAGAACTGTTTTTTTTTAACGGAGACAGCATAGTTTCGTACAGATTTTTTGCCATTTGAGTGTTATTCCTGAAATTAGCACAACTGAAAGCAGTTTGTGTTAACTCTTTCTTATGCTAAACAGCCCTTGTTAGTTTAACAGAACAAAAGCTTTGATTGTAAGTGCAAATATGTGTGAGAATCTAGAGTTAAAGAACATTGGTGGCTTTTTTCTGAATGACTTGCTTTGGTGCAAGTTTCCAAATAAAGATTTAATTGCACCCACTTGCATCAATTACAATATCAAAGCACAGAAGTTATAAAAACAGAAGGTGCATACACAATGGCTATTTCACAGTCTGTTTTGAAAACAGATTAAACACAGTTATAATGATCATTTCTTCAAAAGAATTTAGAGATTATCAGAAACAGAGCAGACTGTGGATTTTAATTGAAAACTCAGTCTGAAATTTTTCTGTTACTCCACATTAGCTTGGTCTCCTTCATGGCATTCAACAGAATAGTTAATGAGTGGTTTTAATGGAGGGGATTTCAGACCAGGAGATACATTCAATTGCAATACCTAGTTCTTAATTTTGCAGTGCCTCTGGTACCTTTGGGTGATCTCATTTCCTAAACTCGTGCTTTGACGTAATAACACTTAGCACCTGTACCTATAATTTAGCAATTCATTCTAACAACCCAGACACTCTTCACAGGCCATTCAGGTTTGAAAATAACTATCTGTAAAATTCCAAAGAGAAATCTGACTCCGATAGACATGGAAGCCCTTTGTGACTCTAAAGTTTCAATTTCTGTCTCAAGAGGATTGAATAAAAAAATAAAAATAGAACGAGAACAGAGCACCCTTTTATATTTTGTAAATTAACAGTTACAAAGACCTTTGTCTAAACCACAGAAAATCCCTGGAAAGTTGGCTGATGCATATTGTACAATATATTACATATTAAATAGAAATGATGTCAGTGATAATTTTGAGAAACTGGGGTCTTAAATTTAAATGTCTACTAGGCAAATTAAAATGGTTTAATTAATATAGCTCAATAGATATTAGATCAAGATATAAACATATATAAGTTCCATAATATACTGGTTTATATAAAGTCAGGAATATAGCAAAAAATGAGGAGAAATCTGATATAAAGATATTTTCTATATCATTATGAACTCAAAGTATCAATAAATTCATTTCATCTTTTTTACACAAAGACTGTATTTTCTGAAGTCTTTTATTTCCATAAAAGAATGACTTTACAAACCTCCCAGAAAAGGCCCCTCCATATAAAGGTGTTGTTGAAAACTATTTCATTGGAGTTTAATTCTGAACATTTTGCCAAAGCAGCAGTCACTGTTGAGAGTGCTTGCCATTCTCGTTTATGCCTCAGGTCTTGTCCACAGTATGAGCACTGGTCTACCTTAACTTTTCCTAAACACATGCAGTCTCTTAATTGTCCTTAACATCAGGACGGGGCCCACCACTGCTTTGCTGATCAGTGGCATGGTTCCTATTTTCCTGAATATGATGTGAAATCCAGGCAAACAACACTAGCACAGTGATCACCCAGTGCTGGCACAGGGTTGGAGGATACATTAAATCTCAGAGACTTTTAAACTGCTTAGAAACTCTCTGCTTGGGATGAAACTCCTGGGGCACCCTAGTTCTAACAATGTGGAAGCCACCTCCCAGCATCTGCACAAAACTTGCACTAAGTTTTGCTCTGCAAAGATTCTCTCCCATAGTTTCAGAAGAATAGAAAACCTTTTGGAGAAATTACTGTTTCTTAATTTTACTTGGATCTTTATTCTCCTAAATCTTAAACATGAATTCTAACCGTGGTTTAAATCACTGCAAATTTCTCTGAGGGGATTAAGCATTTTAATCATGCTGACATGAAAAATATCCGGTGATATATCCATTGCATAATCAAGAATAAAAGCTAAAATCTTCTAAAAATATTAGTTAATTTAGAGTATCAAGGACACTAGCTAAGGACATTGAGGGATTAGCAATTGCAGCCAAAGATAGCAAGGTGGCCAATTCAAACACATTACAAAAGCTTTCTAAAAAGTAGAAAACCATTGTGGTTTTACATTAGATCATATTTCTGTGCTGTTCTGTCAGTGTCTTTTTTATTGCAAGCAGTCTTGGAAACGAATTTATAAATGACCTACATATCATGCAAGTTCAAGTACTGCCCTGACAGGAATGGTGATAGACATCTGCACCACGGTCCCTGCAGAGCTGCTTTTTGCATCCTCTTCCAGGCAAAACAGGCGGCTATGACACATGGCAGGCTGCACACTGCTGGCGCGGGAGGTGAACAGCCTCTCAAAGCAAATCGTGCTGCTGGAAAGGCAAGCAGAGAGATTTCTTGTGTGCAGAGGGTTGGAACCGTGACATAGCTTGTTCATGATAGACTTATCCCTGGTGACTAGCAGCAGCTCTCTTAGGTTTCAGGCAAAATAAAATAAAATCCCCCTATATAATTCTCATTGACCTACTGTCACAAATGGAAAGTTCTGCGAGGTCCACTAGAAGACAAGGGTCACAGTGACACCTAGGAATTTCTCCTAAGTTTGGTTCTTGGCATGGAAGCTAAATAGGTCTTACATATGCGGTGCAGGCCAGGCAAATGCCTAATGTCTAACATTAACACTGAGATCACATTTTAATTGTTTCCCTTTACTTTCATATTCTCCCCAAAGCATCTCACATTTTTTTCCTTTCTGTAGATACATATACTTGAGCCTTGAAATAATAAACAGACAACAGGAGAAGGATACATTGGTTTAGAAAGGAGATGATTGAGTAATTCAGAAATCTTTGAACAAAAGAGCAGAATTTCACATGAAGTCGTCTATTTGTTTTAATTACCTGGTATTCTGGGGCCAAGATGTTTCAAAGTCAAATGACTATAATGAGCCTTTAAAATCTACATTTGGATGGATAAATAAACAGCATATTTTTCAAGAGTGCCTAGCACTGCTGTTGCCTCCACACTCTAAGAGATGAGCAAAGGGCTTCCAAGAGATTTGTAGCCTCTCAGACAAGTAAGCGAGTGGCAGTAATGAACCAGAAATCCAATGTAAATGAAAAGTGGGGACAAGAACAAGCTTTGGGAAAGACCCTGGCATACAAGCGTCCTGCAGTTTATGCCTGCACATTTCCAGCAAGTGCAGAGAAAACAATTTTTTTTTTTTTTTTTTTTTTTTCCCCTAAGTAATGCTTGATTTCTTAATAAAACATAGCAATAATTAAATCTGAAGGAAAAGTATCCAAATTAATAAAGGCTATTGGCAGAAGAGGAAGAACTCTTTTGGAGCTGTGGCGGAATAGAAATGAACAAAGAGACATTTTGCAAACCAAACAGTGAAGCTAACATCAGGGCCAGAAGAGAGAGGTGCTATGCTTTAAAACACACAAGGCTTTCTCATTTTACACATTTAGGGACAAGCTCAGCAGGAACCACATGTGTATATGGCCAGGAGGTTTACGCTGAATTCACACTAGCACCATGCAGCAGAATTAGATTCACAGCCTCTGGGGAATGGCTCCCTTTTGGTCAAAGTATTTTACAGATAGGATGCCAGGAACTGAAATCCAGTGGAAACAGCAGTTCCCAAACTAGGACTCGGCATCTGGGAAAGAAGGGGGGGAGGGAGAGGGGAGGGGGACACAAGAGGTTCTGGCAGGGCTGCAAGCAAAGATAAGGGGCTCTAAATCTGAATGTTGTCTACTAGATGAGTTTGGGAGGAGAGGGGGAGAGAAATGTCATGAAAGGTAGATTTCACTTTGGAGAGGGACACGGGAGAAAAAATTTGGGCAAAGCTGCAGCAGAAGCCTTTTTTTCCTCCCCCAAATCCCCTCTTTTCCATTGTTTCTCCTTGAACAAAAGCAGCCCATGCAAAGACAAAGAGTTAAAACTAAACAGTCTGCCACATATTTCCTCATCTTAGTATCAAATATCTCCCGCAATATTTGCAATTGTCATACCATAAAAAGAAATATTTGAAGACAAAGCTCATTTCCTGGTTTCTCAGAAAATGACATCCCCTTCCTACGTGCCACGTCTTCCTGTGCTTAGTGCTGGTGGCCTGCATTTCCCCACCATTGTCGCAGTTCTCTTTTCCAGCAGCCACGGCCTCACATTCTGTAACCTTTGCCCTTTCATTCGGCCAGAGCCAAAATGCTACCTTTAGAAAACTAATGTACCAGAGAAAATGGAAGTATGAGGCTGGGCGACCCAATCTGCTATTATCTTACTCTGTTTCTTACCAAGGTTTATTTTCTAGAATTCACCTTTAAATTTTAAATTCAGGTAATATATCCTAAAGGAACAAGAACATCTGAAGACTCAAGATCTCCTTATCAGCACAGTTCCTTTAAAACTAAACCTCTGCCAACCTGGAAAATTTGAGGCAGAACAAATACTGAAAAAGAATTGTACTTTACCTGCAGGCTACTTTGAAGTTTTCTTGTCACTATTAGAATTTTCATCGAATTACCTTCCCATCCCCAAAATCAGCTTTCTGCTGACACAAGAGAGCTTCACCTTCTTTTTGATCCTACAAGTGAAGCCATGTGGAAATGATTGAGAGTGACGTCATGAGTTCAGCATTATGATTTAAATCTGGGATCAAGCAGGAGGAGGGGAAAAAATTACACGCATCCATGATTACTGTGTTTGGGTCATTCAAATGCAGGCTTAAAAAATGAGGTCTTGTCTCAGTGAATATGAAAAGTACCATGTGATCTTTTAATAGGAACTATTACTTGCCCTCATATACATGGCCAAAATATCAGCTTCTTGCTCAGTCTTTCATTGTTCATGCAACTTTTTGATTGCTGTTGTCAGTAACAGAGGTAAATGTGTTTCAGTGATGTTCTATGTAAATAAGTTTTTGGCCTTTTAAAAGGAGAAGCATGTGTTTCAGTTAGCTGCAAGCCCCTTCCAGCCTCTCAAGTTGAGCACCTGGAGCATGAAACACTCAAAACCACTGAGTTTATAACACTTACCCATGATTATTATTAATTGTCATAAAATTCTGGTAAGTGTCCAGAAGGTAACCTTTATAGAAAGGACATTTACATATAGAAGAAGATGTACAAGTAAATCAAGAGTCAGAGAAACTGGCTTGCAGGGAGAAACTTATTAAGGAACGCTTATTTCATTAAAAAGAAGACTAAGAAGGGACTGGCCAATTTTTCATCAGGAGGAAAGAGCTCCTCATTTCCCTAGCATAATCAGGAGCAGTGCTGGAAGCTGAAGCTAGAGACAAATTGGCAAGGCGGAACATATGGGTTTTCTGAGATAAAGTAATTCACTACTGGAATTCACTACCAGGAAAATACTGATTCACTATTTCCTAATTTCAGAAAGAATATGAGTGGGCCCTTTTGGAAGGCATGTTTAGCCAATCTCAGATTCTGCTTTACTCTGCAATTTGCTGTATTCAGTTCAGGGGAAATGGGAAAGAACGTGATACACAGAATTATTAGTTCACTTCAAATTGTATAAACCTAGAAATGCCTTGGGATTTGCCCCTTCCCTTCCCTTCCCTTCCCTTCCCTTCCCTTCCCTTCCCTTCCCTTCCCTTCCCTTCCCTTCCCTTCCCTTCCCTTCCCTTCCCTTCCCTTCCCTTCCCTTCCCTTCCCTTCCCTTCCCTTCCCTTCCCTTCCCTTCCCT
>CM021766.1:123479011-123516605 GCA_011076525.1 Nettapus auritus | reverse complement strand
GCCCTCCCCTTTCCCCCCCTCCCCTCCCCTTCCCTCCCCTCCCCTCACTGGGTTACGAAGAAGACTTTTCCTATAACAGAATTATGACAAGGTGAGAAGTGGAGGCTGAGGACAGAACGGAACCTGCATTAGGGTATGAGGAGTCATCCAGAAGCATTACAGCAGGTGCAAAAGTGAGCTGGGATCTACACAGAGATAGTTCAGTTCTTTGAGCTTTCAAGCAAAATGTTATTGTTGTGGTACCATGGTATTGTTGTGGGTACCTAAATTTTCTTAAGTAGAAGGAGATATCTTTTGCCACCAATGAATAATGATAATCTCTAACCTCTGATTCAACAACGAGCTCTTACTAAAAGTATATAAATATTTCACTGTATGCGAATATCTAGATTCATATACACTCTGTAACTTTCAGTCTTCATTAAATCTCCCTTACACCACATACACACAAAACACCAGCAAATAAATGAATGAAACAAGACCTTTCAGCCCCAAGGATCATTTAAATATTTAAGCTTTTTCTTACTCCCACAGGGATATTTATGTCAATGTCTTAATAGGGTAAGGACAGCCATTTGCATGCCTGAAAACACATGTAATCAAGCTGAGGAAACATGCATGGAGCAGTATAGGAATTGTATGTTTTGACAGAGGGAAAAAGTGGAATAGTTCCATATTATGCAGCACAATCTTCATTCCACAGTTAATAAGAGGATCACCACGATCAGTTCAAACACACACAAAACATGTCAAAAAGAAAATTATATCGCAAAATCATTATATGAATTTGGAAATACCTGTTGTATTAATTCACAGGTGAAATAGTTGCTACAATGGAAAAGCTTCCTTAGACTTTTTCTGCTTTAGAGAACAAGATATGAACCTTAAAGGTAATTTACAGTTAAGACCCTGGTTAATTCATTTAACTGTGAGTATTTACCCTGTACAGTCTTCCTATAAGTTGAGCACTAAAGATTACTGAGCTGCAGACCTGAAAACAGCATTTCCAAATACAGTCAAGTGGGAAGAGTTAAACAATATGCATTTTTTTTTTTTTTTAAATAAGTATATGTATTACATATGATATATGCAAACTGAAATGTGGCTATTTATACTAAGAAATGTTAACAAAGATTATAATGTTTAGATGGTTATATATATCACCAATTTTATTTATCTGTTAATTGAATTGATTCTCTTTATAAATTGTTCTCCATGGTGTAAAATGGGAAAGAGCCATTGTTTACCATGGTGTTGAATATCTGTTCTCATATTCACAGAATCACAAAATCATTCAGGTTGGAAAGGACCTCTAAGATCATCTTGTCCAACATTTATTCTAGTACTAACAAGTCTACCACTAGACCATTATACTACGTTCTACATCTACATGTTTCTTGATGACCTCCAGGGATGGTGACTCAACTACTTCCCTGGGCAGCCTATTTCAATGCTGCACAACCCTTTCAGTAAAGAAACTTCTCCTAATATCCAACCTAAACGTCCCCTGGCACAGCTTGAGGCCATTTCCCCTCATGTGATATTGTAAGCATGGCTTTCATATTACAGTGTTAAATATAATTTGCTGAGTGAAACACACTTGAAACCCAGAGTTACTATCTAAGAAAAGACCTTCAAGGGAATGTATATAGGTGTTACTGAAGGAGGGATGCCCTGAAAGAGAGATGAGTTAACCTCCTTCAACCAGTAATTTCCAGGGCAAAGGCAGAGAACTGGCAGCACAAGCAGCAGCCTTGGGAAGCAGCCTGCAGGGAGAAACTATGCAGTCCCACATAGGTGGGAAACTCTCTTTCATCATGGTCTTGGGCTAATGTGTTGAATCACTTTCACTATGTGCCTGAAGTAACATGCTGAATTAAGAACTCATTCAGCATTCATTATCCCAACACCCTTAGATTCAAATACCAAAAGTGAGAAGAGGCTATTTCCAGCAGACATGGAGAGTAGGTAGCTATGGACAGTCATGGGGTAGCATCAGAGCAGGCTGCAGCTAAATCCTTCCTGCTGAAGGCGCTATAACTTCTAGCTTTGTCTTGTTTCCCTGCAAGTCATTCATGATGGTGAAGCACAGCCGGGAAGGACACAATGCACACCTCCCCTTTCCAGGTACCTCAGTGCCCTTAGTCAGAAGGATGACAACCTGCCAGTCTTCACAGCAAAAGGCTGGCTGAAGAATGAGGTTTTATTGTAAATGAGGAATTATTGCTCTTTGCTGAGCAAATGGAAACACTTGCTGCAGTTGTAGCAACATTTCAGTGAGCATTTCCATATGGTTTCTGCCCAACACAGAGTATTTACAGTGTGTAGTTGCTTCTACACAAGATAAAGTTTTCTGGAAGTCCAAGTCCAGAGCTATGCTTGTACTGTTTCTAAAAGACTACAGTGGCATCCAAGTTTCATTCCTTGTCTCCAGTTTTCTCCCAGATCTTCCCTGGCTTTCTCGCACTTCCCAGATATTATGGCTTTGATGGACCCACCCTGTCTCCAAGTCATAGCCTCTGAATATAACTGTTGTAGCAATTTAATTTCAGTTTTATACTTTCTAAGACAACAATTCCATACATATTTAAAGTGATCTAGTGAAAAAATCTCTCTGAACTGAGACACTGACTTCAGTGACGATTTTTCTTGTGTATGCACAGCAGAACTGAGCTGCTGATAAGCTGCTGATGACCTGTTCTTTGAAATACGTTTCATTCTTTGATACATATATATGAAGGAAGTTAAAAGAAGTAAAAAGAACACTTAGGTGTAATGATCAAGTATTCAAAGGTCTGAGAAGTGCTCAAATTAAGAAGTTATCTAATAAAGCATAGGTTGCATACAGTTTTGAGTCTATAATCCAAGATATACAAGAGAATCCTGAACTCAGGTTTAACAGATAATGGTTGGAGCCATTGACTTGAGATTTTATGTGGTTTCAATTGGTTTGGTAATATCTACATGAGTTATTTATTTATTTATTTATTTCCCATTTTTTTGAAAGAAGGGGATTTGAAAAACTGACATGTTGACATTCCCCAACAGAAACTCATAGCAAGTTTGTGTTTCTAGCTTGCTAAGAGAAATGGAGTGGGATAACATGGCCAATGTATACCATCTACTAAGAGGTGGAGAAGACATGTATACTCTGATGATTATTTGTTTCCTAGTCAGGGGGAATGCTTACAACTCTTCCATTTTTAAAAACACTCTTCTAAATCATCCCCATATCCTTTGTCTCCTATAAACCTCATTCATCTACATACCTGTTCTGCGTGTTTATTTCTGCTTCTTTCAAAATCTACAACTATCCATATTAATTTGCTCTTTCTTCCTTCTTCTCCTGTTCTATGGCAAACAATAAGTTAAATTCTTGCACAATCTGTTTCAAGTCTTATAAATATCAAATGATATCAGGGGAGACCTGTACCTCTCTTGCACCCCTGGGAAGGTGCATGATTGACCCAGCTGACATACCAGAGCTGCACGAGGATGGAGCATGTTCAGCACACTGGAATTTTCTGCAACTCTGTAATTTTAAAATATATATGTTTAAGGCAGTTGTAGATAGATTTTCAAAAGGATGTCATGGAATATATTCTTATGCTTTGTTGCCAAGTTTTTAAGTCTCTTAGTGGGAATATTGTTTTTTGTATAAATAATTAAACATTCAAGCAAAGGCAAGAATGACTTTATAGCCCCAGTGGTTATTGCATTTTTCTAGTCTATTGTTCATAGTCCTGTTTCAAACTGGATAACATAGCCATTTTTAACCCAGTATTCTGGATTGTAGGTAAATGATGTAACCAGCAGGTTTTTCTCACATTTCCATGAAAAAAGATTCCAAGAGATCACTAGTTTGTTCTAATTTCAACCCAGAAAAATTTCAATGCAGAGAAAATAACTTCTTGGCCACATGCAGATTTGAAAAGTGTGCCTTCTATAATTACAGCTGGTACAGGCGAATATTAATAGAAACAGTTTGAAATAATTCTTATCATTTCAATAGAAGAAACAAACATTTGTTATTCTTTAAATGTCTGAAGATCTGAATTAAAATATTTTTTTTCATAAACACTTCTATATCTGAGGCTTTAATCAGCTGCTGTTAAGCATGATTCCTTTTGATTTTCTTTTTCCCTGTTTTTACTTATGTTCTACTGCTGCACATATAAAACTTCAAGTTTGTTACTTACACTCTATGGTGTAAGACAACAGAATACTGTACTACAGTCATCTGTGTTTGTTCCATGAAGAGGAGGAGGTTTTTAAGCAAGAATTTTGCAATTCAAACAAAATTTTCAGCTGAAAAAACACTATTAATCTCCGAATTCTCTGCAGGTGATATAGAGAATAATAGACAATGACTAGCCTCTCTTTTTTTTGACACATAGGGGCATTTGGGATACTTTGCTAATTGTCCCATTCTTCCCTCAGCTACTTGTGTAAAAAGGAAACCAGGAGCAATAATCACCTGAGAACTCACAGTGCTGTGCATGGTGTCACTGCCAATGTGCAGTCTGTGGACAGGCCAGTGGTGCCCTTACCACCTCTGTGTTTGTCACTTAACATCAAACATGGAGAGAAGCAGATGTTTTTAATGGGAACCTACTAGTCTTGCTTCACTTATTTGAAGTGAAACTCTCTACATGAAGGGAGGAGGTGAAGGTGACAGGAGAGAGAGAAAACAAATTTTGTAACTCCTATGTCAGTTTTATCATTTGTCTCATATAAAAGATGTTAAAGCAGAGGCCAGCTGATTTTCAAATTTTTGTACCACACATTCTTTGGGGAAAACTCTATGAGACCTAGAGGCTTTTGGGAATAATATAGCATAAACTGAAGAGTAGTTGGTGTGTTTATGCCATGTCTTATAAGTGACCACTAATTCCCCATATTAGTTTGCAGTTAACTTTCTCTTTGCATGTGTGTAATGGGCTGCTGAGTCAAATATTTTACTGAGTTCTATTTCTGATAAGTGTGCTAGTCAAATGCTGTGGTGATGTGCATTAAATGAGTTGCTAAGCAATGACTGAGTTATATCGTCTTCCTACCTGACTGCTAATAAAAAACTTTATACCTTACAAACCATCATAACTCTATATATGCCACATGAAATAAGGCATTAAAATGTTTTAGAGAGCTTTAAAATTTTTATTGGTACTTTTTTGGTATTGCTCCACCTATAAAGCTGGACTTACTTAATTAGTAAAGACCTATGCTCAAGGGAAAAAAAAAAAAAAAAAAAAAAAAAGCCTGGGAAATATTGGACCTCTTAAATTTTAAGTACTCCAACTGTAGTAGTTTCTGCTGTCATACAGTTAAACAAAGTATGCTTAGACCAGCTGGTCATTTGTCCTAGGCAGAACGTCTGTAAAGATTAGTCAGCATATTAATTTGAGCATTTTGATTTAGCTTCAAAGTGAGATTAAGTGCTTGGTTTGGAAGAATTATTTTATTCTTCCTGGGATCTTGCTGCTCATTAAAAGCTGCACACAGAAGAGTCATGAGCTATTTTATACATCACAACAGCATTCATTCATAGCTTCAGAGGTATGGGTCAGCAATGATCTTTCAGGAAACATTTCTCATGAAAGGAAGCAGTAGGACATTCCAACAAATTTTAAACCCACAAAGAAGCATGAGTCCTATGTCCCATAAAAAATGAGTAGTCATATTTTTGGCAAATGCTATCTTCTCCTCAAGAAGATAGTGTGCACTCAAGTCCTGCACACTTTCAGATGAGGTCTGGAGTCATAGACGATGATTTATCTGAAATGATGATGATTTATCTATGATAGATTTATCTGAAGTTTGACCTTTGCTTGAAATTTAATTTTTCTACCTTGGCAAGTATGCAAATTGCAATAGATATATTTCTTAAGTTGTACTACAGTTGTGCATGCCCTAATGCAAAAGATTTGTGACTGGAGACCTCCATAAAATGTCTTCCAATTTACAGGCAGAGTGGAAGGAGAAGAGGGTGAACAACTGTGCCAGCCCCTGCTGAGGGGGCATTTAGCTGGGGTGAGGCTGTCTGTTGAATAATGGGGAAAGCCTGGCTAAGACCACCTTCCACTGAAACACCCTAGCCTCACTGGTGCATTGTTGTAGAAACTTCCCTTGGTTCTAACTCCAAAGAGCTGAATCTCAGCTGAGCTTTTTCAGGTATTGATGATACAGCTTAAATTACAGTCCCATAATGGTGTTTTACTGCTATGAGTTTAAATAAATATATCTTGTTCCTCTCTTCATGGAATCAGATTGCTACCACGGTCCCATTAACAACTACTAACTTTCTTTCTGCATATATCTTATTTCCTTCTGCTAACATAGACAGGCAAATTCAGGTGAATCAGAAAAGGCATAGTGTACTCCTGTTTCCCTCTGCAGAGAGCAACAGGAGGCTTCTTCTGGCTTCCTCTGCACCTGCTTCTCAGCCATGTTTAGGGCTGAGTTGTTCCAGAATGTCGCTTAGGTTTCCCAATAGTGTGCCAGTCAGGAGGCATCCCCACAAATGCTGAGGATGATTTCTTGCCTAGGATCCACTGCAGTGCAAGTTGCCCATAGAAAAAGTTACTAGGACAGTGGCAGCAGGAGCCATCTAAGGCTACATCTGCACTGCAGCTGGAGGTGTGACTGCAGAATACCAAATTAGCTCAAAGTCATTGGTGAGAGGGGGATGGTGTTTGCTGCAGCAATGAGACACTAGGACTTTGCCTATATATTTGCTGCCAGCAGTACTTCACTGTTATCAGGACGTGAGATTAACTCTAGTTCTAACACATATTATGTACCTTTGATTACAAAATGGACAGTAATTAAATGCCAGGAGCTGAAAGTGGTTTAGTCTTAGCCTACTGGTCTTTGAATGTTTCTGTAGGTAAGGGGAACCCGGAAGTTTTCCATGAAGAGTATGATGGCAGCTAGCCATATTTTTCACCCAGCAGATGTATGCAGACAAAGGGTACTCAGCCTATTTGAACCCCAAACTCTACAGTCAAACCCATAAGATCTAGTATTTTAAAATAGATATTTTAAATAGATATTTTAAATAGATATTTTAAAATAAAATAGTATTTTGCTTCTGAATGTAAGTCTTATTAATATCTAAAACTCCGGGCCTGCAAAGCAACACCACACAATCACTTTGTATGTAACTGACGGTATAAGAACATAAGCAAGGCATTTTTAATAAAGACTGAAATACCACTATGTATTTTTAAGGTTTGGTGACTAGGCCAAAGGATGTCATCATAATCCCTCTATCCAGGACATAACACTCTGGTTGCTGTTTATCCAATGCACATTCACGGGATATAAATATGATTTGAAACATCTGCATCACACTTGTGGATTGAAAGCTGGACATTTACACTTCACTGTATGCATATATATCATACAGTTCAGAAGTTTTCTCCTGCAGTCTCTTCCAGACACCATTTTTAAGTCAGAAGGTGAAAAGGAGAAAACAGTAGTTTCAATCATCTTTAGGAATGATTGCCCTAGTCCATAGCATAGCAAGAATAAGAATGTCATACAGTTCTTTAAAAACAGAAATGTCTCTCACTCAAGTAAACACCCATATCCTGTCTGCAAGATGAAATAAAGTTTCATTTTTCTTTGTCACAGATCTAAGCTACTCAGTTTTTTTTTTTTTTTTTGTTTTTTTTCAAGCAGATGTAATTCTTAAAGCATAAGTGATACCAACACAGTGGCAGGTTTTCTAAAAGGCTATTTTTGCAGGCCATTTAAGCTGGGCAGAGCACCATCTGGTTGTTTCTCTGCCTCCAGCACACATTTGGGATGTGGTTTCATGTGCTGAGCTGACACCACCTCCTGTTTGATTTCCTTTGCCCCATTCCTTCCATTGTCTCTCCTTCTCTCTCTTTTCCTTGT
This sequence comes from Nettapus auritus, assembly GCA_011076525.1. NCBI lineage: Eukaryota > Metazoa > Chordata > Aves > Anseriformes > Anatidae > Nettapus > Nettapus auritus. The sequence goes on along the minus strand of CM021766.1, from coordinate 123,508,703 downwards.
TTCTTGCCTTCTTCCCACTCTTGCCTTATGTCAAGGGACATTAGCTGAGATTTTTTTGCTCACCCAATCCAGGAGAGACTTGCCCATGGTTTTGCTGCCTTTACTGTTGGCTTTGGGAGTTGAACTGGCTCATGGAAGATCCAGCCACAATGAAGTGCTGGGAGAATGTGATGGAGGAGGACTTGCAATAGTGGAGCAGGACCTTCCCACATTGTAGTGGTGAGATGTTTTCACCTAGCTCCATGCATTCAGGTCTGTCTCCATCAGATGCAGCAACCCCAAGTCCCCCAGTGTATTTTATGTACCTTATGCTCCAATTCATTTGCCAAGACAAAATTTCAGTTTCAATAAGAAGCTTCTAACTAAATCTACCTTCTGAGTGCCCAAGAAGCAGAAATATTTCCTTTTCACAGTGTTCCCTCTAGAGCAATTTGATATTTCACAGTGGCTCCAGTGAGCAATAATAGTACCTAGACAAAACACCACCGATTATCAAGTGCACACCTGAGAGCAACTGTGTCCATTTTCACTTTCCTCAACATGTCAAGTATTTCTAGCTGTTATTCTGTTAGCTGCCAGTATGATAAGTGATGAGCTCACCGTTACCTCCTTTTTTTAACTCTGGAAATTCAAAATGACCACTGTCATTTTTTAACATCATTTAGGAAGACAGTGCATGGTAAACTTGAGAAACCAAGTCTGTGGTAAAGCAGGGAATCTAAAACAGTCTCTTCTAAATTCCTACATAAATATTTAACCGCACAAGTGCAGAAGGCAAAAGTATGGATACCAGATTACAAGGCATATATTCATAAATTCCAAACCTAAACCTAGAACAGCTTTGTTATAATCTGTAGTTAGCCCTACTCCTGGAAAATGAAAAACAAGAATGATTATTCTTTTTAATTTCCTCACAAGGTTCTTTCACTTTGTGAAAGTGATGCACATGTAAAAAAAAAAAAAAATGTTTATTCCACTTAAAATGTGGAACATTTACTAAATATGTACTATGAAAAAAATCCCAAATTGAGAAAATTTAATTTAGAAATCTTTTGTCAGCAGATTTTTTAGAGGAATATAAAAGGACTGCCACTTAGCAACTCAGTTGTAAAAACACAGTGAGTAAAAGTTTGATAACCAACTACAAAGTTACATCATTGGTTTTCAGGTAGCCCAGAAATCCATAAATAAGGACGCACAAATGCTTAGGCACCCCAGGATTTCCAGGTATCCTATGATTCTTTCCTAAAGACTCATTTCACACAAGATTGCCTTTCCTGCCTTAGACAAACTTACTGTCTTTCTGCTGCCCAGAGGTCTGGTTTTCAAGACCATGGGATATTTGGAGATCCTGTTGACATCTTGGGTTCTTCAGCACTGCCTATTAGTGCATCATACTCCCATGGTGGAGCTGTCAGGATGGCTCTGACCCACTGTTGAGTTACTCAGAGGAACCACAAACTAAATGGACAGCCCTGACAGATATGCACTGCCGTGGATCTCACTGGCAAATTTAAGAACTATCTTTGGATTTTCATTTTCAATATCCACAAATCAGCAGGAAGTGAACTGGAAAGTGATTACCCTTCTCCATTAAGTGGTTATACTCCTTAAAATGTTTTCTTTTTTTTGGAAATATTAGTACATACAATTGGGTATCTTAGCTCATGGTACCCATATGTTAGCTCAAAGTTGAAAGCATCAATAAAACCATTGTCCATTAAAAGAACCTAAGAGCATTCTTGCTTTCTTTTTGCATCTGTCCTACAATTAAGCACCTTACCTCAAAAAGATCTTCCTTTCACTCACATGGATCACCACATTGACTGGGAGAGAAAGCAGTACTGAAGACTATGGCCAGCTTAAACATATTTGTATATTTGCATATTCAGAGAAAGGCATGGAAAGCATTCCCCCTGTCCCCCTTTTCAGTGGCTGTCATTTTGAGTATGGCTAGAGGTAGGATGAGGTTAAAAGTTCAGGAACTAGAACACAGAGCAACACCATACACGCTCACTGTAATCAGGACAAGTGGCTTAAACCCCTTCCCCAGCCCTTCTCTTCTCCCAAGTATTGCCTTATACAGTACTTACTGCAAGCAGTCCCCTATGCTGTCAGGGTGTTACTACAGTTCGTTTCTCAGCCAGGAGCTGGGTAGGATAGTCCCGAGCCCAGGCAGGCGATTGCGCTTTCAGCATGCTTTGCTGGATGGATGAGACCTGGCGTTTCCAATTAGGGCACTTGCACAATGCAGCGGCCGGGCTGTGGCACTACCATGCAACCCAGCTCCATGGAGCAGCTGGCTCCGGCAACCCTGCTCACCCGGCACAGTGGCTCCAAGGTGAGGATTTTGCTCCCTGCCCTGCACTGGGGTGTAATGCCCACGGGAAAATTTATGCTTGTTTTCTGTATGTGCTCTTCTCTTCACAGGGAAGTGAAGAGCAGGATTTCTGTGCAGCACCATATTGAAATTATGGGGATGGGCTGCTTGTTTCTCCCAGGACGATGACGTGCAATCAGAAAACAGACTCAGCACCCCAAAATGCTACCAAGTAATAGCCATCAGCCAACAGCAAGAAGACTGCCCTTGGGAGGCAGGGAGATGCCTGTCTGGAGAGGCAGAGATATTCAGTAGTTCTTGTAGTGGTCAAGGGATCCACTTCTATTTAGTTTGGGGTAGGCTCATCCTTTATTCCGATAAGGCCAGAGTAGATTTAATAACGTTCATCAAAAATGACAAATGATTAACACAGTAAATTTTGTTTGTGGCTGAATGACATCAAAATACGGGATTAGACAGATTATCCTATCCCAAATTCATCAGCCTTGAGCTTTCTGAGGTTAGAAATAAAACAATTAATATACATTGGCAGTGTCGGAAGCTGCAGCACAGGCTCCGTGTACTCCTGAGTTTCACCCATTCTGCTGTCCATCAGCACAACTCTGCAAACCCAGAGACCCCTGTCTTTTATTTCTGATGGTGTATATGGGAGGGACTCATTTCTCATTCCACATGTTGGGGATTTCTATTATTATCTTATTTCAACAACTGAAAGTAATCCTTATCACAAAATATTCCACGGTAATATATAACTATCGCCAGTCAAAGCCTTCTTGCAGCTATCAAGGAAACTGTTATGGTCTCATGAATATCACCAGCTTTAAGGACTCTCATATTCTAAAAAAAAATCTCTTAAAAATACTTCGATCACTTGCATCTCATAGCTCCCCACCTGTGAGTGACCACAGTATGGTGGGCATTTTATCTGTTCCACTGCTCCCAGAACTCTTTACCACGGTATGGAATCTGCCAGCATTTTTTCTTTTCAGTCAATAATATCGAGGTTTTTGTTCACTGATAAGAGGAGATTTTCAGTACCAAAATACAGAAAGCTTCTAACAGGTGCTATGATAATTGTTCCTTCTAGCAAAAACCTAATTCATATGATAATCTGTCATCATCCAGCATTTCACCCTAACTGATTTTTAATGCTATATTGATCTCAGCTTCCATAATTGGCCTCTTCAAATAGTTCACTTTCTTCTCTTCAGAGAATAGGGAATAGCAGGTTTTGTTTCTTTTACTCTCTTTTACTAACTTTTATACATTGCCATGGAATTTAATTCTGTAGCATTTTATTTTATTTTATTTATTTATTTTTTTTTAAGGAAGAGTCTACATTTCTGGGGCTTAAATAAAATGTAGTCAACTTGCATTTGCTCTCACACCCTTATGTAAGCCAAGAATTATTAACTGAGAAAAAGAGTAATATCTAATAAAATGCAATGATTGTAATTTGCCTATCTTAAAAAAGTAATAATTTAATTACTTCACACAAAGGATGTCACTCCTCATATCTTAGCTGAAAAAAAAATAATGCCAGAAATAGATTAAAAAGAAAAAAAAAAAAATAAAGAAAAAATAATTGCAGGCTTTTGTGCTTATCCGTCTGATCTATTGAGTTCTAAACTATATAAATCAGCAGTTAGAGGTGCAGTAGCTAAGCTAACAAAGACGTATGGTGCTCTCTGACCCTCATCATCCTCGTGCATCTGAGAAGAGAACTCAGAACTATAAGGTTACTGTGACTGTGGGAAGTGGCAAACAGTCAGCTTTTTTCCTCTCACCAGACTTAGCAAAATCATAAGAATAACTAAAAAGAGAAGTAAAACCATGTAACTAGTTCTTTGCATACGGACTGGGGAGAGGGGAGAGTTTTAGGTCATCTAACAGCTAATGTAAACTGCAGGATTGATTCTTTCCAGAGCTAAGCCTGTGATTATATTAATCATGAACACTAAAGCTAGTGCTATACATTACACTTCCAGGGTTTCAGTAGCGTGTTAGAGCTATAAAGACGGGAAATAGTCCCCAATATTGAGCACACCATTAATAGAAATAAAGAACAGGAAAATAATTACTGAAACAGCTAGTTGGCTGAATACTGAGGAATAGTGAGTGAGCAATTATCAGTTTGTAATCGATGTGACCATTACCCTCTTCTATAGTCTCCTTTTGAGCACATCTTTTGCACCTGGCACTTCAGCGAAACAGCAGCTGAAAAAGGACTCTGTAACTTGTCCATAATAGTCTGCTCCCCTGCCTTCAGGAGCAAGTGGCCATTTCAATGGCTGCAGATGTTAACGTAAGAATGGACACCGCTAGGTACCATTCTTTAGTCGAAGTGCCAGAGTCCTTTTAGTCAACAGCTTGAGCTCTTTAATTCATGATACAGTCTTTATGTTAGGAGGTCTCAAGGAAACACTGGTATCTTCTACTTCAGATGTTCTCAGGTGGCTGTGTGAATGATCTGGTGGTTGGGAAGGTCACATAGATGTCCTGTATTTGCTTACAGTAAAGGCCTTCATTGTGTTTTTCTGATGCCGTCTGTTTAAATCGATATGCAGATCAGCTGTGTAGCTTGCTGAATTCTGAATATAGGGGAAAAAAAAAAAAAAAAAAAAAAAAAAAAAAAAAAACCTATGTTATAACTGGTTCTCATTAAACTGCTAAATAGAATATGAAAAGGTAGCTCGAAATAAGGTGCATTTAATAAAGCTGTATTTGAATTGGCACACATACGGTTCCCATGTGTTTTTCAGTTTGCTGGTGTTGCAAGTTTATCATCTATATTACCTATGCTTAAATGTTACTTCACTCCAATAAAAACAGGCATCGTTTACAATTTCTATCAAACGTTGCTCAGTAGGTCCACAGCCAGGTTTGTTAGCTAGCCGTTTCAGGCAGCATAACAAACCCATTGCACTTAGTGGATCTTGGAAAGTGATTTATGCCTTTAGATTAGATATGGGTTTGGAGGACTAAAAAAAACAGGGGCATGAACAGGGGATTTTCTGTAGGAGATACACTTTTAGTTTGCATAGAAATATACAGAGTACTCATTTGCCAAATATCACTTTACTTGCTAAATCTGCAGAAGTCTGTGAAAATAAATAAATAAATAAATAAATTCCAGTTCCATGTTGAAGAAAGCAGTATGATGTAAACTGCTGTGAGAAAGGGTGCTTTCCTGTTTCTTCACTGAAAATCCTTCAGGGGAAGACAGCAAGGAAACCTCTCTGGCAAGCCTTTTCGGTCTCCTGAGGGCTTCCTGCCATAAGAACCTGCCTTCCCAGCAGAGGAGGGGAGGCTGTCATCCTTCCAGATCCAGCCGTTTCTGGCTCTTCAGATCCACTGTTATGAGTCAGGCAAGGGCAAGTCTCGACTCCAACACTGATCCCAAAACAGATCAGTATCCCAGAAAGACTGCATAGTATGTGTTCACACCCAGACTGCCAAAACTAACCTTGGCCATAGGAATTTGGTGTCCTCGTAATTCTGGAGACATTACATTCCTTAGATATGATAGATATGTTGAAATATATATAGGAGTTTTACAGAAGATTTGTCTCAAACTGTCTTTCACTGTCAGAGTCATAGCAGTGAGTGCTAGCATACCCCTCTGATTTGGGACTCCACAATACCTCCACAGTACTTTGGTTGCTTACTTGGAAACACAACAGTAGGAAAATATTTTATGCAATTTAGTATGAGAAAAAGAGTGAAAGCATCCAGCATTCTGGACCACCATCAGGTAGTGTATGGAATACAGTTTGGCCATCTCTGCTTTACAGAAACACAAAAGTGCAACAAGTTTCAACCTTTCACTTTTCAGGTTATGAAGCTGAAATAACTTAGTAGAAGAAAGAATCTGCATTTTAATCAATAATCATGTCCATGATAAGATAAATTTATACTTGCAAAGTCTTCAACAGATGTTTTTCATTGTCATGGCTGAGATCCAGAATCTTTCTTATTTTCTTTCCTTAGACTGAAATAAAAGCATAGGTCACTGACACTTTTCTTTTTTCTCTCTTTTTTTTTTTTTTTTTCTGTGCAAGAAACAAGTGGACACATGCAGAAAGAACGAAAAAAAAAAAAAAAAAAAAAAGAACCCTCTAAATAGGAAAAATAAATCAGAAATACCACAAAACAGGATAAACTCAGATTTTCTGAGTGATGCAGACATTTGGAAATAAAAGCCATCTGAAACAGTAATTTAAAAAACATAGCAAGTTCTTTTGAAGTGCGATTTCCCAATGAGGAAAGCAACTTCTCTGGCTCAAGGAAGGTGCAGTGGCACCATGAAGTTCATGCAACCTTCCCAAATACTTCAGAAACCCATATAAACTCATCCAAACCAATAAGGAAAACATAAAGCAAGATATTTGACTCACAAAGTAGCCACTAAAATGTCAGCTGGTTACAGAGTGTTCCACCTGCCAAGGCTGAAATCTAGGACAAAGATCCCAAGAGGGTCAAAATCCTGTAATCCTGACTCAGACCAAAGTCCTATTAACTCTAAAACTTCCATAGAAAATGAATGAAAATACCTATACTATACAAAGAGACCAGAATTATATATTTTATTTTTTATTTCTTAATTATTATTTTTTAATGAAAACAACATGGTTGTGGAAGATGGCAGGCTGTTAGTCCCAGGAAACAGAAGGCAACTATAGCTGCAGCAAGAGTAGGACTTGCTTGTTCATCCACCTGCCTTGACTTAGGGCCAGGACAAAGAGTTCAGTCTCCTTGCCTGCTTAAATCCTTGGCACAGGAGCTTTCATAGCCAGTAAGGGTGTTAATTAGAGTCAACTGTCGTGCTGACACATGTGTACTGGGGACAGGGAGGAGACCAGCTTCTTCATTTTTACGACAGCATTGCACAGAAATAGGTTTTGGTTGGTTTGGTTGAATTACTTGATCAGAATTTGAGCTGATAATTTACAAGGATAGGTGCTGTATCCACTGCCAGTTCTCTAAACCATCCAGCTTTTTCCAGGATCAAATTTATATTATGGCTCAGGTTCAGCAGTGATTTAAATAAAGGTATAAATTTCACACCAAGTGCAAATGAGTAATAAAGTAGTTACAAAGTAGTATGCCTGTACACTGATTTGGCATTCCATGTGTGTGCTGAAGCAATTTGGTATGCTATGGGGACAATATTCAGCCCTGGCATAAATCAATGAGACTCACATCTATCGAATACCAGAACTGAAATAGGACTCAGAAACATTTCAGACTGGGTAGGAATTAGAGATTGGAAGGACATGTGAAGGGAGAAACAGTGCAGAAGGGGAAAAGAGCAGTAAAGAAAGGAGAGAGGAGGGTAGAAGGTGAACAGGACCCTGTCTGTTCTTTTTACTACTCCTTTTCTTCAGTGAGCAACTTTTTTTATTTTTTAAAATTTTTTTTTTTGGCATTCAAACTGTGCAATAAATTGGGGAACAACTTGGAAACACTTAAAAGCCCTTTAATGATCAGTCACACCTGATGGGTAACAATCACTCGGGTCAGTTCTGAACCAGGTCCAGAGACCTCTATGGAATTTCCATCTACTCACTGAAAAGAGCTTCAGGGGAGTTTGGCTGCCAAATATGCTTGAATCCATAGTGTTCTAGTGGAGGTGAACTGGGCCCAATACATACACTTTTCTAGAGCTACTTTCCTGCAGCAAGCGGAGCCCAAGTGATAAAATACAGTAATGCAAATACTCAAGTCACATGGAATAAAAGATTCTGCAAACCTGGGTCAAAATAATGAACTGCTAAAATGTAAGACTGGTAGCTGAAAGCAGGCATGGCTTTACCAGGTGGCTAAAGCAGGTCAGTTGCAACTCATTTTTTCAGGCACTCTTGCATCACAAAAAAAAAAAAAAAAAAAAAAAAAAGGAGAGTTGCATGGCTTTGCCATTTCTCTATACAAACTGAGGCATTTCCTGCAGTGTTTATTATTGCATTGTGCAAGACAAGAAAACAATGGTATATGGTATCACCTAACAGGTTCCAGATTACCCAAATAGCTTGTAAGTAGGCATGAGGGAGCAATGCAGAAGTTCTGCAAATTGTCACCATACATTTCAGACATTTATAAGCTCTCAGGTGTTGATCACAGTGGTTTATTTATATACTAAGTGTGCAGTGCTATGGCCCTCGACACTAACAGGGAACAGAAGGCAGCTTTTTTGTTATTTTGTTAGATTTTTCTCAGACTGAACACTTGCTACCAGTTTTAGACAGCAGTTTTCAATATTTTAGTAAAACTTATACTGATGTCACTTTTTAACAAATTTCCACATTGCTAAGGTCTACAGACATTTTCATCATGAGCAGTTGTCTCATCATGATATATAAACGTACTTGGATTATCAAAATACTCTCTGATACATTTTGTAAGGTTTGCCAGAGCAGGAAACAATAAAATCCAGGATATAATATGGGTATGTGAGATCTTCACTGTCAGCAAGCTGTACAATTTCACTACTTTTATTTATTTATTTATTTATTTATTTATATCACCTTCGCTTTGTTACTAAAACCAGTAGAATCTACTTAACTCTACTCAATTCAAATTGCATTTAAATTAAGTGGCACAGTTTCTGAAAATGTTTCTTCACAACATACTGAAAGGATGCTTATAATTGATAAATGTAAATTTATTATAATTATTCACCTATTTGATCAACATCCACCCACACACTATCAGTCTTTGCTGGAAGTTTCATCTACATATACTTTGAGAAATACATTTAAAGCAACAAAATGATGTCATGTTTTGCTCCAGTGCTAAAGTTCTTCTCTTCTGCACTGCTGTAGCAAATGGTAGAATAAATAAAAATTGCTCTTGGATTATTAAAATTGCCAGGCATAGGCTTCCAAAGGCCATCAGAAATGTAAAACAATAATAATTGTACTTTACAGCCCACCAGCATCAACGACCACAGCACTGTTTGCTGAGAGTTATGAATACTTCCATGGCAACAGGTAAAGATTAATTACAGAGACTAAAATAACAGTACTTTCCCAGTGGTATACAGATCCTTCTGAATTTCTTTCTGATCCTTCCCTGAGAACAGGGAGGGTGGAAACTTCAGGGGAAGTGTGCCTGTTCAGTGGGGTATACTTAGCAGAATAAGGCCAAGGAGGTTGCCTTTAATTAAGACCAGGGCATTTCCAAGCCAGCTTCAAAATTCGTCCATTGTATTTAGCTCTTGTTAGACTCATCTGAGGGCAAAGGCTGGGCTAAGAGGTAGGTTATCTAACTATCTGCTTGAATTAGACAGATCTAGGTTAAAACATGCACTGCAGTGATCACAAGCTTTTAGTTCATTAGAGCCTTAGAAAGGGCTTATGCATCAGCACACAGAGAAGTGCATGCATTGTCAGAGCTGGGTTAGGAAACGTTGCAGAGTTGCCTTACTTATCAGAAGGCTCCATGCATTCTTGACCTTTCTGCCACCCAGCAGTCTAAGCATTCACATAGATTCACAGAGCCAGAGGTAATCAGGGAAAGATCTCACGGGATGCCTCACTGGCTCAGTTGCAGGCTTCTGCACAGCACAAATTCTTCTGTGCAAGAGCAGACATGAGCCCCCTGCCAATCTCACAGGTGGTATTAATATTTAGCCATAACAGACAGAGCAAGGGATAAGAAGAAACTGATTTGAATATCATTATGTTAATTGTGGCACCCATGCACTTCATTCAAGATTGAAGCTTAGCAGCTGTATAAATTAGGTGTTAGCAAAGAAAATAATTTGGTGACTAACCTTGAATCTACTGTCCTTAAGCACACTCTATTTACCAGAGACACACTATCATTTGTTGGAAAAAGTTATAAAAATGTAAGAATTAAACATTTTAAATCCTATTTGCAGCTTCTTAGTAAAAATACTGCCAGTCATCCAGGAAAGTTCAGGCATCCTCTTTACAACAGGATGGATTTATACAAGGCTAACGGTTCAGTTTCCTTCACCAAAAAAAAAAAAAAAATTTACACGCTATATCTGTCTGGTAGCAACTTCCTGGACCATCAGCTTAGTCTCCTGCTCACAGATCATGAAATTCCTTCATGTACACACTGTCCCTAAAATCAGATATTTTTCCCCTCTGCTCCCCACTCCCCACATTACTGAAGTGGAGATTTTTTTTTTTTTTTTTCTTTTTTCCCAGAAGCAAATTGCTCAGGTTTACACCAAACTTGTTCATACATGGTAGAAAGCAGTGAAGATGTATAGGTAACAGATCAGCTTCTGAGAACATAAAGTTATGATGCTGGTGGTTGGGACCTACCAGATAAGACAACTGTCAGTCGTCTGTTTGGACAACTATTGTGCATGAAATAACTGTGAAAACACTGAAGAGCCTTTTCTTGCCACCCTCTCATGGTACAGTACAGATGAGATGCACTGTCCAGTTTTACATTTCTGCAGTGGGGCAAGGTTTATCAAAGTCTTACAGGAATCCCTGACTCAGTTTCCCAGGATCAATCAGTAGCATGTTTCAGAGAAAATCTTATCTTCTCTTGACTAGCTAGTTTCAAGCAGATGAACAGATGGTATGATCCTTTAGAAAAATGGAAATAGATGGGCTGAGGCAAATTACATCATCTGGGGCTATTTATCTGAGGAGAAATGAAGCTCTAAGATGGCATCACCTTTTTTCTGAGGTGGCAGTAGTAGCAGCAGGTGTGAAAATGAGGAGGTGAGTGAACAAGACCAAAAGGCGCCTCTTGCTGGCAGGTACATCTTCTCTATAGCAAGCTTGTATGACACTGGCCAGTTGACATTGGCCTGTTCACGGGGTGTAGCTATCAAAGGAGTGGTGCTGACAGAAGAGGGAGAAGTTTTCTTTTACAGTACATTTCTAAGAATTATCTGCTAATTGGGTTTGTAATCTTTTTTTTTTTTTTTTTTTTTTTTTTTTTTTTGATTCATCCTTGTAGCTACAGCAAACTAGAAATTATCACTTTCTCCCGTGGCAAAATGCAAAATGCAGTTCACGAATTTGTTAACAGAGGTCGGGGGATGGGTTTCATGATTTCATTATTTCAATTGCTACTGTCTAACAAATCAGTCTCCCTGAAAAGCTCCAGCAAATAAGGTCACATAACCCTTGTTGAGGGGTTCACCTCTGAAGAGCCTATTCAAGAGGTCTGTTTCCTTGTTCAATGACCTCTGCAGAGCTGGTCCTTAGCACCCACTCTAGCTGTTTGTTCTAGAGAGAGGCACCTCAGGCAGTTCCTAGTCCTTTCTCCTGTCAAGACAAAGCTTATGCGCAGGTATGGGCTCAGATCTGGAAGATGGTGCAGTTGTATAACAGCTGCACCCCTTCAGAGCTAAATACCTTTGCAGAGTGCTGCATGAACAGAGACATGTTGCCGTCAGTCCATAAACCAACAGGTACATCTGTTTGGATATTCTGGTGTGGCAGAATCACCTTGCTTTTGCATTCATATGCACATATTTGTGCTGATGAAAAGGGTGGTTTAGGGGCCATACTGGATGGATCCTTTCCCAGTTGCTCTAGGAGCTTTCCCTTTCAGCCTGCTCAACATGGTAAAAGGGGAAGAGAAGTTGTCTGCTCCCCGCAGCAGGAATCACAGTGTGAACAGCCACTGAGTGACAGAGTAAGAGTAGGAGGTTGGGCTTAGCTGCCTTTATTCCTCTGTGCATGTAGCTAACAACAAAGGCCATATGCCCTGATCCTATACATCTTTAGTCTTTTAAGCAGTCTTCAGTATGCAAGTAGCTCTATTAAGTATTATTAATTATTACAGCATATGGCTGTAAAGGTAAAAAAGATAAATATCTTCTCACCCCTTTAATTAAAAAAGCTATAAAGCTAGTTCCTTGGACAATATTTGTAGACAGAAAAAAGATAAATTAATATAGTCCTTTTTGTGGGTGAGTTATTTGCAAGGCACTACTGATTTCTACACAAGCATTCATTCTTCATAGGGATTGACAAAAAAAAAAAAAAAAAAAAAAAAAAAAAAAAAGTTTAGAATAGTACCTGTCAAACTATGAGTTTATCTGTGAATTTTGACCATTTTGACCATTCGCTGTCAATGATACATGATTTATCCCATTATATATTTTCTGCTACTCCAATGGGTGAGATGTTTTATACAATAAAAACAGCTGATGAGGACTAGGACAGGTTTGTGAATGCCACCAAATGAACTGCAATTCAACAAAAGGCCTGAGACAGATTCTGCTCCTATTACTCTCGTATTTCTAAGGGACTATTCAATGTAAGATTGATCAAGTTGTCAGTTACAAATGACATCAAACAAAAACCTGTGTGGCTTATTGATGAGTTTATTTGCAATGCTGTGTTTTCCATTCTTTGCATTTGCTGAAAAGCCAAGCATATTGAAATTGCTTGACATAATGAAGGTGATTCTTTATTTGCCATATTCTGGCACTGGGTAATTTTATATACATTTAAAAGTAAAGCTGTAAGGTGTAGCTTGTTTCCCATTTTTCCTTCTTGGAAAAACAGAAGTCTGCATACTTCTTAGAGCCCGGTTGTACTACTGAGCAACAGAAATGTCTAATGTGATTTTTTCCATTTAAAAAAAAAAAAAAAAAAGGGGGAGGGGGGAAGAAAAAAGAAAAAAGATAGTGGCTCAAGAAACAAACTCCTGAAGTAGAAGAGTAATTTTATTTCATTTACACCTTTTGGCACAAACATACCAAATGACTAGCAAAAACAGTTGCTTAAAAATGTTTAAAATATTAATATTATTGATAAAAATAAAGGAAACTTGTTATCTTGCACTTTAAAAAAACAGCTCACTTTGATAGAAGACAGAGACTTGAACATTTCTGTAGAAGCAAATGATAAAAAACAAGGTTTATTTTGAAATGTGCCTCAAATTTTGGCAGAAAATACAGCTGGGCCCCCTTTAGTCCAGTCTGTTAACTAACCTCATCAGGTTGAAATCCAGCCCTTTCCTATAAGCACCAGGCTTTTGTAGTGTTTTCTCTACCCACAGTCAGCCGCCCAGCTCACTAAGTGCTTGCATATGCATAAACAGAACAAGGCATCCTTCCCCTGCCTGCCCACTGAAAGCCTCCAACACCGAAGTAAAGGGGAACCTTTTAAGAAGGTTTTAATTAGCACCCATTGTTCCTGGGCTAGCAGGACAGGCAGAAAGACCCTGTGATTTCAGAACTGTGATCACAGTGGAAATCTAACTTTGCAATTGAATCAATCTGCAAACTCCACAAGGCTTGTAGATTGAAAACAAATAAATAGGGAGTAGACGAGGGGATTAATTACAGTGGTGTACTCACACTGCTATATTTAGGGGTCTGTGAGCATTTCTCTCATATATTTTTAAGAGGAAAATAGAATCATAAAAATCCACTAGAGAATAAGACCTGGTCATGCAGTCTAAACATAAAAGTGAAATTCAGCATTAAGTCTACCACTTGATCTTTAATTTGTAGCATCTGCACTACAGATGGTTACTTCTGAAGATGTCTGAAATGGCTAACTGGGAAAAGGAGATTTCAGAAGGAAGATATTCTTTGACTTTAGTAGGCTTGGCGTATATTAAGCAGGGCTTTAGCTTTTAACAGATATTCCTCCACTTTCAGTTGAGATGTGCCTTTGTGATGATGCATGACATGATACATCTGTTTCAAGAAAACCGGGATGAATACCCTAGGTAAGAATTTCTACTGGATGGTATCTTTTCAAATTTGAACAAGTAAAACCTGACTAACTTTTCTGTGGTTCTGTACTAGCCCAGGCATGGCTCACCCACAGTCATTCAGGTGGCAGCTAGGCAATTCACCTCATCGAATCAACTACAGAAATTTCTGAGGAGAGTTTCTGCCTTTTCATGTAGAAAATAGATGTATGTATTTGAGTAGTTCTTTAAACAAAAAGATGGAAAATAAGTATTAGAAGTGAAAGCAAACTGTACTCAAGCTCATATAAGAGTATCATCTATTTTATAGCTCTACATGAAAGCAAAGATTTCTATTTAAATAGAAAGATTGTAGGAAATAATGACATGAAATAACATCTCACCTTGTTATAGTTACGGTTTTGAAAAGTTAATTCTGTTCATTTGTTTTATTATTATTATTATTTTTATTATTGCTATGTTTTAAGAGATGTAAGTCCTCTATTTCATATGAGAGTGCATACTATGAACTGTACCATATCAGGACAAAGAGATCCAAAATGGTCACTGTAAGTCATGGAAAAGAGCAGACTTCAAGCAGAAACTTTTATGTTAAACTTTAGAGTGAATAAAATAATTTCAAATTCTAAAATAAAAGATAGTGGGGAATAAAAGTGTTCTTCAAAAGTCTATTTCATGTTAATGTAAGCAGTCACTGAGGAATTGTCTCTATTTTCACTGCCAAAAAATACAATAACTTTTTCTTAGCAGCACAGGTTTTCTTACTGACAGAAGATGAGATTCCCTGAGATCAAGATGGAGAAGCAGTGAAAAGGCCCACTCCAAGGAACATATATTTATGGGGCCTTTTCAGCTGCCTAGAATCTGATCTGAATCAAAACATAGATGTAGCCAGGAGCAATTTTTGAGCTACATGCAAAGCAAACCTCTGGCTGATTTGAAGAATGCTTTTTAATTGCATGTTAAATATATCTTAAAAGTCCATGAGAGTTGGCAAGGCAAGCTTTCAGAAGCTGAGAAGTATCAAAAGTAAAATTGTGTAAGTAAAAGCAAATATCAAAAGCAAAATCAGCTTTCGTGCAAATATGCATACTATTTTATTCAATTCTTCTCTCATTGAATGCACAGGACAGGCAGAGTTCAAACAATGAGTGGCTATGCAATATTTGTGCCTGCAGGCCTTATTTACTATACACAATTCATATCCTGCTCTGAAGACAGGTTTATTAAATTCGCCATGAACTTTTTCATGGCTCTGCTCACTATATTGTATCTAATGTCTTTGTGAACAAAATGAATTTGTTTTTACAGGATGACTTTGAGGACAGGGACACATTGTAAGAGGTAAGTGTTACCATCATTTCACAAGGAGAGAATGAGGGTCAAAAGGCCAAAAGTATTTGGGGCATATGATTTAAACAACCAGGGCCTGATATTAGCCAAAGTATTTTACATTAACTAACTTTGTTTACTTCAGCTCCAAAAGCAAGTACATTTTTTTTTTTCACTGCAAATCTGCCCACATCCCTCCAGAAAGGCATTCCAAAAATGAGTGACCTTCTGAAAAAATTTGGCTTCATAGTATAGCCACAAATCACAGAGCAACACAAAATTTAACCACAATGTTCCTCTTCTCTTTCTTGCCATCCTTGCCATATTTCCCCATAGCAAACAAAGGAGCCCCACAAACAATGCCTTTGATCATTTCCCAGTAAAGGTCTAGTTTTTCTCTGCAGTGAGGATGATGCCCTGTGGGATAACAGCACAGTCAGCATCATCTAGGTGCATTCAGACTTAAACATCTACCCTACAGCAGGGAACTAAACTGTCAATGAATAGAGTTAAGTGCCTCCAAAGAGCAATTCTGGACACCTAAGTGCAGAAGTTAACATGGGACAGTGTGACTCCCAAGGGACACTCTTAGGAGCCCATTGAATCACAAGAAGATGGAGATGCCACTTGCAAGGTGGTAGCTTATGCTGCATGAAGGAAAGAAGTTGTACAGGCAAACTACATTCTGGCATTTTTATCTTTCTTTGCTTAGCTTAGAATTATTATATTCTTCCAAACTGCTATTTAAAAGTGAAAACACCTTGAGAATTTACTTACATAACACTTTTGATTAAAAGTAGAAGGTTTCCATTCTGTTCTGATATTCTGTGCTGGACATCTCCAGTGTCCAGCTTAGTACCATTGCAGTTACTTCTGGAAAACTGTCTGCTGCTATGGGATCTGCACCAGCCGGAGCATGGACAGCTGTGCTCTAGGGTGTAAGAACTGTCTTTTGCCTGCAGACAAGTGATATGTAGAAGCACTGTAATCTCTCTAGAGAAAGGTGTGCTGAGGCACGTACAGATCTCTACCTATTCCCTAC
This sequence comes from Nettapus auritus, assembly GCA_011076525.1. Lineage (NCBI taxonomy): Eukaryota > Metazoa > Chordata > Aves > Anseriformes > Anatidae > Nettapus > Nettapus auritus. The sequence continues at coordinate 123,492,318 of CM021766.1, read as the reverse complement.
CATCTCATCCACCCTGAATCCTAGTCAGACCCAGTTATTTTAGATCCAAATCCATTTCCCACCCCAATTCCTCTCGTATTTTCCTCTGGTATTCTCGTATATTCCTCTGGTATTCTTTTCCAACCAATCTCTCTCCCAATTTATTCCCTATAGACATCTCCTTCTAGTCTTTCTGTTGCTGCTCAGATGAACAAACCCTGTTTCTTTTGCATTCAAAAACGACACCTTCTTCTTCCATGTTGACAGGACCTGGCAGGAAATCCTTAAGAACATAGCTAAACCAGATTTGATAGCCTGAACAGCCGAAAACATGTTAGTGCAGTAACAGGATACATCCAACTCAAATGTAAAAATATTCTTTGGAAACTGAGCTGCCAAAAGCTTACAAAAATTTAACTGACATTGTTCAAACTACAATTTAAAAAGGCTTAAAAATTGGCCAGATTATGTGTAACAGAATAAGAGAGTACTTTTCTAACACAGGGCTAGCATGAGTCACTCTTACCTTGTGTCAGAAATGTGTGTTCTTTTGAATTATTCAGAATGGGATCATTGCACAGGGGCAACTGAGTGATGTTTACCTCACAATGCCCTTGATGACAAGCATAATTATTGTGGAAAGGCAGAAAAATTTCAGCTGAAGAACATTCCATCTCTAAAGTGTGATAGCTCTAGAAGAAGGGATATCTATAATAAAGATAATAAAAATGATTCCAGCTTTCCAGTCATGGCAGGAAGACCTGGTAGACTCTCTGGAAAAAAATGGAACATTACCAGCCTTCACCTTCCTTAAAATTTCCTTTCATTGACATTCATTATGTTGAAAATCTTCCAAAATTAAATGTTAAAAAAAAAAAAAAAATGTAATAATAATAATAGTAAAAGGCATTTTTGTTTGTCTTTTGGTTTGTACAGGACATAAGAGACTTGAACAACAGTTACATTTAACCTGATTAAAAAAATATTTTTCATAAAAACAACAAAAAATACACCTGTACCATTGGAAAAGGGAAATTGTTTGAATAATCCTAATAAATATCCTTGTAGAATATGCCATGCATTGACTTTGACTTTTCCTGCCTGAAACACAAATGACCCTCTTTTCTTCCTGCCTTATTTTTAATTAAATAGAATTTTCCTACCACATTGTCCAAGGCAGGGGAAAACACTTAATACTCCTGCTTCTCCTTTGGGAGAAAGAATGGTAAGGATTTTTTCATCTTTAGCTCTCTTTTACTGCAGATGGCAACACATGGTTTTACAAGTCAAGGTCACATTTAGCTAGTTGTCATGGTGAAAGAAAACACATGGGAAATTGGGCATATAGCATTTAGTTTGGCTTTCTGGGAGAAGTAACACACAAGAAACCCTGTCATGAAGAGGCTGTGCTGAGCCAACCTTCGGTGCCTTTAACAGTCATCTTTTTGACACTCACGTCTAAACAGAATAACAAACCTTTTCCTCTCCTCAGCTGTAAATCAATACCACCAATGTGTCCCTAAAGAAAATCATTAACAAATTGTATAAATTCCTGACCAGTCAATAGTAGGATTTCCATTTCAATTGTCTGTAGAAAAATAGAAACTGTTTTTATAAAGTGTTCGAGCAAATCTGAAATTGTGCATCGCAACCATTTTAAAGATAAATATATCAGCAAAACTAACTCACTCAGTGCTAAGTGTTTTCTGGGAAAAATAAATACATATCTATCTATGAGCTCTTAATGACTATTTTCTCCAGAGTAGGAATTGAAAGAAACTGACAAACATATGGAAAATTCAATTTCAAAACAAATTTAAATCTTCTTTATAAATATATTGAAAGAGTACTGTGAAATCGTTCTTCACAAAGTAGCTGAACTACTGTAGATGAGCTTCCCCTAGATAAACTCTTCTGGTAACTGCCTGTTCCATGTACAAATTTAAAAGCTGGCCTAGAGAGTGCAGGAGTAGCAGTATGAGGAAAGGGTAGCACTAGGAATCAGACGAGGAAACACCAATATATGGTTGCTGTTTGATCTTTCTCTACAGGCTAAAAACCATTTGAAGACATCTTAAACTGGAAAGCAAAATAGTCTGAATATTCATTAGTGAAGTGGAGAAAAAGGACAAGTTACTGAAAAAAGAAGTGTGATGCAGTTCACAAAGAATCCTTTCCATTTGGGATATTTTGGGTGGAAATGATGTAATCTGTCACTTCTGATTGCCAGTGGAAGCTCCCAATACCTTCCTTAAATCTAGTTTAGAATCAGTTATACAAGGTACTTGGATGCATTCTGCCCTGGACAAGAGTACCGCTACCTCTTCCCTCTCTTCCAGCTCATCCCTGTGGCAACTATTACATATGTTTCCATAGAAGTCTGTGTTCAACATTTCAGAACTTTCCGTCAAAAACCTAGTTGTATCTATCCAGCAGCAATGCTATGAGGTCTAATTTTCTTTTTTTCCTTTTTTTTTTTTTCCAAAGGGAAAGTGGTCTTAGGAAAGAAAGATGAGTATTTATTTGCTATTAGGGCATGGGATAAAACCATAAATAGAAAAACAAACAAACAAACAAACAAAACAAAACAAAACAACAAAAAAACCCCATACCCATAAAGCTAACGTGAATAGGTTATGGCTACTGGCAGATTTTCAATTATACAAATAATACTGGAGGATTACCCGTCACTTTCCAATCTTAGCTTCTGCCTTTGCAGACTGCTATGCCCTGTGCTTTGCTTGCTGGTCAGATAAACTGTCTCAAAACTGACTTGTTCTGGTGATTTTGACCCAGCTGGGTGCCCAGCTAGAAGTCTCTCCAGGACCTTATGTTTACAAGCGTAAACAAAAAACACAATCCAAGCATTTTCCAGACTATTTGGCCTAGTGCTTTCCTCCCAGGCCTTCCCATTTTCCCCCTTTCCCCACAAAGGAGCACATTCCAGCTCTATGAGGAGGATGGCTCCTTCCAAATCCCTTTTGCACTTTGAATTGTCCCCCACTGTTTAAGAAACACTGATTTAAGGATAATCTTACATTATATCTATGTAGATGCATGGAAGGGATAAAGGCACCCAGATTACTGTGAGTGTTTCTTAAAAAAATAAGTCTTAGTATTACATTATGGAGCAAAGCAGAGAATCAAGAGAGAAAGTGGAAGAGAAAAGCAAATACCAAACTGCATTTTATGATGAGACTGATTCAGAAAATACTACTTTCTAAAGCAGGCTCACAATTACGTATCCAGCTCAGTGATGAATCCTATGTTTGTCCCTGAGAGCAAGGAGTGTCACGACTGACCCACGGCTGTGCAGGGGATGTAACAAAGCTGATGTTCACGTGAATTCACTGAGCATGCAGAGAGATGCTGCAAAGAATCAGTGTGTTTAAATGATAACATCTAGTGACCTCAGAGCTCCCTAAGAAGAAGAAGAAGAAAAAAAAAAAAAAAAAAAAAAAAAAGAGAACAAGGATTTCTAACTGTAGTGACAAAGTCCTTATTGATGTGTGCAGACAGCCTCGTGTGCAGTAACAAGTTTGGTGCACTGTTTTCTGACAGCAAATATGAGAGCCATTTTTTAATGTAAAAAGGCTATGTAGTCAAGAGGAGGGAGAAGGTAGCCAAGCAAACTGCTATAAGAATTCATACTGGACTTGCAGTATTTTCTGTTATGAGCTACTCATAAGTCAGAAAGGAAGAAAGTTTGTCACATTGTCCTGTGATCACTCAGAGAAAAGCTCTATCAGATGTATAAATACGGAGAGCAGACCAATAACTGTTGCTGGAAACAACTAAATATGTGTTCCACTTTTGGGATACCAAACATACCAAGAATAAGGACTGGGATGTCTCAGAATCCTTTATTTTGTGCCCAATACATGTAACATTGCATGGCTACCTCATTAATTCAACGTTACAGAAAGTATAGAAAAATGTCCTGTAGACAAATACAAATAGAGCAATTAATTTCTACTACACTGTAGAAATCCCAGCTCTTTCCATATTTTTCATTATGCTGAAATAATGACAGAGCAGAGATAGAAGAATCGTTACAACTGTGTCTACATGGTATTATGGCACAGGCATAGATTCTCCAAGGACAATATATTTCAGGTGTTTAAGTGTGACAACACGACATAGCTTTGATATTAATTGTACCTCAGAAGTGACTATTTCTTCCAACAGCTGCAAAAGGAGATAGTTAAACCTTGTTAGCTAAATCCCAGCTCTACTTTGGATGCTAATAAAGGACACGGTATAGCTGTCAGAGAGTAATTCTTCCTTCTTGGAATCAATACAGCATAAATTGCCCAACACTGGGGCTCCAGGCTGAGAGGGAAGTGTTTATAGGTGAAATGTGAGATCAGCGTACAGATAACTTTTCATCCTTCATTCCAGCAATTCTATTTCGATATTGTAATTTGAACTATAGGTCAGGGAAGGTATCTCAACATACCATCAAGAGAAAAAAGTAAGAGAATCTGTGTTGAAAATGTAGCTGAGACAGTTTGTGGAAGAGACAGAAACATTAGGATAATGTAAACAATGAATCAGAGTATAGGGTTGTGAGCACATCTCATGGAGGGACAAGAAGTATTTGGGAAAAGGCTGCAGAAGCAGCAGATGCGTTGGGATTTGGTATACACGTGTAAAGAAAGAAAAGTATGTAACTTTCTTGTTCCTGAAGCAGACATCTCAAACACTTATTAGTAAAGAAACTTCACTGGGTGGGTATGCATCTGATCACATTAGCATGAAGCTTTAATCTAATTAATGTTTCAACTAATACTTTGGAAATAGAAGGTATTGCAGATAAAATGTGCATGTAACATTCACATTGGCATATATTAATGCAGACAGAACATGTGTACAAAGTGATACCTGTTGCTGGATAAGCCAAGATTTTCAGACTAAATTGAAGCAAGTTTTGGTTATTGTAGACCTAGAAACCTGGAGTATATATCAGAATAGCATTTTGAAATTATTTAGTATGCTGTCTTGAAAAGCAATCATTTTGAAATGGTTTAGGGTCAAAGTGGGCAAGCAACAGAGCATGTTTCCACTAGGATGCTGTAGCAAAAGGAATAATATAATCCATAGATTTATAAATGTAGGAAAAATGTGTGATGGCTTCATTCTCTATAGCAAAGATGAATTTATTGGAAAGGTAGATATATATGAAAAATTGGTGCTCTTAAAAACAGAGTCATGGAACTGCTCAAGAGCCATAGAATATACCCTATTATGAAAGACTTAAATACTTCAACAGATTTAGTCCATTAAAAATAAAATTGAGAGTCACTGGACTAAAGTGCATAAGTGCATTTATAGAAGAAAATTTAGAGTCATTTAACAGCTAAGTAAAGTATGATAAAGTTTGAAAGCTGAAACCACACAAATTTATATGAGAAATTAAGCACTATGGCACTATAGATTTTCATACTGAATGGGTGATCAGCCTCTAAAACACAAGAAGTTTGAGAAACTTTTGTTGTGGTGGTGGCTTTTATTTATTTATTTATTTTATTATTATTTTTTTTTTAATGTGCTGCTTTACCAACATGTTTTGTGAAGCTCTATTAACTTCAGAGGTAATACTGTGAAGCTTAATGGTTTTGATCTGTTGGTCTGATGAGACAACAAAATGATCTGTCCGTAATTTAAAGTCTGTAAATCTATCAATACATTCATGTTAACAGAAGAACTTGGCATGATATTCATCTACTGCAGTTTAATATCTTCCTCTTTTTCTACTAATAATCAACAAATTTGTCCCCTTGTATCCTTCACTTAACTAAAAAAATACTATTTTTTTTCTGCTCTAGCTGAACTGCTGAAAAAGCATATCCATTCATGCATCAACCATTCAATGAATTTGAATATAAACCTTTATGTTTAAATTAGCATTCCATAGTCTGCTCCCTGATTCCCTGTCTTCCCAAAAAGTGACATGAATTGTGATACTGGTAGTGTGCATTAGTTTTTCAATGACACTGCATCCTTTGAAGAAAAAATAGTTGACAAAAGCATCATCAGAGTTACGGGTACCCTGGCAGAAAATGCTGATGATTCTCATGAGAAATTTTCTTAGGAACCTGAAAAGCAACAGGAAGAATTTGGAAGTTGGGGGAGGCAAGGCTGAGCACTTGGCAAAGTTCTCTTTTTGTACTTAAATTCTGCTCTTCAAGATACCCCCCTGAAAGACAATGCAGGCGTCAGATTTCGCTGTCTATTATTGGAAAACTGTGTTGCCTAATCTGTATAGGCAGAAGACAGAGCAGAGTCATGGAGTTTCTATGGAGATGGGAATTGGTGAGGAAGTGCATTTTCTCCCAATTCATCCAGTCTTCCTGATCTTATAAGGGGCCATTATAACCATTTACCTCCCTCTAAAGAAATGATGACATCTTTGGGAGAAATTGTAAAAGCAAGGTTAAGTTTGGCCACAGATGAGGGTATCTGATATATTTTCACCAAGTCTGGCATTTCAAATTATAACTCTAAACAGTTTTTGGTCCTCAGACCTGACAGTACATGCCTAATATAGACAAGCTGGTAGGCTGATTTTGAAAGGAAATATAAATCCAGTAAGAGGTAATGGAGCGAAACATGCATTTTTCAAGTAATGGTATATCTCATTAATACTCATTAATGTTCTCATTAATACTAACCATGCTATCAAATAACTGCACACTACTTGAACTCTTCAATGCTGAACACCACTGGCTGACAGGCATGCAAACATAGGTGCCCAGACTCTCTGAGCTACTGGCTTGGGCATGAAAGCAAGCAAATTGAAGGTGCTTTATATGATCATTTGTGCACCTGAGAGATGCCTGGAACATTTTAGATAAATTTCTCTGCTTTCAGAGTTCATATGGATACTCAAAGTCTGTTCATCTCCCTGTCTATTTTGCCTCTTCCAATGAAATTGTTTTAGGAGGAGAAAATTATAACTGGAAAAGGAAATTGTTTGTGGGAAGAGAGTGTTACAAAGCTGGATTTTTCACTTTAGAACTGCTTGTTTGGCTGCTGTTACTTTGCATTGGTTTGAGACTGCTCCTTTATCTACTCATGTATCTTTTGAGAGGATAAAGGACTGGGGAGAGGAGTTAAAACAAACTGTGATGGAGTCATCAAAGAAAAATATATATCTGGCTTCAATTTAGCTTTGTTCAGGGACATAATATATGTGGTGGGTGACACCCTCTTACAAGGGCTCGTAAAGAAATACGTTTGACAATTTGTATTCATACGTAAAAAAAAAAGTTTTTCTTTTCAAATCTCTAAAGACCAGATGTTTTTGCTGGCCTTTCGCCGTCCTCCCTCAAGGGTAGTACAGTGCAGTGGTGCAGGAGGCTGAGGCATCACCTGTCCTCCTTCCAACGGCACTGTCACTGCCCTAGCACCCACGGGCTGCTTTATGAGCACTGCCAGCTCAGCAAGCACATTTTGATATGCATTTGAAGCTAAGCTTGATTTATTTCATAAAAGAGGCTTTCTCCAAGACAATGCTAAGGTCCCAGGAGGCGGGGGGAGACGAGGGGAGGAAGCCAGCAGAATTATACATTCTGGTCCACAGCTCTGAAAACTCTCACTGGAGCTTAGTGAAGGTAAAGGGCCATAGCATAAAACAAGTTCATCGAAAATAAAAAGGAAGGGGGGTAGGCATTTCCCTAAAGCCATGTAAATCTTGAGGAATCTTAGTGGGGACTGTTAGTGTTAGGTCAGAGGTTGGACTCGATGATCTTGAGGTCTCTTCCAACCTAGAAATTCTGTGAAATTCTGTGAAAGCAATATATATGTGTGTGTGTATATATATATCACAGTGACAGATAACCCGATCACAGTAGTTCATTCTGCATTTATTCTTAATTTGCAGATCTCCTTTGGTTTTAACCTTTTGCAGTTTTTGTTTAATTTCTGATATAAGAAGGGTTGTAAAAGTAGTATTTAGAGTTGTGTAATAAACCACATATATTGCAATGGATATAATGGATATAAATATAATTTCTTAATTTACTTCAGTGTACAGAAAAAATAAAATCACAGAGCATTCAGCTCACATTAGTTGAAACAAATAACAAATAACTGTTATCAGTAAAACAGATTTTTTTTTTTTTTTTTTTTTTTAATGTAGACAAACATTTATATACTGAGGCATTTTCAAAACCAGAAAAGAAAGAAAGAATATGACTAGAGATCTTTTTAATAGTTTGCAAGTTCAGAAGACATCTGCACTGCAGTATTCTATATGTTTAGAAACATGCATATCAAATCACCTTTTATTTACTTATTAAAATATTTTTCTTTTTGGATCTACTTAGCTCAGATTTTTAGAATGATTCAAAAATACTGTGAAGTTTTTCTAAATTGGATCTCTACCATTCTTTTTTTCTAGTAAATTGGAGATATTGAAACTGTGGTAGCTATACATGATACAGTGATTTGTTTGACACATCCATTCTTCCTCCCTCCCCTTTCACCTCAGTCTCATCCCTCAGTTTGCTTGCTAGGACAATTCAGGAGCCACATTTTCCTTGTATGATGTGTATCACCTCAGTATTTTGTGGTTATACAAGTTTTACAAACTAAAAAATGTCAAGTGAAAATGCTGAGCCACCACTGGAAGTTTTTTCTTGTGAAATGCGGTCAGCAGGCCAAAACTAATTAAAAGTTATGCAAACACCAGCAGGTCAACAAGAGAAAAAAAAAAAAAAAGTATGCAGGAAAATGTGACCTCTAGTAGGTATAGACTGCAATACTTGAAACTTTTGTAACACAGATATCCAGAATTATATCACAACGCTTTAAACATCACAAGGCGTTTCATTTAGAGAAGACAAGGTGTCACTGTGGTCTTCAAATACTGCTTTTGCAACCTGCACACCTCACATTTGCTACAATGCACCCAGAAACAAGCCATGGGAGGATCATGGTCTGCTGGCAGAGTGTGTCTCTCCCCACTTCTGGAAAGCTGCAGTTGTGGGGGCAACCAGATCCCCTATCAGTGGCAGAAGGTGATGGAAGAAGATAAAGGCAGAGAAGCCCAGAATAGGGCAGAAGACATCAGACACACATCACTGCCTTTTAGTTTTCACATGAAATACTGAAGAAAAGACTAATGCTGGATCTTGATACAGCAGCCAAAACAGATCACTACTCAAAATTTTTATAATCAGATTGAAGGAGCTGGAGAGTGCAATAATAATTGTTACTGCCAGTAATTTCTTCATTGTGTGACACTAGATAAGCCAAAGCAATAAAAATTCTTCTAATCTGCATGCAGGAATTATCAATGGAAAAAAAATTAAGTCCAAACTCCAGTCTGATTAAAGATGTATGACGTGAAAACATACAGTAAATACGCCAAACTCTGCTATGCTTGACTGAGCGCAGTAAATTTAACATCTTAACTATACATGTAAATATGTGTAACCAGAGCTAAATGTCACCAAGTTCTGTGTTTCTGCTAAGGTGTCAATTTTAGAAGACTGAGTAGCTCATCCTTTTGTGCTGAGCAAGTATCTCAAGCAGCTGCTGATCTTTATGTCTTCCCCATCTCCACTGTACTAGAAAAGCATTTGTAAGGATCAGCAAAGACCAGCAAGAAAAGCAGATCCAAGGAGGGACTACAGCTCTGGATGCAGCTCAGAGAGGTACCTCTTCTACCTGTGAGTAGGACTGCCTTTTGGGTCCTCTTCCAGCAACACATTAGGAGAAATCCAGAGAGCAGAAGCCAAAAAGCTGTAGCCAAACATGGTGAGAAGCACAAGCAGCCCAAGCAGAGACTATGCACTGTTCAGCAACTTTCCGTAGTTATCGCCAAGCTTTCCAGTTCCCTTCTATTTTATTTTTCTTCCCTCTCTTCTTTTTCAGCCAGGTCTTTTAACATCTTCCCTTTCCACCTCCCTTTTCTTATTTCTCCAGGCTTTTCTGTGTCCTGTCTCTCCTTTATATTTTGTGTTGTTTACATTCTTTCACTCCTTCTTCACTGCCCCTCCAAAAATTACTGATGAGTTTTTCTGTCTTTTTACTCTCCATTTCATTTTTGCATTAAACTTTTTCTCTGAGAGCTCTCTTGTCTCCATAGTTAGCAATCTCTTCAGGACAAAACCACCAGATCTTCTGAGACCATATTGCTAGGAAAACTAACACCAGATCTGTAAGAGGCAAAGATTTGACCCAGAAGAGGTCACAGAACCATGCTTTGGGAGCACGTGATCTGGGATTTATGCTGACTCTGTGCCAGTGCTGACAACAGACTGTTGTTGATTTGGTGCAAAGTTGGATGGCTGGGGGAAGATGATACTGAAGCTAGCATAAAGCCAACCAATATAAAGCTAAATTACCAACATTTAAAAATATAGTTGAATTTGCAGAATTATTTCATACCCTGTCAGCATTTTGCCTCATGTGGCTTTGGTGCTTTTGATTACGTAGTGGTAGCCCTGAAGCAGGATTTATTGTACTTCTGGACCACAGCCCAAAGTTGCAGAGCACCTAGCAAAATGAAGCTTACCTTAGCTTGCTCCTTAGGCAGTTTTGGAAGAAGCCCTATTTTATTATTAACAGTAATAGTAGTAATAATGCTAATTATTATTGTATGCGTTAAGCCAACAGTCATTCAGGTAGTGCCTAAGTTATTGAAAATAACAAGTGGAAAAGTAATCAACCTGAACCATTCTCTCTGATTCCTGGAGGGGAAGGCTTCTACATCCAGCATGGTGCTAAGGAAGGTGAAGTATCTGTGGCTGCACAAGTGCCTGAGCTGCTTCTATCTACCAAGCACTCTTGAGGAGAGCAGGGCCACTCATGGAAATTGCCCAGACCATGTACTCGTCCCAACATGCCTGAGATCACTTTAACAAAAAATGGTTCCTGGAAATGATCAGGAAAAGGAAGGTAGAAGATTGCTTCCTTTTTGAAGTGCTTCACTACCCACTCAAACTATTGATCAAAATTTCACCAGCATTTCTCTGCAATGAACATTAAAATCCTGTAAAATGCTCTAAGCATTGCACAACAGAAATAAACTTGAACTGGGATCCCTGAAAGATCAGCTGGACCAATGATGCTCTGCTCAGAAATGTGGTTTCTGAGTAGGTGACAGAGCATCCTGCCATTTCACCTTTTTGGAATTTGACTTGCATGGCCTGAATACACAGCTGGTCATGTGGGTTAGTTTCTGTATGCCTGTGTCCTCCAGGGTCTCCAGCAGAGCCATACCCACACATGCCCTGCAAGGTCTGCAACGTACCGGTGACATGCTGAGGCTGTTGTCCTCAGTCTACAGCTGGGCCATGATAAAACTGGACAGAGGATAGCTCTAATTCTACAAGTCTAATCTGCCTCTGTGTCCCTCTGTGTCAAAGATATCTCGTAGTGTTGAAGGCAAAGGAGCTTAACTGTTCTTAGACATAAAAATCAGGCCTTTTCTATGACTCAGAAGTGAGTTGCTTAACCACAGACCCCAGAATCCATGACAGCTCAAGCACAGTCCGTTTTTATACATCTGAGTTCTTAGACGACAGAGACTTGGCTGGACTGTGCTGTGGGTAAAATTAATTGTAGTCCCTCATCATCTTAACTTTGCTGAGGGATAACCTCCTTGGAGAAGGGCGAAGCAGAGGACTTGAGAGAATGAGCTGTGGCATAGCTCAGAGCCACAACAAATTCTTAACCAACCACAGAGCCTTTTCTAGCAGATACCTGTGTCTGAACCGTGGAGTGGAATACAATGGGATTTAATAAGTGCCATTAAAACTGGCAGACAGCCCTGCTCCTAGAGAGGGGCTGCGTATTTAAGAACTATGCAAAATATTATGCAGCATACATGTGACCAAATTCTTTATAGAGGAAAATCCCTAGGACTGTGTTAAATTAAATAGGATTATGGCTTTCACTAATCTGTAGCCAGTGTGACCATACAAGGGTATTAGTTTAATAATATTTAAGGACTTAGCTCTACAGCAGCAGCAATCAGCTGTCTAATCTCAGTAACCGTGTTGCTAGTGAAAATGTTAGCTGTTAAAGAGACTGTTATTTACAGTTCTCAAATTAAACATGTGACATTGACCAGCTGGCAAATTAAGCACAAGAAAGTTATCTGTAGGTCAAGGCATTTTTTTTTTTTTTTTTTTTCTTTTGGAATATATAGAAATAAGAAAATTGTAGGATGTGACTTAGATGAGCAGTGCTGCTAAACCCCACTCCTCTGAAGTCATCAGTAATGCTCTCATCAGCATCATTGGGAGCAGAGGCATATCAGTGTCGTGATACAAAAATCCTCACCCTTGTGTGTAAAGCCCTTTCACTGAATAGCGCCAATAAATTGTTAATTGATAACTAAGCAATATAAAATGGCACCTAAGATGGATTGTGAATCTGGCATTTATTTACTGAGGGTTGCTCAGGTAGTGCTATTAAGATGCTACAGATGCCTCCAGCTGCTGAAATCAGACATAACTGAGATAGCTCCATGGCATACGCTGTCAAATGTTGACATTTGAATGGTGTTCTCTGAAAAAGCAAAAACAGCTCTCACAGAGACTGTTTCTGCAAAGACACACACATACTTGTATATAAATAAATATATGCTCAACTGGGAAATGTTAGGAGCCTTCTTAAACTTAATGCAGTAACACAGTATGAAAAATATTCAAAGCAGAAAAAGGATCTAAGCCACAGCTCAGTTTAAAAACCATAGGAATTTTCCCACTGATTTCAGTGAAACAAGCATTTTCATTATCTATATTAAAAATATTATTTTAGAAAATTTAGAAAACGGATGACAATCAGACTATATAAAAACCTTAGTATTATATCCTCAACTTTTTTGTATGCATAGAATTTTTACAAAAATAAAATAAAGCTGATAATCACCTTGCTTGAAGAGGACTTTTATTCCAAGAATAATTTATATGAAAATGACATCTTTTCCAGTATCACTCTGCTCTTAAGGTATTCAAATTTATATCTTTTTATGGGGAGGGAAAATGCATTTTTAACACTTCAGTTACATATTCCACAGGTAACACAGTTAAAACACAGCAACAGGTTTAGCATCTTTTCACATCCTCAATGTTAAAAAACTACCTGAAGGACACATTTTTACAGACATATGTACAAATATATAAGTCCTATTGTGGATAACTCTTTTGTGCAAGTGTGTCAGAACAGAAATAAAGTATGATGATAGTCTGGGCTGACCGACCAGTCCTAAGAATCCTCAGAAAGAGATGTAGTGGGATCCTTAGCTTCCAGACACGGAGGCTGCTGGGACAAGATATACTCTGTGTCTAGATTGAAGAAGAGGGCAGCCA
>CM021766.1:123375564-123479001 GCA_011076525.1 Nettapus auritus | reverse complement strand
GGGCTTGTTCTTTGCATAGTCCTGTCAAGGCTATCCTGTCATGCTAAAATCTGCATATATGAGGAGCTGGCTATGTAATATGAACAGGAAATACATGGTGCTCAAAGTAGCCTTACTGAGTTGGGCACCACAAGCGACTTCTTCCAGATGAAGATTCCCTGCAATAGAAGAGGTTTTTTTATCACCATACTGGCACATGCAGTTAGAAGGTCTTTCATATGCAAATATGGCCCATCCAGTTACTCTCCACAAGCTTTGTAAGTTTTCATCAGACTTTCTATGATTAAAAGCTAGTTTCTTCATTCTGTTATTTTACTCACTTTTATTAGTATCTTATTTCCTCAGCTAAGTTCATTGGTTTGTTATCTGATTGGGTGACACAGATTAAATATCTAGGAAATTTCTTAGGATACCTCAGCTGACTCTTTCTTGCCTAGTCAACCAACAAGCATTTCAAACAAAAGGGTTAAAGAAATACAAACATGAGCTGGAGTCCTACCAAATTTCCTTAAAGAGTTTCTCCCAGAATTATCATGATACTATTTATGCTTCCTTAAACTTTTGGTATGCTTTCCAGATGGATGTTTTGGTATCCCAGCTTTGTAAGCAAAACCATCCAGCTGAAACAAATGTGTGCCTGGACAGGTTCTTCATCATACCCTGGAGCCACCTGAACTTATGGCAATTCCTGAGGATTCCTACAGTGATGCCAACAGTAGGGCTCTTCTCCAGAAGACATACAAGGTGTGTCTGCTTTTGTCTTAGCATTTATATTAAAACCAAGAGAAAATTCTGGCCTTCACAGTAGAGTTTTAAGCTAGAATTACTTTATTATCACATCTACAATAACAATATCAAATAGCTTAGCTAAATTGCATTTCATTTAAAAGAGAAACCAGCAAACTATTTGGAAACCATTAAAGTTCATGTCACTAGAATTTAGGTCTGATCCTGACTAGCACAACAGAAGCATATGTTTCCCTAAGTAAGTTACTACAACACTGCAATGGCATTACAGTATTAGTGATATTAGTGGAGGCTGTTTCCAGAGCTAGGTGCTATGGGTGTGGGAGAGGACCATGGGCAGTGAGGCTTCTCCAAGTGAGGAGGGATTCCTAGTTACCACAAAATCTTCATGTAGTCCTTGAATCACTGCAATGGTGCAAAGGGTGGAGTGGGTCTTAGGGAACACAAATAACACTGAGATATATTTTCTCAAGTGTCAACTTTCATTAAAATCACTGGAGAAAATTAAATTCATTCAGAAGAAATTCTTTTGGATAACTCTAACTGCTGTTGAGGATTGATTTATGCTCTCTAGCAACTGTCTGGGGAAAGAAAGCCTCCATTTTATTAAAATTAGTAGAAAATGCTCTGGTTCCATTCCTGAGAATCTGAACAGACACAGAACTACCTATTTACATTATAAAAAATACTATCCTTCTGTCGACTCATTTGCAGCTTTGTCACTTACCTCAATGGAGAAGTTATGACTGTATGCCTCTTCGTATTTTTATACACTAAGCATGTTGCCAAGGAACACCTGTGTATTTTGCCTTTTTTTTTTTTTTTTTTTTTTTTTTTTTAAAATTTTAAAGAGTTTTTTTTTTGGAATACCAAGAGAACAAGAGAATAACAAAAGAAAAAGAGCTTGAGATGTATCTGTCATCTCTCACTCAATGAGTCAAAGCAAATCCTAAAGACATGGTGCAAGCTCATAATTCATTTTGAACAAAGAAAAAATCGCATACGGTGACATACTAAATGTATACTGTTAAATTGTAAGAACAGTCCCTGCAGTGCTTTCAGCCTGGGCCAGCTTGAATTCTCCCGACAGTTACTGGGCAGAGACTGGGAACTGGCACTGTCCACAGACAGGCAGTTTGCAGGTGGTCACTCTTCTGAAAATAATGCAGCCAGCTAGATGTGGGATGCTTCCTGCCAGCTTCCTCAGTGCCAGACAGCAATTCTCTGTCCCTTATACATTTTCTAGGATAATGATAAGCCATGTGTTCTCTTTTCTCTTTGTCAAGAGAATAGGATGCAGAAAGTTAAAAACAAAAGTAACTATGCTTGCCAATATATCAAATTACATTGAGTTTTAAGACCCAAAGGGAAAAAAAAAAAAAAAAAAAAAAAAAAAAGGCTGGTAATCCTGGTAATCATATTTTTATAGATAGAGGCTAAATTCATCCTTGATCTAAATTCACTGACCTTTATTTGTATGTCAGATCAATAATAATAAAATACTGGCAAGTAATATAAAATAAGTTTTTCACAACCTTTGAACAATGCTTTGTCATCCAAAAAGCTAGGTTAAAGTTGAAGAGGTTTGAGAAGAATAAGTCCTCTGAAGATAGATAGGTATGTCAGGTTCCAGTTCCTACTGTGCAATATGGTTGTTTACTTCATTTGTAAAAATGCTACCATAAACTTTCCTGATTAAAATTAATTCTCAAGACATGGAAAAAATAAATTACCAAGCATAAGAGCTTTATTTCTAATGATGTTACATACTGAAAATTCAATCTGGATCATGAAATTATGGTGAGGGCTTTGTCTAGATTTATGTGTGTACCATTTAAAGATTTTGCAAGTGATAATATGCCCAATGCCATTGGAAAAAAAAAAATAATAAAAAATCGTACTAAACAGAATCTGTTTCTGTAAGCAACACTTGTGTGTAAAAAAAGAAAATGGAACCCACTTCACTTTGCTATCATTATATTCATTTATCACTGCGATATCTATCATTCATGTTAGCAGCAGCAACTTCACAAAACAGTAAAAACTTCTCTGTTAAGAAGCCACTTATAAATTCTCGTTTTTTGAGACTTCAACATTTTTCTCTATACAATTCTTATTCTAGTTATGAATTTTCAGCTATTTGGAGATCTTTTCACACTCAAGTGAAATGTCATGTGTTACTTAAAGAATTCATTAGATATTAAAAAGACCAAAAGTGACTAACAGCGTATCTAGAGGCACAATATTTATCAAACAAAATTACACAAAGAAACCACAGACTGAAACATGTTATTGAAACCTCATTCTTTTGCAATGTGACTTTGGCTTTTCAGAGGTGCACACAGAAAGCAATTCTTCATACAAATTCCATCAGCACATAGTCTGAAAGGACTTCAAAGGTTATGTCAATTGCAACTCATTTTTACTTACAAGTCACTTTTGTTTACAGCATGAAGCATGTTTTCACTGAGCTATCTCCACTGGTCAGACCTTTCTATACCACAGCATGCTGGGTTTTCCCCCAGTGAAACTAGACAGAGTACCTCCTGTTCCAATGTGAATATGATTCAAGCAGTTGTCTGGACTTAAGGACACACTATCAGTTTGACACAGCAGAAAAATGGGAAAAATTATCAGAGATCACAGCAAACACCAGTATTTGTGAAACAATAAATTCTTTTTAGATAATATTTATAAGCAATACACTGTACATCTAAATACTTCAGCAGTCACGTGGCATTCACAGAATGGAGATAAAAAAATACTAACTCATCTCTGTGCCACATCCAAAGTACATCTTTTACCTATTGATCTTACTGAGGCGAGCCTCTTAGCTCGTCACTCTCAAAAGACTACAGATTTAGAAGGATATGGGATAGTAATGAGTGATTAAACATAGAATTAAAAGCTTTAGACAAACAAGCACTTTGTAACTGGGGAGACAAGGGGGAGATTGGGGGGGAAAGGTTGGGGAGGGGGGCATGAATTGTTTAAACTAAAAATAAAATCACTCAAGCCAATTACCAGAAACACAAAGTAGTCTTACTATGTCACTATACTTCAAAACTGTAATAGAGTAAAAGTTGTACTAAAGTACAAAAAAGTCAACTTGAATCCACTGTAGAGGAGACTTAGTTGAGACTAAGAGGAAGAATAATGTACCACTATTATACTATCAAATTGTATTAGAATAGTTAATTGCCTACATTTACAGTGATTTCATAATCTCCCATTATGGCAGCTGCAGGGAAGAGAGAGAGCTAGGGGGCATGTGAATTCTTGGCACTGAAATCACAGAATCTATGTCAAAGGCTTATTATGACTATTTAATCCCTCTCCCTGCTGTTTCTGGATTGTCCCCCATTGTACACTTCCTAGTGTTTTGTGTAACCTAGTTTTAAATATCCCAAGTGGTGGGAATGTCTTCAGTTCCCTTAGAAGATTACTTCAAGATTTCACTGGCAGACATTTTTTGATATTATGCCTATATTTGCCTTTCTTTTATTCCTTTTGATTAAGAAAGTTTCTTGCCTTTTCTCTGCGCCCCCCCCCCCCCCCCACCCCCTTTTTCTTTTTGTATTAAAGATATGAGATACACCATGAATATTAGAAATTCCACCCCTTGCCCTTCTGTTAGATCATTCTAGGCAGTTTTCAGGTGAGGAATGTAAAGGATTTATCTCCAGATAAAGCCAGTAGCAAGCCTCCAGGAGTATTAGCCATGAATATAGTCATGCTTTCTTCTCTGGCTGCTGTTGTGCTGCTAGAAGTGGTTTCCATATACAGCCCTCAGCCAGCTCTGTCACCACCCGCTTCCTAGAGGTTATGCTTACCCTCCCACTCTTGATATTCTGGCTGAGCTGTTGCTAGGATTGCTGCTTAAAATGAGCCAGCTTAACTAAAGATTGTTTAAACAATGAGTTATTTCTTACCCATGTCTTTCTGGCTGACATGGGCTAGACAACACTTCCAGGCACATCTCATAGAGCACATGGGGGAGAATGTAACTTCCAGCAAGTTGCTAGTAACCTCTCAGGCTGTCTTTGCTGAAGAAGAGGAATGGTGACCGCATACATTCTTTTGCCTCCCTGGTGCTGATTGGCTGTGGAAACTTGGAATGACTGGTGAGGTGAGAAACCTAGAGACTGCAAGGGGATAAGCTGAACTTTTTCTGGACTGAAGGTGCCTGACTAAAACTTTGCACAAATGTCACTAGTAAAAACCTTTTCTTTTAAAAAAACTGGCCCCCCCCCCCCCCCCCCTTTTTTTTTTCTCAGTATATCCTCTTGCTGATCACAACTCCAAAAAGGAGGACTGACACATGGTTAGATTGTGTGGCACCAAGAACTGTGGTTGTACACTCAGTTCTTCCAGCCTAGATCATCTGAAGATGGGAAAAACAGACTCCGTAGAGCAGTTAAATCATGTTTGGTTATTTACTTCTTTTATAAATTCCCTTCAATACAATCAGAAAATACACAGGGCACCTCAGCAAAGAGAATAGCTATGAATTAGGAAGCAGTACATTTTCAATCAATGTGACATACTATCTCTCTTACTGAAATCAGAATTTCTGTCTGTAAAGTACAACCATTATCAGAATGTTAAGGATTTAGAACTCTTTAATGCTTTACAAATGGCTGAGGATGGGGTGATAAATATGTTTTGCCTAGGCCTGTTCTAAATTATAATATTTTGCCAACATAGCTATGTCAGCTCATGGTGTGAAAAATTATGTCCCCAGCAGATATTGCTATGTTTGCAGAATTCCTGGTGAGGAAACAGTTTTGCCAGAAGGGAAGAGCTTATATTGGCCTAACTTACGTCACTTAGGGAAGTGGTATGACCATGCCAGAAAAACTCCTTCTATCAGTCTCAACAGTGCATAGTCAGGGTGCTCTGCCAGCTAAAGCAATGGTGGATCTGAGAGGAAGACAAGACCAAAATCACTGCTGCTCCTTACGTTAACATTTGATTAGCATATTACTCAACATACCACATTTGAGAAATACACCTCATGAAAGACTACTGTGTTCATTGATATCCTCAGTCTGCATGCCTACTAATATATCAGAACGGCTGGCTACTTTGATGCCTGTCTTGAAACAAGAAACCATGTGCTACTCAAATGTGTATTCTTGGAAAACAGACAGCTAAATCACGACCTCTGTAGGTATGTTGCCACGTTTTCTGCAGTCATATAATTTTATGTTGTTGTTGTTGATGTTGTTTGTTTGTTTGTTTGTTTCTCTGCTTGGCATCTACTAGCTTCAAGACCTTTATTTTGGGAGTATAGCTCATCCGATTTCTTCCAACTCTGTCAAAGATATTTTGGGTTTTATTTTGATCTAAGTTTAGCTGACATCTTTTTATCAAAAATAAAACAAAACAAAAACTAATTTCAGTAAATTCTTGTCCTTAATTTGTCCTTCATGTCCTTTTCTCCAAAATAGCACATCATCAACTGCTTTCAGATGACTGTGAATAGTCCTCATGCTTGATATGTATAGATACTGATTTCAGCAGTTGTTTTCAGTATCAGCTGGTTCCTTCCTCTGGCTACAGCCATGTCTGGCAGTTTTTTCCAGTGCTGTGTGACCTCTGTGTTTGTGTCTAATATCCATTTACCACAGAGCCATAAAGTCATGGTCATGTACACTTGCTAATATTTATGAAATGTGTTATCTATACGAAGAAAAACAAAGATAAAATATGCTTAGATACATTTTTTTTTTTTTTTTTTTCTTCTTATATTTTTTTAATGAGTAGATACAAATATGATTTGAATTGTCCTGAAGAGGTGCAAAGTAAAAATCAGTAAAGTCAGTGAGGTATCTCCCATGCAATACAAGAAATAGGAGTATGCCTAAGGAATAAATAGAAAGGAAAACCTTCAAAGTACTGCCATAAAGTACTGATCACTGCCACGTGTTCATTCAAAGTTCATTTGTATTAGACCTGCCCTCTGTAACTGTGACAGAATGACTAGCAATAATTTAACCTGAAGTGAAATACGTTTCCAGCTAGAAAATGGCATTGGTGCCTGGCCTTTAGGAGAGCTGGAGAAACATTCACCATTGTTACTAATATTTCTGAATCTGAAAGTCCAACATGAATCTGGACACTATCTGAGCAGCAGGAAAGCCAATACCTACAATGGGAGGTAGAACCAGCACCTGGCAAATTTCTGACAGTTCATTCCTCCTTGGGTAGTATACCAGAGGTTTTGAGCCAGCAGCCTTTCTATTTCCCATGCTTATCTCTTTGTAGCTGCAGTGTCATCTGTATGACACCACTTGTTGTGTTTGTTGAAAAAAGATATAAAGGAGGACATCAACAACCCCCAAGCAACACTGAATCCCATGTATCTCAGCAACATGTATACCAACAGGCTTAGAAATAGAACAAATGGAGCAGAATTTATTTGCAGTAAGGAAAATGTGAAGATGAATGGTCTTCCCTGTCTCTAGCATGCAAGCGAGAAATGCTGTACTACATTAGATACATGTGGCTATTAGCACATGTAAAGATGTCCCACTAGCAGTGGTTGCTGCCATAATAAGCAGAAGATACATTTGTACTTGTGGTGAGCTATTCAGAAAAGTGAGGTAAGATTTTTTTTTGGTCTGTCAGTCATTCAGGAGGAATCTACTGAATAGCACCCTTAAACCAATATGTTTATAGACATTTAGATAGTAGCTAATTTCAAAACAAATTGTACAAATATTATGCTCAAAGTAAACAAAACAAATTATAGGTTAGAACTAATGCAAAACAACAACAACAACAACAACAACAAAAAAAAACGATCAACCAACCAACCAACCAACCAAACAACAAAAAAAAACACACCAAAAAAAAACACCCTGAAAGCAAACTGGGATAAAACTTCCAGTTTCAGTGTGGGTGAGAATCAGTGAGAAAGGACTCAGTTCTCCTAGCTGTGGAAAGATCACTCTTCTGCTATTCTTTTACAATCATTTCATTTCCCGAGTGTACAGCTTTCTTAAAAAGTTTTCTAATTAATAAACAAGCATAGACTCTGAGGTTCTTACTCCTAGTCTCTGCTTTACACATATATGGCTGTATTAAATTGCCTTTGTCACAGCACTGTTCCCTGCCTTCCCCCTTCTTGGCATGACACAATCTTAGTTCATGGGCAAACTTAGGCCATTTTAAACTTAGCAATGAGCTGCCTCTCTTTAAGCCCATTTTAATTATTATTATGAGACAAAATGTAAAAAAGACATGAAAAGAGTTTAAGGAAGAAAAAAACCTTTTAGCCTACATAAAGTCTTCTAATAGAGGAAATGAGGCAAATACTGAAATACTTTTACACACAGAAGAGGTGACAGTGGAGGCCAGCTACCATCTTACTGAGCTATTCTCACTGGGCAGAACAGTCACGTTGCAGAGGAAAAGGATATTTGGAAAGAATAGCTGGGATGAGTCAATTTGTTAAACTCTCTGCTAATACTGCCAATTGTGGTGGTGCTCGTAGTGTGGGCACCTGTTCAATTGGAAAAATTAGCAAAAAAAAAAAAAAAAAGCAGAACAGAGACAACTCCCTTTACACAAAGTTTTCCATTTTGTGAACCACATCTTAAAGGAGACCACATCCCTCTCATACAGACTGCGGGCCACTTCCCATCCCACAAGCAACCAGCTAATGTTGCTGTAACAGCTACAGCAACAGAGTTTATGAACTCAGCTGAGAAGTATCAAAAACAACATAAACAAGAATAGGATTTTTCAGCTTCTTTTAATTATCTTTACCATCTAGAAATGAGACAGCTACCCATCTCTCCAGCTGACTAGTGTCCTTTCTCTGATTGCTGTCAGTCCAAGAGATACTTGGACTTGTACTTGCCTTAGGGCACAGGTTCTCTGTATAACCATCAGAGAGAGCGAACCACCTCCAGAACCAGGTATGGAGGAAAGGAGTCACATATCTACTGCCTTCCATTGGCAAGGAAGCCAGGCACCTTGCCTTTACTCACCTCCCAAGTATGGCACAAGTCAGCTACCTAAACTCTGGCCAGGTTTACCTATCAGCCAGCCCTGCAACTGGTGTCAGATGCAAAATACAATGAACCACAAAAGGCACCTTACAAAAGCTGAAGATGCTCTGGGGAATTGTCCCAAGGTGAACTTGCTTTAGGGAGCGCAGCTCCATGGATTCCTGCTCTGACACGCAAACAACATGTGATTTACTGTATTTATTGCCATTCTAAGTTTAAAATGTTTACTGCACTCCTGATGTTTTATCCACTCTGAAACAAAAATATTTTCCAACAGACAGTGTTGAGATGTGGCTAACTTCCTAAAATATCTGTTGGTGACTTACTGGGAAAAGAACAAATAAACAAATGAAAAAAAAAAAAAAAAAAAAAAAAAGCAGAAACTTTTAATTTCCTCAACAATGAAAATGAATTCCTCCAGTTCCTTAAAGTTCCTTCAGTGTTCCCTTTCCCTTCCCAGCCCCTCACTTGTCCGTACAATAGATGTTATTTTAAGTTGATTTTCATTTGGGCCGTTAATAGCTACATGCTAACATCACTGTTTTCTTTTTTTGTTGTTGTTGTTTTGTTTGTTTTTGCTTTGTTTATTTGCTCGTGTGCTTGGCAAGGGAATTTCTTTAAGAAAGCTAAAAAGCCCCTCTCACACACGGCTCTCTGCTCCCCATGGGACTCCCAGCCCCTCCGCTCTCTACCCCCACTGCTTCCCATGTCCAGAGGTGGAGGCAAGGTGCGGGTAGGTAAATTGGGGCAGCAGTAGACCACCAAATATGCAGCCCTTCCTGATTCAACAGCCCTGGGCTGGAGGGGGCCCTTAGGCATTGCTAGCACTGCCTCGCAGCGCCTGTGGATTCCAGCCTCGTCCTATGGGGTCTAACACTGCACTGCAGCATCCCAGCGTGCTCATTGGTTCCTAAGGCACCGTGGTTGAGCTGGCAGAAAAAGTGCAGAAATAAGATAGCTTTCGTGAAGTTGCATAACTTTGAATGAGTTTGCCTAGTCTCAGTGAAATTCTGAAAGATAGCTTTCATAAAGCTATTTTATCCTGATCGCCTTCATATCACCTTCAGGAAATCCTTCAGTAAAGAACAAGGCTTACCAGCCCCTAATGCACTTCTTCAAAAACATTGCTACAGTTGATACTGTTCGGTTTAGCTTTATAGACAATACAAAGACATTCTCCAGCTTCAGAAGAGGGAAATCTAATCTTCACCAAGTAAACTGCAAGTACATCGCTTCTGGGAGGTTTTACCACTGATAAGGATAGATGTTTTACTAACATCTAGTGTAGTAGTGTATAGCTGCACTATAGAAGCCAGAAACATCTAGCAAATATGTTTTTACAGTTCATTTGCTATTATAAATAGCTTATATATCTTTTCCAATTGCAAATCTCGACCACTCTTGACATTTTGTTTCAGCCATTGGAAGACAATATTCATTAAAAGAACCACAACTGCACTGCAGACAGTCTCAACTCATTATTTATAATTAATATCCTTCTATATGCAGACTTATAAAAACAAAACAAAACAAAACAACAAAAAAAATACAAAACTTTTTTCTTTGTCCTAGTGTTTGTGGCAGTGTTGTGCCAGACTGCCAGTAAAATTGAAACCTGAGGAGTTTGTTTTTAGAGTCTCTAGTGGAGATCAAAGTTACAATAGTCACTCTCTCACTGAAAATATTTGTTTGTATCAGGCTTACTGGTAGAGTTGTAGCTGTATGTACCAAGCAGTATCTTTTTCATGAAGGTTGGATTTATAACAGAAAAATAAACTCATGCTGTTCAAAAATAAGACAGAAAATGTTCCTCATACTGGGGACCAATATTCTTCAGCAAACACTGGCCATAAAGAAATATTCTCGTTCCCAGCCCTTACAGACATGGCTTTCCTCTGATACTTTGGGAGAGAAGCTGAGCTACAGCTATTTTCTGATTTATAGGACTTTGGAGGGATCATTGTCCCTTTCTAAGCCAAACCTTTCCGAAAAAACACTTATTCATACATAGAACTCACACATAATCATTAGCACAATATTTATACATGATATTGCCTTGGCTATCAGTGTCACACCAATTCTTTGCAAGAAGTTTAGGATGGATGCAGTCACCCATTTAAAAAGATCTAAGCCATGTTTAGACGTTCCAATCATTCCTGCTTTATCAAAATAGTTTTAAACTTTGCTCGCTTACTAAACCTGAAGAACATATATTTTTGAAAGCCTTTCAGATATATTTATGTGACCTTTATTTTCCAAAAACACATAATTAAATGCTGATTACAACATAAGAAAGTTTAAGCCACATTTGCAAAGTAAGCAGCTGCCCTTGGTCTGTGTAACTGTTCCCTTCTGAAGACATGTATACCTCTATAATTTTTTATGTGAAAGTTTTTGGCTAGAAGTTTATCAGATAATTGCAACAGTTTTATATGAGTTTTGACCTGCTCCAAAACACTCCAAAGGACATCCCACACTGTTGGATGAAAATAGTTCATATGACTTTTCTTTTTTCACCTTAATATTGACAGGTTGATGATAAATAATGAACACTAAGTCACCAATTCCGATTTGGCTCACATATGTGATGTCTCTTGTCTGTCATGCCTGCTTTCCAACCTGCACCTGCTGTAGTGCAGTCCTGTGAGCTTTACCAAATACTTCCCAGTATCATACCAGGTTGTCCCGTGACTCTGAAATACATCTCTGGCACTGACAGAACGGCATGTTGCTTTTAAAACCCTCTCACTTGTCCAGGAAGGCCAATCCTGAAAAAAATGTGCCTGAAAAAAGTGTTAAGATCTGCAGTTTTCCATTTTCATTTCAATCACCTCTCAATCCCTGCACTCAATCTCTATTTAAGGGAGTGTAAAACACCCTTAAGTCAGTGTCCCTGACAGTTGATTCTTCTTGGATTTCAATTAAGTCATCAGAGACTGTAGAGATGTGCACAAGAAAGAGTTGAGGAATGACTAAATGAAAGTGACCCAACAGTACACTTCCAATCCTAGTGGGAAAGATGCTAAACATCTCAACACAGCTTGTTCTCTCCCACTAGTGAAGGACACGTAGCCTTTCCTTCCATAAATCTTATAAAGCTTTTCTTAATACTATATTTCTCAGTACCAGCCCCGCCATCTTCTCACACTCATGCTGCCAAATAATACCATACAACTGCAGGATTTATGTGGTGTTAAAAGAGCCTATAAGCAAGGTTATCAAACAAAAAGCACTGCTCAGTGATTTTTCAGCCTTTTTTTTTTTTTTTTTTTTTTTTTTTTTGTGAACTAGTCAAAAAGTTTACTATTTATTACCAAATCTAAAGAATTTATTTATATATTGGGGGCAGTTTGCTGAATACGACTGAACACATGTTTTGGGCAAAGGTTTGAATTTTATGATCCTTAGTTCACTCATTCCATTCTTAAGAGACACGGGCAATCTGTGAAAACTTCCCCAGCCTCCTGCTGGTTGAGAGGCAGTTTTAGTTATATCTAGCTTCTTAGCTTTAGTTATGGAGTATTTTTCTGGAAAAAAAAGACTGGTGGAAATGCTATTCTTTTCCAAGTAGATTTGGGGTATTTAACAGTAACATAATGAAAGACAAAATTCCCTCTAAGAGTGAAACAAATTTTGCAATATGCTCAGTGCAGGGTGAGTTAACATTTATTATGAGGGGAAAATGGTCTGTTACATCACTGTTATGCTCCTCTGGGTCAATTTTGCATATTTGTAATCACAAATATGCCACAGCAGAATTTATAAATAAGATTAACTGATTTTATAGCTTTACCTTGTCAGTTCTCTACAGAAATATCATATAGTAGAAATCAACTACACATGGCCTAATTTCCAGACTTTGTAACAGGAGACTTTCCATTATTAGGTCTGCAACATTGTTATTGAAATGACAATGTGTGCATGTGTATGTGTGTATAGTTGCACTATGCATGTGTGTATGTATAGGTATGTGTGCACCTGTGCAGAAAGTAAGAGTAAACATTGCTTGCTGTCTCAAAACATTTTCTATTGATTTCTTTTACTAGCTTTCTCAATCAAATAGAAGTTGCTCCTTCAAGGATTAACCAGTTTGCTTGACTGGCTTTTATTAGGGCCAGAGCATATTTATGCTCTGGGATCTGAACCTGTTTCACCAGTAAATAACTGTCCCATGCTGTGTCCTACGTCATTGCTGAAGTTGCAATAATATCCACTTTAGACCTCTTCCTCTAAATCCTTTCTTGGCCTGAGACACTGCTATAAACAAAAGGCCATATTGCCAAACTACCATAAGCATTTTTAGTTCACCTTTTTTTCTTTCTTTCTTTTTTTTTTTTTTTCTAATTCTGAATGATTTTTACTGCTTTCACATAGCCACAATTCATGATTAAATACCACCAGAAGCAAATAGTATTTCCACCGTCACACTTCATATCAAGACCATTAGAACTACCCAGCTTTTGCCTCAAAACATTCAGGGATGTCTTTTTTGTCCAATTCACAATCAGATCGAATTTCAAAATTTTGCACTGAGGAAATAAACTGGCCAGCTCAGCTCTTAATTATGTAGGTACTTGTTTTTTTAAGCTCACATTTTCAAAATTTAAGAATAACTGAAGGCTGAATACATGTACAAGAGACTGATAACCAGATTTTACAGCAAGGAAAAATCCATGCGGAGTATGTATTTTTTTTTTGTCCTATGATATTCCTTCCCATACTTAAAGCACACTTTTGATTTATCTCTTGTAGAAATGTGCATCCAAAATGAAAGGGCAATGTACTTTCTGTTTCATTGTCTTTGAACACCTTGTTACATTACAATGACCAGGCTATTCTCCATCTATAGTTTTTCAAAGGAGTTCCCAGCTGACCTAAATGCTGTATGTTTTATCTTTGTTGGTCTCCAAGAGCTTAGCCAGGTAAAGTAGTTCAGCTTGAGTTACTTCATCCACAAAACTCCTTTTGAAGTTCTGCCAGATGCCTCCTTTTGTTTTGAATGATTTGGCAGACATTAGGGAAAAGAAACAAAATCTTGCCTAGGCAGTGAAACATGTCCACCTCTTCTTTGCTGCAAGAATGTTGTCCCTGTCACTCTGGTCACTGGTTGAAGAGAATTTGTAACACTGTACTTCTAACAAATTTACTTTGCTGAGATTTTCTGGGTAGTATTCAGCATTGTTGACTGGATCCATCAGGCACTAGGTCAAAGGAAAATCTGCTTAGCCTTTTAGAACAAACTTGGATTTGGTCCTCAAGGAACTGAGAAGGAACATTGCTCACTGAGGCAGTGTGGATTATATACGTATTAAATTGTAACCTTCATTTTGTCCTGAAAACTCCACTGTAGTTTAGGACTTCCATTTTAGATTTTATACTGAGATTATGTAAAACTTCTGAGGCTCAATTTCTTCTATTGCATTCTAGCCAGCTACCATCTCCAAGATATTTGGCAACAGCCATAGATAATGGCCTTGAATTATCTTTCAATTGCTAACTTGTTCCCATTGACCAATGGAGTATATAGAAAGTGCCCCAAACTGAGCTGACAACATGACAAAAAAGTCATGAGAAGTTTGTAAACAAGGAGCATTTGGAGACTCATTCCATTTCCATATGCAAAAAGTGTGGGGAAACACCCCACATTGTGGTGGGTGTGCTGGTGAGATTCACAAAGGAGTGAGATCAGACTTGTGAAAAGGGCTTCTTGGCATCTTACTCTTTTGCAAAGATTTGGAACAGTCTATTATTTTTGTCAGAGTAATATATGTGTGGTCAAAGAATTCATCAGATAAGCTCTGTTCCTTAACGTCTCCAAAGACATGAACCAAAAATCAACGTGCTGTGGCTGAATGGAGCTGCAAGAAACCATACCTAAGCCAATAATGGGTGTGGGAGGCCTGCTCTGTGGCCCTGTGCACATGGTGGAGGCACATGGTCTAAAAAATTGATGAATTTGGTTACCAGTCAGCTGAGGGAGGCCAGTACACATCTCAGAGGAGTGTTTTGTTAGGAGGTGGGTTTCAGGGTGCTAAAATTTCCTGCTCTTCAAATTGCACACAGACATCCTTCTTGTCCATCAAGTTCATATGAACTTTTTAACCTTTTTCCCCTGAACTTAATATTAACAGACTTCCTGTAAAAGATATGAAAATTTGATAGAGATCTGAACGGACATAAGAACAGAAATTTTCATACCGTCTAGTTCAGACTAAGGTTAGATTCAGATAGATCTAGTGATAACCAGCCCTGTGTCCTTTCTCCAAGGATGGAGAACTGCTCCAGCAGTTATTTACCTTCTCTGCTGCGCTGGTAGAGGTAGGATAGGAGAAGCAGCAATAACTGTACAGACCTTCCAGGTAATGTTCAGGGTACAAAGCAACAAAACACCTATGCTGCCTTTCAAACACCAATGGCAGATAAAATTCGTCCCCTGAGATCAGGTTTATCCTGATAATATATCCCCAAAAGTGGGCTGTGCATGGGAATGGAGATTTGAACCCACGGTAGAGTTTGTCAGAAGATGCAAAGTAAGAACTAAATGTGTGAACAAACAACAAAATCTGGACACAGATTTGTGAGTAAATATTTGAGAAAGCTGGGAATCTTTATGCCTGATTTTTACAAGCAAGAATCCAGCAACAAAAATTAATTCTAGTTTAAATATACAGTTCCTTAGCTCTGTAGTAAGAGAAGTGCCTGATAAGAGATGTCAGAAGTGCCAAAAAAATCCATATGAAAATTTAAAAAGCCTGGGATGTCTTTATTTAGCAAGGAGAGAAATAGGAGAGGCCCAGTTAGAGATTCAAAGTAACAGCTAAACGTAGACAGACTGAGCCAAATGAGTTCCCACTCACATTGAAGAAGTCATTATTTGAAAGCAAAAAAAGAAAACTCAAAAACAATAAAAATAAATACAAGTCAAATTGTCAGACAGTGGATCTTTCACTACAGGGTACCAGTGTGGTCAATAGCTTGGGAAAATTCAAAAGAGAAGTATGGATGAAAGACTTCCTGATTTAAATACAAAATAATAACCAATATAACAAAATAACTACAAAAAAAAAAAAAAAAAAAAGCAAAAAAAACCCTCAACAACAACAAAACAAAACAAATTAAAAAAAAAACAAGCCTACCCAATAGTAAATAAAATTTCTGCTTGAAAACAGATGCCAAACTTTAGCCTTATGTCTACAGGAAAATTTTCCTAAAGATATGTTATTCGGCAGCTATCTATCCACCACAATGTCCTTTATTAAAAACAACATTTGAGATCAGCTACAGCCAGAAGCAGTCTTGCTTGGTGGACACGTATAACCTTTCTTATGTTATGCATCCCAAGAAAACTGATTAAATTTTGAAATTCAGAAGATATATTTTTTTCTTTTTTGTTTCTGGAAACTAGTCATCCCTTACTTGCCCTTGCTGGGAAAGGGATGGGGAGTTAAGCAATACAGGAACAGTTTTCCTGATGGCTGGTCTGGCCAGCTGTCATTTCAGTAAGTCTGCTATCTTTTAAATGTACTTGCCTTCTTCACAGTCTTTGTATTGCTCACAGGTAACTTTGCTCCTAGCTCACTGCTTCTGGATTCTGGCTCCTTCCTAACCACAGCTGAAAAGAACCATTTCTGGCATGCCTCAGTCTAAAGTACTAGCATTGTACTAAATATTGTTTGATCTATATTTTATCCCATATTTTAAAAGCAAAAAGTTTCCTGCTCTTTTACTCACTCACCCAGTCACAGCTGCAGCAAGCAACTTTTCTTGCAAGCTCAGAATGTCAACTGATTGCCAAATTAAACAAATCAAAAGTCTCACTAATAAGTTGGGGCACTGTTTTTAACTTTTTTTTTTTTTTTCTTTTTTTTTTTTCCCTCTAAAATCTAAAGAAGGCATTAAAACAATCTTGGGATACCTATGAAGCACCATCATGAATATTCAGGTGATAAATAACAGATGGAGGAAGAGAAAAAAGAGCAGTAGTTCCTTACTATTTATGGGGATTTTTGTGTATGCATAAAACTCCCTGAACTGCATACAGTCACACAAACACAGATGAATAAAATTACCATATGACATTACCCATAAGAAACTGTTCACTACTTCAAATGAAATACAAACTTTGATTTCTTATTTATTGTTTGTACTCCGTGACTAATCACATAATAATAATGACCTGTCTTTAACTTCATGAACACTGAGAATTGCTTTCATTGTCTGAAAAATAGTGCCAGCACCATAGGAAATTTTTGGTAAAGTTAGCATTTGAAAGATGAAAAATCATTTTCAAGTGGAACAGAAAATATAGAAATAATCATGTTTTGTACTAATATTTATCCAGCTGATCACTGGATCACTGGGTGGAACCAAAGAAAGCAAGGTTCAGAGAGTGTTCCAGTCATGTAACAAAATCTTAGATATTTATGAAGCTATATAATTTCCTGTTTCTCATACTTAATCACTTAATAAATCTTTGTCTTTAACAGCATATCAGTTTGTATAGCTCCATTCTGTTTGATATCAGTGAGATTGCAATAAAAGAGTATCAGCAATCTACCCTCTGCAGGAGAAAGACTTTCTGATTGACCTACAAAAAGTACAGAAAGTTGAACAGTTTACCATTAAGAGAGTAAGTTATTCTCATGGAGATTATTCCTTTCTCTTTTCATGCAATGCAGTAGTAAACATGCATAACTTGCAAAATGTAAATAGTAAAAGGTTTATAAAAGCACACTTTAAGCTTCTCTGAAATATTTTCTGCATTATTCTATGAAAAAAAGACCTATCTGCTTAACTGTGGAATTGCTAGCTGGCCACAGAACAATGTTTGGATGGTTATGAAAACACTTCTTTCCCTCAGGAGGAAAAGTTAATTAGCATATCTACTGTTTGTAAAGAACTGAATAAAAATATCTTTTCTTTTTTTTTTTTCCTTTTTTTTTTTTTTAAAAAAAAAATGGCTTAATCTATTAGTTATGATTGGAAAGAAAAGGAAAAGAAAACCTAAAACATTATCTGGAGGTACAAATCCAAGTTTAAAGTACAAAACATTGTTAAATGTTCTAAAGCAATAAAAAATGATAAACAAAACAAAACACCACAAAGAAAAGCACGTGCGGGAAAAAAAAAAAAAAAAAAAAAAAAAAAAAAAAGTTGAAATTATCAAGACCCAACTCTCCAAAGCAACTTGTGAAATGCCTCCGGGAAAAGGTAGCTATAAAAATCACTCCATCTTTTTCACTGTTCGTGAAAGTGACTGTCATCTAGCAGGACTGTATCTTCAAATATCTTTGTATCTACTTCAAAAAATGTGAAAAAGGCCAAGTATCACAAATCACTTAAGATAGCATTCTTGGAAGTTAAGGAACTGGAATCCGGTTGTTGTTTGGACAGGATATACTACCTGTTTTGGAGAACACATGGAGAAGCAGAAAGGATAAAATCCTGTTAACAATTAAACTATATATTTTAGCAATAAATCCTGTTAACAATAAAACTATGTACTTCATCAGATCTCAATATCTGACACTTCACAGGGGAATTCTACAGAAATGACAGATTCACCACTAACACTTCTCTTTCTGACATAAAATACTGAGATTCATTTATTCCTTTAGGAAATATAGTTGTTGTCTCCAAGTTTCCTGTAAGATGTGAAGGTTGAACAAAAAACAGATAAACAGATATGATTAGCTCGCCAAAAGGCAGTTAAACAAACAAACAAGAAGAGGACTGGGAAGTCCTACGCTTTAGGCTGCAGATGAATGTCTCCTTGGCAGGTTTAAGGGCGTTAGAATTCAACACTCCAGGGATTCAAGATTTTTATGGGCTTATTAGGTTGTATCGCTACAGAAATTGAAGATGATAAAAATGACTAGCTGATTACAATGTGCTGCTGTACTACCTGTCATACTTAAGTTGGATTGTGAAAGTAATACAAGGAATTAAAAAAATAATAATTAACAGCTGTTTTGTAAATCAATAGAAAGTACCAGTTTTCATAGAACTTAATCTGGTTGATAAATATTGAGCACATTGCTAAAAATGAAATACCAGGAAGATGGAAAGTAATGGACTGCAACAAGGAAGGGAAAATTAAAGACTGTGGTTTTGTTGTTGTTGTTGTTGTTTTGGTCATTTGTGGTCCAGTAGTATCTGGAAATCTCAGCTGGGTTCAACACATCAGTCATGTTCCCTATATTTCTGTTATGCTTATCACATTTTATATGTTTCTGTCTTTTTAAGTGGGGCATTAGACTTGATACAATGCTCAGCTCTCTAGGAAATATTTAAGTGTTCAAAGTCAGTGATGGATGACTTTAGAGAAGACACAAATAGCTCACTTCTCCAGAGTAACTGGTGATCACTAATTTAGTCTGCACTGAATGTCTGAACCATCCCCATTGTAAATAGCTCTATTGGAGAGTAAAACATAGAAAGTGCATAAAGACTCTAACAATTTGCAAAGTACCTAGTTGGTTTAAAGCCAAAATTTAAATGGTCAGAGATATGTTTCCCTAGGAATAGCTCTAAAATTCTTGCTTGAACTGCAATTATTTTTATTGCCTAAAAATTTCTATTACTGTTACTTTTTCTTGTAAAAGCCAACATACATCATGTGAAAAGTGTCAAATTAAGAGTCTTAGAGATTTAAATTTTTCATTATCCTAGAATGGGGACAATGCAGTACAAGCCTTCACATGTGGCCTCATCAATGTGTTTTAAATTTAATCCAAAGGTCAGGTTTAATCCAAACTGCCTCCACATGCTTTTAGAACCGAGTATCTCTCTGGTAAGCAAGTTTGCCCTAGAAAACATATGGACATCTTAGGACTTCGGCAAAAGGTTATATATACAGTCCTTTAGTGAGAATAACCAAAATAATATCAAATAAAATAGCAATATAAAACTAGTAAGAATGATCTTTTCCAGTTAATCTGTAAGTATTTCTGTTAACTGTTAGTGACTCTGAAGTCAATGACTCAGAAAGTTCTAATTCATAGTATTGGACTCTACACTATGGAATTTCCTCACCCTAGCAATATATCAAAGTCAGTCTTGCAAGACACAATGTGATTGTACTGACTGTTTTCTTGAAGAGTATAAGGCACCCTCTGGAAACTGGTTCTTGCCCCAGAGTAAGAGAAAACTTTAGAGACAAATTAGTGTATCAGGAGCATGCCACTGAATAAATCATATTTCTTTGGAAACTTGGGAATCCTTTAGTAGTAAGATTTTGTTATCATGAAGTAACCTTACATGTAACAAATTAATTGTTAATTATATCCCCTTCTACAGTAATTTTAAGCTGTAAGTATTCTACCATAGTTTTAAATTACAATTAGCTAACAGACAAAATGTGTTAGATCTTTTATTGATATCTGTGGCACCTCAAATGTTATTGGACCCATGTATCACATTCACAAATCATAGTCTGATACTGAAGCAGTGAACTCAATGGATGAACACCCTTTTGTTTAAGTGAGGCTTAGAAAAAAAAGATATTTTAATATTGTACCGTTCAAAACACTGGAAATATAATTATACAAATCTTAGGAGATACAAAAATGTGAGTCTAGTAGATTATGGTGCATTGTGCTCTGGGGACATTGTGGGCAGGGAAGACAGGACTGAAGGTAGTACACATGTGCCTACAAATTAAAACCAAGAATATTGTGAGAAGATGATAGTGATATGTGAGACATAGGGATTTGAACAATTATTGAACTAAACAGAGTGGAGAATTACACCTGAAAGATCCTGATACCTTCAGACACCTTTCTCCCTTATTTGGCTTCAGTATTCCTCCTAGAGGCTTTCAGAATTATGTTGCATTTCTGAATTTGCCTTCAGGACATTCTGAGTCAACAGTCCTGCAAACATTTAAGACAAAAAAAGAGTTTTTTAACCCTGTCTCCTATTTGAAATTAACTTCTGTGTGACACAGTTTCTCTTTTATTATGTGAAGATATTTTTTGAATATCCTGCCCAATTATCTGTACACTTCTCATGTGATTGTTTTGTTGACTGTAAATAAATGTATATATGCTATGCAAACATGCCTTTTTCGTAGCAGACATGATGTTAGTGCAAATTTGCACTGCCTCTGCATATTTGTGAGCCCAAGCATAGTTTTAACTCTATAGAACATGACTTCTGAACTGTCTTCAGAAAGCATAAATGAGAGCAATGAATGTGATTCATTAGGGGGTCTTAAGGTAAAAAAAATTTAAAAGGTCAACAACACCTTTGTTTTGTCTAACTCAGGTGACCCCTAGATAAAGATTGCTGCAACTGAGCATATTGTCCTGGGAACAACAGACACATACCACATATCTTGAGTTTTGCTGCCTTCAAAGCAATGTGTTTTTAAAAGTAAGTAAAAAAAAAAATTAAAAAAAATCTCTTGGATAACCTAACTTCTCCTGTCAAGATAATTTAAGAAAATACGCTATTTGCTTATTTTTCTTACTAGATCTTTCTGTTCTGCTTATACAACAAAAACAGTTCCAATAAAATGCCTTGTCTTTCCATGCCTGAAAACTAGCCAGTGTGAAGGGCAGTGTACATAATCTAGTAGGAATGAAAGAAGACAAAGACACTCATAATCCCAAAAAGCCTATTTCATCTCTCTATTCTTCATGGTAAGGATCGATCAGATGCAGCTGGAATAGCCTCTTGAAGCTTGTGCCAAGTTGTTGAACAAGGCAGTATGTTTGTTGGTTAGCAATCTCCCTTCTGGAAATAAAAAGTAAATAAATAGATAATATCCTTTTACCTCCTCTCAACCTCTGGAGTGGAGCCCATTAAAAGCAAGAATAATCATACACTTCTTTAGCACTTCCCCTGGCATACAAACATAGGTGTCATTTCATGTGAAAACTAACCCATGATGCTTAGACTCAACATTTTAATTTAAGACTGTTTGCTAGAATTGGACCTTCAGCAAGTACTAAAATAATGGTAAATATAAGCAAAACTAAGAAAAACAGAGAAGCTGAAATATAGATACATATTTAGACATGAGGCATGAGGTCTCCTTGGCGGAATCAATACGTACTATACACAAAGGACAAAAGAAAATTGTACCGTGTTTTCCTACTACAGATGACAGCTTTTTTTTTTTTTTTTTTTTATAACTCTCCCATGCCTGCTGCATGAAATTTGATCAGACATAGTGCCTTCACAGCACATCACAAAATGAATTACAAAAAGGACAGAATGAACTGTGGTTCCTGTAAAGCCTGAAAATAACAGAGTAATTATGGTATGACCTCATTAGTAGCTTATGCATTACAACTTGTTTTAGTAAAAGAGAGAATGTTGGAAAAGCCACTCAATTTCACCCATAATCTTTCAGTAAATATGCAGAATGGATTCCTAACTTATTCCTTGCTGGACAACCATGAAGGATAAGCAGAAGAGACCATATCTAAAATCCTCATGCCAAAAACAGATCCTCCAATAGAGTTAGTCTGTGTAGATAATCACAGAAGAAATCTTCACTTTCAAAAGGTACAGTAAATCTTCATTTTTATTTTTTAAATTTGTTTTAAACTGCACACAAACAATGACAAGCAGATAGTTTGGATAGTATTATTTGCAACACATTATCTGACAAAAAATGTTGAGATCAAGTTTTGGGACTCTGCTACAAGCTATCTTCATTCCAGATTTAAAGACAATGTAAGTTTATATCTCCGTTCATAAGCACATGTGAATAATACTTCAGGAATAAGGATTCTATTATGATTTATATAAGTCCTGAATGCGATCATGAATACATTACTACATCATCCAAATAAATAAATAAATATATAATATACATTTTCATGGTTCTGCCCTGCTGACTCTATCTACATTCAGCTAGTTGGATGAACCATTATCTAAACCATTTACCAGGAAGGGAGATTCATCATCAAGTAGTAAATCACATGCAACAGTCTATTACATGAGAAGGCAATAGCTACACATTGGAAAACACTACAGCAGCAATCGAAAGTGACCATGGTCTCAACCCTAATGAAATAAGACTGACAGCAGGGTAAGACAGATAGCTTGGCACTACATTCCACCATATTTCTCTGAAATGATGAAAATGTTAAATGAACTAGTAAAGATCTTGGTCCAAGTCTTACTGACATATTGTACCCACTTCCTCCAGATATACAGCAGTTGCTCACTTTAATCATTTGAACAGTTCCACTAAGACCAGCTGCTTTAACATCTGGTAAAGAAAAAATAGATGTAACTCACTGTCCAAGTAAGAGGACAATGACATTGACTCTCTGAGGAGCAGCAACTTTGGGGATAATATTGTTGTTCATATCATTGCTCTCATCTAAAGGAATAGCTTTTTTTTGTTTGGTTGGTTGGTTTTTTGCTGTTGTTGTTTTGTTTTGTTTTGTTTTCCATGAACTGGAGAAGATAACAGTGTGAGGAGTTTAACAAACTTTTTATGACAGGATGTTGCATCCTTTCTTCTGTTTGTAGACTGCAACAGCAATCCATTGTGAGACACAGGCAGTGATCACTGAAAGGACCAGAAGCTTCTGTGGGGGCAGAATTTGGTGGCCGTCTTGTTAAGCTGCCTCTTCACTCATTAATCATTTCAATGTGTTTTTAAAAGCTTGCTTGTATGTTCTAATTTTATATCTTAAAAAGCTAGTTTTGATCTTTACAGCTGCATAGGCCAAAGAGTATTGGAAGGAAGAGTGATGTAGGAGTGTGGTGTTTATACTAGTGTGAAGCATTAATTTCTCTGGGTTCACATTTCTGCTGGGCAGTGTTATCAATAAGTAATTGCTGAGGACTGCTTACTTTGTGATTAACATTTTTTTTTTTTTTTTTTTAAGTAAAGGATAACCGAAGCTTGGAAAGAAAGTTATTTTATTTACCACAGTATGAAATTGTCATGGTTTCACCCCCATGGACAGCTAAACTCCACTACAATCCTCAAAGGAAGAGAGGGGCAAAACAGACTCAGCGTAGGGAGATTAATATAATTTATTGCCTAATACTGACAGACTAG
This sequence comes from Nettapus auritus, assembly GCA_011076525.1. Lineage (NCBI taxonomy): Eukaryota > Metazoa > Chordata > Aves > Anseriformes > Anatidae > Nettapus > Nettapus auritus. The sequence continues at coordinate 123,455,202 of CM021766.1, read as the reverse complement.
AATAGCGAGAAACTAAAAGCAAACTAAAAACATCTTTCTTCGCGGGGGGGGGGCCCCGCCACCTCCTCCCCCAGGCACAGGGGAACGGGGACTGTGGTCAGTCCCTGACGCTTCCTCTCAGTCGCTCCTTCATGGTCACTCTCTGCCCCTGCTCCACCTGGGGTCCCTCCTACGGGATGCTGTCCTTCCCAAACTGAACCTGCGGGGGCTGCCCACAGGCAGCAGCTCTTCAAGAACTGCTCCCACACGGCTCCGTACCACGGGGTCCATCCCCCAGGAGCAAACTGTTCCAGCACGGGTCCTCCACAGGTGGCAGCTCCTCCCGGACCTTCTGCTCCTGCGTGGGCTCCTCTCCACGGGCTGCAGCTCCGGCCCGTGACCTGCTCCTGGCGGGGCTACATCCACCTGCTCCACCGGGGGCTCCTCCACGGGCTGCAGCGTGTAGATCTGCTCCATGGGCTGCAGGGAGACAGCCTGCTCCACCAGGGGCCTCTCCACAGGCCGCAGGTAACTGCTGCAGCGTGCCTGGAGCACCTCCTGCCCTCCTTCTGCACTAACTTTGGGGGCTGCAGGGCTGGTTCTCTCCCCTCCAATCTGGAGCAGGTGGTAGCACAGCAATTTTTTTTATTATTATTATTATTATTATTTTTTCCTTTCTTAAGTCTGTTGTCCCAGAGGTGCAAACAGCATAACCAGCATCGCTCCCTGGCTCAGCTCTGGCCAGCCACATGTCCCTTTCAGAGACAGCTGGAGTGGGCTCTGATCTAACTTGGGGCAACTTCTGGACATTTGTTAGAGAGGCCACACCTGCAGTTCTGGGCCCCCCCCCCCCCCACCCCTCCCCCCCAACCGTGACACATAAAATCAATACAGATAATAATTAAATAATCAAATATGTATAGATACAGATATAGATACAGATATATATATATATGTATATATATTTTTTCCTCCAGTGAGCATTCTGGTTCTCCTGTTGTATTTGACTGAATGCATTTATATTGGTTCAGTCAATTTCCAGAAAATATGGTCTTCTGTGTACCATACTGATCTGAAATTAGACAACCTGTTGAACTACCAATTACTTTTTCTTTGGAATCTTGCCTATGGTCTAAATCCTTAAATCTAGAACAACTGTAGACATACTAAAAAAAAAAAAACAAAAAAAAAAAACAAACAAACAAAAAAAAACCAACAAAAACAAAACAACAACAACAAAACTATTTGATTAGTTAGGATACATTTTAAAAGATGCTATTTATATAAGTAAACTAAAAAAAAATAAAAGATGCAGAGTAATAAAATACAATCAAACTCACCAGAATTCACAAAAACCTTCCACCATGATCAGAGGGAGTAACTGTGCCCATTCGTTTCTTCTCTGAGAAGAAATCTGAGTAAATAAATGGCCTTTGTAACATGATCAAAAGTCAACAACATTGAAGCTGTCTCTCAAACCCACCAATGTTTGTGCCTGGAAGGGCATCGTTAGGGCAATTACTTGATTAAACAGCCAGTCCATTTTGTTTATTTGTTACACTTCTCAAAGGAGCCTAGTTCACTCTCATGGGAGCACTTGTGTATCCAGTAAATAGAAGCAGATTAATTACATGCCTTAAAATTACAAGACAGAATATGCTATCCCTTTGTCTTCTGCTGACCCACAAACAAGTGCTGGAGAAAGGCATGACACATCTTGTGTACCTGGTTGTAGGCCTTGCACAGCTCTAAAGCAACATTGCTCTGATGAGGATGTTGCTTTTTTCCTTGCACAGTTGTAGACACATTTGCACAATATGAACATTATGACAGGTACAGAGTTTGTTCATGACAGTCAAATATTGCTCACTCCTTTGGGAGGTCACAGGAAGAAGTGTTTCTTGTATATCAGTATAACTACCACTCTTTCTGGTATTTACACACACACTTTTTCTCTTCTGGCTTCATGTTTGCCTTACAAGAGGATTTGCTTTTGTTTCAGATTATTTTATCCATCTATTTCTCTTATCATTCTCTTATCATCTCTGGCAGTCAGCACCCAACTAGAGTACTCTTCTCTAGGGTGGGGGATGGAGGTTTTTTTCACGATCATGTTACCAGACTATTTGCCTATGTCAATACCAGCTTTGAAGAGGAGTGTCTGAGAAGCCAGAGAAGCATGGCATATTTCCAGTTCTGCTTGTCTCCAGTCTACACAGACAGCTCCTAGGCAGCAGGTATAATAATTGAAGAAATGCTTGCAGGCAGCCTACAGATAACTGTGTGCAGGTGTGCCTAACTGGCTAGCAGCATGTCAACAATATACTGAACCACTAACTATGCTTAAGAGATGGTTTCTCATTTTGCTATGGAAGCAACACCTGGAGCCATGTTTCCATGCTTACTATCTGGGCATCTCTCAAAACACAAGGTAAAAATACCAGCTGTGGTTTAGGGATTTTTTTCTGTCATGTTTCCCTTATGTCTCCTCTTCTTGTCTTCCCACTCTCTTAACACCTAGAATATCAGCCAGAAAAAATGCCTCTGCCCAACTACTTTTCAGTCCTAATCAAACTCACAATATGCTTGTATTACTGGGCTATAACATGGCTTGAGACATTGATAGGAGTATCACTTCTTATATATAACTGAAATAAGGCTTGCTCTCTGATCTTAGTATTATTTCATCTATAGCAATAACAATACTACTGTTATATATACATATATATGAATAACATATCTCTAACCTGAAGTTCTAGAACAATTAAGTCTTTACTGCTTCATTTTTCCTGGATCTTTCATTAAAATGATCTGTATCCAAATTGTTCACAGACAGTGGTAATAAAATATCAGTATTTATCCAAAATAATGTATTCTAAAGTCTAAATTTTATGTCAATATTATACACTCATGAATCACTGAAATATCTGGGAGAAAAGAAGATTTCTAAAACAACTTTATAAGTGGCTGTGATATATTTGTATTTCATTGTTCATTCTCCAAGTTACATTTTCAGAGAGATAGAAGAATGAATACATAATTCCTGTCTTCAGCATAGAAGCAAGAAGCTCTACTTGGAGAGAGAAAAGAATAAATCTAGGTAATTCACAGTTTTAATTAGATACCTGTTACAATGTTGCAATGATGCCATATGACATGCATTTTAAGGGGTGTCACACAGTCTCACAGCGTTCTTGGATCATGCTAAGAAAATCTGGTGCTTCTGCCTTATTTTTCATATGTATAGTAAGAGGTATGTGAATGGTAGAGCAGATGTGATCCACCTGTGTTTTGATTGTGGAAGTTCTTTCTAAACAGGGCTCATGCTGAAGGCTGCACAGTGTTTAGACTTCCTACTCAACCTGACTGCAAGATAAGAAAGAAGGAAGGAAGCAGAAATGATACAGGAGCACGTCTTCATCTAGATAAATTCTCCTGATACCAGTGTGCTGCCTACATTCAGGAGGCTGGAATTTTATTTTTGGTTAAACATAATGAAACTTAGAATGGCGAAGAGTGAAGAGAGTTAACTGCACATGGTTTGCTTATATTTTGTTGCTTTCCTGTGAACAGCAACCTTCTTATATTAACTTATATTTTCTCATTAACACTTTTTCTTTCCTATTTTGTTAGGAAATTGCTTTTACTAGCTGAAATGTGACCAATGTCTCTCCTTCCTAATATTTCTTCACCATTGCAATACCCTGGATCCAATAACAAAAAATGGTCAATTGTTTTGCTCTGAATTTTGTAAATTCATTAATTTTTCAACATAACTGTCCAAATGTCTTGATAGCATGAAATCCTTCTTTATAGATTATAGATTTCAGTAAATACTTTGTGCTGAAAGTGAGTCTTCTACCTTTATTTGCATAGAATGATGTTGTAACCATAAGTAAACATATAAACCATAAGTAAACATAAGAAAACCGTAAGTAACAATAGCAGTAGGCTGCAGTCAGCTAATGCTTGGCATGAAAAGAGGTGCAAAAAGCAGGATGAATGTGATTGTATTTATTCAGTTATCATTTTCTTCCTATGTCCACCTTTATTGTTTTAGAACCTTTTCCTTCCCTAGCTCTTTCAGCCTTTTCAGTTTATGAGGTATGTTTATCTCCTGGAAAAAAGTGGAGAAGAAACCAAAGTGAATGTCAAGTTTAAAACAATATTTCTGGGGAAAAATACTGTTAGCTAGCAGACCAGTAGCTGTAAGACACGGCCCTGAATAGTTGTAAAACCACATTACACCACTGCGTATCCTGTTCTTTGGACGCTTTGATCAAAAGGAAAAAAATCCTCATAGAATATTTTCTGTTTGAAAAATAAATGGATGATAATTAACTGAAGAACAATAATTAATTAAATCAATAAATTAAAAATTGTAGGGTCCCACTAAACAGGTATACTCTTATTTATGTTGTTGGCAGACTGTCAATTGCTTTTCATCTAAAGGCTAAGAGTCTTTGCAGGAGACAAGGGGTTTTCAGTTCTGATGTCAGGCAGCGAAAAGAACTCCTGCAGAAACTAAAAGCCACCATTTTTTGACCTTTGCTTAACATGAGCACATTGTTGCATGTAGTTATGATGAATTAAAATCTACCAGATTAAACAATTTTACTTCATGTACAGTTTCCTCTTAGGGGAAATGATAAGGAAAAAAATACACGACACCATGTGGCAGATGCTACTCTTGTCTCCTGGAGTATTACTGACAGGTACTCAGAAGCTATGCTAATGAAAGCACTGCTGTAACACATATATGATGATATATGTATCAGAGATACCTGTCTGATAATAAAAGCTACTAGACAGCAAAAGAGCTGATTGCCAACGCCAGAGTTCACATTAGAACGGAAATAATCATGTGACACATATCACTGTTGTCTGGCTTTTAAAAGGAGGAAAAAACCAACCAAACAAACAAAAAAACCCACTGTGAGTAAAATCTGCTAACCCACCCCTTCCTTCCTTTATAGTAGAATCATCAGACTGTAAGTCTTTGACTATTGCTGTTCAATATTTTAGCATATCTGATCAAACAGATCTCTTGGATGATGAGATGTTATTTAGTCCAAGGGCTTGCCTTACTTTTGTGAACTCTTATTTGCCAGGCAGGAGCTTTCAGCCATGCCAGAACACTTTGAAGATATTTTGGAGCTGGTTCTTAGATTGTAAAACTCTTCCAAAGTTCACATATCATATCATGCCCTAGTTCTCTTAGAGTGATGTAAAATGTACTTAAAATGCAAGAGTGCAAGGCAGCAGAAAAGGAGTTAACTCATGCACCCAATTTCTACGGTATTCACTGCTCTGCTTTCCAGGTCATGTTTGCACTGCAGTATTACAAACATTCCTGGCTACCTTGTCTTCTTCCTATTCTGAACACTGGCATTAATGACGATCCTCCCATCCCTTGACATATTCATGGAAATATTTCATGCCTTTTCTCCTGAAAAATAAATTCTTTAAACAGAAAATAAATAAACAAACAAACAAATAAATAAATAACCTCCTTGTGCTTTGAAATTTGCAAAATGGCAGTAAGTAACAAATATGTTTCAATCTCCATGATTTCCTTGTTACTGCAGAGTTCATTTCTTTCTATTTTTACTTCACTTTAAACTGAAGAATGTTCTTAGTGGTAGCCTTATGTTGTTCTAGGGAATGTTGAAGAACCAAAAATGTACACATACTTTTATGATATATACACATAAAATAAACAAAGTACTTCTAGTTGAGAGAAATCATGCAAAGATGATATTTCAATTCCAGAACTCTGAGAAGAATCCTCGAGCTGTGAGAAAACTATGCATTTTTCTTTGCAGATTAACCAATCAGATATTCTGGTATCAGACATCAGATACACTCTTCAGCACTGAAAGCTAAAAAGAGTAGTTTCACATATAAGTTTGACATGTTATTTTAGCTGTATCTCTTATAATGTTTCTGTCTTACCCTTGGGAGCTCTCCAATAGAAAAATCCTTTTTTATTCATATACACTACATGGGTATATGACTGAATAGAATTATGAAATTGTGAGATCCTTTCCAATGTGAAAATCATCTGAATTGTACTCTGTTCTTATAAGCATGATAGAAGGCATTCAGCATGTAAAATAGTTTTCTTTTGTAGACTTGTATGTGTATGTGGACAATATAGATGTGCTCCCAGTGTTTATTATCACTAAGTGATTAATGTTAATTGTATTTCTAAATAGAAGGATGCACTATCTCAGATAACCCAGTTAAAAGATATGGATTTTTTTTTTTTTAATCTTGCTACTTTTAAAGTCTGACTAGTGACTACTTTCTAAATCTGTTCTTTGAAAAATCCTTGTAGGAATAAGTCATTTGCAGCAAAAATGTTTGAAATTAAGGTTTTGGCAACTGTTACTCCTCAATGTTCAACAATGTATGGAAAACTTCACAAATATGAAATGCATTTTATCCAAATATTTTTTAGTAAAACTTTATAAGTGTTCTGGATTTTCTTTACCCTCTTCACTGATTTCTAAGGAGTATCTGCACAAAATGAAACAAATCTGTTTATTCTTTTGCTTGAGCTATTTCCTGGCACTGCATTGGCTGTTTCATTATGAGCTGTTGATACTGCAAAATCTGGATTGTAGTGTGCAAAATAATTCAGTTAAAGAAGCTAAGTGATTCAAATATCCCAATACTCAGCAAACTGGAAGAAAGTAAGAAACCCATTTAAAATAGCTTACTGAAGTTTCAGAAAGTTGTTACTTGTTAAAGTTCTCTGAGCTTCCTTTAGATTTTTTCAAGATTTATTATTGAAAAGAATTAGTAATATCATCACTCTAATAATTATTTTATTATATTTTGGATGTTTGTCAGCTTTGATCTAGTTATAAAATACATATTTTCTAAAAAGTGTGATTGTTGTTCTTAGTTATCTTTTGCTAGGAATACATTCTTAAATTGAATGGGAAGGTATGCTTTTTATATCATCAGAAGGTGCACTGCACTGAGGAAGGTCACCCTAAAAAAGCGTGGTCTTCCCTTGGAGATTCTTCTTGGTAGCATCATAATATCCCACAAGTTAGAATCCATTTTAATGTAGGTAGAATGAAAATAAATCCATGTAACCATCTTTGTTTGGACATTTGGATTAAATGCTGCTACAATATGGGCAGAATTGCCATCTAGATGATTTGTTTTCAGAAAATAAAAATAAATATATGTGTGTGTGTGTGTGCTCTGCTTACACCTTTCATAAAATTTGCAGACTGTCAACATGGCTATGACATAAACATCAGGAAAGAAAACTGATACGTTCATCTAAACAAAATAAAACAGAACTGTCATTAATTTGAAAGAAAAGAGGTAAATAAACTTTGTTTTAGAAATGACATCAGGTCATAGTGAACAACAGCAGTGATGATCCCTTGTTGCCATAGTATGTTAATTGATCAATGTTATCTGATCATTAGTATGAAGAGCATGAAGATGACTTCACAGTGTCAGTTGCCTGGAGGAATTAGAGACTGAGAAGTGAAGCCAAGGCCATTGTACATTACAGATGGCATTTCATGACAAGGAAGAAGACAATGTAATGGCTATTTAAAAATATAATAGCTGTTATAACTATATGTACTATTTAGCTTTAGTACATGCATTTAATAGTTGATTTCTAGGTACTGAAACATATGCATGATTTTTCTTTTTAGCTTTCCAAAGTGATTATAGATAAATGTGAAAGTAAAATGGTGCAGTATTTTAGATTACCTTGAATTACAGTATTACAGTGACACTGTGTAAATCTATTCTTTTTTGGCCTAGTGAGAAGAAATGTATGAGTTCAAGCTTTGCAAAATTAACTGATAGCTGACTTAATTCTTTTTGATTTTATTATAAGGCAAAGTTTGCCAAGATAAAATATACTCAAAACTGTACAGCATATAGGTTGAAGAGAGAAATTTAATCCATTCTGTTTTTTTATTGAACACAATACTTGGAGAATAACTTTTGTCTGGTGGGAATACATGTACACAACTGCTGAGACAGAGCAGGGATGCAGCTATCTCAGTAGTAGTACTGTAATCCTATACAATGCTACATCAATGTAATCTAACAAAACCCATTTAGAGCATCAGTGATATATGAGCTGCACAGACATTTACTTAACATAAACACTGTACTCTTCAGCTTTTGCAGAAAATAACTGTGCACAAATTTGATAGTGAATAAATAAAAGTGGAGCTAAGGGAGAAGTAGGTAAAAGATGCTGTTCCATTAGAATTGCAACATATGTCTACTAGGACTGTCCTTGTAGTGGCTGTGTTAATGCTTCTTAGTTATAAAGTTATTATTAAACCTAAGGGTCAAATGAATAAAATATTTCTACTATCTAGGATAAAATATGACCACTTAAAAAAAAAATCAGCTCAACATATTTTTCATACGTATGTTTTCATAGGTTATTTGTACTGTAATGCAAAGATTTAAGCCTGATTTGTGAGTCCACTGATAAAGTGAAATTTCCATTAGCCTTTGAAACTTGCCATTTCTGGGATAAATCATTTGCTTTTGTTGACTTTCTTCATGATTTATGCTGCAATTTAGTTATAATTATTGTGATATCTAGAATGACAGAGCACAATGTAGGTCTACAAATATTTACATTGGAAGTGGTCATGGTCATGAGGTTTCAGATAGTCTGGACCAGCTCCTAAATTAGGAAAATACTCCGAGGAAAATTCAGTCTAGAGTAAGAATTAATTTTGTTCTTTGTTTTCTGCTCGCACTTATAACCAAATAAGTAGCTTTGGAACCTGAGTGAACAAAAAATTCTTTAGGATCCATTTTAGTATCTTGCTAATGGGGATGTTGTTTTGCTAACCTTCCAAACAGAAGTTCATGGAATTCCATTACAAATGTTGTCACTTTGTGTAAGTGTTCTCTTTTGCTACAAAGCACTGTTTGACATAGAATCAGAAGTATACAGAACTGTACTAAAGAGTAACCCAAGTGGATTGTCACAAGTAGCAACAGAGGAGGCATCAAGGACTAATCAATCCTAACCTGAACAACAATGAGGATATTAAGGGAACATACTATTGCAAGGATGTAGTTTGGCTGACTTAAGTAGACCTATGAAGAACATGATATATTGCCATTATGTAAAATGTGTATTCTTCTTTCTCCTACTCACTTTTATCTAACCAGATTAAAGAGATTATTTTTTTCTACTTTAGAGTAGAGGGATAAAGCAATACAAAGAATAAGCAGTAATCACACAGGTAGTAATCAGTCTCATGGTTATCCCTGTGTGACTAGAGAGCCACCGAGTCTTACAGCCTTGAGGGTTGATGGACCAACACAGTTTTCCTTCCTGCATCAGGAATAAAATTTCAAATAGATCACTTTATGCTATCTATCACTTGTGCTGCTTGATGCAGTTGGTGGGACTAAGGATGATACAGCAAAGAAGAAGCTTTTTGTAGCAAGCATAACGCCACAAGCACCACACATCAGAGCCAGAAACCTTGTTCCACATTGCAGCCAAGGTACAGAAATGATCACAGGTATCCTTAGCTGGTGATTGGAAGGGAAATTTTTGGATTGCTTGGAAATGACACTGGACTGTGACTAAGTCTTTCCCAATTTCTATACAAGAAAAAGGGTTGGAGTAATAGTTCTCTGCACTGCAGTGCAAATGAAAAAATGTAAAACATTCAAAATGTAAACAGGATTGTTGTATATAAAACAAACAAACAAACAAAAAACACAACAGAACACCACACCACTCCCACCTTACTTCCCTACCTTCCAGCAACTGTCATACTGTAAACTTAGATTTCTTCCTGTCTCTAAGTGGTCAGAGGAATCTGACAGGAGCTATAAATTGCCTGAAGCTCAGTTGTGAGCTCAAGGAGGTTAATTTGGCTTCTGTGTGGAGTAAATGCAGAGATTAGAGCTGCTGTGGCCTTAGGGCGTGACGAAGAACAGGATAATAAGGTGGGCTGGAGAACCATCAGATGAAGGAAGATGAATCTTGATAGACTGTAACAGCCTAAGATGGAAAGTGGAAATTATGTGAATGTAATTAAATGTAAAAGAATGCCAAATAAGTTAAAAGTATCTCAGCTTGATCTGTCTTCTGGGGTTACCCTACCCCGCTAAAAGCTATGATATCATCAGAGCTGCTTGGCTTCATGCTCTGTTCTTTGTGATTCCTTTACAAGGAAACACTGGTTGTGGCCATTATGTGCTTCTGTGCCACATGTTGGTTGTCAGGCTGATGGGGTCTCTCTCAGTTCTACCCTAACTATGCAAGCCCACTGTGTAAGGGAAAATTGAAAATTGTGAGGGAAAACTTCCACATGCCTTCAGGCCTAGTTCTCTTGACAGAGTGATTTAAGAAGGCTTAACAGTAAGTGAGGAATTTAGGCTTTCATATACATTCTTAATCCTTCTTTTGGGGGTTGAGATTGCATCAAGACACTATAGGTGAATTTAACAATGTGATGCTTACACCAGCTGACACCCTCTCTCTGAATTTGGCCCCATATGTGATGCCCGTTTTATACTTAATCTCCATGTTATTTACTTCATTCTGGGAAACAGTTTGCCACAGGAAGAGCTCTATTTTGTGGTGCCAGGTTACATGGCAACATGATTGGTTAATTAAATTAAACAACCTAAATAAATATTGGAAAAGTTCCATTTTGCTCCTAACAAAATTATGTTAAAATCCAAATAAACTTGTAAATATACATAATATTATAGGATTCCTACTTTGGATGCTTTCCATGGTCTTCTTACAAAACAACAGTTTTTTGTTGTTGCTGACCAATACAAGCAAGTATGTGAGAAACAAGAACTGAAGAAAAGGTATGAGTAAGAGACATGAAATAACTATAGCTGTAGGTTGTAACGATATTCTTGTCTATATGACTTGAAAGAAAACTTTCATTTACATCTTTGGCTGAATGCATACTTGGTCACTGTGTAATTAAGTTGCTTTATATGATGGGCTTGATACCTAAATTATTATTTCATCTTTTAAATTTAAGGTATCTGTCAGCAAAAATTTCTCCCTGTGTCTACCCCAGAAATATTTATCTTCATGAATTCTTCTAAACACCCGAACACTTCATGAGCTCTTCTAAATATCATAACATAAAATTATATTACAAGCATTGGTTACTAAGCAGATTTGTAACTACTACTATTATTAAGTAAAATGAAATGAAAAACTCTCTGAAAATTATCTGTAAATATTAGTTAAGAAGAATATTACTCTGCTCAGAAGACAAAGTAAATATATAATTATAGAGAAATGGAAAGACATATAATTTTGTTTTGCACACAATGCAAATATTATGTGCTTCTCAGTCATGTAGCTTTTTACTTACCATTTTCTTCCAGAATGAACTCATGTACTCAGATTTTTTCAATGGATCTTTGTGATTTTGTTTTTGTTGTTTGTTTGTTTAGTGAGAACAACAGAAGAACAATTTAGTCTGAGAAGTGTCATGCCATGATGCATTTCAGTGAATGAAGAACAATTGTATAACTTAGAGGAAAAGACATTGTATGTAATAATTAAATGACTGTACTCTGGAAGTATGATTTTTAAAGTAAAACAGATTTTAAAATAGCTGTCAGTTTTAAGTACTTTATCTCCAAATGAATTGTGTGCTCTTGTGTGCTGTCTGAATTGTACTGATCAGATTTTTTTTTAACCTTATAATTAAAGCCAATAATGTTTTGATTAAAAAAAACAAGACACTAAAGGTAAAGATCCAATAACTGCATTGCATATTCACATTTGACATGTCAAGGACAAAATGAATGAAAGCTGCTATGTATGAAGTTTGCTGAAGTATGAAGAGCTTTTAATAAATCTCTTAGACAACCAGTGTTTGAAATCAAGTTCTCAAAATCCTTCTCCACTTAGACATATCATAGCAGGTTAAACTTTTGTATTATGCTGTAAGGCATTTATTTCTTTACTGATTCTTCTGGGAAATCTGACATGATGAAGACAAGCTATGTGCATTTTGATTTTGCTGAAATCAAGGTCCAAAAGGCCACATCTAAATAGATACAGATATTTTAATATCTAAAATCTACTAAATAATGTTATTCCTCAATCAATTATGCACACTAGAAATACTTTTCCTGCTCCACCATCTGGTAAAACAGAGAGCTGAATGACATTTCCCTGTCTACTGGAATAAGATAAGGAAATAAATAATCATAAACTGAGATTTATCTCCCATTACTGATAAATCATTTGCAGATATACCTTCCAAAGCAGTCTCTGTGTTCTCCAGTAACATCTATAGCCCACTGAATATTGGAGCAATATTCTTGTCACGCTCCTTGACAAAAGCAATCTCTAACTGTGATGCTGACATCCAAATAGCAGACTATGTCATATTCATGCATCTCAGACATATTGATGTGTGCTGGAGAAAGGAGCCCTTTGTACATTTCATCATTTATCTCTATAGAAGACTTTGTGTCTAATGTCTTTCTCACATACCTGTAATGTGACTCAAGCAATGGCAATCTTCTTTCCTTGTGTCAAGAATGCTGAAATACATATATTTTGTACCATTTGGGTTATCCAAATGCTCTGAGAATGGCAATAAGAAAGGCCTACTAGCCATGCTTGGCTCATTCAGTGTTATTTACCTCTACTGAATCCTCTGCACTGAGCGCTTCTCAATTGAATTCCTAAATAGAAAATAGCCAGAGAGAAGTTTCCTGGCAGTATCACATAAAACAGTAAAGAATGGCTGGAATAGCTTTGTTCCTTATGTCTGGACTGGTTTTAATTCATAGGTCAGAAATTCATAGCATGTCTTATGTTTTGGAAGCTTAGATGCATGTTTTGGTGGCTCAGAGAATCTGAATTTGGGGGCATTTCAGAGCCGTTTGTTCTTACCCTGTGTGCATTAGGTGAAATTCAAGTCCAATTGAAGTCACTAAAAGCATGTGCAGAAGTAAATAAACTCATAAGAAATTCTAGTTACACTAAACAGAATAAAAATATGCTTAAGTTTACTTTCTACCTGGACTTCTGGAGGTCTGATACTATGTCCTGAATCAGTAGCATTCTGTGCAGATGTAGTGGGTTTACGTGGCAAGGTTTTGGTAGGAGGGGGGCCATAGGGGTGGCTTCTGTGAGAAGGATCTAGAAGCTGCCCCATGTTTGGTAAGGGCCCCACTGCTGACCAGAGCTGAGCCAATAAGTGATGTTGTTTTGCGCCTCTGTGAGAGCATATTTAAGACAGGGAAAAAACCGCTGCGCCACTCAGCAGCTGGGAGGGTGAGAGGAGTGAGAAACAGCCTTGCAGGCGCCAAGGTCAGTGAAGAAGGAGGGAGAGAGGTGCTCCAGGTGCCGGAGCAGAAGTCCCCTGCGGCCTGTGGTGAGGACCACGGTGAAGCAGGATGTCCCCCTGCAGCCCATGGAGTACCAGGGTGGAGCAGGGTTCCACGCTGCAGCCCGTGGAGGAGGCCACGGTGGAGCCTGTGCCCCGAAGGAGACTGCGGCCTGTGGAAGACCCCTGCCGGAGCAGATTCCGGGCCGGACCTGCAGCCCGTGGAGAGGAGACCACGCAGGAGCAGGTGACCCGGCAGGAGCTGCTGCCCATGGGGGACCCAGGTTGGAGCAGTTTGCTCCCAAGGGATGGACCCCGTGGTACGGACCCATATGTGGAGCAGTTCTTGAAGAGCTGCTGCCTGTGGACAGCCCACGCTGGATCAGTTCGGCAAGGACTGCATCCCGTGGGTGGGACCCCACAGCACAGGGGACAAGAGTGACCGAGAAGGAGCGGCAGAGAAGTGCTGTAGACTGACCATAACCCCCATTCCCCCGTTCCCCTGCAGTGCTCGGGGGGAGGAGGTGGAAGATGGTGGATGGGGGGGAAGGTGCTTTTGGTTTCTTTCCTTTGTTTCTCACTTCTCTAGCTTGTTAGTAATAAGCAATAAATCTTACTTTCTCTCTATGCTGAGTCTGTTTTGCCCATCACAATAATTATTGCACGATCTCCTAGTCCTTATCTCAACCCTTGAGCCCCTTTCATCGTATTTTCTCCTCGCTCCTCTTTGAGGAGGGGGAGTGAGAGAGCGGATGTGGTGGAACTCGTCTGCCCACCCAAGTAAAACCATCACAGCAGATACTCTTGGTTCCTTAGAATATACAGCAATAGTTTAAAAGAAAATTTGACAGCTCATAATGTTTTTAGATCTTAGTATTTTCCTGTTTCTGTAATGCATATTTATCTCTGTACAGTAACAGATCACAACTCATTCATATATGGTAAATGCTTTAAGTAAAAAAAAAAAAAAAAGTATATATATACTAAAACAAAAACATAAAAAATGGTTTTAATAATCTCTTTTCATGTTTGACCTTCTAAAATACATACTTAATCAGATTTAGATATAGATGTAAATATAGATTTGATATATATAATTTGTTCTTAGTGATCGCAAATTGCATTTTACAATCCAATAATAGAAGCCTGCCAAACTTGTCTACATAAATCCTAATGATCTTTTGTCTATTTTCATACTACATACTAAGGAAAAAAGAGAAGGCATATTTATCTTTCCTCTAGAGTCCAAGTGAGCTTTTAACTTGAAAGAACAAGTTTTTCATAAATACAGAAAATAACAGAATCAGTAAAGAGCGTGTTGCTGAAGCTGGTGAGAGGTTGTCAAAAAAATCGTATCCCCATGTTTTTATACTGAATAACCTAGAGTTTTTTGTATCAGAGCTTTCTATTTAGTTAGTTAGTTAGTTAGTAAGTTAGTTAGTTAGTTAGTTCCTAAGGAATGTAGTGTAGACCACAGGAAATGAAAAAAATAAAACAGTTTGTTAAACTGTCTCCAACAGCAACTAGATGCTTCTAAGGAAGATAAAAAATTATGGGAGGAGGAGAAGAAAGGTAATACTTTTCTGTCCTCAGGCAAAGTACAACAACAATGAGAGGAGTCCCTCTTAAGCTATTCCTGATGCAGTGAAGCGATGCAGTACTACCAAAAACTGAATCTAGGAACTTGTCTCACAGTAGGTATCTTCTAGCTAAATTTCATGTGCAACCAAGCACATTGGTGAAGAGACACGCATTTAAGTACAAATGTCAGGGACACACTATGCATCTGGACACAACCTGTGTCCAGTTTCCTCTGTGATAGGCTAGGCTATTTCTGGGTTCAAGTAGGATCTCCACTTCTTTCTATTACATCATGGTCTCCTGTCCATTTGAAGGACAAGCAGGACACTGTGAAATACTTCAGACAGATTTCTAGCTAGAAAGAATGTGTTAGAGCTACAATGAATGGCAAAGCCACACAGACAGACTGAGAATCAACAATTTGCATGTAATTGCTGAACTGAATATTACAGCTTGTAGACCTAGACCTTGTAGACCTGTAGATTTTTAGTCTGGGTATATGGAAAGAGGAGACAGAGAAGTTAGACAGAGAGAAGCCTCATTTAGAAGGTGCTACTTTAAGCATGCCACTGCTTAATAAGAAATTGCTGGGGAGAGACGAAGGAAGAGAAACTTTGCCCAGCCTGAAATGCTTGTTTAGGAAAGACAGAGATTAGGTCAAGCAAGGCTTTGCCTCAGGGCTTGTATGTTTTTCCAAGAGCCCTCTGACTCATTTCTTTTTTTAAGAGCAAAGTGACTATGGTTAAGAAGTTATTTGGCTATTTATGCTTGAAGATGTGAAGCCAGAAGCTGGATGGAAATCAGTTGATAATGTCTGAGGCACTACAAGACCTGAGAAACCTAAGGTCCAGGTCTGAGCCCTCTAGAGTCCTATGTCTCATAGAAAAGACTAAACAATACTGGTCTGTATACACCTTTCACACCTTACTCCATTGGAGTATTAGATGAAGCAACTGGGTATACTCAGAGAATACTGACATCTCTACTGAAAAGTAGTAGGATCACTACTAAAAGAATGCGGTAGGCTACTACACTTTCTTTTTTACTGAAAGAGATATTCTTTGTCTTGGCTGAAGAAATACTTAGCCTTAGTACAACCACTTCTCCAAACATTACAAGAAAGGAAGTGTTGTAGCTCTGTCCTACACCCTGTTTCAATTATTTTTCATCTTCCTAGAATGCAGTAGGAGACCCAGGAAGCACAAACACAAGACAACTTTGTCTTTGGAAACATGGCTTTTGCAGCTACATCTGTACATATGATTTGAGGGGAATCATTCCCCTTTCTGCAGGTCTAGTTGAAAGGCATCATGTAGTTTGTGTTTCCTTCTACAGCAGATCTGCACTGCAGTATCCTGTGCTTTGACAAAAGCAGACTTGATAGTTCTGAGCTTTGAAAAGGCTCAGAGCCTTTTAGCCCCACCTGGAATGAGCAGAGCAGCATCATTCAAAAGCAGCATACAGCCTGCCATCTCTGTCTCTCCACCACAAGAAGTGGTATTTACTTGGGTCCAAGTCAAAGATTCAAACTCAGATCCTGAAACCTGCTATGTGTACTGATTCATCACAACATCTCAATTGGTAACCATTCCACACCAGTAATCCCACAACATGTTCTTCCAGCCATTGGCCTACACAACTTTGTCATTTGTAATTGCTGAATTCCTCACATAAATATTAATAAGCTGGCTTGTTGCGAGACATCAAAGTGATATGTGATTCACTAAATCATTTTCCTATGAAGTACTCTATAAATGATGCATTAATTCTGTCAGGATGCAGGCCTTCAGCATGGCTCATTAAGTCTGACAGTTCCTTACTTTTTTTGATCTTTTGCATAGGGAAGGGAAATAAAAGCCATTTTTATCTCCTCAAGAGCATCCCCTACCACCTGCCCTGGAAAAGAACAAACAACATTTTCCATTTGAAGGGGACTTTTTTCCCTATTTCCTGAAAAGTTCTCTCATTGGAGAGTTTAAATGAAGTATATTCATAAATTTACAGGCTTTTGGCATTGTTTTTTCTCTAAAATAAATTACACTCAGCTATATCAACACTCTGTGTGCCTGATCAACATTTAAAATAATCCCAAACAGGTAGCTGTGATTTCTTCTGAAAGAGAACATGGTGGTTAATGTATCACTCTCCAGCTTGATACATCTTTCAGATCAGATGAGGGCCCAAACCATCTGATTAGAACTGCATTTTACACTCTTGACAGGAAGAGCAAAGAGGATATGAATGAGTACAGTTATTTACTTTTGCATAATAGATCAGATGTAATTGTTGTTGTACAGCACTGTACTTTAAAAGTACTTTCACTTTAAACTTGGCCAGATACATTTTCCACATAGAACATGCTATGCCTCTAGCTACAGTGCTGATATTTTTCAGCACTGCAGTCTAATAAGAGCTTAGCAGTGCTCCAAATGGCAGCAGCCAAAAGCTGCACCTTTAGTTACAGCTTGTCAGGCTGAGGCCAGTCAAGTGAAATGCTCCTCCACTGATGATAGAGCAGGTGCAGGTGTCAGGAGGGCATCAGCATCTCAGAACGCTTCCCCAGTGGGCTGATTGGATTTCCTACAACCATCTCCACATTGTTGCATCAACCCCACTTTGCAGTCACAGACCATGTAACAAGGCTGGAAAATGACTGCAAGTTTTATAAGCATCTCTCTGTTATATGGGTGTAATGCTGCATGTCAGGTTGAGAATCACTCTGGGGGTTCCTCTTTCAATTGTACAGATCTCAGTGTTGATATGCTTGGCTCTGGTGAATGAGAGCTAGGCAGACTGCATGCTATGGTGCCACAACTAACACCTCAAAGATGATACAGGGAGATAGGCCAAATGTCACATTATAGACCAAAAATAAATAAATAAATAAATAAATAAATAAATAAAAATTGTAAAAGGAAGCTTGTGACACAATGCAAGTTTCAAAAAAGACACAGAAAAGCAAAATTAATGAAAGTAGCTTGCAAATGACCAGGTAATGAATATAAATAACTATGCTTACAGTAATGTAAATAGAGTCAATATTGGATTTGAATTCTCAAAATATTACATACACTAAACATAGTATACTATTTTTGTTATATGATCATTGTAAATAATATATTAAGGAGGTATAAAAAGAACAATATTATTGATAAATACATCAATCTAAACTACATCCGTTTCATGCTAAACTGTATGTTTTTACAGTACTAGTGGTACTGTTCTAAAATTTCCATGAGATTCTTGTACTAATTTTGGCAATTTTATTTAAATTTTTACTACATATTTAATTATTTTTCATTATTTCTAACATAAAATGTATCAATTTCCATAGATAAAGAAGAAAGTTGTAGATGAATCTAAATAAAGGGCTGACTGTAAAACTCAACTAAGAACTGCATCCAAATGTTCTCTGAAGTGGCAAACTTGCTGAAGAACTTTTACAATTGGGAATATACAATTTTAGTTATAGTGCAAATTATTCTTCCACTGGACAATTTACAGCAGAATAGTGTTGACTCTGACTCAAAATTCATTACAGAATATGTGATTAGCTACAAGTGCTGAGTTTCAGACACAGGCAGCTGTGGATTATGGACAATGAATAATTAAGACATAATTATCTAATTAAGATGTCAGCAAAAAGTATGCTTAGCTAATTCAATGAGTTATTTAAAAATGTGGTCCTGAGCAGGTGTTTTTTAACAAATATTTGAAGGGCATATTTTTAATATTGATCCATCCTAAAATCCTACGTTTGTGCTACATGCCAGCAATGGTGCATAGTGAGGTTTTTGAGCTGGCTGTTTATTTTATTACCACTAGTTATTGATTCCACCACCTAACAATTATAAAAAATTATGATCATTGTATTTGTCTGAAAAAAAAAAAAAAAAAAAAAAAAAAAAAAAAAAAAAAAAAAGAAAAAAAAAGTGTGCAGTTTCTTTGTTCTTTTTTGTTTGTTTGTTTGTTTGTTTGTTTTTTTTTAAGAAGATTTTTAGATCTCACATTATTTTAGGATGTTTTTAACAGATGTTGTCTATCCTACACTGTGATGAAAAGAGGAGAATATTTTCTAGTCATTATGTGATAAATAACCAAACCTAAGAAGCAACACCTATGCTACATATATGCAACTGTGGTACCCAAATGTACCTCCAGCACAGTTATTCCCAGTGTTTGATACATTCACACTGGAATGCACTCTCATACTTCATTCACTATTCACACCCCTCATGTGGTTTTCCACCACAGACAACTACAGCTGTTCTTTCATAGATGAAGAGAGATATTGTGTAGCTGTCACTGAAATGCTTTCTTTTTGCAGTATACCAGCACAGGCAATGAACTATACTTTAATTTTCCTGTTGCATAATAGATAAAAACATTTATTAATACAAGTCATCAGGTAGACTCTGTCATCACTGAATTTTAATAAAATGTATACAATGCTGCATTAACTGTGGAAAACCTATATGTCATTTATGGAATGCTACCTTAGGAGAAACTTATAGCTGTAGGCTGAAACACACTAACATTTTGCAAAATAACAGCTAACTGGGATTAGAACTATCTCTCAGTGTAGTTGAATGCTTTTTTAAAATTTTGCCAGGATGAAGAAAAAACACTTTTGCTTGTCATGAAAAGGAAAGATCATGATCAGTCTGTCATATATAATCTGACAATTTGCAATGCTTGAACAACAGGAGGCCAAGGCACATATTTCAAACATTGCTATTGATAGAAGAATTTTACAGTAGCTCCCAATTTCTGTGCTGGATATATGTCCTGATTGAAGACAGTGGTATAAGAGATAGCCATGAAAGCTTGGCACACTGGAACTGAAAGAGTTGCCTAATTAGTTTTGGTCTTCAAGTTGATGATTTTTTAAAGATGCATGGGAAATCAACTTCTATGCTCCAAGGATCAAACAAACAACAGGTGTACTTATTGGCAACTGCAAATGATATGACAAAAAAAGAGAACCTGTCTACACAAATTGCCAGCTGTGATTTTAAGTAAAGAGATGGCAATCTGTGTCTAATATTTGAACACTGAAATAAGGACATTAAGCTTGCATCTTCTTTTGAAATTTCTCAAAGGAACTTAAAAAGTGTTCTGCCTCCAGTTCTTGGAGATAATGGCCATCTTCAAAATAAAAAATGTCAAATACTATTGAAACTACATTTATTGGACCTATTGGAAGACATGTCATAAATAAATATCTTTCCACTGAGTCACCATTTTATACTGCTTGATATACAGAGAAGATGAAAAGAAAAAGAAGATAAAGAAGATCTGAACTATTTGTGCTTATGTAATGAACCCCCCCCACTCCCAACAAACACCCAAAACCCAACCTGAGTGCATCATAAGTCACTCATATACCTTAGAAATAGTGGGAAAAAATAATTTGCTGGTATTAGAGAGGACAAAGTAAAGTGAGCTTTCTCCTAATTAATTTAAATTGCAGTTGTTTTCTGAAAACCATGGCTTGGGATTTCACACTGATTATCTCCCCATAGCTTCCACATAGAGTATGCTCAGCATACCAGTAAACAGTTCATTTTTCTCTCATCCTGCAAAGACTTGGAAGCACAGCATGCCCTCTGAAATGCAAGCCAAGTCTTCTGTTTCTTGTGGATAATCTCCAGTTAGAGGCTGAACCTGTTCTGTCACACATATACACCCGCATTGCATGTGAGTGGCTGACTGAAACAATTCTATTTGCAATGAAAAAGGAGGATGAATCAAATCTCCTTCATTCTCCTCCAAGTAGATGCAGTGTCACTCCCTCCTGACTCAGTTTTGTAGGGCTTAAGGGACAGGAAAAGCAAGAATTAGAATTGATTCTTCAGGGAAGGAAGCAGCTGTGACAGTACACTGGTGAAGTTTTGTAAAGGTTTCAGCTTTTAAGTAGAATGGCAGCATACTGGAGATAGGAAGAAAACTTGGCTCCAGACCATGCTGAACTGCAGAGTGATATTCTCTAGACTGATTTCTCAATTTATCAAAATGATTTTGAAAAGAGACTGTGCTGCTGGTGTTGTGCTGCATCTTCAGGCAGCTTCAGCTGTTTGTCTGTGACACAGTTAAAAAGGAAATAATCCCTGGTTTTCTTGATGCATAGTTTGGTTTCTGAAGCAGGATTTCATTGTTCCTTGTGGTGTCTTCCAGTTCTATGTTTCTAAAAGTTAAAATCTTATCCCTCGGTGAACACCGTGGGCCTCTCAGTTTGATGTCATTTACATAACTAATAAGCACATTTTTTACTCTATCATCCAGGCCCAAAATAAAGATATTAAGTGGTATTGGACTCAAGGCTGAGGAATTGCTCTTACTCCACAACATAGGTTGGCACCGAACCGTTGATAACTATGCTACAATTAAGATTTCACTTAAGCACCAATTTCATTAAAATAAATGATTTGCCATTTCACTTCCTGCTTCTATGACTTGTAATCTACATAGAGAGGGATTTTTTTCCACTTTGACATATGTCAGTCATACTAAAGTCATGTTATGTTATCGTAGTCACAGTGTGGTGAGGGTACTAGTTCACCTCTTTGCTCAACTATGGCAGGTTTGCTGTAAAGACTACTGCAACCTTTGTAGAAGACCTATGGTAACATCAACACACAAACTTGCTGTGAATCAGACAGGAGTATGTTTCCTCTCCAAGCTCCAAAACTGAACTACCCTTTCTAGTTTTTACCAGAGTTAATACAAGAACGGAAAAAGTATCAGGTAAAAACAAAACTCCACCTCACCCTGCTGATGCTGGCAGTATTGAAGACTGGACAAGTGTAAGATCAGGTCAAGCTTTAATGATGGTTCTCCGGGATACTTGGCTCATCTCCAGCAGCAGACAGCTCAGAGATTTCCTGAGCCAGGCCTGGCAGAATCCTCAGGCAAAAAGTTACACAGGTTGGCTGCATACTGCTGGTTAACTGCTAGCTTCTTATGGTTGTGTAGAACCTGCTACATTGTAGCTTCATTTATTTATTTATTTTTCCTTTTTACTGGAAAAAGCAAAGAACAATTGATCCATACTCACCTTCTCTATACTTCACAGAATCACACAGTCATCTAGGTTGGAAGAGACCTCCAAGATCACCAAGTCCAACCTCTAACCTAACACTAACAAGTCCTCCACTAAACCATATCACTAAGCTCTAAATCTAAACATCTTTTAAAGACCTCCAGTGATGGTTCCTGAACCACTTCCCTGGGCAGCCTATTCCAATGCCTAAAAACCCTTTCATTAAAGAAGTTCTTCCCAATATCCAGCCCAAACCTCTCCTGGCTTAACTTTAGCCCACTTGAGATATCCTTCCTCAGTCATGTCTTGCCATAATGAATTTTCCTATCCTAATTAATTGTACCTTCCATGGATGCTTTTCCAAATTCCTGAGCATCCTTCCCCAGACATTTACTTGTTACTTCATTGTCTTGACAGCGACAATAAGAGAGGATAGCACACAAATGTTCAAAATGTATGCACATCAGGAATTTCTAGAATGGCATAGCAAAAGCTCTCTGTTAGCTGTCTATTCTGTGTCGTCAGAAGTTTTAAGGGGAGAACTGTCTGACTGAAACCTCTTGTCTTTTCTTAAAGTGTAGAAATGAACAGCTTTTTGAGCTGTTACTATAAGCCAGATTTGTGATTCTTGGGCCTGTTACTAGAGCACAGCTATTATTTGTGAAGTTAGAATTTTATTAGAAAGGAGGGTTGCAGCCCAAACTTTGGAAGAAACATCCAAGAAAGAAGTCTAGAAAGCAAAAAGAAGAGTAAAAGTCTTTACTTTTTTTAAGTTAAAGGGCTTACCATTTAGCCAGTTTCTGAGGAAACACAGTAGCGAGGGACAAATACTGGTTTGCAGCTTCCAGGCAATGCATGCAGACATAACGCATACATAATCACATATCAATCTCCTCAATATATTTACAAAGTTCTATCCTGAAACCACAGAGGTGTTTTTAACCACCTTTAATAAGAGAAGACTGAGCTAGAAATTTTCTGATGGTTAAGAAATATGTATATATGGCTCTATCCTTTACATGGGCAAATAGGGAGGCCTTACAGAGGGATCTGGACAGGATGGGTTGATGGGCAGAGGCCAATGGGATGCAATAGGATGATGTTCAACAAGGCTAAGTGCTGGGCCCTGCACTTTAGTCACAATAACCCCATTCAGCGCTATAGGCTTGTGGGAGAGTGGTTGGAAAGCTATGCAGAGGAAAAGGATCTGGGGGTGCTGACTGATGCTCATCTGAACATGAGCCAGCAGCGTGGCCAAGAAAGCCAACGGCTTGTATCAGGAATTGTGTAGTCAGCAGGACCAGGGAGGTGATCATTCCCCTGTACCACTCCCCTCACATTCCCCTCTGGTGAGGCGGCACCTCGAGTACTGTGTTCAGCTTTGGGCCACTCACCACAAGAAGGACTTAGAGGCCCTGGAATGTGTCCAGAGAAGGGCTACAAAGCTGGTGAAGGTCCTGGAACATAAATCCTATGAGGAGCGTCTGAAGGAACTGGGGTTGTTTAGTATGGGGAAGAGGAGGCTCTGGGAAGACCTTACTGCTCTCTACAGCTACCTGAAAGGAAGGTGTGGGGAGCTGGGGGTCAGCCTCTTCTTGAAGGTAACTAGTGATAGGACTAGAGGGCATGGTTTCAAGTTGTACCAGCTAGCAAAACTAAAAGCTAAGAGAGAGGAGATTTAGATTAGGAGGAAATTCTTTACTCTGAGGGTGCTGAGACAGTGGAACAGAGAAGCTGTGGATGCCCCATCCCTGGAAACATTTAAGGCCAGGTTGGATGGGGGTTTGAGTGACCTGCTCTAGTGGGAAGTGTCCCTGCCCATGGCATGGGTGTTGGGACTAGATGGCCTTTAAAGTCCCTTCTAACTCAAACCATTCTGTCATTCTATGATTTTATGATTCTATGATTCTATGAACCGTCTACATCTTACATGAATTACTTTCCATTTTACAATCAATTAGTTTGATACCAACCACATCCTTCAGTTTACATGGATTTTCTCTCTATTGTTGGAGAAAAATATACTTTCTCATTTCCCTGCACTAAAAAACAAAATAACAAAACAAAACAAAAACCCACAAGCAAAGCTTTTTTGCCTCCTCTTATATGTTTGATTCTTCATTACTTTTATCTAGCTTTTATTTGCTCCCATTCCAGCTTGAATTAATCTAAAGATAGATAAGCAGAATAATACACAGTTATTCCAGACTGGAGGGCTCTTCAGAGATTCCTCTTGCTCAAAAAGCTCTCTGACAATGGCCTTGCTATGTTAGATCTACTTCACAAGTATTTCACAAGATGCAGTGTAAGATTAAAGCTGTTCATTTATTGCCCAGCTTCATGATACTGCATGATACAGGCATTTTGTCATTTTATGATAACTAATTCTCTAAAATCACTCACCTTCCTTTTTGGAAGCTTCGTCTTGTAGAAAAAAATCATCTTAGTTCATCAGTGCATAGTATTCCACTCTTGTACTGTTGCATTTACTACATTGACATTTTTGTATGTTCAGGATTATTCAATCTTTCATAATGCTTTCCTGTCCTTCTCTGCAGTAACATTTTCTAACTTTGTTAGCAAAAATCATAATATACTTATATATATATATATATAGGTCAAAATCACTAGTGGAAACAATCTATGAAGCCTTGAATAAAGACTTTTTGAATAAAAAGCATGAGTAAAGTCTGATAATGCTTAGATAAATTTTAGTTAACTAATCATAACTAATTAATTTCTTCACATGAAATCACATAAAATTATTTAATGGAGTCCTGAGAAATTGGATTGATTTTGATTGTCTTGTCTTAGAAAATTATTCATTTAAAAAGCCATTGCACTGGTTCAATAAAATGCAAAATGGGTAAATCCATGCCATATTTCAGTTTTCACATAGTTCTATATTTTTCATCATTCTTAAAGTATTCTAAAGCCTTGTACACTGCAACAAGAAACTAACATACTGTGTAGTTGCCCAGAATTTTTTTTTAATTTTCTGTTTCATAAATGTATATCCTGTGTTGACTGTTTTCCAGTTGTACCTTCCCTGATTTAATTTAATTTATTAAAATTTCTGCTGTTGGACCTACATGTTCATGCGTGAGTGCATGCAGTATTGCAAGGAGATTATTTGCTTCCCCCCCAACCTGAATACACTAAGTTGTTTGACTTTTGGTTTCCACTTCAGCAATTGTGATTTCCTTTTCCACATTCCCATAGCTATCTTGCCTCTGCTCTACTTTCAGTATCACCATTCTTAATAAAAATTTTTCAAAAACTTCTAGGAACACAACTAGTGACCCATGCTTGTCCCACTGAAATCATCAAGTCCAGACTTTCATAATCACAGGCAACAGCATAATCTAGAAAAGATTGTAGGATATCTGTGCCAAACTCTGCTTTAAACAACACTGTCCACAGAACTCTTCCAAATATCTGATAACTTAAGACATATAGTATAAAAAATAATAATAATAATAAAAAAAAATACAAAGCTGTAGTATACCATGGGAAAACTGTAGAAGAAAACAAAACCATTTATAAGGTAGAAGGACTCTGCAGTGGAAAAAAAAAATCACATTTTTGTGCCATTGAACTCCAGGAGATTTTTAATATTATTAGGGAGTTGTCAACGTGCCCAAAATATGGTGAGTTTTTGACTCTCTTAAAAAGGTCATTAGCAGCTGCTGTTTCTGTTTGTTTTCCCTCCTATTCAAGAGGATAAATCTTTTTGGTACCTGCTGCAGACCAAGAAAAACTCTGAAGTCTTGGTTTAATAAATAATATACAGTAAACATAACCAATAGAAAGAAATCGCCTGCACTTTTCTTTTTAGAAGGCTTTAAAACTCTGCGCTAGCCACTATGTAAAACAAAAGCCCTCGTGTTCTTGTCTTGTTTTTTCTTTACTTATGTGCTGAAGACTCTGGCCTAATTATGAGAAGCCCAAACACAATCCATAATTGCATTCTATCAGCAGAGTACCATTATAAAATGTTTACACTGAACAATTTTATCTCAGAAAAGCCCTTTTTCTGAGAAAAGATTTGGAATCTTGACTATGTGACAGGTGATGTCTTCTGCAGAGAAAGTGTAAACCTGAATTATATTCATGTCCCTTTAAATTCTTAATAATGTAAACTGTGTATACCTGGGGGAAGAAAACTAGTCCTAAGATACTGCTAAAAGAATATCTGTCCTGTCCAATATCAGATTTGCCCAATAATGCTTGTGATATATCATATGGCCAGCATTGGCTTCTTCTTTTTTTTTTTTTTTTTCTTTTTTTTTTTTTTTTTGTTATTTTTTTTTCTTTTTTTTTTTTTTTTTTTTTTTTCTTTTAAGAAAAAAGGAGTTTGAAGCACTTCTTAACTGAGGGATAATTTAAGAGAATTCTAATTTATTTTATTTTTTATTTTTTCTCATGTATCCACATGATTTTCTATGCTCCAATGACTATGAATTCAATATTTTGAAAATATTTTACTGGTCTTGTTAGTGATATTTGATTATATTTACAAGAAACTATTACTACCTCAGAATTAATTCTTACATAATCTGAATACATTGTTAAAATCTGAGGGCATTGTAAATGGAAAACTTGTCAGAAAATGTTCTCCATGTGTAACAGAAATAAGAGAAATAAAAAAACCAAACACAACACTTCAACAACAAACACACACACACACAAAAACCTAAGATTTTTTTAAATGTCATTATCCACATATTATACTAGGAGTTTGTCTTACAGCAGCTTTGGTATTTGCTTTCACTCCTTTTTCTTGGTGTTTAGAGCATCACCTTCATCACTGAATTAAGTTGATCTAATTGGAATTTTATCTCACTTACTTTCTCACTCCTGTCAGGAACGCTTGTTGCTGGCATGTATAGCAATGCATGGAAGGAAAGGTTTATTTTAAGAAATTCTTTGACTTTTCAGCCTCACTGTTACAACAGCCATCAAATTCTAATTTACTCTTCTGGGGGCTCTGATCATTCCACAGCCCAAGGTGGACAAAAAGAAAAATAATTTGGTCATTTCACAGGGAGAAAGTCTGTACTCCCAAAACAAAACCAGTCAGATGGCTAGATCAAAATTAACAGACTGTAGACTGACTCCTTACCTCTCTTCCCCAGCTCCACTCTTCCTGCTGCCTCCTTGCCTCCTCTTTCTGCTCTCCTGTCATCGTCCTTCCTCCCAAGTTCCATTCCCCCCCACCCCCATGCTGGCCTTCTGTGGTGGCTTTTCAATAGTCCAGTGACAGTGTTTTGTGAATACAGATAAACAAGAGGGTCAATCTACCCTTCATTTCTTTTGGAGGATTATTTTGCCAACAGATCAAGAACTAAGGGTGGGAAGTAATATTCTAAACCAACCTGTAAGAAAACAAGAGGAGAAGAGAAATAAAATCTCATTCTCACAGTCCCTCCCTTCTAAAAAGTTAACGCTCTCCCTCAACCTACATATTTAGTCTACTGAAAACAAGAAAGAAAAGAAAAAGAAAGAGAAGAGAAAGAGAAAGAGAAAGAGAAAGAGAAAGAGAAAGAGAGAGAGAGAGAGAGAGAAAGAAAGAGAAAGAGAAAAATAAAAAAAGATCTGGCAATCAAAACTACAAATTCAAATGCAAACAGACTGTTAAGTCATAAAGTTGACAAGCCATGATTTGCAGGGATTTTAGGTGGATTTTTTTTTTTTTTTTTTTTTTTTTTTTTTTTTTTGCCATTGGACATTATCTAGTATTATGTAATTTTTTTCTTTAACTAACTATAACCAATACATGGTAGAAAAGTATATTTAAAAATGTATAGTGTTCATGGTTCAACAAATATGAAATTCAGACTTAATTTTGAAACTTTTCTAATCTACATTCCTGTCTGTTAATTATGTATTGGTCTTTGCAGACTTAGGAGATTTGAAACTCTCATGTGTTATTATACATGGAAACAAAACGTTGCTAAGAAAGAAATTCAAACTTTATTAATTTTTTAAAATTCCCAATTTCATCTATGCAAACCATTCCTGTGTAAACCATCTCTTACCTTTATTTTCACTTAACAAAATTGTATATATATATAAAAAAAGTAAAAAGTAGTTGACATATCTTATTGGTGTTCAATGACTGCTCATCTTTGTATGATGAAAATATACCTTTAAAAGCATTTAAAACATATGCACAGTAAATTGGTGAGCTAAAATCTCTAAGACATATTTTGGCATCATATCATCCTGTTGCATATTAAGCAATTATGGAAAAGAACACTGACTACACCACAGATGTTTACTAATTAAGTGGATCAAGGAAGACACAAATGCTAATGACTCTTTATTGTTATGTGTTATTTATAATCTGTTGTGCTATATATATACTAAGTCAGTAAAGTAAAAATCTATATTAAACTCCCCTAAGAAACATTTTCTTCAAAAATATTTGCTTGAAACTTTGTTTCACAACTATAATTTAATGTAGACCAGATGTAAGCCTTTTAAAGGCAGCCCATGGTCTTCAGTTCTATGTTCCTTCCCCAATGTTTTAATTTCTTCTAGAATTATCCTTTCTTGCTGTTTTGATTTCAGCACCTATATTCTTTGTAATGGTGTTTCAACATGAGTAGTTGTTCACTTTTATCAAACAGGTGAATATTACAAGCTTTTGCTTGCTTTTAGCATTATCTACATTAATCTCCAGACAATATTTGGTAAAAATTTGTATAAAATCTCTTAATATACCTTCAGACCTTTTCCTGACCCAGATAACGAAGTTATAGGTGGACTGTAGTTTGAAACAGAGTAAACTTTGAAACTGATGTCCCAGTTGTCCCCACTTACAATCACTGAGTCATCCTGGAGTGCACAAATTGAATTTCTTTGGATGGAACTAAGCTGGAAGACCAGGAGTACATTTAATTTGCTTCAGCCTCAAATAGACATTCAATCCATGTGAGCTGACTAGCACTGGACCAGAATGAAGTCTCCAAAACTTGGAGTTGTGCCTTTAGGTCCTTAGCCTCTTTTCATTCCATTAACCCATTCTTTTGGACCTGCCTGCCAGCATAAATCCATGCTATGTCACTCAAACAAAAAACACTAGGGATGTAGTTGTCTTTCACTGCAGTACCACTTTCTGGTTTTGAGGAATCTGAGTAACTATACATTCATGGTAAGTGTTACAAAAAAGAAAGTGCTGTTCTTTGGGGGATAATATTATAGCAAAATTCTGAACTGGCTGTAGGTGAGCCACTTAACCAGTGAAAAAAGAACAGAAACTCCAACTGGAATCTTGAAAGCTTCAACTATGAGGCATATGTATGGGTATCAGAAGCAAAACTGAAATCAGATAAGCATGAGATATAAAGAGAAGCTTCTGGAAGAGCAGTATGATGTGATGACACAAGCAGAATGCAAGGAGTCTTACTGAATAAATGGACTATTCTAAAAATGACCAGGGATGTCCTTGAGGACAAAGGAGGATGAACGTGTCACAGAAGAGTAACATATTTAACTCTGAGATACTGCTTTCTTCAAATACAGTCAGTAGAAAGACTCCCTATTAGTTTAATTAGGTTTGAACTAAACCCTGTTATTCATTTTAACAAACAATTGGCAGCATAAGCATTTTGTAGTAGAGGTTGATCTGTACGTAGGATTTGTCATCCCAGCCCTGCTGAATTCTGTTGAGTTTATAGGGTTGATTCCAATGTATCCATAAACGTCAGCCATGTTGACATCTAAACAAGAAAATTGAGCATTGTCAGGGTGCTGATAGTCTAATTTATTAAATTCTTATGGCAGTCACTGTTATTCTTTTTGCCTGGATCAGCTGTTACTAACCCAAATATTTCCCATGTAGATTTTGGGCATAAAGTCAGCCCTGGAAATGTTGTCAGCTGGCAGTTGTACACTGTTCTGAGTTCTAGAATATCATTATGTAGCATGATCATGACCAGAATGTGTCAATGGCCCAACCTGAGTAACCTGGCAATATTTAATTTCCTAATATAGATTAGCTGTTGAGTTGAAGAACGTACTTTGTGCTTCGTCTGTCCCATTTTAATGAAATGGTCTGAGAGGGATAGGATATAATCATAGAATCATAGAATCATAGAATATTACGAGTTGGAAGGGACCCATAAGCATCATCAAGTCCAACTCCTGGCACCACACAGGTCTACCCAAAATTTTAGACCATGTGACTAAGTGCACAGTCCAATCACTTCTTAAATTCAGACAGGCTTGGTGCAGTGACTACTTCACTAGGGAGCCTGTTCCAGTGTGCAACCACCCTCTTGGTGAAAAACCTCTTCCTGATGTTCAGCCTAAACTTCCCCTGACTTAGCTTAACACTGTTCCCACGGGTGTTAAGCTGAGCCTGGAGAATAGGTCACCTGCCTCTCCACTTCCCCATGTTAGGAAGTTGTAGACTGTGGTGAGGTCCCCCCTCAGCCTCCTCTTCTTCAGGCTGAACAGGCCCAGTGAAGAATATAAGAATCAAACCTTCCAATTTTTACTTATTATCACTCAAATTGGGATATCTGTAATATCTACGTTAATATAGACTAGTATAGCATACAAAAGGTCAATACAATCTCACTGAAAATTTGTATAAAAAAAAAAACAATCTAGGCTTTATTTATTTATTTATTTATTATGCAATGAAGTTCCTTTGTTTAGAGACTTTGAAATCTGAGAGGAGCTCTATTCAGAACAATGGCACTTGATTCTAGAGTGATGAACTCAGAACAATTAATTTGGCAATGAAAGTGATGTGCTGTCAAAGTGTCATTCACTAAGGGGTATTCTGTCTAGGGAGAGGGATACTGGTTACATGACACTGTACATACACTTTCATATTTAAAATAACTTCAGATACATTTACAATCAAGAGCACAGTGAAGGCTGCTTCTTTGTAATAGTTTTTCTGGCTTTCATCATTTTGGCTATTGTGTTTTCAGACTTGTGCTGATGAGTACTATAAGAAACTCTTGATATTTATGAGCAGTAGTGAATTCTAGATGCCTGTAAAAAAGCAATTAAAAAGTCCAAACTGATATACATCCTCATCAGTGCATCCACTTGAATTAGTAGATAACAATGGGGGTAAATTGTTTGGACTGCCATGGCGCAAATTCCTTTCCTTTCAAATTATATTTAATTAAATGACATTTTAAAGGATGTAAATGGTTAATGAACAAATCTCTTTGAATTAAAAATTTAACAAAAGCTTTGTGAACACATAAAAGTGATTTGTTGATAGGTAACTTCCTGCTCCAACACCTTTACAGTCCAGCTGAATCTAAACAAAGAAACGTGTCAGTAGAATGGCCTCTATCATATGCTAATGACAGAAAACAGCAGAAAATACAAAGTAATGTGGATTTTAGAGAAGAGGCTGGAGTTAGAGATCTGGAGATCATAGAGAAACTATGAATGTACTTGAAGGTGTAACAGATTAGTGCAAAAATCGAAGATCATGCATGTAAGAATTTCAGAAAGGAGTTCATGGAGACCCAAAAGTCCTAGGTTCTCTCATATTATTTTGCCTGGGAAAAATAAATAAATAAATAAATAAATAAATAAATAAATAAATAAATAAATAAATAAAGGCTCAGGTTGATGCTGAAAGAATCATCTGTAGGCAATCCTCCCAGTAAGTCTTTGGTGCTCAGTGATGGGTTGGCCAAGGAATTCCTGAGAAATCACAGCTAAGTGGGGAAGTGTAGTTTGGATTGCTCATCCTTGAGTCATGGATCCTGTGTGCCCAAGTGATTTGCATGTCTAGCATGTCAGATCCATGAATTATGTAAAGATTTAAAGGTAAAATGTTACATTTATTAAAGCTGCAGATGGATGTTAGAATAACATTATAAAAGGAAAACGCATTTTTAAGGTTACACTTAACAATATGAATCCTCATCAGCACATATAATTTCTCAGTAGTCTCTGAGGCTGGTTAACAAGACTCTACAATCATTTCCAGGGCATGCTTTCAAGAATTCTAAAACTTCATCTTTCTTGCTTCTATTTTGACAAATACGAGAATTCTTCACTATGAAGGTAGTAACTGGAATAGGCTATCTAGAGAAGTTTATGCCCCATCCCTGGAAGTGTTGAAGATCAGGTTGGATGAGGCTTTGAGCAACCTGGTCTGGTGGGAGGTGTGCCTGCCTGTGACTGGGGAGTTGAAACTAGGGGATCTTCAAGACCTCTTCCAAACCAAACCAAACCATTCTGTGATTCTATGAACTGTCTTCAGTGTCTTGATTTTTATAGTACAGCCTAGTTACCATGTTCTCACCTCCTGCCTTGCTTACAAGTTTTTTCAGTATAGTGGCATGTTTTTATAAGTGCAGTACCATGAGAAACATCAATTGTACAAGCTCCTTTCAATTTATATTTAGCTTGCTATGTTCTTTGCAGAGAAGCTATATGTGGCATAGCATAAGATTGATCTGAGAAAGGATGTGACCTTTCCTTTCCCCCAGTCACTCCACATACTTTGTTAGATTTACAGAAATTATGCAGAGCCTTGTCACGGGAACTAACAAGGGATGCCCACTAGAAATCTACTTGTAGACAGCTTCCAGAGATGGCAAGGAATAAGACCTTAATGTGTTATTTAATTAGAGAACTGTAAGCCACCTTTCTGGTGCACCAAAATGCAATCCTGGGATTCAGTAGAAGATATAGTCCTGGTAACACTAATGTCACACTAATTGACAACTATTCATTGATGGATATTTGCAGCAGTATTAATGGGTAAAGCAGAAGCGAAGCCACTATACAAGACAGAAGGCAGTAATTAGGATCATAAAGAAAATTAATTTAGCTTCGATAGGACTGAGAAGAATTTCTAAAAAGAGATGGGGAACACAGAACACAGAATTTATTTATTGATCAAAGGCAGCGGTGGCCTGGCTTATTTAACTGACCTTAATATTCCTCAAACTCTGATAATGAAATATTTCAAAAGGGGTCACAGAACAGAAGTAGTCAGCAGCAGCAGCTCAGTCCACAGCAGTAAATATTGGCTGAAAATACTTTTGCTATGTTAAGAACTGATCATTTAATTGTTGGCAGCACCAAATATACATTGCACACAGAAAAATATGGTTATGAAACAGTCTTGAAATAGAGAAGAGAGAACAAAAGAAAAATAACCCTAGGTGTCCATCATCAAGACATTTGTAAATACTTTGCCTGCATCATGTGAGAGTCAAGTGACAAGGAGACGCTCCGATGACCCAGGAGGTCTCACTATTATGTCAATAAAAAGCCATTTGTCTTTTCCTTCAGTGCATAGTATAGCTCTGCCATAGCTACTTTTTATTTGTAATTTTAGCTGTTTATTTTGGATTTTTCTTGGTTATGATCCAGCTTTCACTTGTTATCATATAAAAGGTCCTTTCAACATGTTTGTCCTTTGATCTATGCCCCATCTTCTGACTAGGATGAACTCCCAATATAAAACCTGTCTCTAATGTTTACCACTGCCATAAGTCCTACAAACAATTATTGACAACTAGCATCTTGTGCCTCACCTTTCTTATTTTATAATGGTCTTACTACAGATGTTACCTTAGTCTGTTGTTTTTCTGGAGCTCTGGCCAACTTTAATCTGTGTTTAGGTATCAGTAGGGCAAAGTACAATGTAAATCTTAACAACTCGGGTTGTTGCCACAGTACTCAGAAATAATAGCTTCAGCAAATAGCACTGCACGTTTGCAAAGCTAAGCATTTAAGTGTTAAGAAATGCCAGAATCAGTATATCTCTACATCCTTAATTAGACTTATAATAAATTTGTCACATGTATGATCACATATGTTTTTTATTTATTTTTATTTTATTATTTAGTTTTACATCTATATTTTTCAATGAAAATTATGCAGTCCTGCTGTGACTGCCTCAGAGTTGTGCTGCTAAAGAATATTCTTACCTTAGGTTCTCTGCCTTGTTGCAGATTTGAAAGCAAGTTTGGAATTCAAAGATTGTTAAGTAGTAGAAAGCTGGATATGGAAGTGAACCTTTGCTAAAAGATAGAAGGAAGTGAGAAATAGGGAATACAACACTCCCTTGATTTATCAAGCAATTCAAGCAGGAGAAAATCCTGTGCTTCCTTGCAATTTTACTAGAGCTTGTTGTTTCAAATATTGTAGCTTGGCTGGCAGAAGCAGCGGAATGAGCCTCCACTCAGGCTCATTACATGTGCAGAGAAAAAATGTAGCAGCCTGGGCTAAGTGCTAGAGTTTGGGATCAAGCATGAGCGCTGGCACGTGCTTTCTCTGTGTTGTGACATATAATAATACTCTCAGGCTCTGGCCATACATAAGAATTTGGGGGGGGGGGCGGGTGGCCCTTCCACCCCCGAGTTGGGGGGGTGAGGTGGAACAGAGTTCCTTGGATTCCCCAGGAAATGGGTGGTGCAGACTGAGCTGTAGCATGCTGTGGCAGGACCCCAGCATGCACCATTGTGAAACCACCAAGTAATTGCAGCTGTAGTCTCAGTCACCCACCCAAGATACACTGACAGTCAGTAGCAGAACAAAGAAATATATGAAGATATTTTAAGCCCAAGGTTAAGATTCTTACTGCTAAACCATCCTAGAAAAGATAGCATGTTTCTATCACCTTTTCACAATAAAGGAATGCTTTAAATGAATACTTTTGTTCATGGAAACTACATTGCATATGCTGCCTACATAATCAGAAACTATTGGATAGTTTATGCATTCTCCATAGTACTTATCCTTGTCAAGAAAACATTGGTATAATCTGTGTCATCTCAAATTAGCTTTGGGGGGTCTGTGTTTATGAGTACTAGGATTATTACATCTTACATGCAGATTACTGTATAGTGTTCTAAAGCAGGAATTACTCCCTTTCAGTCATAAAAATCATTCAACTGCATGATCATAGCATTGTCAAAACTGCAAGATAGGTGCCTGTCACTTCTCTCCAGAATTTCAATGGCAAAAAGTAAGTGTAACTGGTGAGGGGGAAAAGATAAAATAAAATAAAATAAAATAAAATACAATAAATCAATCCACTTCCTTGATACTTGGGAAAAATCTAGTGTGATCAATATCATCAACAAAATTATGCTGGTTTTAAGCCACTGGAAGCAGAGGACAATCAGGCACAGAGGCTGTATCGCAGGTGGAGCAAATGCAACAAGACAACAACGTATATACACTTTTTTTCAATATTCTTCACTTTGCTGAAATTGAAACAGAAGCCATTATATATCTATATGTGCATATATATATATATGAGATTAATACAAATAGACCCTTACTCTACTGTATTCCTATGTTTGATGACCATTACATATTTTTTAATGAAGAATGATTTCATACTGCTCTGTTGTGGGAATGTGCAATGCCTTCATCTTCTGCTTAGAATATTCTTTCTGATGCTCAAGGATCAAGCATTTAATGAGCCTTTCAATATTATCTATTCACTATAAGTGGTAGAGTAAAAGCTTCATGGAAAAGAGTCTATTTGATCTAATATATATATTTTTATATGCTATTATGAATTCCATATTATGCCTTTTGATGTCAATTCCCATATGTGGTCCTTATGGAGCACTTTATAATTATTTCATTATGGTGCTAAATCATTCCCAATCAACAAATAGGATTATGATTTTAAAAATATGATTTGGGCATTTCAGAATGCATGGAAGAAAAACACAAAAACCAAACAGTTATGTTTATTTTGATGCACAATGGATTTGAAAGTTTTTCAAAAATGACATTACTAACATTAAATAAAAGAGAGGGAAAAATGTAGATTCTGAACCACTTGGAATGTTCTTGCAAATCAGCTATGATCAAATGCCTTGCTAGTGCAGAAGTAAAAGTATCTAGCTTTGTACTGTAATCTTAAAGTAATCCAAACTGGTAGAAGTAACCCATTCAAACATAATTTGAAAATTACAGTTATAGTACTGTAGCTATTTTTTTTCTTCCTTTTCACGGAAAAAAAAAAAAAAAAAGTATAATTAAAATTATTATTTAACATATATATGTTTATTTACACATACATTCAAAGATTATATCTTCTAGGGATCAGTTCTGCTCCTAGTGCAGGTCACTTTATACTTGTAGTTTGAAAGATATAATTAAGCACTTGTCTATAAAATGTTCATTTTCTTTACCTAAGAAGTAGTCCAATTCCTTGACCAATTATGTTTTAATCTCTCAGCCTATCCCAGTCATTTGGTGAGAACAATAACTTTGTATCTCTGAATGATAACAGGTAACACAGGATTTCCTTCCTTCCTTCCTTCCTTCCTTCCTTCCTTCCTTCCTTCCTTCCTTCCTTCCATAAAGGTATAATATTGCATATAGGTCTAGCACTTGAAATATAGATATAAACATGAGAAATGTTACAGATTTGACAGTCTCCTTAAGTTTCCTGTACTTGGATAAATAACTGAATAAATGCTTCATGCTTCCGTGCCAGCGAGGTCTTGAAGTATCCGATCTTTTTCAAACCCTAGGCTTTGTACAGATCCCTTCTGGGTCATTGTCATAGGCTTTGAAACTCTGAATTTAAATTGCCTCAGTTCCTGAAACAAGCACTCTGTCTAGCTGACTATTCTTGATGCCTGTGAGATCAGAATTTCATCTCTAGGAACAATTTGCATTTCTGTCTAGAGCTTTGAAGCCATGAGATATGCTTCAAAAGGGACATATTTTTGTTTTCAACAAGAATTTTTAGGATTTTATTTGGAATGGATTTTAGAACCATAACCATTTTTAGTGGCTAGGTATAGAAGAGTCACAGATCTCTACAAACTATGATATTCTTTTCTCTTGTGAGTAATTAGGCCCAGTCTACCTGTCAATGTGAACAAGTGTCTCTGATTCATTATTTTGTGTCTTCTTTCTGATTACATGGCATGTTTTTTTGCAATAAGAAAGTGCAGCTAACTGAGCATATAATAAGCATTTGGCAATTGTGTTTGTGACCCACTGATCAACTTCACATCTTAGAGGGTCACACTAAGACAAACTGTGAAGACAAACTTAGATTTGCTATTCTCTTTAGAAACTACACTTCTGAGCAGCCTAAAAAGTCCCTGCATCGCACTACCTAGTTCCTGTGGTAGTACAGTTAGATCGGCCTGAGATACCTCTGCCCTGAAATGCTGCTTTTATAAGTGAGAGAACTTTCTGGCATTAGAATAAGGTAGCTTTCCTGGTATTCATGGCCCTAGAAAATCACACTAAGAAATCAAAGCTGGTTTTTGACCAACTGTAGTTCACCTATCCGCATTTCACATTTTTAATAGTGGTTCTTAAACTATCTGGGGAAAGCTCGTTTTTAATCCAATTCTATATGGGTATAGTCCTCCCTGGACTAATAGATCTGTCAGTAAGTGCTAAAGTGCTCTCTATTGACATCTTAATGAGGATGCAGCATCTTAGGAGGAGCTAAAAATGACTTGACAAGCTTGTTTTCTGGGTTGCTCTGATCAGGCTTCTAAGACTTCAGACTTGTGGCTACAAATTGCTACATTTGACATGCATACATGTATGTTGTCTCTTACCTTGGCACTATTTGATCTGGGTATGTCCAGTATTATTACGCATTTATGGAGACAGGAAACTTTTGTATTCCATTAAAAGAAATGTTTTTCTTGTGGGAAGAAAACTCATTTTCACTTTAAAGTAAAAGGAATGTTTTCACCTATGCTGGAGCCCATGACAGTAGTGATAGCAAATAAGATTATCTTCAGGATCCTAGATTGTGAAGTGTGTGACCTAAGTTCCCCAGTGTCTGAGCTAATGCCTTTTCTTTGTCAGAAACGTAAGCTCTTCTATTCACCTAATTCTACATAACTGATATTGAAATAATTCTAAAAAGTTTTTCTCATGTGTATCACTTAACTGTTGCACTCCCCCCCCCCCCCCAAAAAAAAGGACATTTTAATTACACAACATATAACTCCATAACAACTGGGACTATGCAGAAAGTGGTTGCAAAGCTGTTGAAATTAAATTCAGCACATTATTCCAGCCTGGAAAAAAAAAAAAATATTAATGCTGATAGATTCTTTCAAATCTAGTAAGTGGAACAATTGGAGTTCTGCATGATGGATGGATTCTTCTATTAATCATAAAAGACTTCCCAGAAATTACTTGTTTAGTTTAAAGTCGTTAGTTTTAGCTAGCTATAAAAAGACAAAGTAGTTGATTTATAATTTCTTTTGTAGTACAATAGCAGAAAACTTGCTCTGGATTTTTTTTTCAAACTCTAATTATCCTTGACAGTAAATGCATGTTAATTTTTTTGATACATACCAATAACTAAAATTTTCATTTATTGATGGTTTTACTTAAGAAATACCATAGAGTTTACGGCAAAATTAAGGTAAACATTTGCTGATTTTTAAGTGTGAGAACAAGCAATCAGAGATGCAAGAGGTGCTTCTTATTCAAATAATATATCTGAATTTAACAGGTTAATATGTTGATTTTGCATTTGCTTTATGTGTGAAAGAAGAATATATTAAAAAATGTTTCAATGGTTTTCCAATGACATTTTAAATTACTCTAGAGCCCTTAAGCTGATTAGACCCCTATTTTTGGAGTAAATTTATTTGAGAACTTTACAAAACCTACAAAGTCAAAAAGTTTTAAAATAATTATTCCACTTTATAAAGAACATGACAGTTTTTCCTCTTAATTAGTAGGGTTTTAAAATCAAAATAATTAATAAATGTCGCAAATTATACCGTGTAATTTTGATTTTAGTTTTCAAAAGCTACTTAAGCTTCAAAATCAAATCAGATAATTTTTCTAGTTCCCTTAAGAATGGTACCTGTGCTCTTCACAGAGAGCTGTGAATTTTCTTTCTTGCTTTGCTGCTTTTTCTATCCTGCTTTCACAAAAGTATCAGAAATACATTCAATGACTGTAGATTAATCTCTGTAGAGGACTGAATAACCAAGATTCTTCTTTAGTCAACAAGAGTTTTTACCTGAATGCAAACATAATATCCATGAAAACATGGTGTGGATTTGAGATATTCATTGGGTGTTGGCATGTTTGTGTATAGGAACACAGCTGAATAGAAGTTGTGCTTGTCAAACATAAGGGAGGTTTCCAGCATTTTGCTGCACACCTTTGAATATTTATGTCTCTATGTAGCCACAACATGCTTTTCTTGTCTCTTACCCACAAGCTGTGTGAACCCCTACACAGTTTCTTTTGGTAATTAAACCACTGGTGACTGACTGTTTGAAGTGAAACACAGAAACTGTGCAAATTCTGGGGGTTTTGCTACACAGCGTCTGGGATTCTTAAAATATGTGGCAGTACACCAGAAAAAAAAAAAAAAAAAAAAAAAAAAAGGCAGCAAAATGAAAAAAAAAAAAGAAAAAAAAATTATAATCTTTGAGAAGTAAGAGAGGTATACAAGGGCAAAGAAGATGTGACACAAAAATTCTGGCCTAGAAAAAAATGAAAGAACAGTATATGGACAAAAAGCACAGAGAATGAGGTGTGAATCAATACTAATTCCTTCTGATCTGAATTACAACTACAATATAACACTGTGTATTAAAATTGACAGACCCTGAAATTTACCTGAAAGGGACAATCATTTGCTATATTCAGCCATTTTATAAGAGACTGAGGCAGGCAGTGTGCTAGTATAAAAGGAACATTTACAAGCAAGGAAGCAAGCTAACCAACATAAAGCTGACAGCTGTGATTACATATACCAGAAGAAACAAGATAAAGCAGCAGAGGTAATGAGGATGATGGGACAGGTTTAAATCTCTTTGGAAAAAAAAAAAAAAAAAAAAAAAAAGCTTATATCATGGATAAAGAAGAGCCATAAAACCTGTAAGATAGATTAATAGTTTACAGTTTCCACAGTAAACAATCAAATAAGCCCACTTAAGCCCAGCTTTAAGAACATTGTCTTCCTAACAATTTTCATATAACACAAAATTAAGTTTTACATTTCGTTTCTGAGACAGAATTAAGAGCGTTCATTAGTTTTTGTGCCATATTAATCTTTCACCAAGCATTCTGAAGATATCACAAAGATATTAAAAACTGCTGTTGTAGAAATTACCCCATTTAGTGCAGTCAACTTCTACAGAAACAGTTCATTGACCTACTACTGTAATATAAATCAGAGGTTATAAATTCTAATACTTCAGTTTGCAGACAAGAAGCATTATCATTTTATCTCTTACACTTTCATACACAATCTGAAAGAACAATTACCTTGTTCTGTCAATTATGAGCAAAAGAGTCTGGTGCCCCCCCAGTGCACACTTGCTGGGCTATAAAACACACGCAATGCAACATCCTGCCTATTGTTATTACAATTCAGTAACAGACAATATTGGGTAAAGAAGAAAAGTTCTAACAGGTTCCTTGATGTTTAACTAAAACAATCCTAATATGCCATTAGACTCATAACGGTATCTTCAATAGATCTAGGCTGCCATGTGCTCCATCTCCACTACATGTTTGGAGTTCATTATAGGGTTGGAGCTTACATCTGTTGCCTCATAACAGATCAATTATTGATTTTATCCATGGTGAAATGCACTTTAGCTCTCTTGTCTCCTCAGTCAATATGAAGAGACACAGACACTTCCAGAGGGCAATTTATTCCATCTTAAGAAAGTTTTCTAAAATAAGCAGGATTTCATTGTCTACATGAAGAGTTTAAATGTTAAATACAACCTTAATATTTACAAAAGCTTGTAGAGTAGTCCCTGATATTTATCTTATTTTACACAAATGGAAAAAAAAAGAAAGAGAGAAGGAGAGAAAGAGGGAGAGAGAGAAAGAGAGAAAGAGAGAAAGAGAGAAAGAGAGAGAGAAAGAAAAAGAGAGAAAGAAAGAGAGAAAGAAAAAGAAAGAAAAAGAATGAAAGAAAGAAAGAAAGAAAGAAAGAAAGAAAGAAAGAAAGAAAGAAAGAAAGAAGGAAAAAGAAAATGTGATCAAGAAAGTAGACATTAAATATCATGAGTAATTCCTATATAATTGTTATGAAATGCTTATAGCTTCACTACAAAAATTATTGTGAATAAAAGCCACAGTAAGGTCCCTTTCCGTAAATGTACTTTTAAATTAACTTGCAATGATTGTTTAAAATATAGAATGTCTGTTTTCCTCAAGATACTTAGTTTACTACCACAGTGTATTTAATATTGGTAACTTGTGCTCAATTTCAGTTCACAATTTAACTCCATGTCTTCTTAGATATTTTTGCATAAAGGTCAGCCACAGTATATCTACTTACCTACTCTGAATTCAGTTAGCCAGCTGACAGCACGTTTCCAGACAGGATGCCAGTATCCAAATCTACCTCCAGTCCTGTAATAGCAAAAATATTTATCTCAGCCTGTATCACCATTAACATACTTTCCTTGTTGTTTGTGCTTCTGTTTTTTGTATTATACCAAATAAAAGGATTTTGTGGTGTGGTAGGTGACTAACCCAAAGCACTTATTTAAAACATTCACTGCTGTACTGTGAATACCTGTGGTTTTGATTCAGAGCTCCCTGAAAACACTTTTTCCCTGCAACAGTCCTAGATGGTAGGTACTCAAAGGCCTGTAACTCAGTCTTCAGAATGAATGAATAAATAAATAAATATTAATTTGAAGTAATCTGAGCTGCTGCTTCTCATTTGCTCTTATAAGGAGACCATTGTAAAAAAAAGCAAATTTGCCACAAACCACTCAAATGTAAGGCTCATGTGTTTTTGGAAAGCTGGGAACACCTTGAGAGCAGTGGTGCAAGCTTCAGAAATTTGGGAATAACAACAGAACACTATTATGAGTTATGCATACTAATAAATGTTACACACTGAGAAGTAATAATTTTCCTCTCCCTAACTTTCATGTTCCCCTCTCACCCATTCTTCTCATCATCTCAACCATTTGTCCAGGTACATAACACAGCTGAAAAGGATGAAAGAACTGAAGGAGAAAGAAAGAGAAAACATGAGGGGCATGAGAGAACATGAGAAAACATGAGGGTGGACATAGGAATTATGGAGAGAACAAAGGGCTGGGGAAGAGCTGAGCAGTACATACCTGCACCATGGATTGTATAGAACTGCATAGATGCCATCACACTCCAGACCTTCGCTCAATGCAACCTGGGGCAATCCTGTGCCTAGAAGGTAAGGAGAGGGCCATGGGATCAATGGATTCCAAACACCAGTATTTATTGCCCATTACTGATTTGTAGAGATTGTAAAGACATTACAATAACAATAAAAATGTAACTTCATTTGGAATATACCTGGAGGAATCTTATTTATTGGGTACTTGAAATCTCCAGCAACTTAAATTCAGGGTTTTCAGAAGGAAATGTGTTTAAAAAACAAAACTGCTACTACTACTACTACAACAACAACAACAACAACAACACATAGATAAATCTATAAGAAGCACCATTGTAGCTTTGTGCCACTCTGTCCACTTTTTTCCATCACAGCTTTATGGACAGGAAGAAATCAAATAGAACTCCTCTCAGCCTCATTCCCCCATCGCAGGTATCATTCTGTCACCATAAACTATTGAGTAACCCAGCCATTTCAAATATGATGGTTTCACTAAGTTCTGAGCATGTTTATTGTACAGAGTGTAAGAGATACATAATTATTATTTCTGAAACCTTATGGGAAAAATTGTGAATTTCTTCATATGCTCGTGGCCCCAGCAGTTGTGTGTGAAACATTTCACAAACATCACTGTGGCTAATTTATTTGGTCATCTTCTCTCTGGAATTTCCAAACCCTGAAAGAAGTTGTAGCTTATTAGAAGCATTTGCTTACATAGGAAGGTTTTGGTAGCAGGAAGAGGGCTGCAAGGGTGGCCTCTGTGAATTGTCCAGCAGCTGCTCCATGTTAGATAAGAGCCAGTTCCAGACAACTCCAAAAGGGTCTTACCATTGGCCAGAGCTGAGCCAGTGAGGGACCCTGGTTGCACCTCCGTGAACACAGAGTTAAGGAAGGGTAAAAAGTACTGCACAGCAGCTGAGAACAAGTGAGGAAATGAGAGAAACAGCCTTGCAGACACCAAGGTGAGTGCAGCAGGACGGCAGGAGGTGCTCCAGGCACACAGCTGAAGTTCCCCTGCAGACTATGGAAAGGCCCCCAGTTTAGCAAGCTGTCCCCCTGCAGCCCATGAGTCCCACAGTGGAGCAGATCTCTATGTTGCAGCCCGTGGAGGAGCCCTCAGTGCAGCAGGTGGATGTGGCCTGGAGGAGGCTGGAGCTCATGGAGAGCCCCCACAGGAACAGGCCTTGGGCTGGAGCTGCAGCCCATGGAGAGGAGCCCACACAGGAGCAGGGGGTCTGGGGGGAGCTGCCACCCATGCTGGAGCGGTTTGGACCATGTGAGCAGATGGACCATGTGGGAGCAGTTCTTGAAGAACTGCAGGCTATGAGAAGACCCATGTTGCACCAGTTCATCCCATTAGGGGTACCCCATGCTGGAGCAGTGGAACAGTATCAGGAGGGAGTGGCAAATATGAAGCATTATGGACTGACTGCAACCTCCATTCCATCTTTCCCTGCACTGCTCACTGTGAAGCGGTAGAAGAATTGAGAGTTGAGCCTGGAAAGAAGGGAGATGGGAGAGGATTTTTTTTTTTTTTTTTACATA
This sequence comes from Nettapus auritus, assembly GCA_011076525.1. NCBI lineage: Eukaryota > Metazoa > Chordata > Aves > Anseriformes > Anatidae > Nettapus > Nettapus auritus. Next base: position 123,411,587 of record CM021766.1, on the reverse strand, counting down.
GAATCACTGAATATCCAGAGTTGGAAGGGACCCACAAGGATCACTGAGTGCAACTCTTGGCTCCACATAAGACTACCTAAAAATTAAACCATAAGTCTGAGCATGTAGTCTAAACAGTTCTTGGATTCCAGAAGTCTTGGTGCTATGACCATTTCCTTCTCTACATACACAATTGCTATAGAACCAGTGCCATATATATGTAGAAGGTATAAAAAACTGGTGAATTTTCATGACTTTCTCAATTCCACCTGTTAGACAGCTGATGAAATACTGCTATTGCTGCACTGAAAATTTAGTTGAAACATGAAGAACTTCACATGTTCTGGTGTGGAAAAGAAAGTAAACTCAGGAAAAGTGAAGGGTAACCGAAAAACAGGATATCTCACTGTTGCAAAAGAGGACTTGCTAGACATATTTAAATCCTTTCCTACATGGTATTTTATTTTCTAGCATTTTTCCTTTCTATACTTCACTCATTTTCACGCATTTTCCTGCCATATCTTTTAGTGCACTTTTTTTTTTCTGTCCATTTTTGTAAGTAGACATCATGACTGAGCGAGTGATGTGCTTAAAAAGTTTCAGATCCATTCAAGTTCAGAGCAAATCAAAGATCTCAACTAGAATAGCTTAAGATTCCTTAGTCCTGCCTCAGCTTTGAATTCAGCTGAGGGAAAGTAAACAAAGTTTAATAACCCATTCTGCTCACTTGAAGCAGCAATGGCAGGCTAAAAATAAGAACATATTTATTAAAAATTCTATAAACTATTTTTTTTTTTTTCACCTGGACATTCTGTGTTAATGTTTTGATAAGTATAATCATAAAAAAAAATATTTATATCAGAGTATGACCCTTTTTCCATGTTTTTCTTTATAGTGGCATACTACTGTGCTATATGATCCAGTGTTCTATACATATGCAAACAGCAGTTTGTGTTCATTATCTTAGGTCTGGGAGCTTTTTCAAAAGAAAAGAAAAAAAAAAAAAAAAAAAAAAGTTGAATATCCAAATATCACATTTTCCTGTATCACATTATTTCCCATAAGTACATTCCATCTCTTGTTCAAGACCACACATGAAAAATGTCATAGTCAATACTTTTGTTTCTCAAAACTGAGATACAGAAGGCTTGGGGTTTTAAAAATCAAATGTGAAAGCAGATTATAGCTATAACTATGGAATTGCTACCGCAGCATCATAAAACAGTATAAAGACTGTGAAACTTTCAGCACTTGAAAAGAAAGCCTTATTTAAAAAATATTTCCATATGTTAATCAGATGTTCATGCTACTTTACACATTTTGATGTTAAATCCACACAGAGACAGATATTATTATCCTCAACCACCATTAAGTGGCATCAACTTTCTGGAAAAAAATGAAAGGATACAAATGTGCCTTCATTGTGTATGTGCTAAATGAAGCTTAGCTTTGTTAAACAGCCTTGGAACAGTTACAGTGCTAAGTGAGAGACACAAAGAAAGATTCATATGAGCAAAAGTAAATGGAACAGAGCTAAACTTATTTCATCAACCTTCTGATTTTTTTTTTTTCCAAATCTTGCAGGATGCCATTTAGTAGATGTTCAGGAAAATAGCTAAGGAAGGTTAACTAATTAATTAAGAGAATGTCAGTGAGGGAGAAGGACAAGAATAAAGTAAAATAAAATAAAATAAAATAAAATAAAATAAAATAAAATAAAATAAAATAAAATAAAATAAAATAAAAATCATGCAAGATCTTTCCAGTTACCACTAGGAAATGCCTGATTTTAGGAAAGTGTTGCATGCTATCTTGGACCTATTGGGAAGTGCTGTAGGCAAGTTCATGGGACAATTTAAGCTTAACTGGCTTGCTGGGAATTTCACCTCTCTAAAGTCTGGCTGGAATGGCTCTTTGAGGCTATGGGGTGATATCAGTGTGAAATTAGCTGTGAAATGAAAAAGACCAATAAACGAGCCTTAACAGGCAGCTTGCCTAGTCTAAAGCAAGAGGTAGTGATTAAAAAGTCGCTATGAACAGCAAGAATACCACACCCCAAACTATTTGTTTACACTTTGAACCAGAGAAACAGAACAAATGCATGACTTATGTTGTAGCTTCATGTTGTCTCTAGGAAACCTTTCATAATGTTAATGGATAGAGCTGTCACCTTTCAAGACAAAATGATTTCCTGACTTTAGCAGGAAGGCTATGGCTATTCGATTCAGTTTGTGTTCAGATTTTTAGAACAATTTAAGCATCTTGTTCCAAAAACAGTTTACTGGACAGTAATATAATCAGAAAGTGAGAAACTGCTTCTGGAGCTGATGTCTGAATATGCACTGTAATACTGTTAAAAACAGAAAAATATATAGGTGTAATATGTCAGGGATGAGCCAGGATGATCTGTACTATGTATAGACAAGTGATTTTTGCTTGTGAAGTGTGAACTATAAATTCTAGTTCTGAGTGCAGGTATATTTATCATAAGCAATAAAACCAACACTTTGAAATGAATCCTGGCCATTATAAAATCCATTTATAAAATGGACAAAAAGAGAAAGATTTACTCCATAACTATCCCCATCCCCAACGTACATCTCCAATTATATATGTGCTGAAGGGAGCAATAGAACTCATTGCCATTAAAGATCCAGTGGAACATATACATCACCTTGTCCCACAAATCAATACAAGCCATGTATTTTTCTCATTGATGAAACCCCAAAGGTCCTCATTTAAAGCCAACTAAATGAGCCCTCATTTATAAGTTAGCACTTAATGTTGAAGGTAATTTAATATTATTCACTTGAAGTGGATCAGAGAAATAAAATGAAGAAAATGAAGAAGCAGAGGGAAAAGGGTTAGGGGAAATGCCATTCACTGGACTGAGCCTTGGTAGTGAAAGGAATAGGTTGATAAATGCAGTAGCTGAAGTGACAGCCAAATTATATTGATGTATAATGTAAATTGAAATCCCTCCCTCTAACACTTTTTAATATTGTGTTCAGTTTTACAAATAAAACAGGATTGTGAAGTTAGAGACTCCCTTTAAGATCAGATACACCTATAAGCAAAGTAACACCAAACTGAGCAAGTTGACAGCTACCATTCTGGTTGCTGAAATTTTTGTGAGGTAAGTCATACACAAAAAAAGTTATCAAGTTTAAGCTGATTGTCGCAATAAATATTCTGAGTTCTGAGGAAAGGTGAGAGTACAATTTTTTAAAATATGTATTTGTGGTCTGATTAGCTATATCACTACTGTTTTATCTGTAATAATTCAGAATATTTTCTGAAATAGAATAAGCATTTAAATAGATCTGTGTCAGTAGTGGATTATAACACAGTGGCTGAATTCAAGGAGTTTGTCCTGCTGAATACAATTCCATGCAATGAGTCCCACCATGGACTTCAAAGGCATCTCTGATGTAACCTCTTCTAAGACTTCTTTGTATCTGCAGTCTTCTCTTATAGAATTTATATATTCTCTTTTTTTTTTTTTTTTTTTTTTTTTTTTAATATTTTAAAATTTCTTTTGGCTTTGGTTTCTTATCCTTTGGGATACTGTCCCTCCTTCAGCAAATAAAATCTAAGGACACTCAGTATTCTTTCCTAAAGCCAGCAACAGATGAAGGCAGCTGCAGATAAAATGACTTGCTGAAACATCAGCTGTAGCCAACAGTTCCAGCTTGTTGGAACGCCAGCATCTATATGCTTGAAAGGCTTTTTGGAGCTATATAGCACTATAGATGACTGCTAGGGGAGTCATAACATAAGACATGCAGATGTTCCTGCTCACTCCACCCAAGTCTAAGTTTACTTAATACACAGCATTTTCTTAGCTTCTTAAGCTTCTTAAGAAAGAAGGGCCGGAGGGTAGACCCGGAGAACTACAGGCCTGTCAGTTTAACATCAGTGCCAGGGAAGCTCATGGAGCAGATTATGTTGGGCGTCATCATGCGGCAGTTACAGGGCAAGCAGGCGATCAGGCCTAGTCAGCATGGGTTTATGAAGGGCAGGTCCTGTTTGACGAACCTGATCTCCTTCTATGACAAGGTGACACGTTTAGTGGATGAGGGAAAGGCTGTGGATGTGGTCTACTTCAGTAAGGCATTTGAAACCGTTCCCCACAGCATTCTCCTCAGGAAACTGTCTGCCCATGGCTTGGACTGGCGCACGCTTCGTTGGGTTAAGAGCTGGCTGGATGGCCGGGCCCAGAGAGTCTTAGTGAATGGAGTCAAATCCAGTTGGAGGCCAGTCACTAGTGGAGTCCCCCAGGGCTCGGTACTGGGACCAGTCCTCTTTAACATCTTCATCAATGATCTGGATGAGGGGATCGAGTGCACCCTCAGTAAGTTTGCAGACGACACCAAGTTAGGTGCGTGTGTTGACCTGCTTGAGGGTAGGAAGGCTCTGCAGGATGATCTGGACAGGCTGGACTGATGGGCCGAGGCCAACAGTATGAAGTTCAACAAGGTCAAGTGCCGGGTTCTGCACCTGGGGCAAAACAACCCCAAACAGAGCTACAGGCTGGGAGATGTGTGGTTGGAAAGCTGCCTGTCAGAGAAGGACCTGGGAGTTTTGGTTGTCAGTCGGCTGAATATGAGCCAGCAGTGTGCTCAGGTGGCCAAGAAGGCTAACAGCATCCTGGCTTGCATAAGAAACAGCGTGGCCAGCAGGTCCAGGGATGTGATTGTCCCCTTGTACTCGGCTCTGGTGAGGCCGCACCTCGAGTACTGTGTTCAGTTTTGGGCCCCTCACTACAAGAAGGACATGGAGGTGCTTGAGCGAGTCCAGAGAAGGGCTACGAAGCTGGTGAAGGGTCTGGAGAACAAGTCTTATGAGGAGCGGCTGAGGGAGCTGGGACTATTTAGCCTGGAGAAGAGGAGGCTCAGGGGCGACCTTATTGCACTCTACAGGTACCTGAAAGGAGGCTGTAGCGAGGTGGCGGTTGGTCTTTTCTCCCTTGTGCCTGGTGACAGGACGAGGGGGAATGGGCTAAAGTTGCGTCAGGGGAGGTTTAGGTTGGATATTAGGAAAAAATTCTTTACAGAAAGGGTTGTTAGGCACTGGAATAGGCTGCCCAGGGAAGTGGTTGAGTCACCATCCCTGGAGGTCTTTAAAAGATGTTTAGATGTAGAGCTTAGGGATATGGTTTAGTGGATGATTTGATAGTGTTAGGTCAGAGGTTGGACTCGGCGATCTTGTAGGTCTCTTCCAATCTAGACATTCTGTGATTCTGTGATTCTGTGATTAAGGAAACAAGAAATTATAATAAACACTAAAATTTCATGCACCACTGGTTCATGGCATGTACTTCTCCATTAGACCAAAGAATCTTGATGCCATAAGAGTAAAAGAACCATTCTGGTCATACTTCAATGCATCATCAAAGAGAAGGAATAAACCTGCGACTTTCTGTCCCGTAGAAAAGGTTTTATATTACAGGAGAGTTAAAACAAACAAACAAACAAACAAAAAACAAGAACAATGATCACAAGTAAGAAAATGTTCACTGATGTTGTAACAGACCTGAAAGGCCTATGGAAAATTCCACTGAATTACAGAAACTTCACTCCCCCCCGGCCTTTTTTTTTTTTTTTTTTTTTTTTTTTTTCTTAATCTAGTAATGAAGTTGAACTGGAACATACTGGGGTAAAATCTCTCTCCCTCTCTACTGCTGTCGTACTCGGAATGCTTATATTCTCTGAGCTGCAGCCTGGGAAGAACAGATAGGAGCCAAACAAGAAAAATATGGAAAAAATTATCTCCTGTGTGCTTTATATACAGGATGTACTCTTTGAATACACAATACAGGAAATCCCATGTTATAAGGGAGGTCTGGAAAGCCTGCATCTTGTGTGGTTTGTCTTTTTGCAGTTCCCTAAATTAGATGATGAACAAAACTCTAGACCAGCATTTCCCAGCTTCAGCAAAAGTGGGTGTAATGTAAAGCTGATCAGCACTGCCAGACCCCTGGACCTGACATTACACATTGGTCTACAGGAGGGGTGAAAATAGTATATTGTAGCATCAAGGTAACATGATATCCCAAACCTCTCTCTTTAACATTGTTAAATCTCTTGGGTAGAGTCACTCCAGCAGAATCTCAGGAGTACACAAGCAAAACACAAAGGATGTGAGACATTCATGATAGTCCTAATTTCAGCACAAGACTGAACCCCACAACTCTGGGCATTAACATACATCCATTTCCCTTGTTAACATTTCCTGCTTCAGATGGCAATTAGTACTGGGGGCTATATGCAAAAAAATTGCAAACATCTGAAATACAAGAAATATAGTACCAACTATAACTGCATCTTGAACTTATTTAATCAAGTGTTGTCTCACCTACCCTAAATTCAATGGATACTATGCTGTGACCTTAAAGTATATGAGAAGCCCAGAGTAACTGACACCACTACAGCAGCCTGAGAGGACTCAGTGGCTGGAACTCCTTCTCTCCAGTGCCTCAGCCACCGTCCCCTGAAAGCTGTGCAGGAGACAGTCTCAGGACCTCTATAGCTGTGGCTGCCTTTCTGAAAGGGCACATGGGGATTTCTTCTCCTCCTCCCTTTTTCACACAAAAGATGAGTAGCAATTAGGAAGACGAAGTGCAATATACTCCTTTCATGCAGGCAAGCAAAACCACATCTCCCAGGAAACGCTTTAACTGCAAGACTATAAACAATCAGGCTATAAACAATGCAGGGGGGTGGAGTGGGAGGGCAAACTTCCCCACTTTGAAGATAAGCCATTGTTCAGGCATCAGTTCTGCATTCATCGTACTAGAGTGAGAGAGGGTGGCAGGGAGCAGGTCTGGGTGCCAGTAGTCAGCAGCAGCTGCTGTCAGTTAAGGAGCTTACCTGGGGACAGCCTGGATCTAATGCTTCATAGAGGAAACTGTGAATGCCAGGTTAGAGCCAGAGTAGTTTTACTTGACAAAAAGAGACAGATAGCCCAGATATCTTGTAGAAGAACTCTACTTGATCCTTTCAGAAAGAGGTTATAAATACTTATGCTTAGGACAAGAGGTCAGCAGAGGTTATTAAGTGCCTACAAGTACTGCTTTACAGCATGGAGGCACATAAAAGGGCAAGGTCCTAGACAAGTGTGGCTAGCCTTAGACAGCTACATTATACACTAGTAGCACACAGGATTCTTCTTTGTACCAGGGCTACCTCCTACATTAAATCTACTCTGATGTTTACTGTGTTCATAAGGTCAAGTGTCCATAAGCAGACATATTATAAAATGCTGAATACCTTACAGCTAACAGCTTAGCCGTCTAACCCACTGTCTTCCATATTGCAACATTACTCACCCAGATACTTTTTAGCTGTTGTGTAATTATACTATTATCTGGTATGAAGAACATGGCAACATTAGCAACCAAGACTTCTGGTCTGAAAGTATTAAATTGTCTGCATTCTTCTGCATAAAGTAAGCCTGCTTGTGCCTTCCTCTGAAAAAAAAAACACCCCCCCCCCCCGGGGGGGGGGGCAGGCCATTGACTTCAAACTTAAAAGTGAGGAGATTCATACTTAGATGTTTAGTGTAAGAACTGAATAAATTGCTTGACTTCCCAAAGACCAGAGTGGACAAGAGTATTTGACAGAAATACTTGGTTAAAAAAGACTAGCCTTAATCAAAATATTTAGATTGACAGGGGCAATATCTCCCCACAAAATCACTTATTCAACTTCATTACATTCAGAGAAAAAAAAACATGGGAAAATGAAAGGCTAGAGAAGTCTGAACTGGCCATTCAGTTGTACACAATAGCCAAATGAAATAAAATACAGCTGTAGCAAGCGTCCAGGGTGGTTTATTGTAATTAGAACAAATGATATTTTAGATTGTTGATACACATATTGTCTTTACACAACACAGGCAGTAAATGCTGTTCAGAAGTGTACAGTGTTCGGAAAATTGATCTGAGCACAAGAGCGTGTATGTAAATGCGTAGAGTGCAGTTGACAGTCTTTCTAGCATCAGTGCCAGCACACATGGCTGAGTGGTGTTCCTTCATGACCTATGGAATCCAGATGTGCAATAGATGTCTTGTGATAACCTTGTATCTCTGCTTTTCAAATTGTGAGTTTATTTTGAAAAAGTAGCAAATGGTATGGGAAACAGACTGATTTCTCTTTCAGGAACAGCTAATACAGGTGTCTCTGTCAACTGTCTTGTCCCTTTCCCCCAAAAAATACGTCTTATCCAGTTCTAGCATAGGAATGTTTTCATGTTTTCTAGTTTCAATTTTTTTTTTCCATTTTATTATTTCCTTGTTTTTCCCCCGGCCCCCCCCCCCCCCAACTACTATCATCTACAATGGTTTCTTCCTTCTCTGACCTTTCCAATCTGACCCTAACCACCTCCATTCCAGCCCAGATGGAATAAAAATATCTCTTAGGCAAAGTCATTTTTTCACACAGACATCAAAGTTCATCACATCTATTTTCAAACACTATGAAAATGTCTCTCAGGTACTGACTTAGCCTTCAGTTCAGTCAACAGCTTGACAGACCTGAATGTAACTTACTGCTCTGTTTAGGTTTTGGTAACAGTGCCCCAAAACCTAAAAGACTTGAGTTTCTTTTCTTGAGTTCAGCATAAAGTTGACCTCAGTCACTAATAGGAACCAGATGACCTTCCCTTTCACTGTTCTCTTATTGGGTTACTCTTTTTCAGTATGGTCTCCATAAAACTCTGGAAAGACTATCCATAAAATCCATCTAGTATGTAATGCCTAGTCCATAGATGCAAGCTACTGGAGTACTGGGTGGCTTTGCAGGCTCTGATCTGACAAAACTCACAATATTTTGCAAGATTCATTCAGCTCAAATAAACGTTCCTTGGTAGGTGGATTTTTTTTTTTCCTTGTGGTTTGTAATGAAAGACATTCAGTCCCATCTGGCTATGGTCATTCTTTTCATCTTCTCATCTGGATATTTTTTACAGTCCAGGACAACGTGGTACTTTTTACATTTTAGTACTATAAATGCACAAGCGCCTGAGGTTCTTGCTCTTGCAACTTTTTTTCCTTCCATGAACATATGTACCTGCATACTCAGTAATGACACTGTGTTTCCACAGCCAGAATGCAAACACATTCCAAAAAGTATTACTGAAAACACTGAGAAAAGCTGTAATTTATGTAAATGAAATTTTAAATGTAATTTTCCTTTTCCCTACCAATTAGTGTTTTTCTCTTGAAGCCTGTTAACTTTGGGACTTATTTTCTGCTGTCAACATTTTGGGCTCTAAAAACAGCTGGATAGTTTTAGAGCTTCAGTCAAAGAAAAAGAAAGAAAGGAAGGAAGAAAGGAAGGAAGAAAGAAAGGAAGAAAGAAAGGAAGAAAGAAAGGAAGAAAGAAAGAAAGAAAGAAAGAAAGAAAGAAAGAAAGAAAGAAAGAAAGAAAGAAAGAAAGGAAGGAAGAAAGAAAGAAAAAGCTCAAATGTCAACCCTATGCTTATCAAAGCAATAAAGGCAATGATAATGCAGAAATAAAGTGTTTACAGATTGTTTTCTGTATTATATTACTAGTGTTAAACATAAGCCTTTAATGCAGGAATGCCACATTAATGGGGCATCAGGAACCACTGAGGGATCAAAATGATGCACACAATACTAACATGGTCAAATCTTCCTTTTCAAAAGCAGTCAGTTTTCCCCAAGAGCTTAAATCATTAAACCTGTCCCTTAACTAGCCATCATATGTTCAATAATGAGTATATGCAATGAACCACTTGAGTCACTGCACTGGAGAGAAAGCTAATAGAATTCAGTCTGCGTGGTGGGTTAGATAGATGTCATGAAAGCCTCACCCAAAACTTATGGCTTTATATGCCATTAATGATTTCTTCTATGAGCAACAAATTAGCAAACACAAAAAAGGATAAGCAATTCTTGAGTTCATACTAACATATATGTGACTTGATTTAATATGTAATTACTAAATTACTCTGGAAAATTTATTAATGGAAAATGATTAGGAGCAGCCAAAAAGTATGACATATGACAGTAGAAGCTTTGAACAAACACATTCTGTCAATCCAAATAACCATGGAAGAAATGATATAACAATATCACAGTTAAACATCAGAGTAAAGGAGTCTAACAAAAGAGCCATCCCACAGAAATGAAAAGCCATGTCCAAGTTAGGTCAAAAAGTGTAACAGTGCAAAAAATATATTTTTTAAAGAAGCATGGATGCTAGTAACAAAATGTTTTATCTTCATTCTTCTTTGATCTACATCATTTACAGTGAGTTTTCATTTTCCAGTAGAGTTTAAGGTGCCTTAAAAACAGATAACAGCATAACACAAAAAAATAATAAAACAGAAACAAACAAACAAAAAAAAACAGCATAACACAAAAAAATAATTTGCTTAGTTGTTCACTCTGTAATGAAGCTTTCTGATGATACAGAAATAAACAGAGAAGTTCAAAGCTATACTGACTGAAAGTACTTTAGGAGGAGCATATAGACATTAAATGACAGATAAGAAAGAGAGTCAATACATGCAAAGAAATACACACAGGTAAATCCAGATTTAATCATAACTACCAATTGATAGGATCTAAATTTGCTGTAAGTATCTGACAGGTCTTCATTTACTCACAAACTTTATATATCCTCTGCATTTATCCATCTGTATCTTGGAAAATCTCCAAGGATGGAAACCGCACAGCCTCACTTGCAGACTCTTCTACTGTTTTCATAGTGTAAAAGCTTTTCATTATGTCCAAAATGACATTTTTTGTTTGTTTCAGTCCATCATCTTTTGCCCTCCCACTGTGAAGAGCTTGACTTTGTCTTCTCAGTGACCTCTTCTTAGGTATTGGATGATTGTTACTTAGATCTACCCAAAACCTTCTCCTCAGCATTGAGGCAGTAAAATGATTAAATTCATGGAGAAGATAGATAATGAGTGATCAATCATATCACTCAATAATGAGTGATAAATCAGATAAATCATAGCACAAAATGCAGAAAAAAAACAAACAAACAAACAAAAAAAAACCACACACACACACACAAAAAAACACAACTACTTTTTTCAGAAAAATGCATAGTTGTAGATGACGTTTAATTATAGATGACTTCAGACTTTGCAGAATTCATTGCTGTATGATTTTTTCTCTTAGGAATAGGCTTTTGAACCCACAATTTGTGAATAAAGTCTATAAGAGCTTTAAACATGGGAACATCTATACAACATTTTGGTCAGGAAATATCTTTTATCAAAGTCTATCAGAATCTGGCAGGGTTTGCAAGAGGAAGTATCACCCTGCATTTTCCCAGTCCTCATATACTTTCCTGAAGTATCTGCTATTTGTCATTATTAAAAACAGTCTAACTCTGGACAAAAGGTCTAATGATATTATGCCATCAAACCTAGCAGACAGAGCTGACAGTCTTAAGAAAAATTGGCATAGGCTCATGTGCTGGGTACTTGCTGTGCTCCACAATGCCTGTCAATGCCTGTGGGTTACTCATTCTTCCTTCTAGTTACAGCAATTTCTGACTACTGCTGGATTTTCCCTCAAATATACACCCTTGACCAGTATAATGGAAAAAACGGTAAACAACAACAGCTTGTCTGTGTAAATAGAAAAATAAATGTTTAAGGAACATATCACTGCATCAGATCACCAACAGTGAAAACGAAGGGATAAGTTTGTTTGTTTTGCTCTTTTTTTTTTTTTGTTTGTTTTGTTTTGTTTTGTTTTGTTTTTAAACACAAAAAGCAAAAGGAATCTCACAAAATTGAATGCACTGTATCTCTTCAATCTTTGAGTGAGTATTTCTTCTGGTCTTTCCATATGTCATGAGCTGGATTTTGCTAAAGATACCTCTGTCTGCTTATATCATTCTCATATATTCTGTGGTTGATCTCCTATCCACAATATGCACATACCTGCAATCTCCTAAACAATATATTATTACAGTAATGACGTGTTGAAATGCCACTACTTTAGCTTCCTCTCAAGAGCAGTAAGAAATCTGCAGAAAAATAAAACCAGTGATGGTGATTATTTTGTTAAATGTAATTATTTCCATACTGAGAGCTCAGCAATGAATTGTGCCTATCATGGTAAATTGTTTTACTTGAAACTCTTTCTTTACTGAATAGCAAAAGTTACTAGTTCATGGAAGATTCTAGCTTTTCTGTTTTATAATTTTAGCTTTCATTAATAGTTTTGTATTGCAACTCAGAAGCCCATTTATACATTAAACAGTACTGATCGAAAATTAATTGCAAGATGTCATCCAATTGCAAGATGTTACCATATCCTTTAAGTGGATCCAATATTGCAAATTACTTATAGCATTTAGATGGAGCTGGTCTCAGACTTCGTGATCCTTCCTTTTACGTCAGTTTTTTACAGTGTTGGAGACATTTCTAGTGGCTTGGCTAGTCTTGGCAAGTTCACCAAGAGAATGTGTATGACAGTGTCTATAACTCTCACATTGTGGCTGTTTTGTATCTATTTCATGTCACTTTGCCTATGTTAGAGATTATTAGTGATTAAAATAATTTTGCTGTGAAGTAAATGAAACAGATGCTTTTCTACTTATAATAAATAATTCTTCCTATTTTTTTTTTTTTTTCCCTGTGGATACAATTCTGTTATCACTAATCATTTTTCTCATTAAATCTATATTAACTTTCATGCAACATGTACAACTGGATTTTCACTCTAGTATCACATATCTACCCATTAACCGAGCATCTGGTGGCAAAATATGAATTAAGCATACCATAAGTATACTTCTGTGGAGACAATGTGAAGAGGTAATTTGTCTGAAACAGGGAACTAGAATTTGTTTACATGGAGAAAAACATTTTTATACTACTTAGCTACAAGCCATATAATAAGGTAACTTTAGCAAGACATTCTTGAAAGAAAATGTATGTGTACAGGGGCAATAAAAATGATGTTAGCTGTTCTGTAATTAATACAAATAAAATTAACAATAAATAGAAAAATCAGAACTTTGGAGAAGCACATCATTGGTGTCATAGACATCTAGTACCTAAAGGAGGCCTATGAGAAAGCTGGAGGGGGACTTTTTACAAAGCCATGTAATGGTAGGGCAAGGGATAATGGTTTTAAACTAGAAGAGGGTAGATTAGGTTAGATATAAGGAAGAAATTCTTCACTGATGAGGCCCTGGAACAGGTTGTCCAGAGAAGCTGTGGACGCCCCATTCCTGGAGGCATTCAAGGCCAGATTGGATGGGGCTCTGAGCAACCTGGTCTAATGGGAGGTGTCCCTGTCAATGTCAGGTGGTTGGAACTAGATGATCTGTAAGGTCCCTTCCAACTCCAACCATTCTGTGATTCTATGGTTCTATGATTCTGTGACTCTATGATTCTATGATTGAGCCAGACTATTTTAACAATCCAAACATTCTCAGGTAGGTTAGTATGCTCTTCATACTTCCAGAAATATGGCTTTTAGTTTCGTATTTTTGTAGCCATTTATGCTATGACTGCTTACCAGCAAATAAAAAAACAAAAAGTACAGCATATTCAGTACACGTTTCCTCTTAAACTCATGGACCCCAGCAGAGAATGCATTAACCTAGCTTGTTTTCCAAAGACTGTATATAATATGCAGTTCATCTGAACCTTGGTAAAACATGATTTTGAGAGTTTGCCAGTTTCATAACATTCCTGGGAATAGTTTATCACTGGTGTTCTCCATTTCCTTTCTTGATCCTTTCCCTGAGAGTCAGCCAAGCAAATGTTGGGTAAATATATCTGATAGTTTTTAAATGTCTCAGCAACTAATCACAAATAACTAGACCAGCTCTTGAAGAAATAAAATAAATGTCTGGCTCTTAATGTGTGGTTCTTAAACATATAATTTTATATTTAATAAACAGGCCAAAGGAATGTTTTTATAGTTCATTTAGAATACTCCTTTTTTTTAATATATATATATAAATACGCATGCAATTATGATGCACTATATTAGTAGCCTCTTTTTTTTTTTTTTTTTCTCCTGTGTTAAATACTATTATCCTTATTCCATATAGAGAAACACCCTATAATTTGTATTTTTTCAAATTTTGGACAACCTTAGAATGCCTTTTATTTTGAAGAATAATGGCAATAGTAAGAAAAATGCTAAACAAACAAAAAAGAACCAGTTCATATTTAATGCCTTAATAAATCCCAGATTTTGACCGTGCAGAAGATGAAGCAGAAAAAATTCTTTCCATTATAAATTGCATTAAAATCCAAATCCAAGTTGTATTTTGTTTCTGTTTGTTTGTTGGTTTGGTTTGGTTGGTGGGTTGGTTAGTTTTTGTTTTCTTTTTAGTTAGACTATCATTGTTACTAATGTGAGTAGCATTCCATAACTCTCAAGACCTTGGAAACACAAATGGGCTCTTGTGAGCTGCACTGGCTATCTTGGAAAGTAAAGTGTGTTATTTCCCCCCTAAACAGTTACAACAGCATTGTAAGCATCTACATGCTGCCACAGTCAGTGTTCTACTCTCAAGACCAAGAACAGAGGAAGAAATAAAAGATGTTTTCTGAAGACATAATCCGTTTTGTAAGCTGTTACATAGGACTGAACTTTCTGACTCCTTCCAAAGTGAATGTCTTGCACTAAAGACTACTTTAGTTAAAATCCCTGACATAATATTAAAACATATCTACTTCAGATGTCAGTTCTGTGTTGGGGATTATACAGTTCAGTTACTAACATCTTTCTTCCTTGGATAAAACATGCTCTCCAGTCTTCCCTCAGGGATGCTCCCTTTCTGGCACTTGACTTCTAGAGATAAGAAGGGGAAAAAGCAGTCCTCCTTGTTCTCCTACTTAAGCAAAAACAAAGAAAGAAACAAACAAAAAAAAAAACACAAATAAACAAAAAACAACAACAACAACAAAAACACCACCTGAATTAGCTCCATCTTTTTTCCCCTATTTATATGTGAATAACATAAAAGTGTACAGATTCATTATCTCTTTATTCTTCTCTCTAGAAGTCAACTCACAGAACTGCATTACCAGTTAAGTTATCCTCTCCCTAGCATTAGCGAAAGCCTGTGTTTTGGTACCAGCATTTTCAAGACTTTAGAATAAAGGAATCATATAAAAACTACAAATTTGCATTTCTATGGCTTTTAGCTGGATGAGGAACATTCTGCCCATCAGTCACTCCCCACCAATGCGAGAGATGATCAGGTGTGTAGTCACTGATCCTTTAGGGTGTTGAGGATAGTGCTCGTGGCTAATATAGTTGGTGGTAAAAACATGCAATGTTCTTGGCCTTTCCTTGTTCTTCTCCATTGCTAAAGGCTCCTGATCCACCCAAACTTCCCTCCCCCACCCCCCAAGTTACATAATTTTTTCCTTCTTGCACTGAAATTTGTCCACTAAAGTGTACAATGAACTCAATGTGCTTTTCAAATTTATATATATAAATAAATAATTCTCAACACACACACACACACACACACACACACACACACTAAAATAAAACAAAACAAAACAAAAACAACAACAACAACAACAACAAAAAAAAACAAAAACAAAACAAAACAAAAAAAAAACACCAAACAAACCCAAACCTCACTGCATGTCTCTGTGGATTTTCTTGTGGTTACATTACACTCAAAGCCCTAGTAGAATTGTGGGCACTGTGATAAGATGGAAATTTACTGAAAATGATCAGTAAATGTTGGGTACATCCCACCCTCTTGGCAACTTCTGTAAAGTGATTTCAGAACATTTCGTTACTCACAGTCATTTGAAGAGCTATCCTTGGGATCTAGCATAGGCCAGAGCAGAAGACCTTGTAAAATCAGTAATATTAATGTTGAATGTCTATTTTTCCTTTTAGTATATGTTTTCAGTATACACATTAATTAGATTAAGTTTCTTTTGTTTGGGCTTGACTAGAACTAGTGACATAAAAAAGTGAAGTTGCAGAAATTTAATTTGATCAGACAGTAAAATAAAAGGAAAATAGAGCTAATTCCAGGCATAACAATGTATCAAATTACATATTGTTTTGACCATCCATTTAAACCATGAAGCATGAAAAAGATTCCACAGATTTCCATTGCCCAGACTAATTTTATCCTCAGCTGTATTCAGAGGTTATTCAGTTTTTCTACATAGCATGTCCCTGCTTGCAGGGCCTATACCACCAGCCCTAAAGGTGGGCTTATCATCCTTAAGAAAGTTTAATGCATACATGAAAAACAATGTCTCTTACAAGTGCTGTTGAACTTAATGGGAAGTTTCATAATATTCAACAGTTTGCCTGAAGTTCTTCCTCTGAGAATCTCGGGATTTTAAAAGTCTTTTTTTTTTTTTTTTTTTTTTTTTTTTAATGAAGTTTTCAGTCTCTAATGGTTCCACATAAAGTCTTCAAAAAGTGGCCTGCTCTTACTAAAGACAAAAACTCATAAATAAAACAACCCCCTACCAAAAGAAAAAATATTTAAAAAAAATACAGCACTTATTTCTTAAAAAATATTAAGTCAAATTCAAAACAGTCATTCTGAGCACTTGACTATGGCAATCCTGAAAATATCTAAAGTCAATGTTTTTATCTAAACTTAATCTTTTATTACACCATTCCATTGGCTTTATGATATGTATTATACTGGTCCAATGCAGTGTCATTAATTTTGTATCAGTTCATATATGTGTTTATTACATATGCACTACCATGACATCATTTTGAATACCAATACACCAAGCTAAGGTTGCCATACTTCTGACACCCTTGCTTAATTTTTCTGGTCATCATATATTTCATTTTATAGAAACATTTTAATTACCAAATTAAGATCTGTCTTAAGAAAAACTAAAATAATTTTAGGATCAACAAAGCAGTGGAGTGGGACTCAGTTGCACTGACTTAATTTGTTCTAATGGGATTATTCTACAGTGAAAGCAATATTACTGATGCTAACAAGGAGCACCAAAACCTTTGCCTTTCAAACTGATGTAGTAGCATTAACAACAGGAATTAAAAGTTAAGTGAATACAATTGGGGATACATTATCTGGAACTGAAAATACTATTTCTTCATTTCTAAATACATTTCACCACATAATGTCTTTTGGAATGGATAATTTGAAATGTTAAACCTTATATTTTTTTCTGTAATAAAGGTCACTGTATACATGTGATATCTCATATCTCAATGGAGATATGATCTCATCATATCTCAATGGAGATATGATCTTCATTATGATCATTGTTGCAGGGATTCCTAAGACACCTCAAAAATGATTCATATGAAAAAAAAAAAAAGTAAACAAATAATGTTATGATAAATATTGCAGATTACCTCAGACCAAAGCAACTCAAATCCTCTAAAGAAAAAGGCAGAATATACTGCTATTTAAAGTAAATAATATTAACTTTAAAATACGCATTTAGACTTGTCAAAATAGCAACAAAAGTCAGCAGGCTAATACTATTGCTTAGTGTAGACAGGATATTCAGTACCTTAAAAAATTATCCTTTTTTGCAAACAAAGTAAATATCACAAATGGTCCCCTATCATTTACTAGATTTTATCTCTTACTCTCAATGGGTTGTTAAAGCTGATCTCCTTTCATGATTCTTGAGAATCTTTATTTGTTTTAATGCAATAGAATGCTTCCAGATGATGTTCAGAGATTATCCCCCTCTTCTCTTGTCAAATCTTCATCAAAACTTTCTTGAGCCTTCATCATAATTTCAGCTACCACATTTGCTGTTACTTTACAAGTTACTTTCTGCTCTCAGCTTAATCCCATGTTATCAGTTGTCTTGCAGACATACCATGGTCACATCACACAGCTGCTTATTTTACTCCTGTTCTCAGTCTACCACTTCCTATATCCATATGAGATACTGATGTTATTACCCATCTTGTTTTCAAAACTACGCCCCTCATTATCATTTTTTTGTTTTCTCACTTCTGGCCTTCACACTCTCAACCTTTTCCAGTGTTCCCAATGCCACATTGTGCCAAAATGTTTACTACTATGCCCAACTCACCTATCTCCTAATGCATCTTTTTAGATGGCTGCCAAAGATTATTAGTCTGCTTCCACCTTTGTCCCTATCTCCCTTGATCCCCTGCTGCTTTGAAGCCTGTTTGTGTTTCTTTCATTCCCCTTTCCTCATCAAACATTCCTAAATGGAAAGGGGTCTTTATAAACACTTTACATCTCCCAGAGTTGACTCACATTTCCTTAATCACTGTGCTACATACCACTTGCTGCTTTCACTGTATCTTCAAACCTACTCCAGGTTTACTTTTCTCATAAATTTCATTTTCTCACTTCACAGTTGTTGTTAGTCATTATATTTCAGCCAATATATTTTAACAATTTATTCTCTGAGCTGATTAGAAATATCTTCATTCCAACATGAGTTGACAAAAAAAAAAAAAAAAAGGCAAGAATTGTAAAGGTGAATTGTCATTTTTATATTTGGTTTTATCTGTATATGTCTAATAACACTATGACAATACAAAATGCATATGTTAAATAATTATTTCAGTTTTTAAATGAAAATACTGCCATACTACATCTGAAAGACAAAATGTCATATTAATACAGAGAACGTTGAACAGATGTGAACAATTTCTCAATATAGCTTTTAATTTCTCACAAAGGAATTGACTGTTTCTAATATTTGGCAATATTATCCTGCTTCACAGTGTTCTGTCACAATGCAGCATAAGCCACAATTTGGCACTATGTTCCAGTGGTTTGCAGTTCTACATTTATCATGAAAGTTGTGTTTTGTTGTTGCTTCAGGTTTGCCTTTCTCATTCCATACTGTTCCATGTCTGTGAGAAGCAATCATAAATGAATAGGTTTGTCTCTGCTGTCCAGCGAGAACTTATTTTTAATGACATACCATCATGCTCCAAGTTGGCTTTGTCTGAGAATGTTTGAGACTTCCAGGTGCATGTTAAAATGACACATGCAGTATCATTTCAGTTGCAAACCAACAGCAAAACACAAGAAAGGTTATCTGTTGTTCTGAAATTAGAGAAATAATAGTTTGTTCATGAGGAATATTTATAACAGAACTACTCAAATTTGAGTGACTATTTCATAGACACAGACAAACAATAGTGTCCAACAATGCTCCACCTGTAGTGAAATCACTGTTTTTTTAAATCACCACCGTTCTTCAAAAGTATTTTGGGGTCATAATTAAGCAAGGGATAGAAAAGAATCAGCCATGACAGATATTTTATTGCAGGAACAAGCTGTCTTCAGAAAAGAAAAATAGCATTGCAAAAGGTACACAAAGAAGATGGTGCTTAAGTTGCAAGAAACTGCTTGGGTGCAATGAATCACTGAATTCAAGTATATTGTTAATACTCCTTCAATTTGGAACCTGTGTCCTGTGTAACCAAGACAGTTAATTTATTGGATCCCTTTCTCACTGAAGTACCAGTCACTTCAAATAGCTCTCATCTTTCTTTGTAAATAAAATATAAATAACAAATATTTGAGACACTTAGCAGCTAGAGAAGTGGGAAGGTCATTCACTTCATCTGACTTTGAAGAATTTGGACTGGCTGCTGAAAGAGAATCCCAGAATCCATAAAAACTACGTCCTACCTTTTTTTTTTTTCTTTTTTCTTTTTGGTAAGGTTTCTTCTGCTCCTTAAAACTAATGGAATCAAGAAAAGAATATCTGGATGATTGACATTGAGCAATGCTTCCTTCAAAATCAGACCAGTCAACCTGTCAGAAGCATTCCACACTGACATCTGTCCACTTACACAGCCATCACATAGCTTTTAGCCTTCCTTTACTATTGAAGGAGAAATGCTAAAAGATTCTTTTTCAGCTTCAATAGCTTGGATCTCTCACAGTTAGGCTCCAGACAAGATACAGTCCCTCTGGAATATACAGACAACTTTCTTCTTGGCTTTGATCAAAAATCAGTTTGTAGTCTGATACTGTAAGATATCTTTGCAGTCTTTTTTCCAGCAAGTTTGCCATGCTGTTGTCGCACATGTTAAATCTTATCAGCAAAATGGATTTTCACTCATCTGGATCAGCTCACTTAGTAGCAGTCAAAGCCTGTATCCCATCAACTTACCCAGAATTGCTTGTTCCCCAAACAGTCTGGCAGCCCAGCTGACTCCCTAGGATTACATACTCAAACATGCCTACTTTCCATAGCACATTTTGACTTTCACAGTGTTCTTCTATAGCCTGCTCTGCTTACTGCTTCCCCCATGCCATCAAGTGCTGGGTTCTGTTAGCATGTTTTTAATAACAGAACAGTATTTCATATACTGGAACAGAAATACCACAGCAGTGTGATACAAGTCAAAATCAAATGGTTTGTCAACAGGCAATTTTGAGTTAAAAGGAGAATCTTACTGGCTTTTTCCTCAGCCTACTTGGGTGGCATCATCCACAGACATTGAGGCAGCCTGCTTTCCATTCAGGTAAAGCAATTCTCCTGCCTGCTTAAAAATTAAGAGATTCTTTGCTGTCTGGGCACCCAAGTGCATGACAGGATTACAACATACCCAACCACCCACAGTGTCACAGAGTGGTTTCGTTTTTAAAAAGGCAAAACCACTAGGATCAATTTTAAGGTGGGGACTGTTCTCAAAGCTCTATGCTTAAGTGGAAATACACAAAGGGTACTTCATACACACACACACACACACACACACAAAAAAAAAAAAAAAAAAAGACAACAAAATAGCACCATATGTGGAGATGTGGAGGTTTTGGTCCTGGATAGTACAAATACTTCCAAAACAAATAATCAATAATTAGTGCTCTACACTTAGCATCTGAACATGCTCTCCAGAATGGATATGAATGTAGTTAGAATCTCACAGTCAGAAAAAAAAAAATAACCAGGGGTGGGGAGTGGGGCCTTAAGCTGGTAAGGTTTCTTCTTGTGCTTATTTTGCAAACTGACACCTTAGAGCTCCTCATCCTCGTTTAAACACTGGTGAAAAATTGTGATGAAGTTGCACTCACATTTCAATTTACAGATTTATCTCTGCTGCTTAAAATGTTTTTGGATTTGTCCTTATTGAGACCTGGTCTTCCACAACTCTTGGGAGGAGAGCAGAAATTCACTTGGAAACCTTGTTAGCCTTGCTCCAAAACTTTTTTTTTTTTTTGCTGCTCCCAGGAATATGAGGTTAGCCAGTGGTCTTGGTGATGCTGTTTGTCAACTATCTGTATTATTAAATGAAAATATAGTTGAACATGGTAAAGGACTGCTGCATGTCCCATTGTGTCATGCAGTCAAGCAGAAGGAAGATGCTAGAGCAAGTCAAACTCTCCCTTCTCCTCCTTTTGTCCTCCCTGCTTCTGTTTACCCTATCTCTTCTCAAAGGATGGTGGAGTTTGCTGAAGATAGGAAAAAACTACCTTCAGTCTGGTAAAGAAACAGAAAAGATTTTCTGGTCCTTGAATAACACGCCTACTGAGGTCCTGTTATTCAAATCCAACTTAAGCAACAGGTTCTATGAAGGTACCATTTCAAGCTGCTTTCAGAATTACTGGAACAATTCTCTTATTGAAATAATTAAATTGCAACCAAATATATCACCTTTCTGAAAAGTTCTGTAAAGTTAGTTATTTCTTTGCCCAAGTTATTTACTTTGACAGCTTTAAAATCAAGTTAAAAATAAAGAGATCGGTAATATTTTAATTGTGACTTTGTATAATGGAAATATATACATATATATAAATAAGTTTTATTGTTTTATGTTAGTCCAAAGAATTAACACAAATTCTTGGAACATCAAAGTCAGACTTTAAGAAGCAATTAATGTTGAAGCTCATTACTTAGAGAACAATTAATAGTTTTCTTGCATCAAATGAAATATTTAAATAAATGATTATGAGAAATCTTCTCTTGGCTAAATTGAAATGTTACCATCTGGCTTTCATTCTGCCTGTATTGTTTGTCAGTAAAATAGAATAAAATAAAACAAATAAAATAAAATAAAATGATAAGCTGATGGTGTTTCTGCTTATCCACTCTCATTCAGGAATGCACTAATTCAGAAAAGAACATCTTCTCATAAATGCTCAAATATCTGTTGTAATCCTGGTACTTAAGAAAGAATTTACTGTCATAGAACTGAAATAAAATATTTTTGTAATTTCAGAAGGAAAACAGTTCTCATCACTGGCTCTATAAAACAAACAGAAGTGTTTTTACCATTGAATTGTACCACATCTTGGAATTTGCATACGCAGAGAAAGAAGGGATTTTAGACAAGAGGATGTCTCTGAGAAGTTGTCAGAGATCCCATGATTTGTACAAAGATAAAGCAATTTTGACATTCTTGGGATCATATGCAAAGGGCATACACTCCTTCAATAAAGCACAGTGGTAAATATATCCATAATTACCACAGTCATTATCTGTATTTAACCCATCTGTTTACATGTTGTCTTAATACAGAGGACAAGGCACAAAATTATATTTTACTTCAACTTTTTCCTTGTTTCATAGAACTCTGTTTCACATCTGAAGAAGCTGAACTTGGGGAGAAGTCCTGCCCTATTAACAATGATTATCAAGTGAGATCAGCAGCTCATTTCAGCAGCGAGACAACTTCAATGCAATGAAGTAGACATCACCATGGCTAATTGCATCTAAAGAATGATAACTGTGATTTGGAGCACTGTCTGAAATGTACTAGGGGAGGAGTATTGCCCAGAAAATAAGTCCTGAGTAAGGGAATCAGACATGTGAGTCCTCAGAGGCTACTACTGGACCTGTAGCTTCTCTGAGGAAACTGCACTTTGTTTTCTCTGGGTAGTAATTTTCTGTAAGATTTTCTCAGAGAGTAAGCTTTTCTCAGAGAGTAAGCTATTCCTTTCACCTCCAGACTCCGTGGACGATACTGTTGATTCATCCCAGAATATTGATCTGTGTGGCTGTAGGGCTCTCTGACTGCTACCACTTCCTGTGTCTTTGCAGTCTCTCACAGCTACCAGCATCAAAAATATTGTATGCTATGGCCAAAGCACAGTCTTAAACCATACATATGTGTTCTCACTCTCTCAGCTGCAAAAAACATTTTGTTGTGGCCTCTTTTCATCTCCCAGGCACAACAGACATGCTGACTTTATTTACCTGACACAGTCAGGTCTTGGAAAAGAAGTGGGACTACAGCACTGTGCAGCATCAAAGGACAGTGTGCATATCCCACCAGCTCTTGTGCCCTGGCACCTCTCCAGCTCACAGATCCATGATGTTAGCCACCTCAGATGACACAAGGAAACATTTCAATCACCAAGATGTAGGTAGGCAGCATCACTTTATCACATAAATCAGTGCAGGGAACCTCATGCATTCGGTTCCTTCAGTGAAAAAAAAATAAAATAATAAAAAATAAAAATAAAAAATTGAGATGTGTTATAGGCTGTCAGGTCAGCCACGGCAGGTAAAATATGGTCTGTTTTCCTGACCGCAGATCCGTGGAGATATTGACTTCCTTGGGAACAGACAATCTTGACTTTGGAAGTGGTATCAAACTTGCTGTCAAAACTGTAATAATTTCTGGGTTCCACAGAAGACACCGAAGAAAAAACTTCTGGAGAGAAGGATATTAGCTGGTACGGCTTGAGGTAAAGTGTGAGGAATCTACAATTAAGATCTACAATAACTAAAATCCTCTGAGGATCAGGAAAACAGGAAACCTTACCACACACACACACACACATACAGGTCCAAATTCAGGCATTAAATCTATCTGGTAACCTCAAAAAAAAAAAAAAAAAAAAAAAAAAAAAAAAAAAAAGGGGAGGCTCATTCATGTATTAAGGTAACTTCAGTTTCATATAGAGGTGCATGTCATCTGTGACATAATCTGTGACATAAGCACAAAAGGGAGTTGTAATAAAGTCAAGTGTATCAGACTTCTCACCTTTGGACTCACTGTTCTGTGTTGTGACTTCTCTGTCTTCCTTGTTTTACAGTACATAGAATAGCCATATACATTTGTGTGTGTTTGTAGACTAAGTGTGCTTCACTAAATTTATAGGCATAGTTTGCTTTTCAGTTTTTGTTCTTTATGCAGTCTGGTCATTAGAGGTAATAATAGTAAACCACTGCCTCCAAAATAATGTTATAGGGCATTTTTACAAAACCTGTAACAGTTCTGCTATTTATAGTCTCTAATTTACTGCTTTTTCTAACCAACCATCAGCTAACTGTATTCTTAAATCTTGCTCTTTTCCTGAGACACTTGGACTTCTATTTTTATTGTTACGTGCTTTTATTCTTCAGTTCATACTACATTGACTATTTAGGCGATTTTTTTCCTGTCTATGCACACCACCAGTCCAGACACTGAGAGCTTGATTAATAGGAAATAACTCATGAGTCAGTTTTAGAACTGAGAATCTCATAAGTGGGAGTTTCATAACACATATAATTAATGCTTCCACACACAGAAGCAGCTCTACCTGTGATCTGAGACCCAGGATGTTCATACTCTTTGCCTAACTTGTCACAACAATTTTTACTTCCAGATTCTTCTTACACTGGCATTTGACAAGATTGCTGAATCTGGGAAATCCTTACATAAGTCTAGAAGAGACCATTTCCCAAAAGAAAATGAGCAAATACAACTGGAAGGCACAAAACTAAGCCACAAATTCTCCTGTCATCTTCAAATAGACACGCACAGGGATGAAGCAATTCTAAGGCTACAAAACAAAACAAAACCAAACAAAACAAAAAAAGTAGATCACAGCTATCCTATCATTCTCCAAGTGACTCCTTGAAATTTTGTAAACAATTATATTTTTTTCAAAATGATACAGTTTTCACTTCCAGTGAAGAGGAAGCCTTAGTAATTTTCCATGCCAATACTGACTGATTAAAAACAGACACAAATTATTCCTCCCATAGTCTGCAATAAAAGAAAAACAAACTTAGTAATAAAATATGAGGAAACCTTCCTATTTCACCTTAAATGTCAGCCAAAATTTGCTTTGTTTCCGTCATGATTTTAAAGGCCAATTATGGAAAAAAATATTTTGAGGAAATTGTAAGCACTGAGGTTTTTCTAACAAGAATATGATACCTGGAACCTGTGGCATTCGTGTTTACAAATTTCTGCTGAATTGCTCATTGACTAGTTAACTTCCAGAGTCAGCAGTGGGAGCCTCATTTAAGTGTAACCTAAAACCCATTTGTGGACTGCAAAATGTCAATACAAAGGTTAATTCTTTACAGAAGCTACTTTTAGAAGTGGAAATAAAAGTATTATAGCCTATAATCTGAAATGAAGCTTTTCTCTTATTTATTATTTCTATGCACCATTTTCTCACTAATTAATCCTTCAGATCACTTAGGAATGTCAATAAATAGTTTTTTGTTCAAATTCTATTCAACAAGATTCTCAATATAATTTCTCCCTTTTTTCACAGAATGAATCAAACTGTGGCATTGTTCTCGCTTATTGGTGCAGGAATAAATTCAGCAAGCAGCTGTACCGTAAAAGGCAAATTAGTTGAGTTAGTAAACGACATACTTCAGAGGCAGTTTTTCAAAAACACTTCAGAAGAACATAAACAGTTGTGAGATGGATTGTCAGACTAGAAATGGTAGCTTGGATGGAGCATCAATTAATACCTAAAAAGAGTGAGGCTTGTAAGGAAAGGATTGCCTCTTCCCTTCTTCGTAGTTTCCCGTGTCTGATTTTCCCTATATAGCTCCTTGTGAGTCTGAAAGAATATCTAATTAAGTTAGTTGGCGTTTGCTTGGTTAAGATAGTCATCATCCAAGAATGGTTAAGCAAAATATAAGGTAGTTCAACATGGCATTTATATTAGTAATTTTCCAAAACACCATTGATTGCCAAAAAATAAATGTGAAACAAAGTTATGACACTGTGAATGAAATTAAAGGTGACTTCTGTTGAGAAACACAGGAGTTGGAGGAACAGAACAATTCAGATGGCTGATTGCCATACAGGGGAATTCACCTCAACGTTAGAAAGATTGATCAGAAAAAAAGGACAGAGGGCAACAAGGTGTTAGACAGGAAATAATTATGGTAAAACTGGACCATTCTAGAATACACATCCCTGTATGTCCTATATGTTCTTGTATTTCTTATATATTCTTCATATATCCTAAGTACAAAATAGAAGCACTGAATAAATTTATTTATTTCAGGAAACATCCACATTGATGTCACTGATGATAGAAACAAATAAAAATATATGCAACTATATATAAAAATGCCCAAATCTGGCATAACCTTTCACTAGCTGGAATAATTTTAAATATCCATTTTCCAATACTTACAAAATATATTATAATGATAGTCCTTATAATATTAGAATTTCCTAAAGAAAAATTGTGGAAGAAACTTATCACTAAAAGTGGTTATATTGCATGAATGGGGGCTTGGCAGATTAAAATAGGTCTACATGCAAATGTACTCCATTTCTGCAATAGTTACGAAGTAACTTGCATATAAGCTTCTTTTTTTTTTTTTTCCTCTTTTCTTTCCTTTTTTTTTTTTTTTCCCTAAATGCTATTAATTAGAGGCTGGATAGTGCCTTGAGAGATAACATTTCATATCCCTTCCAAAAACCTTAACATTAAAAAACAAAACCAACAAAAAACCTTGTATCATAACTATAGATAACATTTAAATATACAAATTACAGTTCTCTATAATTTTTGAACCTGCTAATGTAACAGTCTCTTTTGTTTTAATAATGTACACAGAGCTCTTTTAACCATTAATTATTTTATATGACTTTATCATGCCATTTTTCAGTTAGATAGCCCCAATCAGAGTACAAAGTTAGTATACACCTTTCATAGTGTACATTGCCTTAGAATATAAAAATCTTGAATCTTCTTGCTTGAAAAACTAAATAAAACAAAAACTGATCAATGATAGAGACTTAGAGACTGTTATAAAGTACTACTTCTCATTAAAAGTGACTGTTGAAAGTACTACTTTTCATTATAATTAACGAAGAACATTCAAACCCCACCCCTAAGGATACTCTCATCTAGCACTAAATCAAAAATCTGGAGACTAGACTGTTGCTGTCAGAAACTTTTTCTCAACAGCTAAACTAATCTGCCATTGCTATGTCATTCACCTCCTTTAGACACAAAAGTAAAATGAGTTGATTTGTGGTGGATATATAATTTATTACTGATAGAAACATACTTGGAAGATATATTTTCCATGTATTTATTATCTTATCTTTCATTATGTACTTTTTGATAAGTCTTTGTTTCTGATAGAAAAAATGTAGAAAGAAAAAATGTATTTTTTTTCTTATTATCCAATATGAAAAAAGGTGATGTCATGCCAAAGAAAAGCAATCTAAATGGTTGGAGTTATCATTATCTTTTTGCTGTGTTCCATGAATGAAATGGGGTGGGGGGGGAGGGGGGGGGAATTGTACATGAAGAATTTATATCCACATATACCTCTGTTCAGTATTTTGTGACTAATTCAGGCAACTGGAAACTCACAGAAAACCCGAAGTATCTCACAGGGGAAGCTCTTACAGTAAAAAGAATCCTAGTTTCTTTACAGAGAAACACCTCAGGGTAAGAACTAAAAACTATAGGTTATATCACACTAACTTCTTCAAGTCAATACAATCTAAAATATTTTATGTAGTGAGCCTGAATTCTCCCTTCATTTTTCTTTAAACAAGTAGTTCACACAAAACTTAATCATCTTTATTTTTCAGTCATAAGCAGTAGAACAATGAAATATGACTTGACTTCATATATATCTATATATTTATACATATATATATTTCAAACAAAAATTGATTCATTACAGATAGATTATCACCATGGATGAATTTGGGTTTATGTTGGGAGCCAACAGAATCAAAATGTCATTGTATTTTCATCTTGTAAAATAAACCCAGCATTGCCAACAACTTTAACAAAGTGGGCAATTGCCAAGCCACGTGGAGTACTTAATGATGTATAGGAGCTCCAATATATTCAACTGGTCAACTCATGTTTCTGGGTATTCTATATTCTGTAGTAAGCCTGGTATATGTTCCAGCATTATGGTTCTTGTCATCTGATGAAGAACATATGATCTCAAGCCTAGAACCAAAGACCTCTTGAAAGAGCATTCTGGTTGTTTTACAAGTTAAGCCACTCTTGGAAAGAGTCTAACTGTGAGGACCATGGACAGATCTTACTCTTTTCACATAGAGCTGTGAGCTCCGCCTTAAAAAGCTGTTTACAGTTGAGAGTCCTGGTCCTGCTGTATTACAAGGACATACCTGGGAACAAGAATAAGATAACGATGCTACCTAACAGAGTTCAGCATGTATTGAACATTAAAAAGAATGTATCAGAGGTCTTACCACTCTGTTTCCCTTGTCTCTGTCAATAGGAAAGGATGAAATGGTCCAAAAATACACTACCTTTGCTCAGAACTTATCTGCACAAGAAGGAAGTTGGTTGTGACAACTGTTGCCAGTGATTCTGCTTACTGTATATCTCCCCAAATCTTCAATGGTGCTTTTCAACAGTGCTAGAAAAGCCCATTTAGCACTAAAACAAGTGAGAGTAGTGTCTCTCCTAGCTGGCATCCATTTCAGAAAAAAAAAAAAAAAAATCCAGGAAGGAAAATTCAAAGACCTCTTGAGGAAATTAAACAAGTTTTCAAAAAACTACAGCTACTAATTTCTCTCAGAATTCCCTCTAACTGTCCAAATTATATCTAAATTACCTCAGAATAACCTCAGAAAAATCTCTCAGAAGGCATTGCTGCAGAGGGTTGAAGTATGAACTGTAGAGGAAATATTTAAAAGGCAGATATCAAAATATGGAACATAAAAGAGATAAACCAGTAGCAACTTATACTGCAAAAAGTGCATTAATTCTTGTTGCTTTCACTAAAGCAACTTCTGAGCCTCAGTAAAAGCAGACCTTTGTTCTAGAAGAAACATAATTATAACATAAACAAATGACTGCACTCCCGTATTCATCTGTCTTAATATGCCACAAAATTTTGTTGTTTATTCTTTAAGCATATTGAAATACACCTTATGTATGTCTATGTGCCTAATGCACCACATTCCCTTATGGTCCCAGATATCTCAAACTATGATACTCTATTATGGAGCACTCATTTTACATGCAAATCCCTCACTAGAAGGGCTGTAAAGAGAACTGGCAGAACCGATCCTACTACAGTCTCCTTTTCTACAAAATTACATCATCCAACCTGACTGCTCTGGCTCCCACATAATTACAATTTTCACAGCTCAAGCCAAGAGAGCAAGGTGATGGCATTTTTAATGCTTGTATTTTGCTGGTTTATGAGTTAAGGTAGGTGGCCAGGTGCTATTTTGTAGACTCATCTGTCAGTCTAGTGCTGTATTTGCAGTACTGTGAGACTAAATGAAAATGTTGTGAGCACTTCTTTATGCTGGAATTATGAATGTTTTCTTTTCTGGAAAAGGCTGCTGCCTAGTGTAACAGGAAGTGATCTAGTATTTCATGTAATAGCCTTATTATTTCTAAAAGGTCTGAATTTAACTTAGGTAGTCAGCATCTCATGTCATTCACTCCTTCATTCGTAGTATTTGACGGTGTGGTAAAAAAAAATAAAAAATAAAAAAAAATAAAATAACTCACATCAATCACATTTCATTATGTTAAAGGACAAGTTGGCAATGGAACAGCAAAGCTCTTTGAATGATGGGGCAAGGACTAGGGAGATATTTGGCATCAGGATCTTATATTTTGAAGATCTGGGATCAAATGCCATTTTATTGCCAAATAATCCTTGATTATATGATGACAGACAGCAAGATGGAGAGCTAAACCACAAACACCACACAGTGGAAATGTTAGAATCATATTCCTAACACTTGAACTTTCAAAAAATATGCAAACCAGAAACAAAAATCTAATCTTTGTTACTTAGAATAGTCATATTTTCCAGCTGCATGCAAGGGCTAAGTGCTAGCCTCAGCACTTAGGAGGTTGTTCAGGTAAGATGAGGGTTGCCAATTTTACAAAAACAATCTGGAAAAAGTAACTCCAATAAGAAAAAAAGTGCTATTAAACACTTCTCTTTTGTCTTGAAAGTTGTCCTATTTGAAGTGTTTGAACAGGCTCCCACAAAAGCAGTGATGATTTATTTATTTTTATTTTTATTTTTTGCTTTTCTTTTTTTTTTTCATTTATTTCCCTCCACATTCAACTGGAATGTGTCTCTTCACAGCTGAGCTTCCCTGTAGTCTAAGGAGGCATCTTCATTTGTAGGGTCTCATCCCTGAGGAAGTTAGGGTTCCCTAACTTCCAGGTACTCAGCCAGGCATAATTTTCTGTTTTCCCTTTGAGTGGACTCACCACTAAGCTGTTAGGCAAACTGTGTGTAGAAATTGAAGGCAGTTTTTTCTTTCTCCTCTCCCAGTTGTGTTTTAAAGACTTAGCTAGTGGCCACCCTACCAGGTGGCCCAAGAGACATTGACTGGATACAAACACATGACATGCAAGTCTTAGTGACATGGAAATTTAACCATATCCTTATGTTCCCAGAAGAACTTCATGCAGGTTAGCTCTAAGTAGCTCCACAATAAGGCACCACATTCTCTGTTGTGCTGTGAATTGTTTTTTGAAAGTAATTCATTTTGCTTTGTGAAGATGCATGCTGTCTAGGTACATAACGCAAACTCTGGGACATGCTGCACTTTTTTGTGTGTGTTGCTACTTTTATATTTGGGGCACCAGCGCAATTTGTCCATATTTTACCCCAGAATGTAGTCTGTTGTGGTACAAATGAGATTATGGAGACCTGGTAAAAATGTGGGATAAATAACCAGGTTTTGGACAAAAATCTCTGCATGAGAAGAAAATACACTACTAATTATAATGTTCACCTCCCTAAAGATAGAATAATACTTTTTGGAACAATTAAAGTATAGACCGTAAATCTCCTAAATTTCAGATCAGATGCATGCAATTCATTAAAATATATGTGGACATCTCATAAAAATTCCTAACACAGTTCTGGTTGAAAATAGCTGTGATATTTATATACAAAGTTCCTTCAGAAGCTGGCTAAGTGAAACACTGACAGAAATAAAGGGTTTTTAAGAAAAACAGTAATAGACAAAAGGGTCTTAATAGACAGAGAGGAAACACTGAAATAGAACAGAAACCTCATAAACTGTGACTGTGGCATTCCACAGAAAAGAAGGTGAAATTACCAGCCAACATAAGTGTCTGAAAATCAAATACTACTTTCAAATTAAAGGAAGAAAGAAATTTATCTCCCAGAATTGCATGTTTTAATCATCTCTGGTTTTGAATGAAGAAGAGAGACACTAAATTTTTGAAAACGTGCATAGAACTTGCACCAAAATTAGTTTAGGTAGAAAGTAAGAAGTTGAGACAATTGTTTAGACAGAATGCAAAGATTCATTGTCTCCTTTCTACGACCCTTAGTTCTGCAAATCATTGCCCCTTGTTTTCTTGTAGTTTTTGTGAGTGTGAGAAAATTAATTGCATTTATCACTAGGTAGCAGCTGTGTCTATCTAAAATACAGCTAAATGATATTTTTTTTCAACAACTCTGATGTAAACAAAAGTGATACAAATGTGGACTCAGATTTCCACCTCAAGAGTATCTCACTTAAACTCTTCTGCACAGGAGAACCCCTATCTATTAACTTGCTGTATAATGCACACTTTAGGGAAATGTCTAGACTTATACACAGTCTCAAACTTTTCAAATCACAGCTCTTCGGATATTGTAGAGAAATAGAACAGAACAAGATATCCCTTTTGGCTTTTGTTGTCAACCAACTGCACTTTCAGCTTTCACACACAAAGCTTTGCATTATGAGCAGTTCATAGAATGTCTGGATGTTTTAAAGAATTTCACAATTTTTCTCCAAATTAGATATCAGCAAAAATAATCATGCACAGTTCAGTCACCTTCATAAATCAGCTTGAAAAGGAGGTGTGGTCATCACATCTGAGGATTTGATTAATTCCTAAAACAAACAAATTGCAAAATTTGATCTTTAATGTGTTGTTCCCCACCCCATTGTTTATTTTGAACTTATTATTTTGTTCAATATGTACATTTTCCTCTATCCTGAAGAAAAAAAAAAAAACTAAAAAAGAAAAAGAAATAGAAAAAAGAAGAGAACAGCATGGGAAAGAGTATTAAGTTACTATACAGTACAGAGTTCTAAATCCTTCCAGTGGTATTGCAGTACCTAGTCACAACTGAACTAAAACTGCAGTATTTGTTGTATGCATATATAGACAGAGTGGAGAAGTTTTACTTGCTCTAATGACTGGGGTTTGGTAAACCAAATTAGGTAATATTTAAAAAAATATAAAAAAAATACTAAAGTGACCAGTCAGTCACAGTTTTCTGAGGTCTCCCTGGATCCCTCTCTTCTCCAGGCTGAACATGCCCAGCTTTCTCATCCTTTCTTCATCGGAGAGATGCTCCAGCCCTCAGAGAATTTTTGCGGCCCTCCTCTGGACCCACTCTAATTGGTCCACGTTTTTCTTGTGCTGGGGGTCCCATGCAGTACTCCAAGTGGGGCCTCATGAAGGTATATTAAAGAGGGACTATCACCTCCCTTGACCTGCTGGCTATTCCTCTGTTGATGCAGCCAGGGATACAGTTGGCCTTCTGGGCTGCAAGCTCACACTGCTAGCTCATGTTGAGCCCTTCATCCACCAGAACCCCCAAGTCCTTCTCCACAGTGCTGTTCTCAGTGAGTTTTTCCCTCAGCCTGTACTCATGTCTGACACGATGGGTGATGCCCTGACCCAGGTGTGGCACCTTGCACGTGGACTTGTTGAACCTCATTAGGTTCATGTGGGCCACTTCGCAAGCTTATCCAGGTCCCATTAAAGGGCATCCTTTCCTTCTACTTTATCAACTGCATCATTCAGCTTAGTGTAGTAAGGGTGCACTTGATTCCACCATCAATGTCATTGATAAAGATATTAAACAATATCAGTCCCAAGACAGACCTCTGGGGCACAACACTCATCACCAGCCTCCACCTGAACGTACCTGAACACCATTGACTTCAACAGTCCGGATGTTGCCATCCAGCCGATTTCTTATACACCAAATAGTTTACCCTTCAAATCTGTATCTCTACAATTGGAGATAGGGATGTCATGTGGGACCATGTCAAAGGCCTTACAGAAGTCCAGGTAGGTTACATCAATTGGTCTTTCCTTGTCAACTGATGCAGTCACTCCATCATAGAAGGCCACCAGATTGGTCAGGCATGATTTGTCCTTGGTGAAGTCATGCTGGCTGTCTCAGATCACCTACTTGTCTTTGCAAGTACCATTGCTTCCAGAAGGATCTTTCCAAGTGCAGAGGTGAAGCTCACCAGTCTGTAGATCCCTGGGTCTTCTTTTCCACTCTTTTTAAAAATAGAAGTGACGTTTCCTTTTTTTCCATTCAAGAGGGACTTCACCTAACTTCTATGAGTTTTCAAATATGATAGAGGGAGGCATGGCGAATACATCAGCCAATTCTCTCAGGACCCTGGGATGCATGTTACTGGACCCCATAGACTTGTACCTGTTCAGTTTCATCAAATGGTCTCAAAATTGCTCTTTACTTATAGTGGGAGGGACTTTGCTCCCCCAGCCCCTGCCTAGAGGTTCAGGGACTCAAGAGAGATGGGAAGCCTGACTGGCTGTGAAGAATGAGGCAAAGAACTTGCTGAGTACCTCAGCCTTCTCTATGTCTGTTACCAGTTCACTCTTCTCATCCATCAGAGAGGATGAGGCTCTCCTTGGCCTTTTTTTTTTTTTTTTTTTCTGACCAATATATCTATAGAATCCCTTCTTGTTACTTTTTGAGTACTTTGCCAAGCTCGGTTCCATCTGTGTCTTGGCTTTCCTGATCCCTCCCCTGCACTTCCAGACAGCATCCTTATACTCTTCCCAGGCCACACATTCCTGCTTCCACTGCATTTCCTTTTTACACCTCAGTTTGACCAGCATTGACTCAGTCCTTGTTTAGTCATGCCAGCTTCCTGCTTTCTCTGCTTGATTTCTTACACATGGATCACAGATTGAGAGTTTTTGTGCTCTAATAAAATTGTCCTTAAATAGTTGTCAGCTCTGATCAGTTCCTCTGTTCCTCAGGACAGTGTCCCAGGGATCTCATTCACTAATTCTTTAAACAGCTGGAAGCACACTTTTCTAAAATTCAGGATCCTGACTTTGCTCTTTGCCAGTTGCATATTCCTTGAAATCACAAACTCAGCCAGGACACAGTTGCTGCAGCTCAGTCTGCCTCCAATCTTAACCTCCTGAATGACCTCATCTGCATTTGTAAGTACCAGGTCCAGTAATGTTTTTCTTCTGGATTGTTTGTCTATTACACGGATGAGGAAGTTATCCTTGTTGTACTCCAGGAGTCTCCTAGATTGCATACAGCCTGCTGTATAGCTTTTGCAGCAGACATCCGGGTGGTTGAATTCCCCCATCAGGATGAGAGCCTGAGAGCATGATGCTTCTTGCGGCTGAAGCAAGAAGGAAACAGCAACAGGCTCCCCTTGATCAGGCAGCCAGTAGTAGACCACAACCACAAGGTGTCCTTTATTGATCTGGTCCTTAGCTTTTACCCACAAGATGTCAGCCTGTTCGTGTCTGTTTCTCAGAGGCAACCCTTCACAATCTATCAATTTCTTAACATAGAGGACAACATCCCTTTTTGCCTCCCTATATTTTCTGAAAATCTTGCAGTCCTCGATTGCAGTGTTCCAGTTGTATGAGTTGTCTTTCAGTCGTCTATATGCTAGTACTCTATGACATTATTTTGGCTTATGTCAGCCTGGTGTAATTATTTAATGGCCAAACTATATGCTTACGAGTTTGACAGGTGGGAATAATTTAATCAATCATGAATGTGAATGTGTTTTGTATCACCTTACAAATGCTCACTGAGTTTAAACAACTATCAAATAGTTCTCTGCTGCACTTTTGTTGCATCAAAGTGAGCTTACTAATGTGCAGCAACTGTTTGCAGGGAATTCGCACTAAGCAAGGCTCCGATCCACCCCGCCTTCCTGTGCACAAATTGCCCATGAACCATGAGCAGCTTACAATTTTGAGGATTTTTTCTTCATTATTTAAAATTATTCATTCCAAAATTTCAGCAAACAAGTACTGGTCTGTAGTTTGTGAATGAGCTGTTTGTAGCCAGTATGCAGCATGGACTTCATCCAAAGCCTATTGATGTTGATGGAAAATCTCCCACTGACTTAAAATAGGCTATGGATTGAACATGTTTGAGTGGTAGTATTCGTTTTGATTGGAATTATAAGTCACATGGCATTTTTATCCAATATTCAGTGTTTCTGCCAACTTGCTGGACAATAAGAGCATTTGTGTGAATTTTGACACAAAGAAAACACAGAACAGCCATTAATATAATCAGAATGAGTTTGTTAAAAAACCTCACTATTCATGGAAAAGAAAATGGTAGTATCTGCCCAAGCATACTTCATTTGGATTCACATGAAGGACAGTTTCATGCAGATAGGGGATTAATGTTTATGGAAAGGGATACCCACAGTATTTTTGCATTGAATACTTGTGTGTGCTCCCTTCCTGACTGATTTAAAAAATGTTTATGGACTAACATTTTGAATTAATATGGATAGAACTTATTTTGATAAGGATCAAGAAAAATGAAAGATTTTTACCTCTATTTTGATAAATAAGCAGAAGTTTTACAGACCCGGGGGTAAAGAAATGTAGGCTGCAATTTCTTAAATATGAAAATACTGTATGATTCATTTCTCTTTTAGCTCCTCACATAAACAACCTGCTGCTTATGTACACAGCTAAGTAAATCACACAAAATAAATAATGTCCTTTTCTCTTCATCCTCATGATTGAACACACAGATTAAATCAAATCCATTGTATGGACTACAGCATCAGATACTTTTATTTTATTTTATTTTATTTTATTTTATTTTATTTTATTTTATTTTATTTT
>CM021766.1:123313911-123375554 GCA_011076525.1 Nettapus auritus | reverse complement strand
TTATTTTATTTTATTTTATTTTATTTTATTTTATTTTATTTTATTTTTAAAAAAGCTCACATCGACTAAAATAGTGAATACTTTCTTTATACTCAGAAGTAATCATTAATCATCTTACTATAAAACATAATACATATTTTTAAATAGATTTTCATTTCCGTGAAGATGGCTTTAGAAAAATTCAGTTCCAATGTTTGGGAACTGGGCTTCCTTCTTATGAAGAATTCATAAAAAACAGATTCACAAAAAACAGAAACCTGATGTTGGTGGTAGGCATCAGTCATATTCCTGTCTCCTAAAGTATCACACTGAAATCCATCAATATAATCTCTGGTGTGGTAAAAGGCTTCAGGCAGGAGAGGGTTGACATACAGATTCTAAAGTGCTTCAGCGTTTGCTTCTGTTCATGCTTCACCAGTTTGCATACTGGAGGGCAGAACAGCTGTGTTTCTATCTGCCATGAAATCCTGATATTGTGTTACTCCTCCTGCCTACCTACTTTAAACATATGCAGTTCCACCTGAATTTATGTCAGTATAATTAAGAGCTGCCTGCAAGCATTTATCCCTATCTCTTCTTTCACATACTCGCATCACGCCAGTTCTGGGAACACTGGAATGGGTTGGCCAGAGAGGCAGAGACTCCTTCTCTGGAGATATTCAAAACCAACCTGAATGCCATCCTGCTCACTGTGCTCTAGGTGATCCTGCTCAGCAGGGGGGGTTGGACTAGATGATCTTCAGAGGTCCCTTCCAACCTTGGCTGTTCTGCGATTCTGTGAACTGATCTCTCTGAAAACTTAAACATAGATTTTAGGTTTTGCCTGGATCAATGTTAACCATTTCACATGAACAGTTCATGCATGAATGAAGGGATACCGTGCATCTTCCAGTGGGACACAAAGTGGGATGTAGACGAGGGTAAGACTACATGATCACTAGATCAAACCAGTACATTCAGCTAAGGATTGCAGGTAAGAATAGAGAGCTGAGTTTCCTTTACACTTTTCCTTTTAGTAAAAATCTTTCCAAGCCCTGTGAATTTGTATAAAGGCAACACCCAGCCAAAGAGATAAAATATTTTCTAGGGAAATATAGGTTTGAGCTTGAGTTATTAATCCATAACTGTTTCCCAGTAATCAGTCTTGCAAACTGTAACGAGGTTAAAATCTGTTAGCTCAGTAATTGACCTTCCTTCAAATAGAAAGACTTGGAAAGGATCTTTGAAGTTTAGCAGATGCCCTCCTTGAGCTTGTCCCTGTGTGCTTCGAGCTCCCAAGTGGAAACCAGAGGTGTCAGGGCCAGAGTGGAGGCCAGAAACCAGGTGAAGCCAGGTGAGAAGGAAATGTCTCAACATGATTTTGGAACAATTCTTTGGCTTCAACTACTTGTATCCCCATGCTGAAACCATGTCCTGAGAGGAGATTCTCAGAGAAGGATTCCAGATCTTAGTGTTGGTGCAATATGCCTAAAATTTAGATGTGTGCCATACAGCTGCACTGCACGAATATTCCTTTGCAGAGCTGACCTTCACTTTCTGCCGTGACTTCATTTTATTTAGCTATTCTGTCAGCTCCATGAGTCTCCCAGCATGATCAGACAAATACACAATATATTCTGTCCTTCCTAAATTAATAAAACAATATACATTTATCAGACTTTTAGAGTACTTTTTCATGCTTCACTGATATTTCCTAAAACCAAAGTCCTTTCAGGTATTTATTTATACAGCATCTCACCTACCAGATGTTCTCTGTTGAGTCACTAGGGACACATTCATCTTCATGTGCTTCTAAACTCTTATGATTCATGCTGCATTTCAATCCAGCCCAATTTTTTTCTGAAACATAAACACTCCCTTAGGTGCCCCAGTTCATGTAATTTCAATATAACCATATAAAATGCAATAAGCTGTGTGCTGTAGAAGTATAGATTAAATAGCCCATTTAAAAAGTGAACTGCCAAAAATTTGAAATTATATTTTTAAAAGATTTTCCCCCAAAGTAAACATTTTCCAGGTTTGATAATTGGTTGA
The DNA here is from genome assembly GCA_011076525.1 of Nettapus auritus. NCBI lineage: Eukaryota > Metazoa > Chordata > Aves > Anseriformes > Anatidae > Nettapus > Nettapus auritus. The sequence goes on along the minus strand of CM021766.1, from coordinate 123,373,520 downwards.
TTTTTCATTAGCGTATTTCAAGCTAAAAACAAGAAAGAAAGAAAGAAAGAAAGAAAGAAAGAAAGAAAAAGAAAAAGAAAGAAAAAGAATGAGAAGGTGGAAACAAAGAAAAAAAGGGAAGGAAGGAAGGAAGGAAGGAAGGAAGGAAGGAAGGAAGGAAGGAATGGAGGTTACTTCCACAATCACAAGCCACAAAGAACAAAATTTTTTTAAACTTCTTTTAACACTAGTACTGCATAGTTTATCTGTGAACTAGCTATTTTCGTTACATACACATAACAGATGTCATGCATTCAAAAAGAAAAAGAAACTATTTTTTTTTTATGCTTCTAGCCATATAAGAACAGTTTTCATATATTTCATTTCACCTAGACTGGATCTGTACATGCACACACAAAACTATTGTAAGCCTGGTTTCATATCACAAGTGACCCAGAAAGATGAGAGATTTTACGGTGGACAAATGCCCAGCATTGGAGAAGAATCACTATCTTAAATAACTTACAATTTCTTACAAGGAGACATTTAGGTCATTTTATTGCTTGTTCTTTGCATTTGGGATTTTTTGAGATATTTTCTGTCTAGTTTTCTGTCCAGTGTGAAAACACAGGCGAGCAGCTACATACGTCACCTCTCTCTCTTTGTTTCTGTCCTAACTCCTTTACCAAAATGGCCTTTGTAAGATTATGCACTTAGAGGGGCTATCAATTCCTGTTCAAGGTAGGAGGCAGGTGTATACTTCGGGAGGTCCTGGCACAATTAAAAAGTACTAAATCTACTGCACCCACAGTTTTTCAGATGGATGCCACTCCTGTGGCTTCCTGAACACCCAAATATTTCATAATAACTTGGTGAAGTGCCATTATTTATCCGTAATCCTCTGATTACACATGGCTATCAAAAAGATATGGCACATGCATATGCCTTTTTGTGAACTGGCAGCACGTGAAAATCCATGCCAACCAAATCCTAGAAAGGGAGGAAAGCAAGGTCTCCCCCTAGAGAAAACAGCAAATCATAACAGTTGACAGTGAAGGTAGCAGAACTTTAGGGGCCGTACTGCTCATGGCTCTAGAGCACCTGTATACAGCAATACTTAAGTCCTTGAAAGATAGCCTACAAATAAATTTTTTCTTGTAGAATTCAAAAAGTGGAATTTATCTGACTGAAAATAAGCAAAGGCAGGACTCAACCAACTCTAACAAGACAAGGAAGTCCAAGGCTGGATAAAGCATTGGAGGAATGATCAGTATGTGGAATAACATCTAACAGCATTTTTCCAGTATTTCTACTGAGTCTTGTATGAGGGAAAATTGCATACAGCATTTCAACTACATTTTTGATATTGACAAAAAAAAAAATGAAGTGATAAATCTTACCACACCAATTCACATTCTGTTTAGACCCATCATTAAGCACTTTCTAAATTAATGCTAAGGTAAAACATCTTAATTTTGTACAAGCCCTGATAAGTGAATTGGCACTAGAGCACCTCATTCTGGTGTCTGAAGTCAAGTTGCTCAATCTCTTAAAATTTCATTAAGGTCATGTAGAGACTATTAATAACACCAAATTAAATGCTCTAAGTCTTAAAATCCATTTAATTTAAAATGCTTCTGAGATGAGCATAACAATTTAATTTTTATAGTGTCTGAGCAGGAGGTCAGGTAGAATGAAAGAGAGAGAACTGATGGCACAGCAATCAGTAAAACTGTTGACAGAAGAAAGGTGCTTGTGTGCACATATGACAAGATGACCTGACCTGATGTAAGCAGTTCTGGTGTGGATTTGTTTGTCAATCACACTTATCTTTATTAAGCTGGTATTGCTTATGGTGTGCAGAAATAACCTAATTGGTGTGAGCTATTAATTTAATATCACGGCAGTCTCTAGTTCTTCAGAACCATTGCCATCTATCATCAAGAAGAATTGCAATTTTGAAACACCTTGCAGGTAAACAGACTTTTAACAGCAAACCATTACTCCATTTATTTCATGTCACCACACTAATTTGGTGTTTAACATCTCAACCTCTTCAAGAATTACACTGGGAGGACTTGTCAGTTAGATAGTACCTTACTGGAAAATTTTGGACCACTGAAAATGGAAGAATATGTTGGAATTAGTTTGGGCATCTTAGTTTGTAGAAATGAGATGAAGATGGAGGAATTCAAGAACAAGATATGGCAGGGTCACATTGAAAGTTTAGTGCCTCAATCCAGACCATTTCACAAAGGGTGCCTTAGCACAAATTGTAATGCTGTTTGAGGAGTTTTAAGGGTTTACTACATTAAAAAATAAATGGACCCCCCTCTACCCAGTACTAGAGTTTGCAACAACTGTCTGAAATTTTAATTTCTTCGAGTAAGATAAAAAAAGAATTGCTTTAAATTTATGACATCTGAGGGTAGGCATTGATTTTTATTTTTATTTTTTAAAGTGACTTGTTTACATGTATTTTACTTTAAGTGTGTTTTGGATTGTGAAACACAGCAAAACTCAGAGATATTTATTTTATTAACTTTTAACAGTGCTAGTGGTCATCATAAACGTAAATTTTTTAATAGAGCACTAATTGCTGAACATAAAGTTTACAAGCGAAAGACAGAAATATTGGCATTTTTACATCTATCTGTTAGTGTCTGAGTATCTCAGACATCAGTAACATCTGGTAAGAGAAGCCTCAGGGGTTAATGCAATAAACAGGCAAGAAAAATGGACTATGTCATTCTTTGAAACTCTTACATCACACTTGACCCATAGCCAAGTTATTTTTAGTGCTTGCCATTATTATTTTATTGACACGTCAAATTACTTCCATTTATAGTTGCACAACTCTGTATATTCACATTCAGGATTTTAATGCATAGTGGAATTCTTCTGACTGACAATCTCTAAAGGGAATGAGAATGGATAAACATATACTGCTACCAAGTAAAATGGGAAAAGAACTGATGCCTAATTTTCTTTGGAAGACACAGAAACCAGAAAAATATCATTCTGACTTTTATTCTCAAATATCGTTACTTCTTTATTTAGCAGAAATGTGGTAAAATATACATATTCAGTAGAAAATAAGTCCTTTCTGATTTTCTGGTAATTTTCCACTTTGAAATATGCTACTTTGCAGCTGAGATGTTATTCATTAAATAAGAAAAAAGCAAAAGGATGAATATAACCATAAGCCGAGTGTGGGAAGAGAAATGCAGTGATACAGTTTGGTTTTACTGCACTAGTTATAAGAAAGGGAAAATCTCAAATGATAATAACTTCTCCTCCCAGCTATATATAAATGCAACCTGGTACTACTAAAAAATTAAATACTGGAGCATTATTTCCAACATTTTAATGAGATATAATCTTAAAGATGATCAACAAATAACTTGGTGGTGTTTGTTTGTTTGTTTTCAGAACCCTAATAAAAAAGAAAATTTCAGTTGTTAATATTGTCACTATGTCACTCTAGCTGGGGCTAGAAAAAATTCTACATCATGGTCTTTCCAGGCAGTATGTTTCAATGTTGTTGTTTTATTATTATTATTATTATTAATTCTCATAGTATTTTTTTTCCCCTGCATATCGTATATCCAGCTGGAACTTTCCCTGTTTTAATTTATGATCATCTGTCACTTTCCTGCATTGCATCACTGTTAATAACCTGGGTTTATGTTATTGATGATATCCTTTTAAGTCTCAAAGCTGTCTCTTCAGCCAGCTAAACGAGTTCCTCATCCTCTTCTAACACTGCACATGAGCCAGCCTCTTGGAGACCTTCTGGACCTTGCTGGACATACTATAGTTTTGGTATCTTTCCTGTAAGCAGGGGACCCAAAACAGGACCCAGTATGCAACATGCAGTCTTGCAAGAGCTGAGTAAATTAGAATAATCACCTCAGATCAGACTATCATTACAGTTAATACAGCCCAGTGTGCCTTCATCACTCCCATGACAAACTGGTGTCTTCAACTTGCTGGTCCATGCCCACCAGGATGTCAGGTCCTTTACAGCAAAGTTGCTACACAGTCAGTCCCTAGTCCCAGTGTGGTGCAAGTACAAGGCTTTGCATTTTTCCTTCTTGATACACTCACTTCTACCTGTTTTGCAACTAGATTAGTGATGTGGAGTGTTTCAGTTTTTCAGCTTGACTTAAAATGCCCCTAGGGAATTCTGATTTCAGAAAACAGATACTGAACCTCCCCGTCTATCTGAAGCATGCATGTAAATTAAGAGTTCCAATGACTTGACCTTGACAACAGGCAGGAAAATTGTCAAAAGCCTACTCAAATATCTCCAATGGGAGGGTTGCTCAATCATTACTACACTTGACATTAGATTTTCTTCTCTTTCCTTTTTCCTCAGGGTCTGTGGCCTACAAGGTTCATCATCCAGTCGACTGTATGCTTAATCTGGGGGACTGCATCATGTACTTTTATTCTCGAAAAGTGTTATTACAGATACATACTCTTACCTTCACTTTTCCTTCTATATTGCAAAGGTTTCCATCAGTCTGTCTTATAGCCATTCTCCCTTTTTTGAGTGATGACAGTGGCACCCCACTGAAGCAGAGTCTGGTGAGATGCTTGTCCTGGCCCTATGATGTGAGAGGATCCCAACTATTTCCGAAGTCAACATCAACATCTAATTTATATTGAAAACTTTTTCATCCAGTATACCATGCAAGTGGGGTATCCCTCTGACTTTCTTATCCCATAACCAGTTCTAGTTCCATTCTGATGAAGCACTTTCCAGACGCTACTCTGCTCACATTCCAAATCCTGCTTCCTTAAAAGCGTATCTAATCACTGTTCATCACCACAAATTCCATGAATAGCCCAATTTCTACTCAGACCAGCTGGTATGGGCTAATTATATAACAATCATTAATGGGCTCACCTCCAATTTCATTGTCCTAGTATTAAAAACAAATTTTACAAGCACATATACATTACCCCAGTGGGTTTAATTTTGATCTTTGTTAGAGGAAAAACAGACTGCTGGAAAGACAGGCTGGCACAAGCCAACTAACATACCATTCTGGCTACTTCACTTGTTTTCACAGATCTCCTTGTGGACATTTAACAATAAGTAGAGGTTAATACAGCATAAGTAAATCTATGCTGTAGACTGAAATTTCACGTGACGTGACAAAATCATGTCCCTTTGATTGAACCTTTGGTCATAGACACATTAAATACAAATAGCTGTGCTGACGTGCTGTTTAAAGGACTGCAGTGCTGTGGTGAAACTTTTTTTGAATTTTAGAATATTTGAATTTTAGTTGTTCTTGCTGCAATGATCAGACATATCTAACTATATATATATGTATAACTACAAATATATCATAATAATAAATATGAGCTTGGATTAAAGCTTTCCACTGGAAATTAACTTTTAAAATTTCCAGTGTGTAAAACATTATAAGTGTGTAACAAAATGTCAAACTACTTGAAACTCAAGAATTTTGCTAAGGTAGGACAAACTTCTATGGAAGGACAAACTTCAGATCCATATTGAAACAGCTCAGAGATTTCTGTGCCTGTGACACCAGCATACCCCTTCAAATGGATGGTGTCATAAACACAAAAGCAAGGCCCTTTACTACTCTATTTAAAAGTGCTCTCAAACTCATGGTACTTGAGATAAAAGTTTCTTCTCTGTGCCACTATCCAGTTACCTCATTATCCACATGCCAAATTAGCCTAGATACTGCACCACAAAGGATGCGCACATGTATGTGCAGAGATAGACATGTTATGCTGAAAATTAGAAGGAGAACAGATAATCTGGCTGGAATGTGTCACATATAACTGGGGAAGCTAGCCACCTGTAATGATCTAAAGCCAGCCTTTCTCAGCATTCAAACACTGAAAAAATAGTTTAATGTTTATTCTCCTTCTTACCTTCTATTGCATTTCAACCACAGGTCCCAGTCAGAATCCAGCACCATTTTGCAAAGTGCTACTACTATTACCACATCAGGGATAGTGCCTGCTACTGCTACTATACAACATAATATCAATGAACATCTAACATATAAATTTAACAGAAGTGGCAAAAGTGGGGATGATGGGGAAGAGTAATATTAATTATTGTGCTAACAATAATTATCGTGTTAATAAACAAATTAATCTTCCAGACTTCTTCATTCTGAAGCATCTGAAGATAAGGTCAGCAGTGCCTACGTGCCATATTACCTATCCATGAACACCTGAGTTCCTTCTGGAAGGTATCAGATCACAGGCAAGAGGAGAAAAATATACAGAGAAAAAAAAAAATAATAAAAAAAATAAAATAAAATAATAAATAATGGAAAAGGTACAGTGATATATGTACAAAAAATAGTGAGAAAATAAAGACTGAAGGCTGCATTAAAATAGATATGTTTCATTCAGGTCATTAGGAAGTTGCATAAAAAAGACTATTACAATTTTGAATCTATCTGTCTGAACGTGGGGACAGCTGAAGACAAAGATTTAAAAGGCTGAAATAGGGAAATTGTATAAAATGAAAATTACTTATGTGTGTACAGATAAAAGAGGGAGCTGCTATAAATTTGAAAAGAAACAATAAGGATAAGCAAGGGTAGGTAACAGTGTAGACAACAAAAGAAAAGTTGACTTTGGAGCACTCTGGGATTCTGCTTAGAAACGTGCATGAAGAAGTGGTGGCTCGAGTTAACTGGTCTGACAAAGCAAAATGGAAAAAGTGCCAATACCTACAGTATCAACAGAGAGATGGGCCACTGCTGTTCTTAAGGTCAAATGAGGATCCAAGCTTCAAGGTTGTAAAGAAAAGTAGCTTGGCTGTTTAGAAGTAATATAAAACAAGTTACTTGAGCCAGCTCAAGTTTTAGGCTTCAGGTTTTTCTTCCCTTGCATTTAGTACCCTCTGTCAGCTTTGCTGAGGAAGATCAACCATGATTACTATTTCCCAGTAGGAGTGCTGCCACTCTTTAAGCCTCCAATAGTAAAGGTATAGAATGAATTCAATATCTAAATTTTATGTCTTTACTTATAATTGTTTTATTGCTGAAATATAGACACCATTTCAGTTAGCTTGCAGTTCACTTAATCACTTAATTCTTAGCTTCTTTTCCTTCCAGAGAATGAAACACTGCAAAAATATGTACTCTGCTTTATGCTGGTAATAGGATACCTTATTTTGTGTCTGTCTACACAGGACACTGTAAAGGATGGGTATAAAGAAAAACTCGATGTAAATTAACACTGACTGAAAATATCACCAAAGGATATGTTTTGTTCAGGTCAGTTACTCATTTGTATTAGTAAATTTGGACACAATGTGTGATAGATTGTTAGACAGAGATAAGCAGCCTTTGAGTTCTTCTTCTTTATATTCCTGAGCAGAGCAGTGGTACTTCTTCAGATGAGCACTCTCAGTGTCTGAGGAAGCCTGTGCTCTGCAGATAGTAATTCTCCATTTGTCACCAGTTCGAACAGTGGTTTAAATGTGTCATAAGCAGTTATCTGGTCATCTCACTAAATGGTTTGAAACCGATCTGTGCTCTAGCTTATTGGTAATTTTTATTATTATTGCAGCAGTAGAAGAGGTTGTTTGTATTCTCATCATCTGGCCCTTGTGAGTTCAATAAGGAAATGCAGCCTTCTGTTCATGTTCAGGTGAAAGGGGTAATCAATACCAATCAGCAGAGGGACCAGCAGCAAGATTATCCATACTTATTTGTTGGCAGGAACCGCGCCATGTGCGACTCTCATGTGGATTGGAGCTGGGGTGCAGTTTGGAAGGTGATGAGGGCTGAAAGGGATATTTTTTCAGGTCTACAGGTAATTCCACTGTTTTTGTATTGCACCTAACAGAGTGATATTGGGGTTTGATTTGTACATTTTACAGAATATTGTGAATAAATAACAACAACAACAAAAATACAACAATGATGTTGACTTATTAAATTAAATTTCAGCAATGAGAACATTCCCCCATGGTTTGTTAAACTTTCAAATAAGTCAGTGCCCGATCTAGGGGACTTTGTCAGGTTTAAAAGTCCAGGAACTTCTAAGACAAATATTAAGTTAGTAAAGAATCATGAATTAATATCACCATAAAGCATTCTTACGTAGCCTCTTTTCCATCTAAAGGTATCAGAGTGCTTAACAGGGCTTCAGAGAAGGATAGTAGATATTATTCAATTTTGCAGGAAAGTACTGAGGAAAAGCCTAAAAACAACTCAAGACAGATGACACAGCAAGATGGGGACACAAGGTATGCAGAACATCAGAAGCTCAGCTCTCAACTTTTCTGTTCAATGTCTTAATTGAACTGGTTTAATCAGTTGTTTATTAGCTGTGAAATAAATCCTCTGGACTTTAAGCATCCTTACATCCCCATAGACAGTCTGCCTATTCAGTCAGTGTAAATATCCTGTGTTACTTGGAGGTGTTTCACATCCCACCTGGCTGAGAATCTTTCCACTTATTGAATCTAGAACTGAAAAAAAACAAAAACAAAAACAAAAACAAAAAACACATATATTTCTGCACAAGACCAGTCCAAATGAAGTTGTTCATAGCAGAAGAAATGCTGTTTATACTGCTACCACTCTATCATTCTAGCAGATACATCAGTCATTTCAGATAGACTTCCTGCTCCATTTTCAAAGCAAAAGCAGAAAATGCAGCCAGCTATTTCCACAGGTTTTGCCCATGATCAGGGTAACAGCTCTAAACAGGATTTGGCCATGCCAAATGGATAGAGTAATTACATGAAGTAATTTCTCAGCAGGCTTTTTAACTTTATGTAATTTTAAAGTGCTGTCATAAAGGCTCATAGAAACATTGGGTTAAACTTTAGAAAAAGAAAACATGCTCCTCTCTCTCTGCTCCCAGTAATTTGTCTGTACTTTTTAAAAGGTGACAGTTGTTGCTTTTGAATTAATATTCTGTGAACTGCTTTTTCATTTGTGGTACTGTGCTGCAGAAAATAAGTTCATTGGTTGTTTTGCTTATCTCCTGCTCTTCTTAATCTTCTTTATTCTTTGGTAAATGTTAATTTGTAAATTTTTGAGGGTCATTTCTAACCAAACTGTACTAGTGAGTGCCACTCAGTCCTCAATTCAAACAGCTGTAAAGAGACTTTTTGCTTACCTATGCCATCTCCCAAAGAACTTTCAAAATTTGTGTTACATATGAATATTGATTTAAACAGCATCAGTAAACAGCATTCAGTCTGCACACAGACATATATCAAAGTACAAGTGATATACTTGGACAGTTTTAAAAACTTTCATCAGTATTCTATAACAGTAAAACACATGGCTGTATACCACCTGTAGCACAATATTATATAAGAAAAATGTCTTTCATCTCTTACAACCTTTCAAAACATTTGTATTTTGCTTTTCTAGTGTATCTTAAACTCAGAAGGTGTAGTTTCTTTTCAATTTTGGCCTTCAGATTAGAACATGATTAAAAAAAAAAGTCAAACTTATGGCATGGCAGTTTCTTTACATATTTGGTTATGTTCAAGAATAATTTCATCTGATCATATCTGATTCTACAACAAAAAACACACACACCAAAAGACCTAAATCCTGCACTGGCATGACCTTTATCTTGGTAATATAATAGGTCACTCTATTTTCATAACCAGCATAATATAAAAAACCTGAAAAAAAAAGTTTAAAATGGTTATGGGGTTGCATATTTAATTCAGTGACATTAAACTTGATAAAGTGCTGCACTGTGGCTGAGTAAACAGTAAAGATACAAATTTTCCTCAATATACCATGGACCCACATGTGAATAATGAAGGTGTTTATCCTGTCCAGATTGTGAATAATGAGGGCACTTATCCCATCCATGGAGTGTTGCTCCACCACTGCACTCCCATCTGAGAATCCCACGCCTTGAATCTGTACAAACATCATGGACCTGCACTTGGCACCAAGCCAGCTTCTAATTGTGCAGTCATTATGCATTGTTATCCCACAGCATCACAGCATGTCAGCCCGTTCGGGGATACGATGCACCAGTGTTTGAATAGCTGTGGGATGGCTCAGAGCTAAGCAAGCCAAGACAGCCCTGGGGAGAGATGGGGGAAAGGTGTTTGAAATACACAAACATATTTCTTACTTTTTACCCTCAGTAAAGACAGCTTAATTCCCTTGTGAGTTTTTGGCTCCAGAAACATAACATAAAAAAAGCAATGGCTTGATATCACTTTCTGTTACGCCCACACTGAATAAAACAGTTAAGTCTACCTGGATGTTTTGCTTGCTAGTTATCACATACAGCCAGTTCAGCAAAAGTTTCATGACTCTAGCAGACCAGGGAGCTGAGCTATGTACGTGATAAATGCTCACACATTTTGCTCTGCCCTACATGGGTCGTATTGTCTATTGCACAGGCATTTTAAAACTTTCTAAAGACTTCCAGTAAATCAACTGGTGATTTCCAGTGCCCAAAGAAGTTTACATTTATTGGTTTTGATACTGTATAAAGGCCCCTATTTATCATTTTTAACTTCTCTTTTTTGATCCATTAACACCACAGCTGCACTATGATATCAAGTCTAGCCATCAAAGCAAAGTACAAACCTACAAACTGCAAGTTCCCAGGATTTTTATGTTTTTGGTTCTCTACAAGGTCAATTTTAATTTGATGATTAAGTTGATATAGGAGTTCTGCAGCTTGTGTTTCTGGGATCACTTTTAAAAGATATATCAAAATTACTATTGCTATTATTATTATCATTATATTACTGTTAAGAATTCCTAGCACACTTCATTTTTAAGAGTTCTGATAGTCTAGAGAGAAAGTTTTGAGTCTGATTCTTGATTGTGCTTGCCTTGGATCTCCATTATCAAGAGTTATTGTGGATCCACACAAGAAAAATCTAACATAAGGACTTTCCAATGCCATAGCAAAACATTTCACATAATAAAATAACTGTGCAAACAGTTTCAAATACAGAAGGAGGTCAGAAAGTATTTGACTTTTTACCAGTTCAATTTGTGGATGCAAAACTGATGATATTTCAACTCTTTGCAGTGAAACTTTTTTGCTATTGTTAACAGTTTTGTGTGCTCAATATTAATCCATTTCACTAGGCAGTAAAGCAACCTCATCAGATTCAGAATAAGATGAAATCCAAGGAAAATTCTAACACTTCCACCCCAATCCACTGTTCTATTAGCCCTTTCCCTGGCCTTTGTGACAGACTGAAACTGAGCAATGAGATTAAGCGGTGAAATAGAGTAGATGCAGACATTCATTTGTCTCTCTATTGAACCACTATGATTTAATTTAAGAGAAAAAAAAAACACTTTTCACATCTGTTAAAAAGTTTACCTACATAAAACAAGTAGTACATTAGTTTCACATGTATAATTGAAGATCAAAATCTAGAGAAGCACATTAGAAATTAATCAAGTACTTTTAGAATCCTATGTGTAGCTGTTTGGAGCAGAATTTGTCTCCAAAGTGGAAAAACTAAATAAGCAGGATAGAATTCCAAAACTGGTATTTAAGCTGTAGGAGCAACCTACATATTTGGCACCTCTGTTCTCACTACTGAGAAGATGATTCCACATGGCTACCTTGAAGAAGACAAATCAGTTTTAAACTGCTTAAGTTAGCATCTAAATATTGATTCCATCCTTAGAGTGAAAATATTCACTAAAAATACTTACGGATTTCAACCCTGTTAAAATTTTTCCCATTTATTGTTTTAAGAGAGCTAATCTTTTGGTATGTGATTTAAGTACAGCAGCCTTTTGATCCTGCTTGGTTCACTGAAGAGGTGGCAGAAAAGCCACATCTTTTTATTTTCCCTTCAATTTGCTGCAAGCAGGTTTGTAGGGATACATTTACAAAGGCTAGTATTTTGGATGCACCTGCCAACACTCACATGGGCTTACTAAGACTGTAGTTTTGTACAAATGGAGTAGCACAATTCCTCATCTGTGTGTCCTAATAACAAAATGCTTTTCCTTCCCTTATCTGGCAAAAATTTTCTCTACATCCCATTTCTTTGAATGCTGACTCCACAAAGGGATCTAAGCCCAGAAGCTGCTGACCATTTCTTGGAAACCTTCAATAAGATCCAGTGCCTGAATATGTGGCAGGAATTCTGGTAGTGCTTACTCAGGCAAATAAGGGATTTTGTATCTCATTCAAGCATAGCTAAGTGTATAGCTCTCCAAATACACGCACTTAAATGTTTGCTATAAATGTGCATGTGAATTTAATATTTATAAGTTTGGGGTGCTAGAATGAAAACCACACTTAAAAAAAAAAAAAAAAAAAACTTAATCTAAGGGATACATCTTTCATGTACCACATTCACTTCAGGAAGTTCAATTATTATCTCCAGAGAATGTTTTTGTTGGTTTTCCCTGCTAAACATCGTGACCAGAACAAATCACAGCGATTGGGACTTAAAGAAAACAGTATTATTTGGATTTAATTACTCAAGCAACAAGTCAGTGACTTCTAAGTGGGTGTTAAAGCATGACAGAGTACACACCTTTATGCATATACCATTTTCCTAGCTAAGGACACATCCAAAGTCCTGTATCTGGGAAGAAGTAACAGCATGTAGCAATGAAGGCTTGGCACTGATGGGACAGAAAGCTTTGCCGATGAGGAGCTGGGGGTGTTGGTGAACATGACCCAACAGTATATGTCTGCAGGGCTGAGAGACAGTCACATGCTGTGCTGCATTAGCAAGAGTATAGCAAGCAGGACAAAATGAGTGATTGTTCTCTTGTGTTCAGCACTTGTGAAACTACATTTGGAGTACTTTGTCCAGCTTGTGCTCCCTAGTGTGAGAAAGACATTGACAAACTGGAACAAGTCTGTTGGAAGGCCACCAAGCTGATGAGGGAGCTGGAACTCCAACAAAAAGGAACTAATAAAATGGATGTTGTTCAACCCTAAGAGAATGAGGTTAAAGGTGGGAATATTGTAGTTGCCTTTGACTACCTGTCTTATGGTTACAGAGAAGACGGAGTGAGAGATACACCATGGCCTTAAGAGATTCAGTAGACCTGAGCTTCAAGAGTACTTCCAATTGTAGATAAGAAAAAAGCAACAAGTTGCCTAAGGAAAGTCAAATCTCCATTGATGTGGTTTATCCCAGCCGGCAGCTAAGCACCACACAGCCGTTCGCTCACCCTTCCCCCTCCCTCTCTGGGATGGGGGAGAGAAATGGGAAAGTGAAGCCTGTGAGTTGAAATAAAGACAGTTTGTTAAGACAGGAAAATAACAACAACAACAACAACAACAACAACAATAATAATAATAATAATAATAGTAATAATATGTACAAAACAGGTGATGCACAATGCAATTGCTCACCACCCGCTGACCTAGCCTATCCCCAAGCAGCCGGCCCCCCCATCCTGGCTAGCCACCCCTATATATTGTTTAGCATGATGTCAGATGGTATGGAATACCTCTTGGGCCAGTCTGGGTCAGCTGCCCTGGGTCTGTCCCTTCCCAGCTCTTGCTGCACCCCTAGCCTGCCCACTGGCAGGACAGAGCAAGAAGCTGAAAAGTCCTTGGGTTGGTGTAAGCATCGCTCTGCAACAATTAAAACATCAGCATGTTATCTGCACTCTTCTCATCCTAATCCAAAACATAGCACCCTGCCATCTACTAGGAGGAAACTTAACTCTATCCTAGCTGAAACCAGAACATCCATCCTTGAAGATATCTAAAACTTTGCTGGATAAGCCCTGAGCAACCTTGTCTAACTGTGAAGCTGTGACCTCCAGAATTCCCGAAATGATTCTGCTCCCTCCTCCCTATAAATACATAAATAATAACAACAATCACAGGAGCTTTATTACTATATTTCATCAGATCTGTTCTCTCATCTTCATGAGGAAAATATATGAATTCAGGTAAATTATGGCACTGAAAAAACATTCTTCATCACAATCCTTCCATGAGGTATAGAGAGCCAGCAGTTCCACAAGACAAAATAGAAGATAAAGCAGAAGTTAGGTGACATGGCTACATTGCCACTAGATGAAGCTGAATGGAATCATACAATGAAAGGGCTTTACTCTGAAAATTACAGTCATCAAAATACTTTCTGATATTTGTCAGCCAGGCAAAATTTTGATGAAAAAAATAGGTTGTTTCAGCTTATCAGAGTAAAATATTCCCATTGGAAATAGGAAATAATAATAATAATAATAAATCCCTGTGAATTTTGCCTCAGTAGTGATTCCTGCAGAATTCTACCTTGAAATAAATTGCATCTTTCTCTCAGCTGTCTTTCACCTCAGACATATGTTTGCATAGATTTACTCCAGTATTCCAGGCTACTGTGTAGCTCCAGGCATCTCAACAGCCAGCTGTGGGTGAGAAGACTGTGAAATACATTTCACATTAATGTATGTGAAATTATTGTTATCTCTATCACTCATGTTCTATCAATCGTGGCTGGAAAAATCTTCTGGAAACAGACTGGAAGAATTTAGTATCAGATATTCAAGAATTTCATTTCCTTTTTTGATGCCACATTAAAATCCAAATCTTTAACAATCTCTCTCTCTCTCTTCTCCCTTTTTTTTTCTATATATATTTTTTTTTTCTCCAGACATTCATTAATTCTTCTTTGTTTAAGAAAGTCTGCAATTTCCAGAGGATAAAATTAGGCTTTTAAGACTTTTAGGACTGGACTGGTGAATATGAACTTTGGAAACATAATTGCCACTAGTTTAATTTAAGTTAACCCTTCCAAAGGCTATTCCTCTGTCTTACCACAGAGATTCCACTTGAGGTTGTACTAGTTTTTTACTTCACCTTTGGGAGAAAAATATTTATTTCTTATATTAGGTAATAGGAGTAATATTAGAAGGAAGGGTCCAAAATGGACACTCAGAATAAGATTTAAAATATTATTTAAATATATTATTTTCCACTGTAAATTTGCATACAAGCAGTACATGCCATGAAGTAGAAAGGCTGAGGCTCATCTGCAGTTTTAAACCTATGCTACTGTAGTGTTCCTGATCACAGGCATATCAGCACTACAGAAGACATTTAAGAAATGGGATTTACGTGTGCCTGGCTCTTGAACCTGTTACTTCCATCAGTGATAAGTGCTGCAGTCTCCATGCCTCTTCAAGAACTAATGGTTAAGAAAGCAAGAGTAGGAGAACTGAAGGAAGAAAATTTAACTGTGTCTTTCCTAAGGATACCACTGTGAATAATTGCAGCTCTTACTCTTATTTTTTCATACAAAAGCCCAAAATATCAGTACACTCTTTTTCATACCTTTGCCATTGTAGAAGGGAAAGGACTTAACACAAATTTTCCCAAAGCCTCACAGAAGCAGTTTTATATATTATCTGCAGACTCCCTCCACTGCTACTTTTTAAATAAATACAGTGTTATGCTAAAGCTCTGTTACATATTAGATTTACCTGATGTTGACTGGATGAGTTGTTTCACTCTGTTTCCTAAACATTAATTAATTCACTACTGGAAGCTAGAGCAAATAGTCAGCTATTACCTACCAGAAAGCAGTTTACATGAAACAACTTGCTTTGAATTCCTCTGTGATATTATCCTTCCAGAAATAATGACTTTGGTGGAACATCCTGAGGAAAAAAATAAAAAAAAAAATAATAATAATAAAAAAAAAATGGAGACTAACTTACAACTAATAATTTTTCAAACACACTTTAAAACCTCAGTTTCCACTTGACTCATGTTTGTAATACGCCTCTTCAGATGTTTGGTTTGCACAAACATTTTAGTAGACCAGTTTACTGGGAAGAATGTTTCATTCAGATGGTTTTCAAGAAGGTTTTAAAATTATTGAGGGAGCCAGCTTAAATAGGAAACATTATCTGTTTCGTTTCAGTCTCAGTTAAAAGCTTATAGTATCTACTTTTTTCAAGCAGAAGAAAATATTGTAACCTGCAATGTTAATATGATCAGTTTGGATGCTCAACTTTCAACTGAGTTCTGTCATAAGCAAACAGTGGAGCAAATGAGTCCCTATTTACAGGAATTTTGAGCCTCAGACAAAAAAATAAAAAATAAAAAAAAATAGTCAAGAACATTTTGTTCTGTTCAAAAGTAAAATGCAAACAGGAAGGGAAGAAATTAATGGAACAAATTCTGAGTTTCAAGTGACCCTTTTCCTAGTGATAAACATGCCACAGTTTAAACTATCATCAAAGAATGTCAAGGTTTCTGAAGACAATTATTCAATTATTTTCTCTGCATAGACACAGTTTTAGTATCTGATACAAGATCAGGACTGTTCAAGTAGAAACCTGTGCCAAAATAATGTGCTGATTTTGCATATTAAGCAGCATTAAAAACAGCTGATATTTTAGTGCAGAAGTTAGCCCTCAATGTGTAAAATCTACACTAAATTGATACTTAATTATTTTAAATGAGCAGATGTCAGGCAGAGAAGGACCTGGGAGTGATGGTTGATAGTCAGCTGAATATGAGCCAGCAGTGTGCTCAGGTGGCCATGAAGGCTAACAGCATCCTGGCCTGTATAAGAAACAGTGTGACCAGCAGGGCTAGGGAGGTGATCGTCCCCCTGTACTCGGCTCTGGTGAGGCCGCACCTCGATTACTGTGTTCAGTTTTGGGCCCCTCGCTACAAGAAGGACATGGAGGTGCTTGAGCGAGTCCAGAGAAGGGCGGGGAAGCTGGTGAGGGGCCTGGAGAACAAGTCCTAAGAGGAGCGGCTGAGGGAGCTGGGATTGCTCAGCCTGGAGAAAAGGAGGCTCAGGGGTGACCTTATCGCTCTCTACAGGTACCTCAAAGGTGGCTGTAGTGAGGTGGGGGTTGGTCTGTTCTCCCACGTGCCTGGTGACAGGACGAGGGGGAATGGGCTTAAGTTGCGCCAAGGGAATTTTAGGTTGGATCTTAGGAAGAACTTCTTTACCGAAAGGGTTGTTAGACATTGGAACGGGCTGCCCAGGGAAGTGGTTGAGTCACCATCCCTGGAGGTCTTTAAAAGACGTTTAGATGTAGAGCTTAGGGATATGGTTTAGTGGGGACTGTTAGTGTTAGGTCAGAGGTTGGACTCGATGATCTTGAGGTCTCTTCCAACCTAGAAATTCTGTGATTCTGTGATATGTCTGATATTCATTGACTTGATTAACTTCTATTGTACCTGGGCACCACATAATGCCAGTAAAGTTATTGAAATTGAATTAACTTTGACTTTCCATGGTACATTATCCCTTTGATGACTCTAGATCATGTTTTGATTTAATGCTCCTGGTGATCAGAGAGACTAAAAGTTAAAGCACGCCATATGTGATCAGAGTTAAGGAAGACTTTAGAAGGGAGTTTTGTTAACAAAATAAAAGCTTTATAATTGTAATCCATCTCAAAAAAAAAAAAAAAAAAAAAAAAAAAAAAACAAAGGTGGGGGGGGGAGATTCTGAATAATGACACCTATTCAATTGCACTTTGGCAAGATACCAAAGTGCTAACATTTTCTGTATGGGTTATTAATTTTTCAGAAAAAAAAAAAAAAACACCTCACTTTTATTTCCATTTGCTTCCATATTTCCACAGGAGATTTTTTCAAGGAAAAAAAAAAAAAAAAGAGGTGGGTTGTTGAGGCAAAATACAAGAGAATCTTTTGCCACAAAATTTTGCAACTCACCTATGAAAATCTCCTATAGCTACTGGGGAAAGGTACAGTAGAGAAGGCTCCAAGTTCTTAGTCCTTTAACTTCAGCCAAATCGTGGTTGGTTTGTTTTCATTATTTGTTTTGCTTTGCTTTTTGTTTTGTTTTGTTTTTAAACTAGTTTTATTAAGACAATACTTTTACTCCCCTTCATCCTCCACCAAAATTTACTCATGGCATTGTGATCTAAGAGAGAGAATCAAAAGCCAGAAATTTTTCCTCTATGTGGTCTTCCCTCTGGCAACAATTTGCTTTTTAATAAAAAAAAAAAAAAAAAAAAAAAAGGCAACAAAAATAAATTGCAATAACTTGTAATGTGATTTAGGATGTGGTAGAGACTTTTCTACCTTCAGAAATGTATGATTTCTTACGGTTAAAAAATATCAGTACTCTGAAATACAGGATAAAGCCTTTTTCCAGCTCTTTGCTTTGCTCTTCTTGAGGGAAGAAAATACATGACACATGGCCAACAGGAGATAATTTACATTGAAGACATTTGAAAAACAGAAAATTCATTTAAATGACTAATTACTGAAAACATTTTTAGGTATCCCTGAGTGAAACAGAAGGTATTTAAGATTTGTTTTCTTTGTTTTAGGATTTGTTTGTATTTAAGATTTTTTTTTTTTTTTTTTTTTGTAAGATTTGTTTTCAAATAGATAAATGGTGGATATATTAAACTTGCACTATAGGACATCTGAATTTGTAAAAAATTATGTAGTGTTAGATGAAGCACATGAATTCAGTTTTAGTGATCCAGTGGGAAGATGATGTCTGTTAATTATATATGTTTTGGACTCTATAAAATTTTAAAGAGTTACTTTAAAGAGTTTAGAGATTTTTAACTTATCCTTTGTTGCATAACAAAGACACTCACATTGGCTACTTCTATATTTAAGAAGATTTAGATTAAATATTTAACTAAATACTAGTTACTGAGCAGCAAGAAACATATAAAAATCCCTGCAGGTTTTAATATACACCAAATGTGGCATATGGTATGCAATTAAATAAAATACTTGCTTAACATTTACAGTTTTAAGGACACTTAATACTTTATTACTCTCGTTTTTTTGTTTTGTTTTGTTTTGTTTTGTTTTTCTCCTTGAGAGGAGGGGTAATTCAGTGAAATCCAGCTCTCACCTAATAAGCTACTTTACTAGAAAGCTTCTTGTTCTGTTTGAAATCAGGCAATGTCTATGACTTTGAACTAATCTATCAACTAGTGAAATTATGTGAGGAACAAAGAAACAGGGGACATGTATACTTCAGTTAAAATATACTAGATGATGGTGAAATTCTAACCTTGCTGACCATTGTTATGCTAGTTTATGCTGCTGATTGCCAGAAGAGTCCTTGGCATGACTTTGGCCCCAGACAATGAATCCTCTCCCACACAGCTCACGTGCAGTGCTCAGGATGTTGCATGGACCTAATCCCAACAGGCAGCTTGAATGCAACAGTACAGAGGAGTCCCAAGGAATTATTGAGTTATGGGTACAGTCAAAGCCATTGAAGTCAGTGATTAAGCTCCCACTAAGTTCAAGATAGCCAGGATTTTATCAAGAACTTTTTGTTTCTAAGGAGCAAATCTACATGATAGAGCTCATTAGTCCTCATAAGCTGACACTTTGTGGTTTGTCAGTGTAAACTGTAGTGTTCAATGTATGCATTTCCTTACAGGCCATAGAAAGACATTATAAATGGCTGTTTTATTTACTCTCTTAGAACTCCTCCTAGAACTCTTTTGGGAAAAAAGAATCATCATTGTTTTAAGTTCACAAGACTATGATTACTAGCTGTTTTTTATTTTTGCTTTTGTTTCTCAAGGAAGTACTGTGCCTTAAAAGATTATTTATTTTTTTTAATGGCATGTCAGTAACAATTTTTTGAAGTGTTTTCTGCTTTCTTAAATGTGTTATTAAAACTTATTAAGCTGTCAAAAGTATAAATATGTTAACAAGTAACATGATCTTGCTGTAAATCAGTATTTCAAAGCAACTGATCTCAGAGCCACGCAATTGTCTGTATACATTTTGCTCTGACATTTTGTCCCCTCTGTCTGCACAGTGCACTGCATCTTACTGCTCTAAGAGGCATTTAAATGCTTTACAGATGATGTAATCTGACCTAGGAAGCAGGACACAGAAACATAGGAAGAATGGAGAAAGTACTTCCAAGGTAGCACTTTTGGTTTTCCTGTAATTTCAACCAAGAGTCAACATTCTCTACATGAAGCAGTATGATTCACAAAAGAGTCATTCAGTCAAAAACCAATGTGTTCTTAATAGTTTTGACTGAAGACTTTTAGTAAACCCTGATGTTAAGTTAAATGGTGTCAAGAAGGATGAACCTATATCAAGATTAGACCTTTCACAGTCAAATATCCTGAGGTGCTCTGCTTGTTTGCTGGAAGGATTGTATTCTTTGACTACAG
The DNA here is from genome assembly GCA_011076525.1 of Nettapus auritus. Taxonomy (NCBI): domain Eukaryota; kingdom Metazoa; phylum Chordata; class Aves; order Anseriformes; family Anatidae; genus Nettapus; species Nettapus auritus. Next base: position 123,353,418 of record CM021766.1, on the reverse strand, counting down.
ACATAACCACAATTGAATTTTTGTCTGCATCAGGAAAATACTTCTCAGGTTTAGTTTCATTAGGAGTGAAATCGCTTGTCAGATATATTCAGATAGAATACCAGGTCATACTTATGTATGTTATTTCTATTGATCAAATGATCTATCCTCCATTTGCTCATGCATTCCCAATGTGAAAGAACAACAAACATCTGGAACAGTTTTCAAACTATTTGATGCAACCGTTTTCAAAAGAAAACTGGCTGAATAAAATAATTATTCAATCAATTGAAATTGGAGTTTATTAGTAACAGCTGACTGCTGTATATCTGGCTTAGCTGGAAGCACTTCTGTGATCCCTGCTACCTAATGGTTTTCAACAGATGCTGTAAACACAAAACATATATTATTTGTAAACATTGTGCCCTTTGCTGTTTTGAATATGTAAATAGCTTTAGTGCTAGCAGGTTTTTAAAGGTTACACTACAAGGATATTTCCCTGTATCCCTCCAGGAAGTTATAAAGAGAGAAACTGCAGATAGCAGTTATGGCAGCACCAAAGGCTGATGAGTGTGTCATGTCATGGCTTTCCATGGCTTGGCTGGGACATGTGTGATGGTCACTGAAAAGTCCTTCTAGACACAGCCACTGAGTTTCCTTCCTCTGGAAATTCAAGAGTGTGATGGTACACAGTAGGCTCTCACCAAAAAGACTCAGAAGCCTGGAAAACCCTTTTGTCCATATATTTAGAGTAGACACCGCTGTTTCCTGAACTTTCAGTGCTTCTTTTAAAGATGCGCAAAAGATTAAATTGTTCAGATGTAACAGGGAGAGGAAAAGAATCAAAAAAGAAGAAGTAAATGTTAGGCAGGAAAGAGTGTACTTTGAAGGAATTTTCATAATTTACTACTGTTCAAAACACTTAATGCAATTTATTTAAAAAAATGGAAAAATAATAATCCTAAACTACTTAATGTGAAAGTCTTGAAGATATTGCTTGAGATTTTCTCACATGGACCTCCCAGAGGTCCATGGAAATTACAGACTATACCAGTTCCTTCCTTTAGCCAACCTATTCATCACATATTCAGCGAAGCACATCAGGGTAATTTGGGGTCTTGGCTACATAAAGGAAAATGAAGTTGGATGCTTCTTATAAATGAGTCAGTTTTTCCCCAGTTGACTATGTGACTGTCTCAGAAAGCCCTGATCATGGTCAGTTAACTCTGCAAAGCATCTTGCGTGCTTGAATGCCTATTTACCTTTCAAACACTGGGCCATTATCATGAAACCAGATGGAAATTCTTTGAAAATTGAGTACAGGATGGAGCTACTCCAAAGCCAGTATCCAATGAACTAGAAGTTCAGGAAAAAAGAGAACCAATTGAATAACATTTTTCCAAATTTGGTGTGCCTAACAAAATTAATTCAATATTCCATCTGATCTTCATATACACGTTCTTTGTACTTTCTAGCTTTTATTAATTAAAAGCAAACAAAACATTTGTCAACCTACTAGTAAAGGAAAAAGATATTACATTGCCTACTACTTCTTCTCAAGAAGTAGGTTCTTCACATTTACTCTATTATCAAAACGCAACAACACAGATTGTTCTACTTGTAAAGACATGTAACAATACAATAAAATATTTAGAAAAGAGGGCGGGCCAGTCTAGGGGACTACAAGGATGTTGCGAGGCGGTGCAGGGACAAAATTAGAAAGGCCAAAGCTCATCTGGAGCTCAATCTGGCTACTGCAGTTAAAGACAACAAAAAAAGTTTTTATAAATACATCAATACAAAAAGAAGGACTAAGGAGAATCTCCACCCTTTACTGGATGCGGGGGGAAACTTAGTTACCAGAGATGAGGATAAAGCCGAGGTGCTTAATGCCTTCTTTGCCTCAGTCTTTAGCAGCAAAACAAGTTGTTTGCTGGATGCCCAGTACCCTGAGCTGGTGGAAGGGGATGGGGAGCAGAATGTGGCCCCCACAATCCATGAGGAGATGGTTGGCAACCTGCTACAGCACTTGGATGTACGCAAGTTGATGGGGCTGGATGGGATCCACCCGAGGGTACTGCGAGAACTGGCGGAAGAGCTGGCCAGGCCACTTTACATCATTTATTGGCAGTCCTGGCTATCAGGGGAGGTCCCACTTGACTGGCAGATAGCAAACGTGACGCCCATCTACAAGAAGGGCCAGAGGGTAGACCCGGAGAACTACAGGCCTGTCAGTTTAACATCAGTGCCAGGGAAGCTCATGGAGCAGATTATGTTGGGCGTCATCATGCGGCAGTTACAGGGCAAGCAGGCGATCAGGCCTAGTCAGCATGGGTTTATGAAGGGCAGGTCCTGTTTGACGAACCTGATCTCCTTCTATGACAAGGTGACACGTTTAGTGGATGAGGGAAAGGCTGTGGATGTGGTCTACTTCAGTAAGGCATTTGAAACCGTTCCCCACAGCATTCTCCTCAGGAAACTGTCTGCCCATGGCTTGGACTGGCGCACGCTTCGTTGGGTTAAGAGCTGGCTGGATGGCCGGGCCCAGAGAGTCTTAGTGAATGGAGTCAAATCCAGTTGGAGGCCAGTCACTAGTGGAGTCCCCCAGGGCTCGGTACTGGGACCAGTCCTCTTTAACATCTTCATCAATGATCTGGATGAGGGGATCGAGTGCACCCTCAGTAAGTTTGCAGACGACACCAAGTTAGGTGCGTGTGTTGACCTGCTTGAGGGTAGGAAGGCTCTGCAGGATGATCTGGACAGGCTGGACTGATGGGCCGAGGCCAACAGTATGAAGTTCAACAAGGTCAAGTGCCGGGTTCTGCACCTGGGGCAAAACAACCCCAAACAGAGCTACAGGCTGGGAGATGTGTGGTTGGAAAGCTGCCTGTCAGAGAAGGACCTGGGAGTTTTGGTTGTCAGTCGGCTGAATATGAGCCAGCAGTGTGCTCAGGTGGCCAAGAAGGCTAACAGCATCCTGGCTTGCATAAGAAACAGCGTGGCCAGCAGGTCCAGGGATGTGATTGTCCCCTTGTACTCGGCTCTGGTGAGGCCGCACCTCGAGTACTGTGTTCAGTTTTGGGCCCCTCACTACAAGAAGGACATGGAGGTGCTTGAGCGAGTCCAGAGAAGGGCTACGAAGCTGGTGAAGGGTCTGGAGAACAAGTCTTATGAGGAGCGGCTGAGGGAGCTGGGACTATTTAGCCTGGAGAAGAGGAGGCTCAGGGGCGACCTTATTGCACTCTACAGGTACCTGAAAGGAGGCTGTAGCGAGGTGGCGGTTGGTCTTTTCTCCCTTGTGCCTGGTGACAGGACGAGGGGGAATGGGCTAAAGTTGCGTCAGGGGAGGTTTAGGTTGGATATTAGGAAAAAATTCTTTACAGAAAGGGTTGTTAGGCACTGGAATAGGCTGCCCAGGGAAGTGGTTGAGTCACCATCCCTGGAGGTCTTTAAAAGATGTTTAGATGAAGAGCTTAGGGATATGGTTTAGTGGATGATTTGATAGTGTTAGGTCAGAGGTTGGACTCGGCGATCTTGTAGGTCTCTTCCAATCTAGACATTCTGTGATTCTGTGATTCTGTGAAAATCATAGAATCTTTTCCTTATATTTTACTCTTCATTGTTTATATTTTCTGACCCACCTATATTTCTCAAAACTTCTTTATGAAGGCATATTAAAAACTATTATAATTTACTAAATAAACACTTTAATATTATATACATATGTACATATATTCATTTTTCTTTTGATCTTCCTCACAGCATTTTTACAGTATTAAGTACTGTACAAAAGTATGAGTTGTGGCATTAGGTAAGACTCTCTTCTGGTTCTCGTTTAGGCTGTTGTGTTCATTTCTGTGTTTCTAATATAAACCATAGATAGCAGAAATATGAGATAGGTGTTTTTGATGTCTGTATATAAAATCTCATCCTACATGAAATCACTAAATGAATAGCTATTCTAGTAGATGCATTAACAGGCAAAAGAAACATACTTATTGTTAACAGGCAAGTTTGCCTCTATGCAGATAGCACATAAGCAAGGGCTTGTTTCTGTGCACTGAAGAAAACAAAACAAGGAGCTAAGCCTAAAATAAACATATGGCAGTACTGTGATCCTTCTACCAGAAGAAGTTTTAAATGTGAAGTTCAGGTATGTGCAATAGTCATGGAAGATATATGGAGGTGGAGATAATCTTCCTATATACTGGTATATATATATAATTATTTCCATATTATTATGTGGGAAATGTAGGCAGCACAATGGTCTTTCTTAGTACAGTTGTGCTAAGAAAACTCAAGGAACAGAAAAAACACATCACTAAATAATGAAACAATGAATCAGTGCTGCCACTCAGTAGGACAATTCATTCAGAGCTGAAATCTTAATACAGGTACTCTGAACTGACTTTTACAGAAGCTAATACAAGCCTTTAGCCTGTCTAGTCTGCAGCTGGTCTTTGTGAATACTTTTCTCCTTAATTGTTAAAATAATACATTTCCCAGATCATCTTGCAACTTTGTCACTATCATTGCTCCTAGCCACTGAAGTACATTTGTGACCATCTCCAATGGACTTCCTTTTGCTTCTGAAGTAGATGTATAACATATACTGATGACGTGTGTCTGAAGCCTGCAACTTTCTTGTGAATGTTGGCAACAGCACTAGTGTTCAAACATTATAAATCTGTGTGCTAGATTATAGAACAGAACTCTCAAAAAATGATCACAGTAATGTGGGCCAATTTTGGCTATGGTTTTGATTAAAAGTTTGATAGAAACCTCAGAAAAATGACAACGTGCTTCCATAGATAAGCTCTGCAACGTTTATATTCCACTCCACTGCACTGGTACAAAATGTATTTGCTTTTCCTGGCCACAGCTTCAGCGCTCAATAAAGTTACATTCTATTAGTAAGTGCTGACTCCTTTTCCCTACATTAACGGGGTTTTGCTTGTCCATAGAGTTAAAGTCTTTTGATGAGGATGGAATATACTATACTGAGTAACATCACAGATATTTTTGCCCTTTTTTAGTATAAGGAACACCAAAAAAGAATGCACTTTGCAGATTGGTCACCTAGGATAACTTCATTGTGTGCAATCTCTTATGAGATCTTCAGGAAAAAATCAGAACATTTTCCTAATGAAAATCATTAAAAGTGCCTTTCATAAATGCCCGTGAAGTAGACTTGACACAGTAACTTGACCCACTAAAGAAAATGAAAGGCTAGCTTGGAGTGTTCTGCAATGACAAAGAGATGAACAAATTCAATTTTTCTTACCCTATCATTTTGCAAAGTCTGTGATTTCTAAATGATTAAATAACGTTATGTATTAATTTTGTACTGTTTAACTGATCATATATTATTAACAATCTATGAATCAAACATGCAAGACCTAGCTATTTATCTACATAGCCACTCTAACAAAATTCTGAACAGCACATAGCATATTAAATAGCTTGAGAACAGTGTACTTAAATGCCCATTTTTGATTCACTACTATTACATGACTATCTTGTTGCCACATGAACATGTTAGAAATGATATGACAGTGACATTGTATTCTAGGCTTTACCACTGCATAATCTTTCCATATTTATTTATCATTTACACATCTGAAATAGTGATAGCGTTAATACCCCCATCTACATTTAAGCCATTGGTCATTATGCTTTCATTTCTTTCTTTAACAAGAGGAATTGCACATAAATATAAACCAGACACTGCTGCAAGAATACTGGCAAAGCAGCAAATATGATTCCATATTTGGAGAAACTCTCAATAGGGAAAAATACATGTTCGCAATATTGTTTGATCTACATTTTAAGTGTGGGCTTGAGGATACACACTCAGGGTAAACATAACTTCCATGCAGGAATGTTCTCAGAAATAAATCTGAAGGTCATGTCCTATTCCTTCTCTCAATATATTGACTGAATACTGGACATTTCTGGAAGATAATACACAAGCACAACAAATACATCCCAAAAGACTAAAAGAGCTAAATCGTTCAGGTACACATACTTACAAAATGAAAGTATTGGTAAGAAAATATCTGTCACTGTTGCATAGGATACACCATGTGGAAACTGTCATTTCTTACCTAGTAGCCAGAAGACTGAGTGTGCTGATGCTAAAGACGAGTCTCTATTCCCAGAGAAACCAGCATACACTACATCATGTGTCACTGAGATAGCAGCTTGTTTACTGCAGGAAGAACATCTGTAAACAGCTATAGATACTGCGTGGTATGACAGGTGCTTGGTAAGCACATTGCACACCTCACAGTCCAAACTGTAGACTTCTCCCTTCACTTGGCCCTTCTCATTACTACATCTATACCAGCCCTACCTGCAGCCAGAAAAAGTCTCACCTCTTCCAGTATTCATGTTGCAGCATGTTCCTATGTCTCAAGGAGTCTGGACTGACAGCCCATCTCACAGAATTGAATAACAAAATTCACAATTACATTAACAAAACTGGAACTTTAATCCTCCGAGTAGATCCTCAGCTAGACACTAGTCTCAATTCACTTCAAAGAAACCAGCAGAACATCTGTCTTGACATGTCTTTCCAGCAAGAGAAAATTGTCACTGTTCCATTTCACCTGTACCTGCTGGGTCTTGAATTACAGCACTATAACAACGGGAAAGCTAGTTGCCATCACACACACAGTTTTACTATCAAATATAGCATTCAGCACCAAATTTACTCATTTGCAAAATATAATATCCACTTTTTCAGCTTTTCCACTGGAGGCACAGTTTTCAGAAACAGATAGCTTGGGTATGCCAAGGGAGTTCACAACTCAGTGCTGGTGAAGAGGCAAACACCTGTCATTTACAGGAAAGTGTAGGGCAGTGCTGCTGAGCTAACAAAAAAGAGATGCTATCACAGGTAACCAACAGTTCTAAGATCAAAACATCACATCAGCAAGTCCACAGATGGGTAGGAACAGCACCGGTGGGCATCCCAAATTGAATTTTCAGGTCACAGGGCCCCTGTAATTAGTACAATGGGATGAATGTGAGAGGCCCAACAAGTTAGAGCTCCCAGATCAAACATCTGCAGTTGCATACATACGCATGCACTGCTTCAATACAGGGACATATTATATGGCAATGAGTTTTCTTTAGGGTGGGAGGAGGATCTCACTGGCAGAAAACTATAGCGAATGCCAGCAAATTTTCTTTGTCTTTTTGCTTTGTTGTGGCCCGAGAGCCAGGCTGAAACAATGGAGAACTGAAAGCAACTTTATATGGGGGTAAGACATAGAGCAAGAGGCAAAATTTCTCTACACTCTTTTGTCAATATAGTTTCTTGATTTAACTTTCCTTTCTTCTTCATGCTTGGTTTTACCAGTGCAGAATGAACAAGCAAGGTGTTCACAGCTCAGCCTGCAGACCTTTGCCAGATTGTTTCACTGGAGAATTTCTTCAAGTTCAGATTCTCCCACTACATGATCTTATACTGCTGGAGGGGCAGTGAATCTGATCCTCAGCAGTCATTGCTTTTGCCAGGTTGCCTTCCCACCAGTGCTTTGACACTACTGGGGGCAGGCCCGCTGAAGTGTACTCTATCTCTGCAAAAGGGGTTAGTGTTCCTTCCTCAAATCAAAGTTAGTGCTGTTCATCAGCTGTAGCTCCTGTCAGCACAACCTCTCTCCCAGAAGCTACAGGCAGGATGTCCATAGACCATGTTTGGACGGAAGCTTCCACATGGAGTATATCCCATGATAGTATTTGTATGGTCCCTGCTTTATTGTTCTACACGTAAAGACATCCTCTCCAGAGGGAAGATATTCACATGGATCCTGTTCCATGAAATATGCATTCGGAGGACCCTTCAGTTTGATATCCCGGGTTAGCTGAAAGTTATCCTCCAAGCACCATGGGGTGATCTTAGACAGAGTCTTTGCAGAGCTCAGGCACAATGAGTCTCAGCAATGGTAAATATTTTGGCTCAAGTTCCCTATGGCATCATATGTCATATTTCCATCTGAATGACATGAGACTTATGTTCATGTTTCTAATCTCCTAATCGAATTCATTCTGTTTGTCTGGATCATATCACAATATTTTGGTCTACAACAAACAGACTCTTCAGTAACACTGAGCTTACTGCAGACACTTTTGTGGGGCCCCAGATAGGCTGAAGAATTGCTCTACAGTTACAGCAAATGGGGTTGTACCTGTGTTTGCTCCTGTGAAAAGGTTTAACAAGGTGGATTGAAAATATTATTGGAGAATGTGGGCTTTAATGATTTTTACCTGGTAGGGAGTTATTCATCTGAATGTTGTTTTATCATTTCAAATGTTACTTGTGGGAAGGGAATGTCACAGCTCGCCAAGAGCTACATTATGTCAGCTGCCGTGCTCTATAAACAGATTACACACACCTTATATAAACAAACTGTGGTTAGCTAATTATCCTGAACAAAAATACACGCAGAGAAGAAAATTCATTTCAAAATGATTAATTATATAAATTTTAGTTTCACTTCAGGAACATATTTCCAATATCCCCATGTGTAAGGTGCAGCTTAATAAAAGTCCCTATAAGATTACCGCCACTTAGCTGGTTTCACAAGTTCAGATTGTTGTACAGAATCATACCATGTTGTGAATTCAGCACTAACAACATTGTAAACTGTGACCTAACTTGGCAGAGAGGATGTATATATTGTAAATAGATATTATGACAGGTGCATCAGCTAGTGCCAGCAATCAACTTTTAAATGTTTTAAATAGTATCAAATAGTTCTGTCCATAAATAACCTGGAAAAATTGTAAATGGCTTATTAAAATTTTCAGCAAAAATATTTTATTCAGATGTTCTTTTCTTATTACCCATATCATCGAGTACCAAATTAGAAATAAAGTGCTGTCAGATTTTAGTCCTTTTTTAGTCCTTTTTTTCCAGAAGTTATACGTAACATATGACAATAAATTGTTAAAGAGAAGCTTTAAGAACACTGTAATTACTTTTCTCAACACAGTTCAATCAAAAACAGCATATCTCTGACTTGTGTATGCCTTCTTGTTATGAAGATCTTAAAATTTCAAGATCTGTCTTAACAGCAAAAAGGTTGACACAAATAATAATAATAATAATAATAATAATAATAATAATAATAAAGTAGAATTTTCTCTAAAATCAGGTTTAAAGCATGACTGGTTGGACAACGAAATAGTTCCAGGTTCAGGACCAAGATGCTCAACGGAAGAGATTAACCAGCAAGTTAGTGATTTTAAATACATACTTCCTAATGTTAATGCACAGCATTAAATAGAGCAAACAACTTAACTGATGTTGATATAGCCTGTGAATGGTCCCCATATGTGGTTCCCAACTATGTGTATACTGGGTAGTATATTTATTCCAGTGGTAAATAAAATCTTAATTCAGCAACCCAGTGGTTTACCAATAGGGCATGTGTGGATATCCAGCTTTTAAGAAAAACATTCTTAGTGGCATTCATAGCCACATTACAAAACCCTGCAGACAGAAGGTCCCTCACGAATTTCCATTGGAATTCCTGCTTAATATGGAACTCATGGGATATAATAAGGATTTAATTTTGTGACGTCTAATGCAAAGCACTGGCTATGAACTGATAGAAGTTTTGCAAAAAAAAGTACACAATTGATATCTTCAGCATATTGTCTAATATACTAGCATTACTCAGGTACTCCACCAGTTTAGAAGACTGTCATGTCTTAAAACTAATTGTATCAAGAAAAGTGACAACATAATATGCTAAGGTCTTATTTTATTCCTGTTACAATTACTTGCCAATGCTCCATGCGTACATTTGTTTTAACTCTCATGAAAGCATTACGCAGGAGAACTAAAGCACTAAATATAATTTTGAAGTCCTGGAGATATTAGTTCTAAGAGTTTTTTTTTTTTTTTTTTTTTTTTTTTCACATTGTTATAAAACAAAGTAGTTGCAGATATGTAAGAAAACATAGGAGAATGAAAACAGAATATGTCCTTTGACTTCCAAAGTCATGCTTAATGTAGAAAACCTCTTGAAAAAGAAGAGAAACTCACAACTGAGAAAAAACAATGTTAAGACTACCTGCATGTGATACTTCCATAATCACATTCAAGAAACTGAAATAGAAGACACTAATGTACTATTTTTCCTTCAAGGCCAGTTGACTGGGCAGAGAAGACCCTTGCCCATCACTAACGTCACTACAGGTACCTTTTGCTCTAGAAGATCTCTGTTTGCTGCAGAAGTTGAAAAAAAGACTTTTAACTTTCAAAGGGCATGGTGCAGTAAAGTTTGGGGAAAGATGTTTCTCATGGTAAGTTACATTTGTGCCTTCTGAACAGCTAGATTCAACCTGTCCAAAGGTTCTAGGTATTACTCAGCACGGCATGTTATTTGCTTTCATCATAGCTGTTTACTTGGTGGGAGCTGCTTATCCTTGTGTTCAAGTTATGAGCCCAGAAATGGGTATCTAGAATGAATGGGTTACCTGCAATTAAAATTAATAATAATAATCCTTTTTAGTATGTTAGTATTAATATTAATATTTTCTAGAAAACCCTGATAAATTTAGCCCTTTATTTCAGAGTAATGGGAAAAACAAATTAAGGGAAAAAAAAAAAAAAAAAGAGAGATACAGAAAGGGTAAAAAAAAATAAAATAAAATAAAAACAACAACAACAAAACAAACAAAACAAACAAACCCAAAGAAAGAAAGAAACAAACAAACAAAAACAACACAGTGATATGTTCTACAGAAAACTTCAGAAAAGGACTAGTGTGTTTTTTAGGAAAAAAAAAAAGGAAGAAAAGAAACAACAACAAAAACAGAAAGATGAGAAATGATTAAATATTTGCTTATTAAATTAATATTCTCTGCACTGAATGAGAAAGGGATCTTGCAGGAAAGAAGTACATGAGCACAGAAGTTAGACAATCTAAAAACAAACCACTGGAGGATTAAATTAATTTTGGAAAACAAACAAACACTCTTCATTTGGTATTTTTTAACTTACAACTTCATGAATTTGCACCCAAAGACAATGTCTTGTATGTGATTTATTTGCTGGGAGGTGGGGGTGGAGGTATGGTGATAACAGGAAAACAACAACAACAACAAAAAAAGGTCCTGTGAATTCTTTGAAATAGTATTGTCAGGGTGAAAATTCCTCCATCCACAGCAGGAACTTCTGTCTGAGCTGCAACAAGTAACAGTAGTGGATTTTCAGTTTTTAAGCATACCAAAAGGTACAAAGCCTGAAGTTTCATCAATAGGTAGCTTAGATTTCTGCTGCCAGCAGAGGAGTAGGGAGAGTACTTCCCAGGAACTGGGCAGGTTTACCCTCTGTGAGAGGCCTTTTTATCCTGCTGGTCCCAAACCTGCCCTCACTACTTTTTCCAAGTTCTCCATGTGAATTTATCTTCTCTTCCTACTTTAAATAACTAGATATTTGTTCTTCACTTCATCCAAAACTTTCAATGGTTGCTTAAGTGGTTTCAAAACAGAGAAGATGTCCACAGGGTGCAAACACATTAAAATAGAAGCTTCAGATCTTATAATCTATTCCATGGTTATTTACAAATTATAGTGAGTTTTTGAGTCCTACCACAGACAAGTTGGAGATCCCAGTTTCTCCTTTTCCTTCCCCTCAACTGTGTACCCACAATAATGCCAGGCATCAGTCACAAGCCTTCCATACTCCAGTTACCTGTATCATCTGCTCCCCAGTCTGCTGTAACCTTAGGGCAAGGCTAACATGATGTACATAGGTCTGAAAAGTACCTGAAGTAATCTGCTGTCTTGGTGAAGAGGATGAAAAAAGTGAAATATGAGAAGCGAGGACAAAAACATGTATTTGTTAGAAGCTTTGGACACAGATGATAAGGGTGAATATGCAGTTGAAATTATCTAGAGAATGGGTTTAGGGCTTCAGCAGAACAGTAGAAGTACGTGTTTGATGCATGGTTCAAGATGCCTGACAGAAGGGTGGAGGGCATAAGGAGGAGGTTGATAGAGCAGTGGACTGGTTGCATAGCAAGTTATCTGTAAACTTGACTTGAAGTCTTGCCCATACTTTAAGGAATAAATGCCTTCATATTAATACAGAGATAGAGAATATTGTGTCGTGCTTCTCTGTGAAGAGAGAAAGGCAGAGAGGTGAAGCTCTGCTATGGCAGGATTTCAACTCGGGCATGCCTAACTCCTAAACATACTCCTTCTCACCCAACTGTGCATCTGCTTTTCATTCAGCATATTTTATTTACTGGGGGGTTTCCAACTAAACCATTTCATAAGGCTCTGATTATGCATTATCAAGCCAAGACAATCTGCCAGCTGCACCGTGTAGCATGTCACTTTTCTCTGCACAAGAGGAAAGGAAAGAAAATGCTTGAAATGGTTTTCTGTGAAAGATAGATACTCCCTTGTTTTGCGTCAGCATACTGTATGTTGGTCTTGTCCTGCAACAATTTCTCACCTAACTACTATATATATAAACAGTAGTAATACTTCTCTATTTAAGTTTGTTCATTCATGTTTTGTAAGAACAGTGCAGACAATTTGACCAATGAATATGACCTCCTGCATTATAGGCTGTACTAAATCCTTCATCTAACCATGTGTTCACATTTCTAGCTACTTTGCCCTACTAAAGCATCAACCCTTTCTCCTGCTGTTAAACTTCTGTGGTAGACATAGTGTGACTTTTAATGTTATCCAGGAGCTGTTAAAGGGTTAAACTACAACCTTCTTTTTTCCATAAAAACAGGGAAATCTCTAAGCAACTGACAAAAATCTTCTTAGTAATTGTTATGTTCAGCAGCAACAGCTGAAAGCATTTAGTTTATGAGCCAGTATTCATCTTCAAAGACTTCATTCTGCCCAGAAAAGAAAGAACAAGAGATCAATTAAGATCTCATCCAGTGCGCTGGTAACAGTGGGAAACATACCTCACACAAGTAATATGATCTTGGAAGATATCCTAAGCAAACCAAGGCCTGATTTTCACTTTCTTACCTTTCATAGACTCTAAGATGCTGCTTCAGGCTGAAATGACCAATTTAGGGAAATGTGAAAAAAAAAGAGAGAAGTTTTGAGGGCTTGGATGTGAAAAAGGAAATTATATGCAAGGGACTGTGTTCATCATTATTTGTCACACATTGTCCAGGTGATAGATGGCCAGTCCTTTTACTTAGTGTGATGTCATTCCCATGTAAATCCTGTAGCGCATGGAGTAGGAAAACTGCATGTGGTATATTTCCCTATATAATCCTCAAAGCAACTCCATCAAACTGTCATTTTTGCATTAAACATGGAATTAATTATAAGATTATGAGATTTCATAGCAAGGGCTATAAAACTACTGTTTATTCATCTGAAAATGCTTAATTAGGTTTATGTATAACAGGTTTTCACATTTTGTTTAGAATATTCCATTATGCTCCATGAAGAAATACAGCTCCCTTAGACGTCAGCCTAAGCATAAGTCTGGGAGCCGTACTTGAATATTCCTGAAGAAGAAAGTTTCTCTGATCTCAGGCCAGCTTGGCCCAGTACAAAGGTACAGATGAAGAGTCTTACAGGGTTGAGAATTTCCTCTGCCTTCCAAAAAGAGAGCTGATATAAACTCCTCTATAATTTTGATGGTAGTCAGGAGCTGTTTTTCTGCATAGAGAGTAATGGGAACTGCCTTTCATTCCACTGGTTTCTACGTCAAACTCAGAACATTTGCAAAGATGGGTTGTATTTTTTGGGGGGTCCATTTTATGGTCACTGTAAATTCTGCGTCCCAAGGTCTCAAGACTAAAAGCTCTGATGTAAGAAAATGTATAACAGCAGTCCTTATAAATCTTAGCAGCACACAAAAGAGATAAGAAAATAGAGACAGTGAACAGACTTTAAGACCAGGGAAATAAAAGAAAGTTTATTTAGAGGAAACTTGCTAGCAGACTGGTTTGACTTGAATGACATTTGCTATCAGTAAAAAGGTCATGTTATGTGAGGTGAATACAGAGAAATATTTCTCCAGGGGGAGAGAATGTTTTGTAGGACTTTCTCGTGACTCTAAAAGTGGCACTTACTGTGAAGCAAGGCACACATCATCCAATTACAAGTCCAATGGTACTTAAAAAGAGTGACAGTAAACAGCCCAGTAGAGCAGAATTCACTAATGTACACATTGGCTAAATTCTGCTTGTTTGCAGATTTAAAAAATTATTTTAAGTAGTAAATACTTTACTGTGAACTGTTGTCCTCTCTGGTTCACTGTGAAATATACAAATATAAGTATGCTGGACAATATGCTTTTTCAGTCCCACTGCATTCAGTGTGTTTTAGTAACTCAAAATATAGATGCAGCTACCACAATAGTCTAGTTTTGAATTCATCTGTTGATTTTTCTTGTATGGAAACAATTCAGGCACAGCATAGTTAATAAGCAGCATACATGTCTTCATACCATTTTCAGTTATGTTCTTCTACAGATGTTAGGAGATACATGGAAATTGAAAAGACTGAAATATTTTGGAGAGTACTGTTCACAGTTCTCACACTTACTACAAGCCATAGCCTTTGTAGTAAGTCAGTTCTGACAAACTGAAAAGCAGCTTTTCACGGTATCCTCTTACAAGGAATAAAGTTATGAGCTCATCTTCGAGAGAAAGAAAGAAAGAAAGAAAGAAAGAAAGAAAGAAAGAAAGAAAGAAAGAAAGAAAGAAAGAAAGAAAGAGAAGGAAAGAGAGAAAGAGAAAGAAAGAGAAAGAAAGAGAGAAAGAAGGAAAGGAAGGAAGGAAGGAAGGAAGGAAGGAAGGAAGGAAGGAAGGAAGGAAGGAAGGAAAGAAAGAAAGAAAGAAAGAAAGAAAGAAAGAAAGAAAGAAAGAAAGAAAGAAAGAAAGAAAGAAAAAGAAAAAGAGATATAATTGTACAAAGGACTGGTTTGAGCTATATTAGTTAAGAGAAAGTTAATTCCAGAGCCTCTGATTTTGCAGACACGCTTAGAGCTCAGTTTGGTCTTATAAATCAGGAAAGTGGTTAACAGTTTCC
Organism: Nettapus auritus; assembly: GCA_011076525.1. NCBI lineage: Eukaryota > Metazoa > Chordata > Aves > Anseriformes > Anatidae > Nettapus > Nettapus auritus. Next base: position 123,338,394 of record CM021766.1, on the reverse strand, counting down.
AGCTGATCCTAAAAAACAAGATCACTTTCAAAAGAAAATTTTACTACGGAACTTTTGAAAGAAGTGACACCCACAGCCCCCACTTTAGTGATTCTTCTGTAAGAGACCACCATTGCATCTTATTTCTGCATGTAAGTACATACAAAATTGTATTTCTGCTTTGTTATGAACATGTTTACACAGTAATGAAAGTTTTGGGGAATTACAGATGTGAAAGTCCCACTCAGTGCAGGTGCATTACAGTCAGGCCTTTTCCTTACAATGGCATGATTCATCTCATTTAAGACACAGAAATGAAGACAAAAACCACAGGCACCAATGTGTTACATTTCAGTATCCCGTGTATAATCCCTACAGGAAGAATGCCTGCACAGTTTACAAAATCTTCTTCTTTTTTATCCATTCTAAACTTCCTGAATGTAATTTCATTAAATATGATCAACTCCCAAAAACATATTTTCCTGACCTTATACAACTTCATTTTCTTCCAAAAACAGCACATTGATAAGAAACCCTACTTGCACATTCAGCTTCAAAACCACGAGGGATTTCAGCATGCGGGATGGGTTGATGCTGTTGGCAGGATACATTTCATTATTACTGTAAATTGTGGAGAAAGGCAACAGCACCTTGAAATGGACCAGCTGTTAATATTTGTGGCAGCTATTTGTATGGTATTTCACTAGTACATGGTGGGGACAGACTCAAATTACTGCCTTGAACAATTTGGTATGCAGATAATAGGAAACGGTGGTTGGATAATGTAATACAGTAGTGCCAAGAATAAGCATTATAATATGTCAGCAGCTTTTTATTGAATTAAAACATGAATTTCTAGGTACCAAGTACAGTGCAGTTTCAGTGCTACTACTTTACACTCTGAGCACTTCATCTCAAAAGCTCTAAAAAAATAAATGTAACTGAGATACAGAATATTCTTACCTCTGGGGTGAAACTGAGCAGCTGTTTAACATCATGTACAAGAGCACAGTTTAGGACAGCGGTTGCTAATGTGGGAAAACATACCCAGATGTTGACTCCTTGTCATTTTAAGATCACATCTTGCTTAGATATTCATACTCAGAAGACTGAACTTTTTCATGCCTTTGAAATTTCTCTTTTCCCCTCAAATTCATATATGAGAGGAAACCATTATTTTTTCCATGTATAAAAACAAGATGTATATATGGCTTTACTGACATTTCTTCCCTGGTCTCAAGGCTTTGCTTTCTTGGATGTCAGTACTGTGGTGACTCATACACGCATGCTTGCATCTCAAAAGGCATTGGGAAGGAGAAGAAGAAAGGACTTATCGCCTTTACTTCCAGACAAGGCTCTTGGAAAATCAGAAGAGGTCCTCACAAGGGTCACACAGACATCCTTAAGGACCAGCAGCTAATATTGACAGCTACATTAAAGGATGTCTGAAGACCTGAAACTAATTTTCCAGGCTAAATCACTTGCAGACACTCAGAGTTTTACCTGAATTAAGCTCTTTAAAATTTTATTTTTCTGTTCTTTTATCCACAAAGCTATTTTAAGTCATGTACCCTCATTTATGAATGGAAGGTAGCTCAACATGCCTGCCCAGGCATTCCAATGGGTGGAATTGGAATCCAGGCATTATGCATTCCAATAGGTGTCACAAGCATCTCAGGATTCAGAGCAACAAAATGCTCCTGGGTGTTCTACCTAGATTGGAAGTCCACAAACTACTTTTTAAATACAAATGTAAAATATATACAGAGCATTTGTTATACACTGATAAAGCAGTAACACAGCCACCATGCACACAGCTAGCAACAAGGCCATGAGCACACAGAGCTCTGTGTTTTAAAACTGCCACTGCAGACCAGCAGCAGCTGGTTTTGGTACTTATCAATTACCAGTTCATTCAGACTGTTCAGAAATGATCTTCAGTTCATGCTAGAGCACTTTTCTAGGGTTTAAGATTTTTCCAGGGCACTGATTCAGAGCCTATACAGCTAGGCAGTCACTGGCTTGTTGAATGTGAGCAAATCTGTCCATGGGCACACAGTCTGGTGCCTAACTGAACAGGTAAATATGCTTTGATATGCCCTCAGTTTTCAGCTAGAACCACATAGAATAAATGCAGAGTAAATGTGACCACAGAATAAGCTTAAAATAAATGCAAGTACTGAGTGTTACTTAACTTTCCTGGGGCGGGGGGGGGGCGGGGGGCCCCTGACATGACACACACTTATTTCAGTGTATAATTTAGGTAGGTATTTAACCCCCCCTGCCCCCCCCCCCCCCCCCCCAATCTTGCCAGAGCCTAAACACTAAATGTTCAGCTTTACATTTACCAGTTCCAGCTAATCTCTTGTCCATGGGTTGCATTGGCAAGGCAACAATATTTCATTCTAACAACGCGTCAATTGATATTGACGCACCACCACAGTCCCAGAACAGATGTTACAAGGAGATCACCCTTCAGGCATCACTTTGGGAGTTTCCAGTCAGAGCGCATAACAGAAGACTGATCCCATTAGCCTGAGAAACAGATTATTATTAATGGGACTATATGACAAAGTTCTTGGCTCAGTCCTGTAGAGTTCAAGAACTGAAAAAAACCTGGAAGAAGTTCATCACAAGGACTGCCAGGACAGCTGCTTAGGGAAAAAGAAAAAAAAACAGTGACCTATGCTTCATAGTGGAAATGGGTGGAGTTCAGTCAATAGACAAAGCACAGATGCAAAATGAACAGAAAACCCTGCTGCCAAGTAACTGTGAAGTTTTCATTCAAAGGTGATTCTGAAGCTCTGAACAAGGCAAAATGTCTTAGAAAAAAATGGCTGCAGGAACTAAAGGGATGTGAAGTCCTTAATGACATCATCTTTTTTTTTGTTCTACTCAGGCATATGGAAGTGTGTTCTGTAAGGCAAGAAGTGATAAAATATTTCTGAAGAATAATTTTTTAAAGTCACATCAATGATTTAAAATTCAACTTAGAAACATTTAAAAAGCAGTAGTAAAAGGAACGACTTAACTAAGGAAAAGTAAAAGTAATCAACAATAACAGAGCAAGTCCATCAGGTAGCCTGGGAGAGATCATGATAATCCAAACAGTCTTATCTCTGTTTCTCCTTTCTAGACTAGTAGGAAGGTTGAAAGGAGGGTAGCAGGAATAGAAGAAGGATACCAAATCTTTTTGCTTCATCACCTCTCCAGAAAAGAGGAACAAAAGTGGTTAGAGATTAGAAAACACAAAGGGAAAAATAGTTTGCTGGCAGAGGGGAAATATCATAGCATTCTTCAATTACACGAAAAGCTCTTGTCATGAAGAAAAAAAAAATCATCTGTTCTACTTGTTCATGGTGGAAAGAACAGCATCAATATTTAAACATTAAGAAAGAGTGTTGGAATAGATTTTCTAGGAAGGTCACAGAATTTCCATCACTAGAAGAGGTTAGACAAACAAGTTTTGAGAAAAAAAAAAAAAAGGTATAACTGATTTTAGTTTATGGAATTCATGACCTGTTGAGGTCTTTCCCAAAGCTAGTCTCTATTATTTGACAACTTAATGACAAAATTTACAGATTTTCCTTTGAGTTCTTCAGATGTCATTAAGATTATCCGAACCCTTTATTCTATAATTGCTCATTATAAGATAATCAGGGCAAAATTTGCAGGAGAGATGACAATCTTTATTTTTTCCAACTACATCAATCTAAAAGCATAGTATTTGGGGTATATGTGAGTATAGTAAAAAAAAAAAAGCAACACATTCCATTGTTCATTGGGACTGAATTGCTAGTTGGAGAAGAACAGGTGTACTCTACCCTGTATTTTAATATGATTGGATAATTTTAATAATGATATTACATTATTCGTATAAAAACAGCAAAAGTTAACTTGTTGAAGCATCGTACTTAATACCAGAAATAAATTGTTGTTTACTAAGCACCTCCTCTGCTCCAATTAAAAATGTACATTTATCTTCATTGTTGTTTCTGTTCATTTCATACTGAGATGGAAGATGTAACACTCCATAGTATAACGTTTGCTTATGTGCATTGAATTACTAGCTTTTTCCTCTCAACGAAAAGCGAGATAATGTAATGGTGAAATGAGGATAATGAAGAGCCCGTGTATCATCCTTAGCATGTGATCAAGTAGGACACAAAGAGATAAGTGCTAGTCAAGTCTGATCATATTGTTTCTGATCACCCTTCTGTAGCACAACCTCTCAAATTTGTGACCAATTTCCTCTCCCTGTACATCCCTCTAGAAGGGAACAACAAAGTTGCAAGACCAATCAATTCTTGCTTACCATCCCAGCTCTCACCTAATGACATCAGTGGAAAGGAGAAAGCAAAGACTGGGAAGGTTTATTCATGAAGCTATGTTAGGCCTTCTCTGGGAATAGACTACTACAAGAAAATGCTATGCAGAAGAATTAGTTGTAGGCCATTTTTACAGGTGATTATATATGACCTCACTACTTACAAGAAGCATAACAATTTCAGTCATACAGTGCTGTTGCACAGCACTGAAACCTCCTACTTCACACGAAAAAAAGCTAGGTGCCATTAATATAAGCTGATGCCTGCCTGTAACTTTCTTTACAAATCTCACATTTCCTTCATAATGTTCTCCAGTAAATAATCAGACTTACTCTTCCATCCAGTTCTGTACTTTCTATTAACCTCTGCAATGACAAATGTGAAAAAAATCAGAAAACTACTAAAAACTGAATTCTACACACTTTACACACGTATCAGGGCTGAATTTCCATTATTCCTCTGCAGACTTCCTTCCAGGAAAACATAAGTTCTTTTCTTTTCTTTTCTTTTCTTTTCTTTTCTTTTCTTTTCTTTTCTTTTCTTTTCTTTTCTTTTCTTTTCTTTTCTTTTCTTTTCTTTTCTTTTCTTTTCTTTTCTTTTCTTTTCTTTTCTTCTCTGTTCTGTTCCGTCCTGTTTTGTTCTATCCCCCAGTTTTGTACTCTGGTTCTTTATGGGCCTTGGTATACACATATCAGATTACTTTTGAAACATGAAATCAGGCGGTGTCTATACCACTAGGCACTAATTACATGACATCATTGCAGGCCAGTCTATTAGATCAAAATTTAACTAGCCTTTTTCCTCCATTGCAAACCCCATGAAAGAGCTGATATTGCCATTGAATTCTCTTTTATATGCAAATCAACAAGTCTGTCTAAGACACAAACAAATATAATTTGAGTTGTTAGCTATAGCCTAGAGACTCTGCTTGCAACATTTGGACAAACAGAAGCAGAAGCTTCTCCCTGGTGATCTCTTTTACACGGATCAAAGACTTTCTAGCCTTTTATGGGAGCCAGTTTAGGAAATAAAAGATGGCTTGGCCTTATTCAAGCATCAGACTTCCATAATACTTGGAATGGAATTAGAAAGGCTTAACAAAGCTTGTGGGTTAGAATTTACACTTCTCCTTTAAGCTTAGAATCAAATAATATTTTCAATGCTAAATAAGCTAATAATAATAATAATAATAATAATAATAAAACAGAAACCTCCCTCTCTCCCTCTTTCTTAGCTAAAAAAAGTTGCAAACATTTTAGCTGTACAAAGTCTGTAGTATGTTTATCTGTTTGAAGGAATGAGATCCTTACTTCCAGATGGATTGAGTTCAGCACTTATTAAAATTAAACCAAGCTAGTTTATAAAACAGAAATGACGTCCTTAATTATTATCCAAGTATTTTTATCTATTGCTAGTAAATATGTGAGGTCAGATGTACATTTGTAAGAAAATAAACATGGGGAAAAATTCAAAGTGAATACACATGTGAAAAAACTTCCAGCTTAGCAGGCAAATTAATTTTTGGAAGGAAAACTGAAAGACTTCTCAGAAGGTCTTCCTGAGTAAAATGTCTGTGTGTTAGCACACTATAGCACAAATGGCTCTTGACAAATGTCTTGAAGACAGAAGTGGGCTTTGCTACCCTTAAAACCCTCATGCAATATACCATGGCATTAACCCATCATCTGAGCACTTGTGCTGCAACAGACAAAAGCTGGGAGAAGAGAACAAGCCCTACAACACCAGCATAAAGAAAGATATTCCAGGAAGAGAATAAAACAACTTGTCTCCAACTCTGAACTCCAATTGAGTATAGAAGGATGGTAACAGAAGGTGATTGTGCATTCCCCAAAAACAGAAATGGGCTTTCCAGTTTCTGAAAGCAGGATAGTTCTTCTGAGCTTCTGCCTCTAGCACCCCATTCATATTTCTGAGGTATAATTTAAAGTACTGTCTACTTACCAGGTATGATTGACTAGAAAAAAAAAAAAAAAAACAAAAACAAAAAAAACAAACAAAAACAAACAAACAAACAAACAAAAACACTAAACACATTTGTTAAAGAAAATGAGTAGTTATACAGATAAGGCACATTGCATGGCAGTCTATAACTGCTGGAGCAAAATGCTAGAGTTGCTCTATCCCAAATTCATAGAACAGCTTTTTTTTTTTTTTTTTTTTTTTAAATATCATATTAAAAGCATCCTATTATTTTAAATTTCTTCAGGGAAATGGCGTAAGACTGAAGGTTGTCTTTGGCTAATTTGCCTCTTGGTCATGCACAGCAAATGAGATTTGCATTTCCACAGTTTCTGCGTAATTGAGAGAATGACTTAGCATAATTTTATCATTTTGAATGAATAGGCAATATATTCACATTGCAACAGCATCATTTTGAATGATTTCTAATCATTTCTAATCATTCTGTGATTCTGAGAAGCAATTTAAAAAAATAATGTCTTAATTTCTATACCTAGCCAAGTATGACTGTACATTTGTCACATTATTTCTTTCATATTCCATCAAGAATGAGTAAGTGCAATATATTTTTTTTCCAGGATATCTAAAATATCCTTATTTATTACATACAATATCTTTGCCTACTAAGTAAAATTACAAAAGCTCTGAGAGAAGAGAGAAAGATAAAAGAAGAGCAGAAGAAAGAATGATATTCTTTTAATCTTCTGTGGAGTCTTTGCAATGTCAGTTACCAATAGATCTCCTTTCTCAAGCAACTGGCACATAACTTGTTCCAAAGATAGATCAGCAGAGTACCATGCACAACAGAGGAAAAAAATAAAAAATGGTATCAATCTCCTAAGAAGGTATTCCCAACCAAGCCAAAATCCTGCTTTATAAAGCCCACAGGGAGGATCATCCATTTAGCCATCTGCAGACCAACACATAGAATGTCTTTTTTTTCTAAAAAGAAAAAAATGTGTAAAGTCAGATGTACAGCAAAAGCAAAATCTGCTTTTGCAAACAAAAGGGATTTTCAGGTTCCATATCCTCTGAATTTTCTGGTCTGATACCTTTTAAATCTGCTGAAAAAAGTAATAATAATAAAAAAAATAAAATAAAAATAAATAAATAAATAAATAAATTACCAAATATTAGTTCGCAGAATTTCTTCAGAATGCAATGCAATAAAGTTTGAGGCTGTTGCTGTTTGCCATGTTTCAAATGAGACATTTTGGGAAGGAAAACAAATGGTAAATGATACATACAGAGGTTTGCAATTCTTTGATATATACACTAGACAAAATTTCAGAAATCCAGATCTGTCTGAGAAAAACAGGTAGGTAGGTAGTAGGCAGGTGAAATGGCACAAAGAAAAGTACAGTGACAACCATGGGCTTGACTCCTGCTGTGGTAGTTTTGGTTAATTTTTTTTGGTTAAAATGCCTTCTAGAGGCTGGGATCCCTGAACCTTGGGACAGTGGGACACTATTAGGGCCACTGACTCCCTTAACAGAATTCCTCTCTCAGGAAACACAAAAGAGCAAGTTCAGGTGGAGCTATAAAATAAAAAGTTCATCCATAGAAAGATGGAGCCAGAAAGGATCTGAGAATTCCTCAGTCCTTTGTAGGATCCATTACATCATGCTAGTTCAGGCAAAATCCAGATTATGTCTTCTGTTGGGAACAATACTCTGAGAAACATCAATAATGCATCAACAATACATCCAAGAAACATTCCTGGGCAACCTGATCTGGAGGGTGCCATCCCTGACTATGGCAGGGAGGTTGGAACTAGATGAATTTTAATGTCCCTTCCAACCCAAGCTGTTCTATGATTCTATGATTCTATGAAATATAGGGCATAGTCAAAATATGCACTATCAACAGTATTCATTATCAATTACTCTGCTACTTCATTGGTGGAAATGTGCTGCCATGGCAGCAAGGGCTGAACACAACAGACAGGAATTACGCTGAGTTAAAGGAAAATATAGAATAACATAATTTAGTATGCTGAAAGCAAAGGAGGCTAAATCAATTTCCAGCACTCTCTCTGTCACAAAACCTTCTCACTTAGTTTTGCTACTAATGACCATCAGCCCATTGCCTCTCCTCTCTAAATGCCCTTTCATAATGGTCTTTCCCATGATTTAGATATATTAGAATTGCAAGCATGAATAAGTACCTAATTTTTCTATCATGTTATGTAAGTACAACACATTTGAACTAATATACGTTCATTCTTCATTTTTTTAAATAGTTTTATTACTGGTAATGAGAATTTCTGTACTTATCTATTACATTTGCCAAGGCTTTTCTTTGGCAATTTAATGTGAGTTTATATTACAGTGTGCTCAGGATTAATATTAACATGTAATTGTAAGCCACTTTTTTCTTGCCTTAGTGGATTAATTTAATGTCATTTTAAAGGCACAGCTCTGCGTGACATCATTACACTGCCAGATTTATAACATCCCATGAAGTCACCATTATAGCATCTCATAATTTTCCTTTTTAACCACTGGTCTAATATGCCATTAGTCCTTTTTCTAAATTATGAATCTAGCTTCTAGAGAGGTAACCTTTACCTAAAATATAATATTTAACTCACAATAGTGGTAAGAATTACTTCAAAGTGACATTTTGATTAATAAGCTACAAATCAGTACTACCAAATTTCAATATATTTCAGCTGCAGACAAAAGAAGCAGCATTAAAGTGTAAGGGTTAATATTGAAAATGTTGTCAATGTTTTCACAAGAATTATAGATTTTCTATTTATTCAATCCAAGTTCAAAACCTTGTTTTTTTGTCATTTGTACCTAAGCATAGCACAGAAATGTAAGAACATGCATATGAAATTACATTCAGCATTATATGAAATATATATAGTGCATATTGTGTTTTCAATTCCTTCTCTCCTTGTTAATGAATTACTCAATATGTTTGTGCTTACCATGCTAAGTCTAAAATCTCTAGTATACAGAGTAGGCATGAAATTAATACTTTATGTGAAAACAATTTTGGCACTTCAAGCATTTTCAGCTACAATCTGTACCTTAGGCAGGCTATACCTTTACATCTGTTCTTGCTCTATGCTCAGTCATACTTTCCCATTTACTTTCTCTCAATTTCTAAGTACTTGGATGACAAAGAGGGCCATATTACTTTTCTTTCTGCCACAGTGTACCATTTGAGGTCCAAAATATTTATTTGCATTTCTTAACATTTGAACAGGTGTGTGTGTGTGTCTGCCTGTCTGTCTCTGTCTGTGTGTGGTTGAATGGTTCCACAGTTTTGAATAATGAAAAAAGTTCACATCCCAACAAGGCATTATATGGATAGCTGAACATGGCTGTCAGACAGGACTAAGTTTTATTTAAGAAAAATATTTTTTATTATGACAAAAAACTTACAACCAATATATCTGTCTACACAGATAATTTGCATAGGTATACCTTGATTGGTTTTGAAATTAATTTCAGATCAACAATCGTAATTTTGGTGCCCTGGGCTACTACATCTGTAGGAGATGGATTTATGTTGTCATAGTTGTATTACATTTTTGTAAATGAGGGAAAATAGCTTATTGACAACTTAATCATATGAACAGTATTCCTCTTCCAAACTTCAGATGTGCTTAAGAAATAACTATTTGTGTGTGGTCCTCCTTCCTCTTCCATACTGAACAATGTCTCTATTTCTCCAGGAACAGAAAAAGAAAAATATTGGAAATGTGATGGGCAGGAAAAAACATCAAGTTAGAGAAATAACAGAATGAGGGAGAAAACACATGAAAGAAAAATCAAACTGAATACTAAACTCCACAGAGCTTTACCAGAATATTACGTCATCTCTTACACTATTATGCACATTTTTCATGTATTAAACCTCCATTCAGACTATTCAGCTACCATGTCTGTACATTTAACTCCTCCAAGATCGTTTTAGAGCTCACATGAGAAATAATGATCTAAAGGTTGCTCTTTAGATAACATCTAAAGTACTTATGGGCCTGTTTTTTCCTCCATGATCATTACCTAGCTCTTCTGTTTGCCATAGGGCAGACAGTTCTTCCCAAAAATTTTAAACTGTCAACGTCAGGAATAAATAAGAGTTTTTATTTCTCACATTTAAACTTTTCAATCAAGAATTAAATTTACAAAATTTCATTAGGCATATTTTTGACTCCAAGTTTACCTTAAAAAAAAAAAAAAAAAAAAAAAAAAAAAAAAAAAGGGGGGGATGGGGGGGGGAAGAACAAAAAAACAAATTCTATAGCTCTGCTAAAAATAATAATAATAAAAAATAATAAAAAATAGAGTATCAGTCACTGGTTTACCTATACTTTACGTGAAAGGATCAAATGTTCATATCCCTGACAACTAAAGATAACGAAAAAATACAAACATGAGCCTTGTCCTTTGTAACAGGGTCAGGAGATACAATCACTCACTTAAACTACTAAATGTAATGTATACAGGCATAGGGAGATTAAAAGTGCCAGTTTAAATTAGCTTGACCTGCAGTGTTGACTCCTGGACAGATGGTATAATATACCCTGACTTCATTGCTGAGGCATTAGAAGTACACAGCAAGAGCCTATTGTGATATTAAGAAAAAGCTTAGAAGCAAATTCAGACCGAGAACCAAAAACCTGCTGGCCCCCTGTGAGGCTCTTGGCTTCTCTTCACCAGACCTATTACAATATAGAATGAAGTCTTCTCACTTTTAGCTATAGCAATGCAGTGCTTAGGCAATGAACAGTCATTTTCTACTTTGCCTTCTACAAAGTAGACTTTAGGATGAGATTTGGAGTCCTAACGACCAGGCTGACAAAGGGCAAGCCTGTCAAAGGCGATGTATTCTTTCCAGGAGAAGGAAAAGCTAACTGTACCAGAACCTCACTGTTTGACAAAGCTGGCAATCCTTTTAGGGAGGAGTGCACAAGCATAAAAATTAGTTAGATCCGTAAATCTGCATATAGCATTTCTCATGAGAGAGCAGGAGTGATCTAAAGAGCTCTTTCTACTTATAAATCTTTCTACTGTTAACAGAAGCTGCTATAACTCTCCCCCCCCCCCCCCCCCCAACATACACCACTACACAGATATTTTTCTGGGGGGTAGATTTTAAGTAAGGAAATAAAGTATTTATCCAACTTCCCTTTTGCACTCATTCTTGAATTTGGGAGGGATGTCTCTGAAGTGAATAGATAATTCACTGTTTAACATCCTGAGAAACAGAAGCAGGGTATAGAGTTCAGAGCACTAACAAAACAGTAGGGTATATAAAAACAAAGAACTGAAGGCTAATGGCATCTCAGTGAGTCAAAGGCAGTTAGGAAAGAAAAGCAATTAGCCATTTTTACAATGCATGAAAGTTGGCATCATGAAAATGGTTGGCTCCAAATATCAATGATTTATGTCCATCTGTTTCTTTACCAGCATGGTTTTGCTGCCACGCACTTTGAGAATTTAGATATTATGGGACCTAAGTGAAAAGTACACATCACAATACGAGTGCCCAGCATTCATCGAACAGGGTCACCCACAACTCCAAAGGTCATCTGCGTTCTGTTTTGTTATTTGGTCCATTTAAAAAAATAGAGAAAATAATATCCCTGAAATCTCCTCATGCTTCCCTCTCCCGCAGAGGCAGAGAGAATAACAAAGGGCAAAGAAAGTTAAGAAAAGAGATGATGACATTGGATGAGCCTTGCAAGGGAGGGAGTTGTGGGATGCTCTGTATGCCATGTTTGCATTACTTTGAATAGTCCTGCCCAAGTTTCTCATTCTCCTTGGTCATTTTTTTGTACTGAGATAATCCTGCAAGAAGCCAGATTGTGATTTATTCCGTAAAATGTATCCAAATCAAATTGTTCCTGCCAGTGACCACACTTTCCATTTTGCTTTGGAGCCACAGCATAATCTTTTTCTTTTCCCTCACCCTCCAAAAACTTTATTATTTTATGGACCATAAACTTGGGGAAGTTCTCATTTAAAGGAAGAAAAGAATTAAAAAATAGGAAAACATTTTGTCACCTATAAATCAGCTTAACATGAAACTAAAATCAATCAGCCTCAAAGCCTGGCAGCATTTTTGTGGCTTTCAACACAGACTTCACTACACTCTCTAGATTCTCCAGGCGTTTGCCTTTTAAAATTGTGTTCCACCTTTGTTAAATGGCTTGCCGAAAGTTGACACAGCAAGAAATCAAATATAAATTAGGGTTTATTTTCAGCACAGACCATGTCTTAAAGTGCGAATTATTTCTCCAAAATTTGAAATGCATAACAAGTGAATGATTTGTGTTCCCAGGTCTGTTTTTTCTAAATTGTTAATCTAATAAAAGATACATAATCCTACAGACACTGCCATGCATAACTAAAATTAGGCATCTGAGTAAGAAGTTTGGATTTAATCTTCACCTATCCAAGTCATTCTGGCACCTGCTTTATTAACTGAAAGCACCTTCTTAAATTTAAACATATTTAAACACCAGCATCAAAAGTGTTGAGTAGTTTCCATTAATCTCTGAAGAAAAAGAAAAGAACAAAAACAAAAACCCAACCAAAAAATCCCACACATTTATCGTCCTGACTCAATTTAATCAGGCATATTAAAAATGGTGGCTTTTATGACTAATGGAAAGTCAAAATACTTTTTCAGTGTATTATTTTAAAGGATTTGCAACAGAGGTTTCTGAGCAATCACAACACTGTTCATATATACCCTGCCTCTTATTTATATCCTGATAGTGCTGAGGTGGTGGATAATGGCTCCACTGTTACAGTTACTGTACAGACAAAACTTTTGCAGTAACCTTTGCCAACCATACAGTTTGCACTAATACAGAGCTGGAGCTGAAGGTCTAATCAGAGAGCACTCAGAGCAAGTGAGGGAATATTAAAAGCTCCCTTGCAGTTCAGAGCAAAGAGAGGCCTCTAAGTAGGGCAGATCTCCATTCCTGGCTGTCAGAAGGCTGAGTTGTAACATGAGCTGGGCTCCATTTGCTTTTCCATTTATATAAAAACCTTTTTGTTTCTTTTGTTATAAACTTAGACCTCCAGAATAAAGCCTGGAGGAAGGGGGGAGGGGGAGGAACACTTGCTGCCTGAAAGATGTAGTTTGTTGTTTGACTACCTTATATAGCATACAGTTCCCAGCTATCTGGGGAACTTGTAGCAGCCCCTCTAAGCCAGCTATAGACTGTTAAAAAACAAAGTACTTGTCCACATCCAGGGAATCCAATCCAGTCCCTGCCCCCAAGGACTCTACATTGCAGAGGAAAGACTACAGCACACCAAGAAAGAAGAGAAAGCAAATTTGTTTCCTTTTACAATGCTTACAGTATATAAGTATACAGTCAGTCTTTAGGAGGCATTTTAAAATGGGAAAGCTATGGCAAGTCAAAATTGTGAAAGCAGCTCATGGCGAAGAGGAAGAAATCATTAGGATGTGAAGAGGGTAAGCATATTAAAAAGCATGTTAAAAATCCATTTGGCATTACTGAAGGCAAAGGGAGCAAACCTTGAACAGAACAAGATAAAGCTGGGAGAGGCTATAGGAAGCTATCTACAGGGGCAGCTGTATCTGGCAAGCATCTTAAAAGGAAGTGACTTGGTAACAGAAAATAAAAATTGATTATAAAAAATAAATATTGATTATGCAAGAATAGCATATATTGCCACCTTGTTACACTCTAGGGAGATTAGAACAAGAAGAATAATGAGTAATAGCAGATTACAAGAGGTAATGTGGAACACGATGATTGAAAGCACAAGTATCTGTCCTAGTATTCTGAAAGAAAAATAATATTTCTCTCTTAGTCATGGAGGGAAGAAGCAACTTAGGCTGTTCTCAGTGTGGTGAAGGGAACTATATAGAAATCAAAAGATTTTCCTCAGATGAGAGTTATGAATAATAATAACCAAAAGCTGCTGAGGGTGGCAGTGCAGGGGCAAGGACTGAAGCATGGTTTCTGGAGCATCACACAACATTTTGCCAATGAAGCTGCATTCCTGCTGAAGCTAAATGCAACCATGGCTCAAAGGAATGTAGAGGGAATACACTTTTGCAATGAGCTATGTGAGGTGAATGAGGAGGGAAAGGGGACCTCCAGGTGAGGCCTTCCTTTAACTCCTCTCCATTGAGCAGATATGAGTGCTGCATGCAGGGTCTGAAAAAATCTGTTCTCTCCAAACATAAATTAGAGTATTCTTTAGCTATTCAGTTACTCCTGTTGTTTTATCTGAGACGTGTAAAGACTACAAAAACATATTCAGAGTCATTTTCTTCAAAGTGAAGATACTTGTTTTTACAGCTGATAAGGAGTAAGCAAATAATGAAACAAAACAAAAATTTTTAACATTCTAAATCAGAATGCAAGTACAGAAAAGTGAGAAATTACTGTTGATTTTAACATTCTAGAAAAGCGCCATCTTTTCTCATAACGGCACAGGAAAATTATATGTTGTAGTAGTGAAACACAGTACTAGACATCTGAAATAGAGGGAGAGCAGTAAATAACAAATTACTAAATCACTATTTAGAATGGAATCTGTTTTACTATGCTAATTTAAATTGAAAGAAGATGGATTTTTTTAAAAAGAGCAACTCCCATTTAGAAAGCATTGACATAATTACTTTTTTATAAGGTCTGTAACTTAAGCCACTAAGGGAATCAAATAAGGTTTACAGAAGATAAATAGCCAGAGATCTGCAGATTGATAAGAACTTTTATTTTTCCCTTACCTCACATGAGCCTTCTCATTTAAAAATTACATAGGAGAGTTCCTCATCAGAAGCACTTCAGGCATTATCCGTACTTTAAGCATTATCCATATTGCACATCTTTTAAGGCTATAGATTTAAAATGGAGGAGGGAGAAGGGGGTGATCCGGGAAATAACCACCATATTTGGTAGCACTGACAGCAATAGTTACTCTGGGATTACACACCTCTGCCACATAAGATGTCGTCATTTGTTACTGCACATGCCGATGAAAAACCTGCTCAGACAGACATGAAAATAATGTAAATAAGTATATATGCATTGGGGAAATGAGAAAAAATAGGAGCATGAAGGAACACCGTGCAGCTCAGAACCTGAGATTTGCATGACATCTCCTGCCACACTCTACAAGCCCCTACTACTTACAGAAAGTGTAAGGACTGCATGCTTATAAGGTTTGAAGGAATGTAATGTGACTGTGGGGAAGATAATACTTGGATGACAGGTCTGTCATACTCTGCTCCATTTGAACCTCTTTGCTTCCCCCACCGTTGGAGCAGAAAGATCTGAAGAGCCCCAGATCTGAAGAGCCCCAGGTGGGCTGGGGGTTGCAATGGTCTGAGGTAAAAGGAAAACAGTGGGAGAAACCAGGCTGTTTTCTTTTTCTGCCCTTCTATGAGTCCCACAAGGTCCTAGAAACCACATTTTGTATCAGATTTTGAGGGCTGAGTTCTCAGCCAGTGTTCTGTAAAACATGCCTTTTCATGTTATAAAAACAGAAAATCCAACAGCTTCAACATGTTAAATTCTATTCTGTTAGAATAGACTTATTTCTATTTCCCACCCCGTTTTTTTTTTTTTTTTTTTTTTTTTTTTTTTTTCTTCCTTATTGTTTCAAAGTATAGAGTGGCAAGTTTGACTTTTTGTCGTTTCAGTGTGAATTTTTATGGTTGAGATAATATAAACTTCTGTAAATTGAAGTAGCAAAATGCTGCCAATTAGCTTTAACAATAACTGGAAAGGGGAGTATTGCTTCTGAAATAAGTGTCCCTTTTCCCTACTTGCTATTAACAAGTGCTGAAAGATATTACTTTTTTTTTTTTTTATAGGTGCTATTTATCTTCTGCTTCTCCTTGCCATTGATTTATAAATATATAAATAGCATATAAAAGATAAATAGGTGAAGTATATAACACAGACATGGAGGGTAAATGCAAGAGTTTTGCATTTAGTATCACACTGCTTTTCAGTAGCATGATTCCATTCATTTAATTGACCTATTCCTGATTTATAAGCAACAGAAGTAGAGAAGAATCAGATCCACAGAGCAATAGGATCTTTCTCTGTAAAATTTGGTTTTAAATGTTAAATAGTCAGTGCCGCAATGATCAAAAGATGCCACAACAGTAGCAGCATCTCTGTTATTCTGAAATTTTCTTGCTTGTAAACTTCAGACAAAACCTCTTTTTGTTTGTTGATGTGAGCATTTTAACAGGAAACAGGAGTTCAGCCACTAAAAAGCACTTTTTTTCTGACACAAATTTCACCATTGTGCTGTGATTGACAGCCATCCCAATGTCTATAAACAACCTACAAGCCTCCCAAATTGACCATTCAGTTCCTGCATCCAACATTTAAACACTGAGCAGTTTTTGCGCTCAATAAAATTCCTTTTCATTTCACCCTGGGTTGCCATGTCTTTTCAAACAGAGACAGAAAAGCAGTGCTCTGTGTCAGACAGATTTTAATTTTCAGTCCTCATCCATTCGTACAATGTAGACACAAGCAAACAAACCCTACCCAAAGCCTAGCAACCCACAGTTTAAACAGTCAATGCGTATGAGCTACGGGATGAAGGCCTGGACCTGTTCACACATGAATAAAGAAGATTAAGATTTTCTTTCAAAGACATGAAGCCTTTTTGACAGCCTGTGTCAACAGCGCTGTCTGCCTCTCAATGTGAAACAGTCTTCTATCACAGGTTCCCACAGGGAGGTCTTGCTTATTAGCATGCTTTACACTTCCATTCCTTGTCAGTATTTAATTTAAGAATAAGGGTGCAAAGTTTTGCAAACTCTTACTTACCCACAGTGAAAGGGTAACTTACTGGAGATGCTGAAAGGAAATACCAACTAACATGAACACCTACAGGGGACGTTTTTAAAAGAGGATAACCTTGAAGGAGAAAAAGCAATGGATACACAAGTGTTCTCTATTAGCCATTGCTGAAATATACCACTAAATTTGTAACCAAACACTTTTTCAGCAGGTTGCTTTTGTAGAATGCCTGTCAGCCTACATTTTAAATATAACGTGCTGCTGCAGAGGGCAATATTTCAACCAAAATTTTGGACATAAAACAGAAAAATCCCTATCCAAACAGCAACAACAATACTGACTGGGTTCATATAAAAGTACAAAATTGGAAGGGATTTCCAGAACCATCAAACTGAGCCCACTGCTATCACAGGCAATATGGCATATAATCCTTTTCATAAGTGACCAAGCGCTCTTCTAATACAATGGCCTTTCTTGTGAGACGGTGCAAGGCAAAAAGTCAGAAAAGAAAGTTTTTACTGAGGAGAAAGATTAGCCCTAGATGAAGCAATTATATTTCGTTTTTCTGAATGATCAAGTCACTATTACATATTGTTTCTATCACATTGTATAAAATGAAAATATTCCAAGACTCCAACCTTGCAAACACTCTAAAGAAGCTGTTTAGATAAAGAGGTGAGTGGTCCCAGTGAAGGTAACTACCTCAAATAGATGTAGGGCAAATACAGCTTTCAGGATTAAGGACTAAATTTCTGGAGAGCTAAAAGTAATTGGAAAATACCATACCCCCTTCAATATTGAAATAACTTTGCTTTTCAAGAAGAAATTAAAATGCTGAGTGCTGTACTAGCTCACTGCTTGAGTAAGAGCGCAGATTTGTTACCAATTAGATTATTTATCAAGATATTATGAATTTATTTTGAATTTCTCACATTAGAAAGTTCGAATGTTCAGGGCAAAAAAATATTTCAATGAGGATCTGATTACATCTTATCAAAGTAAGTGGAAAAAATACAATTTTATCTCAATATTGGATTTAAATCAACACAATTAAATGAGTACAGTCCTGAAAACTAAGTCATAATATGTATCATGGAAGCAATATCTCTAACAGGAAAATGATAAAGAAATTCTTCCAAAATTAGTAAGATTTTTGTTAAATACATTGCATCTGTACACTAAAGGGGTTTCATTTTGTTTTGTTCTGGTCTTTTAAAATCTTGCTACTGAAATAAAAGGAAATGAATGTTTCTTGGCAGTAATGTAAAATTCAGCATGAGTTAAAGAAAAACGCTGAATGACCCTGTAACAAGAAGTAAACAGCTGCGACACAAAAGGATAACTAGGATTACACAGATCAACATTTAATGCATCAAAAATACTTCCTTTAAAGCTATGTACTGTACACAGTAATGATTCATTCCACAAGTATCTGCATAACAGATGCTTTTTAGCAGTGTTCCTGATTTCTTCCTTGCTGTTTGAAAATTGCAATTGAGTGTGTGAAATCTAATAGAATGACTTTAAGCATACACTTCCTTTTATCCTGGTTCAGTACATCCCAAAGAAATATTCTAAGACTTTTAATTGGTTATTTTTAAAACATTACACTTTGAGTTCCACAATTTGATTCTATCCAACATTTATTTCTGTCAAACAAGTATGTGACTTAGTGCACTGCAGTTATAATTCATAACATATTTAGTTATGTTCTCAAAGCTACATATTTGTGTAACAGAAATAAATGCCATTTCAAGTTTTAATTTGCTAAAGTTAAATTCGTCTAGACATCCGGAGAAAAATCACATAGGTCAAAATACAAAGATAAATAAGTAAAGAGGATGTACAAATACAATGTGTGGAAGAGTCTGGATTTTATTCTTTCCAGTGTCTGTTATTTATAGGTATTAATTTTGAGATGGAACACTAGGTTCTAGCAACAGTTAGTGGTAGGCTTATAAATATAACATAATTTCCACCATAAAAGCAAAAAGTAAAATAAAATAAAATTGTTGATTTTTATTTTTTATTTGTTCTTTAAAGCATGAAAAATGAAAGCATACGTCTGTGCTTTGTATCTTTTTTTTTTTTTTTTTTTTCAAATTAATTTATTCATTGTCTTTCAGACTCTCAGTCTTTTGTTTTGCTTTGTTTTATTTGAGACAGATGTACCACTTGGAATAAAACACACTTTTTAGGTTTAGATGTACAGTGCATACCATTCTCAAGAAAAGCTCTCAAAGCCATTTGGGGACCCTGCATAATTTCACTCACAGGCAGAGATTCATCAGAGTCAACATTTTTATTAAACTGAAAAGAAAAGAAAACGGGCTAAAAAAAATAAAAAAAAAAATAAAAAAAAAAATAAAAAAAGAGAGAGAGAGAAACTCTGAATTATTGTTGATTATTGGAAAAAGAAAAAAAAAATAAAGAGAAAAAAAAAAAAAAAAAAAAAAAAAAAAAAAAAAGGAACTTTGGTGAGTTCCTGACATTTTTCTGTTAATTTTCATCACTAAACAGGCTGCATAATACAGTTCACCAACAGAGAAACCTCAAAAAGCCTTGTGAAGTCCCCTTGCAAAATGGCTGCTGTCTCCCCTTATTCTTCCCTCACTGACCTCAGCAGGCTGTGATTTTACCAATGGTATTTCTATCCCTTTGTTCTTAATGGGATTCTCTTGTCTCTATCTCCCAACCACATAGGAGGTCATGTTTTCCCTGAGGGTATTTGGCTTTACTTTCATGGAGCACAATGGGAATAGCCACCTTTCATGCAATTCTCAGTGGGTTTCTCTGAAGTACGAGATTTGAGGAAACGGTGGTGTAAGTTCATAACTTCCAGTCACAGCCAGCAGGAGTAAATGTGATCACGCATATAAAATACTTCTGCAAAGTCTTCATGCAGGCTACATACACTTAACAGAGCAGGCAGGAAAGAGCAAGAAGCTTGTTTCAAGTACGTGCCTGAGTGACAGAAGGGAAAATTTAAGAATGTGTGCCATGGAATGGAGAGTTGAGAGAGACAGGGCAAAGGTTGGCAGATGAGAGAGGGGAGGAAAAATGGGTGTCACTTAAGTGTGAGCACCTACTCCCACTCAATTTTATCTGGGGTATCTTTGGAAGATTGCAGTATAATACATAGGGAGAGCAGATAGCTGCCAAAGTCAAGAGTTAGCAAAATTTGCATGTAAATGAAACATTCCGATAGTTTCAGACATTTCTGTCACCAGAGAGAAATCCAAGCCCCAGTTGTGTAGCAGGAGCGTGCACCCTTGCTTCAGCTGCTCAAACTCAGATAGCACCACAGCACAGAAGTGCCCTCACCAATGGTCTACGCAGATGTGCCAAGCTGTCCCATACAGCCAGACATTGAAATTCCATAACTGTAACCATCCTGTTACTCTATGTTACATGAAGGACGAAATTTGGATGAACTGTGTGTTCTAATTCTTGCCTTTCTGTAACTTGGCATTTGTAAGGATGAATTTCAATGTTCAGAAGGTATATTGTTCTGTGTCACTCAAAGGGTTTCTACTTCATACTTTAATCCAAATGTGGATTGTTTTGCTTTCTTCTTTTGCTTTCTTACTGATTTATTAAATGGTAGAGTGTTTAATCCAATCAAAAAACAAACAAACAAACAACAACAACAACAATAAAAAACTTGTTTTGACGTGTTATTTTAGTACCTCACATCTTTTTTCATATGCTCAAACCACTTCTTAAATTCTCTAAGTTCCTCCCTTGGTACATAGGCTATGCAATTGTTAACACCTCTTGGCAGCTTCTAAGGAAGTTTTTGTTTAGGCACTGAAATGTTTCTTTACCCCCAAAGGACACTTTGCAGGTAATCATCAGGTTTCAAAGCTAGCTTGATGTCGAGGTGATCAGGATTCACACCTCTCAGAGCTAGTGCTCCGTTGACACCCACAGCTCATAAACAAGATTTCACTGTTTACTCTCAGTCAATATTTTCAAAGGTAGTTTTACAAGAAAATATATTTCAAACATAATTTAAACCACTCTACATTTCTTGGATGTATCCTCATATTGCTGATAAATTGCTTGGCAGCTAGAGTGCCCAGCTACTGGAACAAGATATGAAACGTGAGACTGCTGTGTCCATTTTAACATCACATCGCAATCCTCAAACCATACTCAGTGGCACTGGGTTTGTGGTTCTTTTTTTTTGTCTTGTTCAGGCTTTCACAGAATGTGAATGTGGCCCAGAGGGCTAGAGTATTTACCTGATAGTCTTTTGTAAGCAAGTGGACAAGGATCAGCCAGACTGAAATTCAGAAAGAAGTTCTCTGCCCTCGCTACTGTGAGGTTAGTTGACCATTATCACAGGGGACAGTAAATCTCTTCTTAAAACTTCGGTGAATTAATTAACCACCTTTCCTTCACCACATGGAAAATATAAGAGAAAAAAAAAAGGGATCTGAGAGGGCAGGGCTGACCTCAGCAATAACCAGCTGAAGAAAGGGAGAGCAACAACTGTTCTCACTGGCTTTGTACACAGAGACACAGCCAAAGCACACAAGGTACTGGCTTGCTTTTTAAACTTAGGCCCTGAAACCCAGTCAAGAAAGAGAAGATGTGTTTGCTGGGATCAGGGCAGTTCTGTGCATGGGAACACTGAAGAACCTCTAGCACACAAGGAGAAACACCAACATACAACAGGATGATACCTAATGAAGAATGGTACCTGTAGAACAATGATTTTGTAGTACAAATGTGAATGGTGGACCTAGTTCAGCATTGGGCCTTAGAACACAATATTTCAAAATTCGGTGGCAGGCTGTGTTCTGTGATCAAACAGATTCCCAGTTGTTCCAGTACATATATTACCCTCACCATAAAAGCAGACAGGAAAATGCAGTTGCCCAACATTTGCACAATTTATAGTGTGTTCAATATTCATTCAGTTTACCCATCTTGTTCCTAATCCTAAAATACCCAGCTTTAAAATAGGGTATTTTGAAGATTTTTTTTCCGCTTTATAACATCTGCACCAAATATTGTGGGAATGCTTTAACCAAAGTTCCAAATTTACACATGATTAAGAGAGTTGTTTATGTTGGTTAAACAACAGTCAGCTATTGAAAACAGATTCATAGAGGATAAACAGATCTAGTATGTTAATTTTTTAGGTTTATTGCATTGTTCTTACATACATTTAAATACAATATTATTAATTGGTTTACTAAACTAGCTTATCCTTATTAATCTATATTTAGGGACTTTGTATAGTATTTGCCAGCACAGCCCTAAACCATCTATTAGCATTTTGAAATTAACCTGTTTGAAGAGTGACTAATAAACAGGAACAACATCAACAGGAAATTTTAAACAGTTATTAATGTGTTTATCTGAAATGTTTTCCTGTCCATAAATGCAATTATTTTTGCATTGCTGCTGATGATGATTGACTATGATGAGTTTAAAGCTTTCATAACTGTGGCTCCACTTAACACAAGTAACGGTATGTTTATGCTAAATTTTGCAGTACTCCCTAAATTTGGTGAATTTAGTACATAAGAGTTACTTAAGGACCTGAAAGAAACACAGTGAGATCTCTTTTTGTAATTATTTTATTTTTGTGGATGCTACTCCTTGCAAATTGTTTTACTGACCATTTCAATGTAGTTTTAAAAAGCCACAGTAAAATGTAGTTCCTGCTCCAGCACATCAATCTATCAGAAATATGCTGCATAAAACATGAAAACAGAAGATTAGTCTAGTTCTTACTGAGTTAACAAAAATGACTTCTTTACACACAGTTCTTTTGCATGCAGACTTCTGCATGTAGCTAGCCTACAGACTAATGTATGCATAGATTGTCTTCACAAAGCACAAAGCATTGCTAGCAGATGAAAATAAGGAATAGAAAAGATTGGGGAGGGGGGGAGTGGTGAGGAAGGAGGAAAGAAGATCATGTACAACCATTAGCAAGGCATCTCTCATTTATAGAATATGTAAGAGGCAGATGTCATACATTTGCTGAAGTATATTTGCACCTGTTCTCTATTCCCCATCCTCGCATCCTCAACAGTTTGGCATTCCTTTACTGAGACAAAAAGAGAACTTTGCTGTGTTAACATCAGGGTTGGGAATTTCCCCTCAATGCTCATTTTTCTGTGAGACAACATATTCTTCTTTCTTTCAACAACACTTGTCTTGCTAATGGGAAACTAACAAAACTGGGGAAGAAGGTATCCAAGGTTTATAGCCCACAGAGTCAACTCTTTCCACCACTCTCTGCCAGCCTCCTAGCAGATGTTATTCTGCAGGTAATAACAGTGTCCAACTGCTGCTCCTGTTAGGAAAAACAGTGCAGCACACATACTGGAGATAGCATCTTTGCTCTGACTATTTCTTCAGCCAGATCATTTATTCTGACTAGAACAATCCAATCCCTCCCACTGGGTTAAAGGACCCAGGACCATAGGAGATACAGATGCCTTACTGGATAATTGAGACCTGAGCATGGCTAGACAGGAACTGCAGCCACCTGGTTTGCACACAGACACAGCTTTTCTCCTGCCAGGGAGGCAGTCTCAATGCACGCTTCTGAGAAAACATCATTTCATAAACTGCCAAACACCCAGCAGTGGCACACTTCCTTCTTTATTCTCTGTGATGCAAAGCCAATAAACTGATTTCTCCCTTTCCAGAGACATGGCTAATTGTTTCTCGGTGAGTCTATACAGCAGCAGAAATGTGTTGATAAAAGGTGTCAGACAAGGTAAGAGCAAAGGGAGGCACACTGGTACTTCTTCCTCTGCAGCCATCAGCAGGCATGAAAATTTGAGCACTTCCTTGTTAGAACAACATTTATGTGGCTTGGACACAACAAGCCATACACATGGTGAAAAAACACTGACCCATGTCTGTGAAGGTTATGAAAGTAGAATAATTATGTGTAATCAGGACCCAGGTAACTAAAAGCTTTGGCACTACCACTTATCACATCTCCTTCAAGACCATGCACAAGTTCTTGTGTCATACTGACTCACTGAAAACCGTGCCTTTTGTGCGTATCCAAGCAATAATGCAAACACTACTTCACAGTTCTGAGGTTTGTTCTTTCCAGGTTGCAGCAAGACCTGATCATAGATTATCAGTGAGGATGGGATCGCAGCTTGACCAAGAACATTTGTTTGGTAGATTTAATAGAATAGCAACAAAACAGAGCTGAAGAATACAGCAACATAAATCATAAAGCCTTATTGTCAGTACTGGAAAAAATCAACTTTTCTGTGACTAGCCACACCTTTAAGAAAAAACAAAACAAAACAAAACAAAACAAAACAAAAACAAAAAAAAAAAAAAAAAAAAAAAAAAAAAAAAAAAAAAAAAAAAAAAACACAAAAAAAAAAAAAAAAAAAAAAAAAAAAAAAAAAAAAAAAAAAAAAA